>OX244028.2:51875214-53075214 GCA_945859785.2 Tridacna gigas | reverse complement strand
CATCCGGGCTCTTTAATTAATGTTTCATATGTGATTACTAGGCCTACGTTAATCACACTTTCGTAAAAATAAGTGAAACAATGAATTAAACACAGTTTATAACACTCTCTCTGCAAAGGATCGGTAAGTGGTAGGCCGGTGTACGGTAGAAATAAAGGCCGGTTCAGCGACTGATTGGGGAGGTCATTATCAGATCACTCCAACACTGTTGAGTTTAAAAGACAAACTGTCTCAGAAATTGCTGTCTAAATCCATTTTTTCCCCAGAAATAAACCAAAATTAAAAACTGAAATAGGAGATAGACGTGGATTGTTTTTATATTACGGATTTAAAAAAAAAAGTAAGGTTTGTTATATTAATAATAAAATAAATAAAATAGATACTGTTATGTATAACACTGTCATAATACTTTTAGATAGGAAAATTTTCCATTTGAAAGCGTCCATGGAACGCGGTATCGTCTGTCTTTTTCCGATCATAGACTGAGTAGGCTATTGAACTGAATAAGACTTACAATTAGGGACAGATTGTGAGATATAGACTGTACTTCCAATTGGTAATTATCAAACAACTGACACTGAGATTCTCCACAAATAAAAGTGTATTGCAGAGAAGACGCTTGTAGTCGAAGAGTAATTGTATGCGTGTTTGCAAATTTGTTCAGTTCACGACCGCTAATTTTAGATATGCAAATTACATTTGATGTCTGTTTAAGCGAACGGTTATCGTGTAACCTTGTGGATGAAATCATTGTTTCGAACCATCAAATAGTTCAGTCTTTATAGACATATTCATGAACACAAAGGCACAATTTGTACGTTATTTGCCATAGAAAAAAAACTGGCTTGTTCACCGAATAATGACAAAACTATGTTTCATCTCGCAAACCGGAACTTGGCACAGGAAATAGTCTAAGGCCGGAGGTATGCTTTCGTCACCTCATAAATCAGTATGATAACTATGACAGCCTGGTTGCTCCGCAACCGGGCGACTTAAAAAAGCGTGTTCAACAAGCAGTACTAGGTAAAGAAACTTTAGGAGCCGACGGATAGGTGTACTGTTCGCAGTTATCTAAATGTGACGCATTGCAGATAGCGATAAACACAAAACAAAGGTTTCTTGCTGACACTTAATCAGGTGATGCAATATGCTTACCTTTACCATGAGTAATGGAGACCGAGAACGTGGCTTTCATGGCCGGTTCATCAAAACACGGAAATACTTTTCTGGCGTCTGTAGCTTGGAGCTGTGATGCAACCAAATACCTGGCAGGAAAGTTAAAGTAGTTAAAACATAGTTTATTCAATACTTTGAGCCACGGTGGGAGGGGGAGGGCGATTTGAAACGGGGGCTTAATGCATCTGTAAAAAGGTATCGATCAAGGTCAGCCTGTGCAGTCGGCGCAAGCTGAATTGGGTCAAAACTTTTGCTATTGGTCAATTTTCTGCATGTAAAGGGACCAGTGTACCATATGATTTAGTCGGTTGTTGGACAAAATGGATTTTATGGATCCATGATCAGGTGATGACTTGCTTGGTAACATGCATCACGGAGATATATTAAATCCCGTTTCTGTCAGAGCGTATTACGAGTAAAACAAGTACAACAATGCATTGCGAAAAGATTGGAAAAAGTATTAAAGCTTACGTCGTTCCTTTCCCTGACACAGTCATGTAGTACAAAAATAACAAAAAGTCAAATCAAACGAATATACACCAAAATATCTAAATTCAAACTGCTAATGAAACGTCAGAGAGTGACAGCCAAAAGTTTATAAAAGTGTATGAAAATGAAGTATACATGTCTTATAAGAAAAAATAAATAAATAAATTAATACATCTTCATCAACAATTGTCTTACAAATACCAACAAAAGAGGACATGGGTCGATACCGTTTATATCTGCATTAAGCACCTTTTTTCACTGATCAGTTATAAACTTGACCACCAGAAATATATTTATCTTGTAAGTTTGACTTATCAAGCGGATGGATTGGTATAGATCGCCGTATACAGTGTTTTAAACATTATTTCAGTCATATTACAGCTCACAAATTCATGTACACGTGTCCTGAGTTTAACCTGTACTAGGCTTGGGCTCTAAAGTGTCTTGTCCAAGGAAAGTCCCACGAAAACCCCAGTGCTTCAAGTGAAGTTGAACCCAGAGTCACCAGGTTGCTCGTCATGCACTTTACCACTGAGCCACGCAGTACCCCACTTTCTTGACAAAGGCCTTTGGCAGACATGTATGTATTTAACAAAAAGTGTTTTACTTCATGCAATAAATAATATTTGCAAAAGATAACCAAGACCTAAAAGGGTGCTACGTTGTAAAGTAAAAAAAATATTAAATTGATTTTACATTTGGAAAAGAATAATGGCGCACCTAACAGAGACAAAACGCTAGCGACAGTAACAAACAATGCATCTAAAATCAGAGAGCCATGTCTATCGGCCTTTCCCTAACTCAGTGTCACAGAGACGCTTGTCTTTGTGACACGAATGTCTAATAAAGCGTCTCAAGTGACAGGGAAGATATGAAACCAATGATTTGTGACAGCGTGGCTAGAAATTATGGCGGCCGTCACGTCATGGGGTTTGCTTTTCTATTTATCATGTCACGAACCTTGTCTGTGGAGAAACACAAGGTTGATGGCACCGTAAGATATCATATTCTGTCGCTCACGTAAAAATGGAGATTTGCCCCAAGTAGTTTGTTTCTCTGTTTTGTTAAGCACAACTTTGCCCCGTTGTTTAACTCTTTCCCTTACCACAAATTTTTGACTTGTCCAATCTGAAAGCATTTGTATATGATAGATTAAATCTGACTAAAATGATGGAACATGTCTGTGAAAGGGTAAAAAACATTATGGGAAAAGGAGAAAACGCAGGTTACCGAAAGCCATCGAAGTCCTCTTTGTTCGTTAAATTTGGCCTTGTGTGGTATAGGTTTAAAACGTCTTTGGCTTTCCTTTCTACGTAATAGTGCATACGTATACAGATCCGTTCTTTTTTGAATAGTGAAACTAGGTCAAATAAACGAATCGATAAAAGGATTGGCCTAAAGAGAACACTTGCTTTTTTGTGTTGCGAGAGACAAATTTGTCGGAGAGTTGTCGGATTTTGGCTTTCCTTACTAATTATGCATACGACTACAATTTTGCGCTTTTGCACGAAACGAACTGTAATTTGTTAAACAGATCAATCTATAAAGAGTGCGGGACGGTCTGCACTTAGTGTTTGAAATTCAATTGTATAATGCTAAATTCCACGATAAGCCGTTAAATATGCTAGCGACAGAATGTTAGTTTGCTTGCTTCTTTGTATGATGTTTAACGCTGTTTAAAACATTATTTCAGTGATATCGCAGTGGCCAGTGCATCTATCAATGCTTCCTGGAGTTTCTTTCCCAGTCCATCGCACGGTATTCTTCCCAAGCCACTGGCTGCTTTCCTGCATAACTATCGTCAAAACAACGATCAACGGTGACAGAGGAATGAATCTTACAGCAATGACTACCATCAGTCTTCAGAAAGAAATTGGCTGAGCTGAGAACACAAACCTGCGACCACCCGGAGACAAGTCCTTTTTGTTATGGACTCGGCTACCGGCTTCGGCAAGGCTAATCAGATGAATAGTCATCTTTATAGGATAATCCTTCCAGAATTTCATTTTTTGTTTAATAAATATTAAAGTTTTCATAAGTAATTGAATATTTAATTTTACGGATGAAAGGTTATGAGACCGATCAAACGTGCTGCTTCTAGATCTATTACATCTGGAATGAAACCAGTTTTCTGTCTTTTGACGCGTTATTTGACAGATAATACATGACCTTGATTGCAATACGGAAGTTTACGGACTGTCGGACCAAAGACGATATTTATACTTTTATGGACCTCATCGCTTCTGTCCATATGATATCTTTGGTCTGGCAGACCAGTCCATAAACTTTCGTATTGCCCTAAAGATCATATATTATTTGGTTATTGTATTCAAATGGTTAAGATGACGTCATATTTGGTCTAATAAAACCAAAAGGAGTTCCCGATTGAGAAAACGACAATCCCAAAATTTCATCTTTTCACTTAATGTAACCGCCCAGTTTATGTAAGCTTGAAACGAAAAAAATATATATATTGGAGCCATGCTCGGTGGAAAGGGTGTTTAATACATCTGCGAAAAATTTCCACTCAAGTCATCCTGTGCGTACTTTTAGTCCCTGGTCAATTTGCTGTATGTCCAAGGATCATTTTAGTAATGATTCATACAGATGTTAGACATAATGCCCCTTACGGATCCATTGTGATATAATTACTTGCTTGGACTAATGCATCACGGAGATGAATTACACCCTTTTTTTTACCATAGCGCTTCTCATTTAGTAGTTTTAAAGTTTTACCACAATTTCTGACTCATAGCAAAGAATCTTAAAATACCAGTCTAATGATCAGAACGATTTTTCCATGTCTGTAGGAGGTTGTATCTAAAACTAAAAGATTTAAATCCCGGAATTTAGAAGATGGTTTGTCCTTGTTGGCTGAAAGATGGACGGACGGACAGACAGACAAATAGACAAACGACGATAGGTCAGTGATCACGGTTGCTCACCTTGAGCACATAGTGCTCAGAAGAATCGCTCAACAAAGCGAAAGATCTCTGTCGAAATTTGGGTTAAAAGTTAAAATCGTGCACTTTAACCATGAAATCACTTTCTCGAACACAAGTTAATATCAGATAACGAATTACGGAATCCTATTATTTTACATATTATATTGTGTAAAAAAGGCAGCGATTTGGACAGAAACTGCAGTGTATGAGATTGGCCAGGAAATAAAAGCTTGATTTATTTGTCTAGCTCCGACACTAAAGGTCACGTGACGTCACGTCGCTGAAGAATCGATGCGCACAATTTGTAAACTTATGCCTTTACATTTCAAAGCATACCTATGTCGAATTTGGGTGATTAAAATGTTGAAAAATAAATTGATTGATTGATCGAAAAAAAAAAGTGAGTTTAATAGTCATCGACACACAACAAAAAACAATTCATTCTCAGGAAAAGGGGAGTTAATGTATCTCCGTGATGCATGATTCTAAGAAAGTCATCACGTAACTATGGTTCGTGAAAATCTATTTTGTCTAACAACCGATTGAATCTGGAAACCTATCGAATCGTCCTTGGACATCAAGAAAATTTTCAAACAGCAAAGAGTTTCGACCCAGGTCAACCCGCGCGTCGTACTGCTCAGGTTTTTCTGCGTCGATATTTTTGCAAATTCATTAAACTCGCTTTTCTCAGAGCATGGCTTATTTATACTTTTCTAAAGGAAAAAAAAAAAAGAAAAAATGCAGGCGACATAATTGATGTGGCTAATATGACGCAATTCGTATAAAAGAGTAGAAAAAATTGTGAGAAAATGATGATTACCAACATTTTCTTCTTTTCACACTGTCTTTTCCAAAGCCAATATCCTCTGTGTTGGTGAAAACACGGGATTGTTTGGAAATGGGTTAACGTCGTTTTTTAACATGTTGCAGTTATATCGATAACAATCACCCGTGATAACTAACCAGGTTTAACCCGTATCCTGCTAAATAAAACAAATGTAAATTTGAAACCAATTGTATAAACCCAAATTTTCTTATTTGAAAAATATTTTTGGAGGAAAGATATCACCTTATCGGACGGTGTAGATCCATGATCAGACTGCACGTTCTGTGCAGTCCGATCTTGATCTACACTGTCCGAAAAAGATCAGTGAGTCGCGCTTAGCAGCCTAAGGGTTAATACATGTACCGTTTCTACGGTGAAAATAAAATTAAAAAGGCCCGAGAGTGACAAGTTGGCCCCAATTTGCAAGGACAGAAAATCCCTAGTGGAAGGCAGGCGCGTAGTCAGGAGGGAGCCTTGAAGCCTAAATGTGGGCTCTCCTGTAATAGGCAATAGGTAATGCATGAAACACATTGGATTACCAATTAGTACGAAAAAAAAAAAAAGAATTATACATGATAAACTAACGTGTCAATGAGCTCCGCGAGGTATCTAGTTCTCTTAATTCTAGAAAAGGATAGAATTCCCATGTAAAGAAATTGTTTGTCATGGTACTATTATTTAATTATCAGTGATAAGCGTGAACAAAAAAATCGATATCTTAGAAAATTAAAAGCGACAAAGTGAAAGAAAGACAAGCAGTTCGGTGCCAGTCGGGCGTATAATTATTTTCCGGGATTTCGTCCGGGACTTGTCATAAAACGTGACAACCACATTGTTTATGTCATAACAAACAATTTAATCTAAAATCCGATCTTGATTCTAACAGAACAAACCAACATGATGGCATTGAGGCCTTGAGGATGGATTTGTGGACAGCACAGCTCAAGATTATGCTGCACAGAACGTGTTGTCGAATGTTTAATTTACATCATACAATAATTTTGAATTATTTTCCTTTTTATAGGAACAAAATAATCTAAATACTGGGCAGTAGATGTAAAAAGGGGAGCTAATGGACACTGTGCTTAATTTAACCACGAAACTCCCCAAATTTCCTCGCATTTTCCAAGTCAAATCCAACCACACAAATCATCCCTCATGCTTCGTATTGCTCTCCGTATTCCCCAAATAAAATTTTCTTACTCCCCAAGGCAGCAGTAAGAAAATTGCGTTTCCCCTTCCTTTAATTAAATTTCTTTTCCCAAAAAAATAAAATAAAAATCTTTTTCTTAAACATCTTCCCCTAATTTCAATTTTTTCCCTTTTCCAAAAAAAAAAAAAAATAAATAAAAATAAAAAATAAAATAAAAAATCTTTTTCTTAATCATCTTCCCCCAACTTCAACTTTTTAAAAAAAAATAAATAAAAAATTGTATTTTGCTAACCAAGCAAATCATCCCCACATCCCCCACTTCCCCACACCACCAACTGATCCCCCATCAGCCAATGGTCTCAGGCAATCATATTTTTCGCTCAAGCAGTCATATTACAGCGAATGAAATTTTTTTTTTCCCCAATTTTTTTTTTCCCAAAATTTTTTTTTCCCAAAATTTTTTTTTCCCATTTTCCCGACTATCCCCGACATCAGTCAATTGTCTCGGGCAATCACCATATTTTCGCTCAGACAACCATGCTTACAGCGAATTGCAATGTTAAAAAAATTGAAAACGGTTTTGATATGTAACAAAATATATTGTGAAGAAGATGGCTAAAAAAATAGATAACTTCGATGATAAAATATATAAAAAGTATGATGGATTTGCTAATAAGGTTAAAAAACGCGTTGATGAATATTTAAAAGGAAATAGAGAAAGTTTAGAGTCAGAAATAAGTACTTTTTATTATGATGATGACATGAAAGAAGGATTACTAGATCATCATATAAAAGTGGGTTTATTAGAAACTTTAGAAAAAGTAATAGAAGAAAATAATGATGAAGATGATTATGATTCTGAAGAAGAATATAAAACTAAAATAAAGAATATTGAGAATGAAATATTTGAAAAGTATGATGATATAATTAATGAAATTGCTAATAAGGTTGAAAAATGCATTAATAATTTTTTAATCGATGCTAGTTATGATTTAGAGATAGACTTAGAGAAAGTTAATGTTAATAGAGAGAGTAATTTATTAAATGAAATAAGATTAGAAAAAGAGGAAGTACTATTGTCTTTTTTAGAAAGTATAAAATGGCATTTAATAGAAGCTGTAAATGAAAAAATAGAAAAAAAAATTTCCAAAGGTTTTGGTATGAAAAGTAAAGATGTAATACGGATAAGAGAACAGAAAGGAAGATCAGAGTCTGATGTTGGATTGCGATATAGGATAATAAAGAAAAGAAGAAATAATAGTTGTTTATATTTATAAAAAAATAAATAAATATTTTACCTTTTTTACCAGGTAAAATATTTCATTCAAACTCGTCGATCTTATCTTTATAATACTTCTTAAAAAACTCTTTAACCTCCGTTTTTAAAATATTATATATTTTGTCAACGTATTCGTCATATTCAGCTTCATCTTGTTTACTCGTAAATAAAACTTTGTATCTTATAAGATCAGAGTAGGTATATTCTATCTTACTTTTAATGATGTCGAAAGCATCAAGTTTATCTACCAACATAAAATTATTTCTTAGCATTTCTTTTTGCCCTACCATTTTATATAATAGATTTTTATTTAAATATTTTTTTTATAAATCCAACTCTATCAGTAAAGTCAAATACACATTTTTTGCATCAGGGTTATCCGATCTCGTTATAAAGTTCATAACATCGCATTGATCTATTTCTAAAGGTTGAGGAAAAACTATACAACTGCATCCTTCGTCTTTCTTTTTTACTATAGAATAATCAGCTTGCTCAGTTCCATTTATAACTATATTAACTTTTACCTCTTCTTTTAGAATTCCATTACCTCTGACAGCCATTAAAGTTCCTCTTATAATTCTACCCGGAGCTGACATGCAATATCCTCCTAATCCGTGAGATCTTCCACTACTACCATTACCGAAAGAAAACTCATAGTTTCCTTCTATTAATTTTCCTTGTTGCTCCGCATGAACGCTTATTATAGGTTTTTTTTTTTTATCCACATAGGATTTTGTTGCCGAATCTTTTTCATCTACGGGTTCAGGTAAGTTTATAATTCTATTTCCTCGCATATATATATTTCCACGCGCCAAAACATCATTTCCAACATCCGCTATATCAAAGAGTCTTCCAGCATTACTAGCAACGACGGTATCTCGTAAAATTTATTTACCGCCTGATGATCTTGTGAAGGTCTACCGAGGTTGTTAATTATGCGATTACCCATAGAAATATCTACAACAGAGGAAAAACTTCCATCAGGATTTTTTATGATAGCTCCTCCATTATCAACATAATTTTTATTAGCAACTGCATCACGGTCGATAGGATTCGGTACACCAGTAATCGAGTGACCATTCATAATTATATTACCAGATGCTAAAAAGGATCCTACGTGATTTTGTGTAAAAGCTTTATCCTCTATATTGCTAGCAACGATGGTATCTAAGTAAAATTTATTTGCAACTTGTTGGCTTTCTATAGGCGACGCGACATTAGTAATTCTTCTTCCATCCATAGAAATATCTGCGGACGCAATGTAACCTCTAGGACCATAAGCAAAAGCCTTGTTAACATCCACATAATTTTTAGTTGCAACATCTTGGGGATCTTTAGGTTCTTTAACACCCGTTAAGGTATATCCATTTTGCATATTTATATTCGCAACGGCGAAAAAATTATTATCCTGATTTTTTACGATAGCTCCTCCATTATCTACGTAAAACTTATTAACAGCCTCATTCAGATCCTCCGGTTCGGGTATGTTTCTTATTTTATTGAAACCCATGTTTAAATATCCAGTCATATGACATCCCCCATTTTCATCTAACAACCCCGAGTTACTATCAACATAACTTTTAGTGTCTACATCCTGCGGATTTACTGGATTGCTGACCCTAGTTAGCGTGTTACCATTCATATTTAAGGATCCGGTGACGCTAGTTGTTCCATCTTTGCGTAAAAAATTATTACTTATGTAAGCGAGTGACACGCCATCACCGCTCGTTTTTACCTCTTCCATTCTCCCAAATTTATCAACAGGCATTTTTTTATATTAAAAAAGTTTATTTAAAATATTTTGGAATTTATTACCCGAGCATAATTCTTTAAGAACGAAAAGGCATAAATGTCCACAAAATACTTGCCCCGCCTGTTGCAATTGATCGGTATTGTAATGCAATGGACTTTTTAAATAATCTTTAATTTCATTAGGCGGTTGAATGCCATAGCTGTCGAAATAAATCTTACTTTTACCATTTTTATACCATGCTACCCAATGTGTACCAGGACCATTAATGTCATCGAGATTTAATATTCCGCATTCCACGTTTTTTACTTTCTTAGGTAGAGTAGCTCTTAAAAATACTCCCCTAAAGTTTTTTATCTTTAATTTACTCGCAGCATCTTCAAGCTCGAAATTGCTTAAAGGTTTGTTTGGCAACGTTACATTATCGATTAAAATATGTGTCATTTTTACACGTTAAATATTTTCGATAGCGTTATTATCTACCCACGAATTAAATTCTTCGGGGTAACCTTTCCACTTTACGAGTGCTTTCTTTTTTCCTCTTTTAATAACCTTTTTCTATCCTATACAACTCTTGGCTCGTTTTCTGCAGTTCAGGTTCATAAAATGCTCCTTTTATTTCTTCTCCATTTAAGTCTTTAATTTTATATGTTATGGGGGATGTATGTTTTACTTCTGAAACTGTAAAAATTTCTTCTGTCCATCTTGTGGTATAGCCTTTTTCAAAGGTCTTTTTCTTTTTACTTATCCTTACTTTATCTCCGACGGAAAACTTTGGCTCGATATCTTCTCTTACTTGATCATAATCGGGATACAATGTTCTCCAAACTTTATTTTCATTCTTCTTTTTACTCGCATCAACTGGAGTCATCTTAATAGAAGAATGTTTCGTGTTGTTATATTCTTTAACGAGATCTTGTAATACATCGATATAAACATTCGTCGAGTTGGCAGAGAAATATTTCCACATTTTTTCTTTCATTGTTCTAATCCATCTCTCAACAACGCTAGATTTTTCCTCGTTTTCAGTAGAATATAATTCAACCATGTCTTTAACTTCTTTGTTATAAAACTCTTTACCTTTATCCACCCACATTTTCTCTGGCTTTCTTTCCTTAAAAATGCTCTTTAATGCGACAGAAACAGATTTTCCAGTTTTATCTTTTAATGGTAACAGCCAACCATACTTTGAAAAGATATCAATGACAGCAAGAAGATATTTTACACCGCGATTAAGTTTAGAAAATGCTTGCATATTTACTAAATCCATAGCCCATATCCTATCAATACCATTTACTCTAACTCTTCTTTTCTTAAATTTTCTTTTAACGGGTTTGTGTAATTCTTCCGATAAATTTAACATGTCGAAGTTTTTTTTTTACTAACTCCCATTCCAAATCTAGCCTTAGTTCCAATTAACGAAGAAACTATTCCCCGTTCCATTCTTTCCCTAATCGTCGGATTATAGATGCCCTTTAACTCTTTAAGCATATTACGATCACAAACTGCATTTCTGGTAGCCGTATCATCGTGTTTAGCGTAACAAATATCGTGATTATATGCCGCTTTGTCGACCCTATTTACAGGTTTCGACCACTTTTTGGGAGTTAAATCTGGATTAAGTCTTTTCTGTAATTTAGTACCCGGCCCCGTAAAATTATGACCTGGTAAGTGCATTTCAAACGGTAAATTATTAATCGCCTTGTTTAACAACGATCCACCTTTCTGTTTCTTAATAAATTGCGTTTTAGTTGTCCCGCATTCGGCACACCTGCCACGTTTCATATTCCTTCCGTTTTTGCTTACAGCATAATTTATATCAGTTGTATCCGTTTGTTTTTTACATTTAACGCAATACATTTTATATTAATAATTTTATTTTAATATAAAATGGACATTGTAAATTTATCTTGGAACGAACCGATGACAAAAAGATTTAACAACGCATTTTTACCCAAAAGCATTAGAGGCGTTATCGTGGGTAAATCTGGATGCGGAAAAACGACTCTTTTACTTAATTTACTTTTAAGACCAGATTGGTTAGATTACGACAATCTTTCCATTTTTGGAAAAAGTCTGTTTCAACCGGAATATAGGATACTTAAAAAAGCGTTCGAAGAAAAAATACCGAAAGAACTTATCCTGCGGTTGTTTAGCATGAAAGAAGAAGTATTCGATCGAAATATTTCTCCAAACGCTTTAGTCGAGGAATGGGCAAAAACGATTAAAGAGAAATCGGATATAAATTGCCAGTTTTTCGAAAATGCGAGCGACGTTCCCGATCCTAGACATTTAAACTCCGAAAATAAAAACCTAATGATATTTGACGATTTACTTTTGGAAACGCAAAATAAATGCGAATGTTATTACGTACGAGGAAGACATAGTAATATCGATTGCTTTTACTTGGCGCAAAATTATTTTAGATTACCGAGGCAAACGATTAGAGAAAACGCTAATTTTATTTGCTTGTTTAAACAAGATTTAAAAAATCTTAACCATATTTACGGAGACCACGTCGGAGATGATATGCCTAAAGAAGAATTCCGCCAATTTTGTAAAAAAGCTTGGGAAAAGCCCCACGGATTCATAGTCATTGATTTAAGCAACAACAAAAATAATGGTAAGTATAGAATTGGATTTGACAACTTTTATTTACCTATGTCGGTATAAAAAAATATATCTTACACCAAAGATATATTTTTATAAATAATATATTATTAAACTAAAATATGGAAGAACTTTTAAAGAAAATCGTAAAAAACACTGATCACAAAACATCATTTCAAATCATAGTAAACAGCAACAAAACGAGTTTTAACACGAGATTTACTCCACCATTACAATTAGAAAAGGATAAAGAATACGAAGTAGCGTTGGTTAATCTCGAAACTTACTACTCTTTCCCAAATATCGATTTTAGAAATGATACCCTAGTTTATTCACCCGACAATGGTACATCATGGGAGAAAATAAAAATACCAGAAGGAAGTTATGACCTCGTTGATATCAACGATTTTATTCAACAAGAAATGAGAAAAAAAGGTCATTATGACGCTGTTAACGAAGAATATTATATTAATATCTCTGCAAACACTAATACCCTAAAGTCTGTTCTTACTCTCGAAAATGGTTATCAAGTAGATTTTAATCAACCGACATCTATCAGTAAAGTTCTAGGATTTACTCACGCTAAATACGTACAAGGATTTCACGAATCGGAAAATGTAGTAAATATCCTTTCCATAAATAGTTTACTCGTTAATATCGATATTATCTCTGGAAGTTATGTTAATGGTTCGACTAAAAACACTATTTATTCTTTCTTCCCGAATGTTTCTCCAGGGTATAAAATAATAGAGAATCCTGTAAATCTAGTTTATCTACCATTAACATCGGATAAAATAGATTAGCGATTTGGAAGGTAATGATGTTATGGCTGTAACCCAAAGTCAGGTAAAAAAAATAGCGAGAGCTTACGAATCTGGAAGAGGAGTCACGATTAAAATGACGCAAAAACAACTTAAACACAACACGAAAGTAGAAGGTGGTTTCCTCGGAATGTTAGCCGGATTAGCGTCCTCAGTTTTACCTACTTTAGCAAGAACCGTTTTACCTGCCTTAGGCGTCGGTGCTTTATCCGGATTAGCGTCCTCGGGAGTACAGAAAGCCATGGGATCGGGTCTTTACCTTAAAAAAGGCAGATGCGTTTGCCAAGTAGAAACTGACGGAAAAGGTCTTTACCTCAAGTCAGCTAAAGGCAAAGGATTAAATTCTGTCGGCGATGGATTATATTTAAAACAAGGAGGAAAGTTTTATGACGGGAATGGACTTCTTTTAGGTCCTAATAGTCCATTCGGTAATATTCCTATATTAGGTGCGATATCATAAATAAAAAAAAGATATGAACGTTTATAAATTTGGAGTTAAGCCTAAAATAGTACAACCAAAAACGATTTTTTGGAAACCGCTTAAAGTTAAGCATCCTCCTAAAAAGGTTAATCCTGTTCTTTGGGAAATCTTTGCTCAACAACCTCTTTTGCTCGAACCAGGAAAAAAAAATTCATTATCATTAGGTTTTGGCTTTTTAATGAGCAGAGGCGTCGTTTTAACCTCTTTGTCTTATAATTTAAAATTAAAGCTCTTAAGTTTATCGAATGAAGTTATTCTTAATGATACTGATGATATCGTCATTACTATTACGAACAACTCGAGTAATTTACTAAGAATAGAGGAAAGCGAATTTTTATGTCACGTTTGCTGCGTGCTTTAAAAAAATATCTCACTAATTAAAAATGGAGATGAAAGAAAAGATATATCCGAGTTTATCGAGTGAACGTATTACGCCAAATGCACCTTTAATGAATGATGACAATGGACATTCGTACCGTTTAAAAAAGATATCGGAAGTTCAGTCTTTCCTTGAAAGCGAAGTTCAAAAGAGAGACGCACTCGCAAAAAAATATTTTAGAACCGCAAATATAGTTGACAACATCGATACAGTTTTAATTACTGTAACAGTGGTAAGCGGAGCCGGAGGAATTGGTTTGCTGACAACCGTAGTCGCGATACCCGTGGTAATCGCATTGGAAGCTTCAGCCCTTGTTACCGGTTTAGTTTCTATAATTGGCAAATATGCCGTGGGAACCACTAGAAGTAAAGGCGAAAAACATCAGAAGATAAAAATGATTGCTGATACCAAACTTGATACAATATCCACGCATATATCAAAAGCATTACTCCACAATCATATATCCGATGATGAATTTAAGTTAATTATGGAAGAATTGGATAAATATAAAACCATGAAGAATGAGATAAGATCTAAGTTTAAAAAGAAGATAGCCGCTGAAAACGAAGAAACATTAATTGAAAGGGGAAGGCAAGAAGCACGCAAGTCCTTTCGGAAGCTCGTTGAGAAAAATCGTACCGCGGATTAAATGTCCTAAATTTAAATCATCGTGTTCACTCGAATTATCAAACGTTAAAAATAACGATTAAAACTAATACGTTATATAACATTATATTACGTATTAAAAATGTCGTTTTTAAAAATTACTGATCCTGTGAAAAGGGATGAATTTGTAAAAGATTATCTCGAAACAAGAAAAAGAATTAGGGATAGCCACCTCGCAGAAAGAACGGGTGAAATCGAATTACAAACGGGACTTTCAAAGTTTTTTAAGCCCATTACAGAAACGCAAAAAGCTACAACAAAGGAGATTACAGAAGGTCTTAAACCTATTAAAGAAGAGATTGAAAAGCTGCCTAAAGAATTTCCCCAACAATATTTAATTCCTGAAGAGGAAAAGGAAGAGGAAGAGGAACTTACATTTTTAGATAGACAATATAATACATTAAAAAATCAATATGGAAATGAAATCGATAAAACATTTGGTATTAAAAGGAAAGGTATTAATTATTACATAGGTGATAAATTAGTTGATTTCGATGGTAATAATATTTGGATTGGCGCAGAAAGTTATAAACCGACAGATGGATTATGGGAACTTATTATGTCTAAATATCCAAAAAAATATGATAGAGCTGATCTTAATAATTATGAACAAATATTAAGGCGAACTAATGTTATTTTTCACGGTAATGACCCAAACAACCGCCCTAGAAGTAGTGGTGGAGTTAAATACAATGTTTTTATTAGTCCTCTTTATGATAAAATCAAAGCAGAAAGAGAAGGAAAAGGAATTACCATTATCCCATCCGATCCAAATGCTCTATTAGAAAGATTAGACCTTTTAATGGCAAGTAAAAAGGCTGGAAATACCGGTGTAAGAAATGAGATAGTCTCCATTTGTGATGAATTAAAAAGGCAAGGTATATTTAACTCGAGGAGTTATAAAAATTTAATGCCTCTATTGTAAAATGATTACATCACAAAAAAGAGGATTTAAAAGAAATTATTCTTACGGTGGTTCTGGAATCTTTGATAGCATGGTTAATTTTTTAACGAGACTCTTTACGAGTAGTGCGGCTAAACAAATCGCATCTTCCGCTCTCGATGTTGGTAAAAGCGTTGCTAAGGAAGGAGCAAAAAAGGCATTAGAGATTGGAAAGAGTACCGCTATTGACGCGGGAAAAAGGTTAGTCGAAAAAGCTTTAACACCAAAATCTAAAATGATTTTAGAAAAATATACCCCTAAGCCTACTACAGCAGCTCAACCTGCAACACAAGATATTAATACCGTGATAGATGGTAGTTCCATCGCTGTGCAAGATTTAGTTAAGAAATTAAATAGCGGTTCAGGGATTAAAACAATTTAATTTAAGTAATTTATATTATTAAATAAAAAAGAATGTCAAAGCTAAAATTTAAAATAACAGAATATAAAAAATACAATACGAAAAGGGTGAGTATTCTTTTTGCAAATTTTAAACTTGATGATGATTGCGAAGTTTTAGAGAGTACCGATACGAATTATGATTATAAAAAGATTGTTTTAAAATTATCACCAGAAAAAGCAGATATTATTATGGAATTCGAAGAAGATGTAAATAATTATTTAGAAAAAAAAAATATACCAGAGGTAACCATTCTTTATGGAAATAGAATTTATCCCAAAATGAGAAAAAAGCTTTCTGCAGAAAAACTTAAAAATATTAAACTTAAGGGCGTTTTTGTAAATGACGAAAACAAGTCATTTCCCCAGCTATGGTTAGAATTATAATTTTAATTTAAAAATTATAATTGCATATATAAAATGGACATATTAGGCATAAAAGCACCGATTTTAAATGATGACACTATTGATGAGTATGAATACCAAGAGTATGAACCTATTACGGGGACTAATCTAAACAACCCCGGAGGAGATATAAGAATTAATATCGAAACGCAGGATATTTTTTATCATCCTTCCGAGTCTTACTTACAAATTATAGGAGAATTAGTAAAAAACGATGGAACAGTTTATGGAGCGGCTAACGAGGTTAGTTTAGTTTAAACATATTTATTTTACATCGATTGAGAAACAAGTTCGTACAACTTATACTAATCTCTCTCGATTCTGTTTCCTGGAAACTACACCAGTACTCGCGCCGAATGTGTGGGCCAATGAACAGTCCCAAAGTTGACATCCGCTCCCGGGTATCGAACTCAGGACCTTTTGATTACGAGGCCGACGCTCTACCTCACAACTACGGACACCACAATGGAACCTAACGAGGTTACATTAACAAATAATGGATTGTTACATCTGTTTAAAAATATTAAATACCAACTTAGCGGACAAGAGATAGAATCCATTAATTATCCCGGTCAGGTTACAACGATGCTCGGACTGTTAAAATACCCGGATGACTTTTCTAAATCGCAAGGATTAAACCAACTATGGTATAAGGATACCGGAGTCAATGCGAACAGTGCTAATAATGTCGGTTTTTCAGTAAGAAAACAGTATATTTTTAGTTCTAATCCAGTCGGAACCTTTAGTTTTAGAATCCCTTTAAAACATATATTCGGTTTTTGCGAAGATTACACCAAAGTTCTATATGGTATGAAACAAACTTTAACCTTAACTAGAAATGGTGACGATGATGCGATTTTTAGGGCCGGTGGAACCGATGCCGGTCGAGTTAATTTACTGAAAGTATTTTGGTTTATGCCTCATGTGGAACCGGAAATTGGTAATAAGTTGGAACTTAACAAATTTATAGAGAAGAAAGAAAAATTTCCAGTTGGGTATAGAATGTTACAAAGTGACTCTATCGCGGTTCCGCAGGCATCAACAGGCTTTACTTGGCGACTATCATCAAAATCGTCCCCCGAGGTGCCGCGTTTTTTAATTATCGGTTTTCAAACTGGAAAAAGCGGTGATCAGGAACAAAACCCGTCTATATTTGACAACTTAAATGTTAAAAATATTTATGTAATGCTCGGCTCGAGAAAATATCCGGCCTATGATTTCGATATAGATTTTCGTGCTAATCAGATCAGTAGAATATATAGTGAAGCGGCATTGTTTAGAAAGAAGTTTTTTAACATGGATGAATTAGTATCAAACCCTAATATTACTCCTTCGGATTATAAAACTCTATTTCCTTTGTTTGTGTTTGACGTGCCGAAGCAAAGCGAAAAGTTAAAATATTCCGTAACTGATATTCATATTAAAACGACATTTACCGCTAACCCTCCGGCAAATAGAGTGGCATATGCGGTTTTACTCAGTGATAGGTTGATTAACTTCCAGAGTGATGGGAATAAAATGAGCGTAGTCTGTTAAGTAATTTTTCTCGATATATAAATGATAAAGGCCGTTGATTTAAAAAAGATTTTAAAAGATAATGGTATAAAGTTTTACTTTTACTAGGATAAAAAGAAATTAGCTGATGTAGTAAAAGAGCATGGGCTATATCCAGAAGAGGAAATTAAAACGCGAGAGAAAAAAAGAGAAAGAAATAAAAAAAATGAGTTAATAAATTATGATCGATTAAAGACGATTTTAAAAAACCCGAGACAAGTTACTTTAGAGGATGTTGAAACGGGAGAATGCAAGAGTTTTCCGTCAATTTACAAGGCGGGAAAATTTATAGATAAATCTCCCCAAACGATCGAAAACTGGAATGGAAGAATTTGGAACGGTAAATATAAAATAAGCATACAATAATCTTATTATGGAGAGAAAATACATAATAAGATTTGAGTTAAAGAATTTAGTTTTTTATGATAAAACATGAGTTCCATATTTAGAAATATCGGAAGATTAAGTAGATCAATAATTCCAGAAGGAGTTAGACGAGGGATAACCGATTTTACTAATTGGTTGACTGGTAGTGTCAGAGAGGAACAGGTTCCTCGAGTTTTAGATGAAATCACTACCAATCTGAGACGACATTATCCGAGAAGATATCAACCTCCTCCACAGCCGCCAAGACCGCCGCCAGTTAGAGAACCGCCGCGACCATGGAGATCTCCAGAGCAATTAGAAGTAATAGAAGGTCCTTCTTCGTTAAACGATTGGGCGAGGCAATATAAGATTAAAGGGACCAATGATATAACTCCTAGTAGGTTTTTAAGTCGAGCTGAGCCATATATAGTAAATATTTTAAGGAATAAACGAGGAAATAAAGTAAAGATGGTTCTAAAATGTTTAATGGTAAGGGATAGTGATGATATAACGGTACCACCAGTACCAGCGCAGTTCTCCTCTGATATTAACTTAATTAACTTAGAAGGAACCGATGCGGATGAGTTATATGATACCATGGCTAAAAGAATCTTAGAAAACTTAGAAGCCTTCCTTAGAAGAGGTAGTGGTTGGTCAGTTTATAGCATAGTTCATTTAAAGTTGCATACTGCTATTTACGATCCTTTAAGAGCCTCTAGCTATATTCCTCTTCCTAAATGGATTGCTGATAAAAAAGCGTGTATTAATATGAAAAATGATGACAATCAATGTTTTAAGTGGCCTATCTTAAGATCGTTAAATCCAAAAGATATTCATCCGGAAAGAATCGATAATAATTTAAGATCGAAGGAAAATAGTTTAAATATGAAAGGAATAGATTATCCCGTTACGATTGATGCTATTAGTAAATTCGAGAAACAAAATCCAAACATCAGCGTTAATGTTTTTTCGTATAATAATCAGAAAATATTTTATCCGCTAAGAATCACGGATGAAGAAAAAGAACATCATGTAGATTTACTCTATTTCAAAGATGGAAACAATAGTCACTATGCTCTTATAAAAAGCTTTAGTCGTTTAATGTCGAGACAATTATCGAACCATAACGGCAAAAAGTATTTCTGTAAGAGATGCATAAATTCATTCGGAAGGGAAGACCTTTTAGAGAATCATAAAAAATATTGCGGCAAGCATGATCCAGTTAATTTAAAAATGCCTGATCCGGGTACTATATTACAGTTTATAAATCATGGTAGAAAGATTAAGGTACCGTTTACTATAACTGGTGATTTCGAATGTATATTAGAGCCAATAGAAGAAAAATCGAGAGAAACCGTAAAAACCCAAAGACATATCCCGTGCAGTTTTTGGTATGTAATAAAGTGTTTTGATGATAAAGTTTGCCCGCCTATATTAAGAGAATATGTTGGAAAAGATGTAGAAAAAGTCTTCGTGGATATGCTGATTAAAGATGTTAAAAAGATACATCAAGAGTTTTATCAAAAGCCGGTTCCGATTAAGATAACAGAAGAGGAAGAAAGAGAACATAAAAGGAAGACTAGGTGTTGGATATGTAATGAAAAATTTAACCATAAAAATTATAAAGTAAGAGATCATTGCCACTTTACGGGAAAATATAGAGGAGCCGCTCATAATGAGTGTAATCTTAATGCTCGAACTCCTAACTTTATTCCCGTTTATTTCCATAATCTAAGTGGTTATGATAGTCATTTATTTATAAAAAATCTTAGTAAATCTGACGGTCATATTGATTGTATCCCTAACAACAAGGAAAAGTATATTAGCTTTAGTAAACATATTTACGTTGGTAATAACATAAAACACGCAATTAGGTTCATTGATACTTTTAAGTTCATGGCTAGTAGTTTAGATCAGCTTTCTAGCTTTTTAAATGATGATCAGTTAAGTATTACTTCGAGATACTTTACTAAAAAACAATTACCTTTAGTAAGAAGAAAAGGGGTTTTCCCGTATGATTATTTAGATTCTTTCGAAAGGTTAGAAGAAACCTGTTTACCACCGAAAGAAGCATTCTATTCAAGCTTAAACAAAGAACATATCTCGGATGAAGATTATGCTCATGCAGTAAACGTATGGAACACTTTTAACATGAAAACGTTTAAGGAGTATTTAAGTTTATACAACAAGATAGATGTTTTGCTATTAGCTGATGTCTTTGAGAACTTTAGGAATGTTTGTTATGAACACTATGACTTAGATCCTTGTTGGTACTATACTATTCCTGGGTTAGGGTTTGATGCTATGCTTAAGATAACTGGTATTAAACTCGAACTTTTATCTGACCCTGATATGCTTTTAATGTTCGAAGAAGGATCCAGGGGCGGTATATCAATGCCTAGTAAAAGGTATTCTAAGGCTAATAATAAATATATGGGTAAAGAGTATGATCCGAATGAACCTTCTAAATATTTAGTTTATATAGATGCGAACAGTCTTTATCCTTGGGCTATGAGTCATATGTTACCTGTTCGTGGTTTTAAATGGATGAGTGAAGAGGAGTTGTCTCGTTGGGAGGATATACCGTGTCTTCTAGAAGTTGATTTAGAATATCCTAAAGAGTTGCACGATTTACATAACGACTTTCCTTTAGCCCCCGAAAGATTAAAAATAGGAAATGTAGAGAAATTAGTTCCTAATTTGTCGGATAAAGAAAACTATGTTCTGCATTATAAGGTTTTAAAAACATACTTAGATCTAGGTTTAAAGCTTAAAAAGATACATAGCGGAATCAGGTTTGATGAGAGTAATGATATTAAGAAGTACATTGACTTAAATATTAAGCTAAGAAAGAATGCAAAGAACGAGTTTGAGAAGAACTTTTTTAAGCTGATGATGAATTTTGTATTTGGTAAAACTATGGAAAACGTAAGGAAAAGAGTAGATGTTCAATTGGTTAATAAAACTAGTTGTTTCCGTTATAAAAAACTTGTTGCCAAACCTAACTATCATCATACTACTATATTCGATAAAGATCTATCCGCTGTTCATATGAAAAAAACTAGTGTACTGTATAACAAACCGGTTTACTTAGGCGTAAGTATATTAGATATCAGTAAAATACGCATGTGTAAAACTCTTTATAACCATTTTAAAGTAAAGTATGGAGACAAAGTAAGGATGTGCTATCCGGATACGGATAGTTTCATTCTCGAAATAGAAACTGACGATTTATATAAAGATATGGCTTGTGAAGCTGATGATATGTATGATATGAGTGGTTATCCTGTAGAGCATGAGTTGTATAGCCCTAAGAATAAAAAGGTATTGGGTATGTTTAAAGATGAGTTAAATGGAGATATTATGACTGAATGTGTTTGCTTAAGACCGAAATCATATGCTTATAAAAAAATACCTATAAAAAAAGATGAAAAGGGTAAATTAATATATGAGGGTAGTAAAGAAGATCGGAGATGTAAAGGAGTAAAAAAGTCTGTTATCGAAAGCGAACTTAATCTAGAGAATTATAAAGACTGTTTGTTTAAAGAAAAAGATCAATATAGAACCATGAGTATAATAAGAAGTCACGGGCATAAAATGTATACTGAAAAGGTAAACAAGAAAGCATTAGGTTTTGCTGATGATAAGAGATACATATTAGAAGATAAGATAAATACTCTAGCGTGGGGGCATTATAGAATTGAACAGCTAACAGAAGCGGATAAAAAGAAATATGAACAACAGGGGGCAAGACCAAAAACATATTAAAAAAAAAATATTTAACCTAAAAAAGGTTAAATATTTATAAATAATATACAATATTGTTTCGCGTTCTGCAAATAGGACAATAATCTGAACAATTAGATTTTACATAACATTGTTCACAAATACATTTATGACTGCAATCAACGTATTCCGTGGTTGCATCATTTTCTAAACATATAACACATTTTTCTAAAACAAATTTTTTATCTCCATTAATTTTTTTTCGTTCATCCTCTTCGAAATAACCATCCATAAAAACAATTGCTATGTTTTGAATGGTTGATTTTGTTGCCATTGCAATCGGTGTTATTATTTTTTCTATAAAATCACTAATATTTTTATCTGAACTTATATTTTTAAACACACATACTGTTTCACCTTTAAAATTATGTTCAAAATCAACACCATAGCTAAATCCTAAATTGTATTTAAATGGTGTTGTATTTCTATATAGTTCTCTGCTTAAACAGAAGTATATCCCAGATCTTAGTCTTTTATACATTCTATTCTTACCTGTAAAATTTGCTTTATTAAAAAAAAATAATCCAGTTTTTTCATCTTGATTTTGATAAAAAATATCAAAGAACATTGGTTTGTCATCAAGACATCTCTCCAGAGTCTTCTTTTCTTTTTTGGTAAGCTTGTTTAAAACACTCATCTTCTTCACAATATATTTTGTTACATATCAAAACCGTTTTCAATTTTTTTAACATTGCAATTCGCTGTAAGCATGGTTGTCTGAGCGAAAATATGGTGATTGCCCGAGACAATTGACTGATGTCGGGGATAGTCGGGAAAATGGGAAAAAAAATTTTTGGGAAAAAAAAATTTGGGAAAAAAAAAAATTTGGGAAAAAAAAAAATTCATTCGCTGCAATATGACTGCTTGAGCGAAAAATATGATTGCCTGACACCATTGGCTGATGGGGGATCAGTTGGTGGTGTGGGGAAGTGGGGGATGTGGGGATGATTTGCTTGGTTAGCAAAATACAATTTTTTATTTTTTTTTTTTAAAAAAAGTTGAAGTTGGGGGAAGATGATTAAGAAAAAGATTTTTTTTTTTTTTTTTTTTTTTTTGGAAAAGGGAAAAAATTGAAATTAGGGGAAGATGTTTAAGAAAAAGATTTTTATTTTATTTTTTTTTTGGAAAAGAAATTTAATTAAAGGAAGGGGAAACGCAATTTTCTTACTGCTGCCTTGGGCTGTAAGAAAATTTTATTTGGGGAATACGGAGAACAATACGAAGCATGAGGGATGATTTGTGTGGTTGGATTTGACTTGGAAAATGCGAGGAAATTTGGGGAGTTTCGTGGTTAAATTAAGCACAGTGTCCATTAGCTCCCCTTTTTACATCTACTCTGGGCCCATATTCACCAACGGCTCTTCATGTCATTATTCGTCATATTTTCGAGAACTTCCTACAGTTCTGGTGACCATTTTTTTTTTTTTTTTTTTCATTTTCCCAAAATAATTCCAAAATCTTCTTTCTCCGGGTTGTTATAACTCGGGGTTATGTTGTAAAGGGTTAAGCACTATAAGGTTATTTTCATCTTACAAAAGTTTTTTCTTGTTTTTGTTTAATTTTCAGAGCAAACACCAAACGTTTTCATAAAGTATTCTTAGACTAATACCCCGAGCAGATCTTTTTCGTAAGAACTATTTCAACATCAGACAACAATATCACTATTCATAAAAACATACGGTATTTATAATAATGATAACAATGATAATAATAATAATAATAGAATCCAAGGTCTGCAAGAAAGTAAACATTCTGGTATATGTAATAACATGAAGTCCCAAACTGCTGGATGACAATGAAACAAAAATGTTAAGACTTACACGCTAGCTATCATATAATCGTCACCTTGCTCTTAAAAACATGCTCTGAATGTTTTGTTTAAAAACGAATCTTCATTCCTACAAGGATTCCAAATGGCTATTTATTTCATCAGGGTCGTTAAAGCTCGGGATTGTTTGGTAAAGAGTTAAGTAAAGGTAATTCACGCATTCAGTGTTTGATAGCAAGTGGCCACATTTCAGTATCGTCACACTCGGTACTTTCAGTGTTTTGATTCGTTATTGTCTCGGTTAATCATTTCAGCATACTGCCAGGAACCAATATGATATTTTTACGGCGACAATGTGGGGCACACAATATCGTTAGCTAAGACAATATCCATTGGAAGTCAATGAGAGACTAGCTCCCCGCGGAGGTAGAGTTAATTGAATTAGACCGTTTGAGAGTATATCTATTCGTTTATTGGGTAATAGATAAAACACATCATGGCGTCACACCAAGTTACGACAATTGAAATAGAAAATTACCTCTCTCTCGTTTCTATGAATTATATGTCCATTACCTCCAGGTATAATAGAAAGTACATTAGTGACGAAAAGCCCCAAATTGGTTTAACACCCTAGCTGATTGAAGCTCCGGCCCAGTAAAAGCCCTGGCTCGGTTAGAGGTCTAGTCTAGCCAACGTCCCGGTCAGATGACGCCTCGGTTGGCTTATAAAGCCCCTGTCTATTTATTGTCCTGGGTCCGTATTCACCAACCATTCATAAGAATATTCTTAGTCTTATTCTCCAAGATTTTCTACATTTGAAAGTAACACAACTCCTGATTAGCTAAACCAAATGGTTTAGCCAATCAGCAGTTGTGTTACTTTCAGATGTAGAAACTTCAGGAGAACAAGACAAAGAACGTTCTTAAGAATGGTTGGTGAATACGGACCCCGATCCGGTTAAAACCTCCGACCGGTTAAAGCCACCGCTGGGATTAAAGTCCCACCTGGTCATACAAAGGCGTTTAGACAGTGGCAGCAATGTTGCAGAATATCTTAGTCAATTACAGAGACAGATCACCTACCCATGTTAACCCTGGGTCTCTACATTATGTTCTACTAGAGTTCTGCGGTGCTTTGTCAAAGGACATCTCTATGTGATATTTGCTAAGTGCAGGAAATCGAACTAAGATTTCTTGGTCAAAAGTATAATGGGTTTCTCGCTGAGCCAATTAGACCCCTTCCCACCCTACGGTCATGATGGTTTACACTTAACGCTTTACCAGACGATGAGCTTTTAGTCTTGTCTGAATTGAAAGCAGTATATATATATCATACGCACGCACGCGGGAAGGGTGGTGAAGAAAGCAAATGTTTGGTATAGGTTTATTAATTGTCTTACCTTTTATTACCAGTAGCATCTTTGTAGTGACTTAGATAGATCCCTTTCAAGTCACGTAAAATAGTCCCAGTAAAAGTCCCAATTTCTATAGAGTAGTAAAGCCCCGGTGTGAGAAAAGATTTAAGCTCAACAATATATAGTTCCTTAATGAAATCCGAGGAGTGCCGAAGAATTTCTACCGTATCTCCGTACTTTATGTCTGCATCAAATTTACTCTTCTCAGGTTTATCTGAGATGATGCGTTTTATCCTAACCGTCTCACGGGCTATTGTCATAGAAAATGGTTTGAAATGGAATACAACGTAGCGCGTGCGACCCAAAATCTTAACAAGCATTTTAACAGCACCATGAAATATAGAACTGTCGTCCTTGACCTTATCTAGGTCAATGTCAAGGTCAATACTGTAGTGAATGGGGATAATATCACCGGGTAGCCGGATATCAAACTGGGGTTCTGTCCGGGGTAACATATCTCTCTGGATCTGTCTTTCTGAGCTGTTCAGCCGAATCGTCATCACATTACCGGGCTCCATTCTCAGCGACTCCTTTTCCTTACAGTTACAGTTAACAGTGTTGGTTGAGTGATAATGGCGGACGTGTCGACTCCCAGTTCCGAAAAACAACACTAAGAAAACAACCACACCAACAGTCAGTAAAAATGCGGACATAAACACTGCCACTTGCGTCCTTGAAAAGTAGCATCCTTTCGCGCCACTATTGATGGATACAATTGTTTCTTTGTGTTTGATGGCATTTAAACAGGAAGTTGATTTTGTGACCGAAAAATTGGCTTCGAGTTCCTTCGCGTTCGTCGTTTCGTTGTTGAGTTTTAAAAAATTTCCTGTACCTTTCATCTCCATGTCTAAAGTTTCTTAGGTTTTCTCTATTACTGTCATAGGCACACACACACGTTAATGGATATATAGCTCTTTTTTTTTATATAAACATACAGTTTCAGTTGTTCAATCTTTATGTTAGGTTCTATAGCATATATACCGCCGTTGGAATTGCTAAATATTACTTAAGATTGGTTTCAAGATCTTGCCACACAGATTTCAGTCTAGTGTAGTTTACACGAAAATGAACATGGCCTGTAAAAAGGGGGCTTAATACATCTGCAAAAGCATTGACCCATCTCTATAAATTTTGTACATGTCAAAGGACCATTCTATCTCCAGATTCAATGCATTCTTATACTAAATGGATTTTATGGATCCATAACTATGTGATGACTTGATTGGAATTATGCCTCACAAAGCTGCATTAAAGCCCCTTTTACCTAAGCATGGCTCAAATGTCAAAGGCTATAAATTCCTTTGACACCAAAGAATTCATGAGGCGTCCGTGAGCAGTGCTTTGTAAAATGTGGGCTTCAATAAAAATCTTCGTAGGGCACTAAATGAAAGCAAGTCGTTGAATCATATGAATCTATATTTAAAAAAAAAAAAAAACGGACCAAATCATAGGGAAGAATGGTTCTTCGACATACAGAAAATTCACCCACAACAAAAAGTTTTGACCCATGTCAGCCTGCGCGGACTGCGCAGGCTGACATGATCAAAACTTGACTCATATATATTTTTTTTCTCCAGAATTAAGAACCAAATCATTTTAAGCTTGATTTATGAATGCTCGGAAACACACCTTGCCAAACATGCAAAAGGTTCTGGCTAAGGTCAGCTTTGGCAGATTCAGCAAGCCGACCTTGGTCGATACTTTTTGCATATACTTTTAAACCTCCCCACCCCCTTTTTCACAGACCCAGGCTAAATTAACATGGCCACCAGTCAAAATATTGACTCCAAGTATTAAACGAGAAAAAGTACTCGTATAATATTATTAACACCCAATGGTTGTAAATGTTAGAAGTCGAGGTTGTTTTTCCAAATGTGATATATCCAAAATGAAACATTTTAAACACCAATTGCATTTTTTAACAGAAAAGATAATCCCATTCGAAACTTTTTAACAAAGTAATTTTGTCTGCAAACATTGTTTTCGGTTACTACTTTATAACTTAACGCCTAAAAGACAACAGTCAAACAACCGTCCAATTAATGTATTAAGAAAATATCCTGGAATCAAAATTGGCGGAAGACGATCACTACACGTGTTTCATAGACGATTGGTTTTCTGTGACAAGCTTTTCCAAGATATAGATAGATATCGCTGCAAGTTGTGTAACATCGTAGGTCCCCAACGGTCGTCTCTCTGTATACACTTTATTTCTAATCTTGGAAAATTTGATTACCACACACAAAAAAAGACGCGATTTTATCAATGTTCATGAACCGAAAGAGGAACAGATCAACCAATTAAAATCCGTATTTTACTTGTTAAACATTCAGTGAGGAGTTTAACCGCAGTTAACAAAACTTATGAGCCCTAACTTTATTAAATGAGCCGTGGTTTGTGAAAAGAGAGTTCCACTCGTCTGCAAAAAGTATGAACTCATGTCAGCCTGCTTTGTCAGCGCAGGCCGATCTGTGTAGAAACGTTTTGCTTTTGGTAAATGGTTTTCATGTCCAAAGACCATTCTACCTAATAAGAGTAAGCCGGTTGTTAGAGATAATGAACTTTATGGGTCCGTAATGATGTAATGACTGCATGGTATAATGCATTTCGGAGATGCATTTAATCATCTTTTGCCAGAGCATGGCTCATTTCTATGATTTTTCGGCACTTGCACAAACAACATTTAAAAGTCGCACAACAAATACTCATTGCTATAGCAGGTTATAAGACAAAAGTGAGTTAGTTACCTATCTAATATTATATATATATAGTTTTTGGTATCACAATAAACTCTTCAAGATCGATTTCTGATAATGAATTTAGGTCGGTTTGTTTAGGGAGGGTGAATTCAAATTGACAAAATCTAGATGAACTCTGTGAAAATGGGGCTTAATGCATCTGCGAAAAGTATCGATCCAGGTCAGCCTGCGCAGCCCGCGCAGGCTGACCTGAGCCGAAACTTTTCGTTATCGGTCAATTTCCTGTATATCAAAGGACCAGTCCACCCCATAATTCAGTCGGTTGAAGCTTGTCACCACATGGAAGAGATTCTAGAAACATTTCTTAATTTCACTCTTAGTCAAGTTCTACATTTAGTGAGTAACACAACTTTTGATATGGTTTGGCCAATCAGAAATTATGTTACTTTCAAGTATAGAAAATTCTTGAGAATAAGACTAAGAGTGTTCTTAATCCTTAAGCTGCTTATCGCGACTTACTGACCTTTTGCGGACAGTGTAGGCCAAGATCAGACTGCACAGAACGTGCAGTCTGATCTTGGATCTACACTGTCCGATAAGGAGATATTTTTCGCCAAATGATAAGTTTGAAAAAACATTATTCGGGTTTTTACCATCAGCTTAAAAATTTTATTTGACTTATTTTGCAGGGTAAGGCTTATGAATGGTTGGTAAATATGGACCCAGATCAATTATACAACATTCAACATACACTAAAAGAAAAAGTTCAATAGTTCAATACAGATTACTTTTTATTTCCATGTGTGGAACTCTTCAAGCTAAAGGCGTGTTTTGACCTACTACCGGGACCACACGTAAACAAATATCAATGGCATCACATTATGAAGTACAATCAAACGCAATCATCTGCAATCATCTACAGTAACGGAGGCACATTTCATTGACATGCACTATCTAATAAGTATATCAAGGCTTTTATTTCACATTTTCTTTTCCCGTTATGGGTTAGTTAACGATCTGGCTATGTTATGGGAACCGTGTAGGTTCTGATAATATCGTGGTGTCTCGCGACACTTGTTCATTTTCTTACCATATATGCAAAGGAGTGTGCAAAGAGAGATAACCCAATCATACCGGCAATAATAAGTATTGGATAATTAAAATGTATTGATTCATAGACAGTGATAAAAGCCATAATTCTGGTCTAGTCTACTCAGCTAGATCATCCAGTGGCAGCCATACACATTAATTACAAATAAAACGCATCAAGCATCATCAAGCAACGGTTGTTTTCAATTAAACTGCAAAGATATGAGCGCTGCTTTGGGAAAATGGGGTTTAATGCATCGTCGTAATGCAGTATACCAAACAGTCATCATATAATTGATTAATGCTCTGTGGAAAGGGGGCTTAATGCATCTGCAAAAAGTATCGATCCAGGTCAGCATGCACAGTCCGCAGGCTGACGAGGACTGAAAATTTTTGGTAAATTTTCTGCATGTTAAACGGGTTAAAAGTACCATATGATTCAGTAGGTTGTTATACAAAATGGATTTTAGTGACGCATAAAACTATAATGACTTACTTGGTATCATGCATCATCTTTTTACAGTGCATTGCTTAATCATGTCATAAAATTGATTTGTCCATCAACCGACTAAACCATGAGATACAATGGTCCTTGGACATGCATAAAATTTACCATTAGCTAAATTGTCAGCCTGCGTGTACTGGCATTTAACCGCCTTTGCACAGAACATTACTTAATGTATATAATGTAATTATGTTCGATCCATAGAACATCAGGAGGGCCTATACAGCTTTTTTCTCTGTGATTTTTTTTTTTTTTTTTTTTTTGCGTGGGGGGGGGGGGGGTAAAATATTGATAAATACTACAATAAATGATTTTCTCTGCAAAGCATAAAAAATTTGGACAGATTCATTTGATAAATAAATGTGCAATTTTGGCGTTTATATATCGGGATATCGGTTTTGCAGTCAGGAATTCAGTCTATTTATATGAGATCAGATATGACGTCATCACTCTCATTTGAATACGACCCTACTTTGTCAAAACATTCTATTGGTCACGTGACAATCATGTTGCAAAATTCTGGCTCGATATTGTAAATACCTTGGCTATGTATCCAATCCAGGAAATACCACTGTTATTTGTATTTACCCACTTTACTTTATTTACTTTTTATTTATGGATGGTGTGCCAGCCACTGCTTTACTAAATTCAGTGAAGAAACATTTCGAAGTTTCGTTCGGTTATAAAAGTCTGGAATGCCCCCAAGAAAGTATTTCGAGAAAAAAAAAATTGTTTTTTGTCTAACACTATAGTATATTTAATAGATGTGTCATTTTCACGGAAAATCGTCAAAGAGAATATCGAATGTTATATGTCATTAATTCTCAAGGGAGTACCGGACGACGTGGTTTGATCAGAGTTTCCCAGTTTGCGTCTGCTACCAAATTAGATATGATGGAAAATAAACTTGACTGTCACATTCTGTGGCAGAACAAAAACAAGAAACATCGTTAAATAAAGAAGGACGACATAAAAGGTACTGGAATATAAACCTTGAACCTCTTTTGTGGTTCAGTATGACGAGATGCAATGAACAGTAATCTCGCGAGCATTTACCTCCTATGCCGTATTGTTTTGCATATTGTTGAAAAATGGAATTTTCCGTTAAACATGATTTTCAAGATTAGACGTTAATCCACATCATCACTTGGAAATGAGAAGTTATTGCTTAACATTGCGTGTTTGAAAATACATGTAGACGCATAGTTAAAGGTTATAGGTAACGCTTAGAAAATACCAAATTACCGATTAGTACCAAAAAAAAAAAAGGATCGGGGTATCAATTAGTGGTTGCAACGCTTATACATGTACACTGGTGACTCAAATGTGCCCCTAAGTAGGCCCGTAGGGTCCGTCGAATAAACATGTCCACATTTCTTAATAATTGCAATTTATTATTTATTCACTCAAGTATATCAGTACCAAGAAGTACATGTAGGTCAAAAGCAAGCGTACTTAGCTAAGCCGAAATGAATAGGTTTACTGCCTAAACTTATGTAAAAGACACCATGACAGAAGACGAAATCATCCCCTCGAGGAAATTTATCCTTTTGCCACATTTTCTGTCATTTTATTTCTGGAATTTAGATTTATTGCGACATTAAGGGAATTCTTTAACTCTTTACCATCCGCCAAATATTTAGACTCGTCCAAAATGGAAGCATTTGCCAACAAAATATTGAATGTGAGCTGAATCAAAGTTTTTTTTTTTCTTTCTTTCTTTTTCGTTTTGAAAGGGTAAAAACCACATTTGGAGAAGAAGAAACTGCTGATTACCAGCATTTCCTCCTTTTCACACACAATGTTTAAAAAAATGAACTACCGCTGCAGGGTCGTTAAAACTGGATTTTATGATAAAAGGCTAAGTGTCCTGGTAAAAGTCATTTAGTTTCAATAAAACATAACAGAACATCTCACCGAATTAGATGGCTTGCTTGAAATTAAGCCCTTTAATCTCAAAGATGAAAGAAATAGTAATTGCTTACAGTATACATCAAGATCAGACTTTGGAGAACGTGCAATCAGAGTTTCTGTATATTTCCGTCCCTTCTCTTCAGTCGAGTTGACCAGATAAAATTATAACTCATTTTTTCTTTCAACTGTATTTTTGGCCTTAAAGCCGGATTGATTGATTGATTGATTGATCGATCGATCGATCGGTCGGTGGGTCGTTCCGCCTATCCATCCATCAATCCATTGAACGAACCAATCGGTCGGTCGGTCGGTAGATCTGTGGATCGACTATATTTCTTTCATTATAATATAACTGATTTATTGATCCATCTATAGGTCGAGTGAGTGACTCTGGTGTGGAACCAGTACGGGAGGGAGGGGAGGGGGCGGGGTCTGAACCTCCACCCTGCACGTGGGCAAGGTAAATACATATGTGAAGTATTTTCAACAATAGACAAGGGGCTCAAGAGAATGTACAGCGGGCACGCAATAGCTAACAGACAAACGAACGGACGGATTGACGACAAAGGGAATAAAAAGGTACGTCCCTATGCGCATATAAAAAATGTTTCTGTGATTTTTACCGGTTTAAAAAACAACTCCATCACCAGAGTCACATATTCTTTCAAAATGGACGAGTCTAAAATCATTTGAACCCTAGATAAACTAATATCCTGCAACCTTTTTTTTTTTAATCCTTTACCTCACAACCCTGAGTTCTAACGATCCTGAGTGGGAAGGATTTTGGAAACATTGTGAGAAAAGGAGAAAATGCTGGTAACCAGCATTTTCTCCTTTTCCCACAATGTTTCTACACTGCAATAAAACATTTGCACATTTGTACCAATATGTCGTCTGCAGATGTTTCATATTCAGAAGAGGCTAATATTTGTCGTCGGGCAAAAGATTAAAGCGAGAGAAAGAGAGAGCCATGGACTGAAGAAACAACAATACGGCTCTCAACGCCTTGATGGATAAATTTCAGAATTGTGTTTCTGTGTATTGAATACTCGAGCTTAATCTCAACATAGGATGAAAAAGTGGAATAACTCCTGTTTAGTTATTACGTCATACTCATAATTTTCTCCAGTACCAAAAGTCGTTTCCCTTGTTAGAAAGTTGAGGGTTTAATACAAGTGCTTTTTCACTTTTTCGTGCATTGAAAATAATGCAAAAACCACAATGTCTGTTTTTCCTCTGGTGTAGTTTTATTGGCAAACCCAGAATTTTCCTGTTTGTTCTTTTAAATATGTCCAGTTGCCTACCTTCCGTGTACTTTGATCTTGGCCTACACTGTCTGCAAAAGGTCAATGAGTCACGCTTAGCAGCCTGAAGGTTAAAATAACACTTAAAAAAGGCGGGCCCTACCGGGTGGTAGACCATATTTCCTAACGTGCAATCAGTTTTCACAGATATTATCAAATAAACATCAGAAACAAATTTTAAATTCTTCCTTACTTTTTCTCTGATGAAAAAGTGCAGCAAAGGTGCTTGCTGGTTACAAGCATGATCCCCTTTTCGCACGATGCTTTCAAAAGTCAATTTCGCCAAGTTCGTAAAGAGTTAAGGGTGAAATTTTATGAACAGGGTAAATGTATGGGTACTAAGTAGATGTCAATGTTTATTAGCGGTAAGGAACGCTCATCTTGTTGGTAATTGTCTGCATCAATAGAATGTTGTTCTGTGTGTTAGGTGTTTAACAACAGCTGCCAAAAGTAATCAAAGCATATATCAAAAAGCATTTGAATTTAAATCATTTCATATAAAAAATATGGACATTATTGTGAAGATGACCGTCTGTTACTGTACGATCGATCGAAGTGTTAGTCGCTTGCAGAGAAATTAATTTCAAAACTATGTTTAAAGTTTCCAGGTCACTCATTCTTTTGTTTACTTTTTGCTTGATTTTGAAATTAATTTTTCTGCCAGAGACTAATACTCGGACCGACCACACGACCACAGATTGTCATCTTCACAATACCTTTCATACTTTGAAATGGTACGATTTTAATTTAAATGCATTTTAACACCTGCATTTTTTTTTTTTGGGGGGGGGGGTGCTATCGGGACTTTAACCTTTTACCAAATAATCCTATGTTGTAACGACCCTGAGGACAAGGCCTCTGAAAACATTATGTCTGAAACAAGCATGTTTTCTTTTTCCCACAATGCTTTCTACCATGAAGAAGACAAATCTCAGCATCTGAGCTCCGCTGTTGGGCCTGTAACTCTTTTAGGACAAAATTGTGAACTAAGTCCAAATTCAAAGAATTTGCAGATTTCAAATTCATTGTGGCTAAAATAGGAAAACATCGTTCGAAAGGGTTTTAAACATTTTGGAAAAGGGTGAAAATGCTGGTTACCAGCATTTTCGCCTTTTCCCACAATGTTTTCAAAAGCTTTCTTCACCAAGGTAGTTGAGATATATAATTGTGTTGTGAAGAGTTAAAGAATAATCTTATCTAGGATTGCCAAGCAATAGGTGACTTACCTGGTCTCGCCCTCCTTGGTCGTGTAAGAAGACAGAAATAACCCCGTAGGCCTATACTTAGTTATACATCCCGTAAAGTTTATAATACTGATGTCATATAAACTTGATTCTAGATTTTCCGCCATTTTGATGACGTAATATTCATATACGTAGTTATACTTTACACTCTCAATAACTTCAGGTGCTTTCTTATTAATTCCTTTAATCACTATTTTATCAGCACCGAGTCTGAAATCGTCTGCATGAACAACGATAAAATCCGTTTTATTCCGGACATTTACAGTAACGGTCACGTTTCCGGTATACGAACCAGCATCCTGACATCTACCGGAAGTGGATTTCACAGTGATACTCAGGTGAAGTTTATAGTGCACTGGTAACACTGTTTGTGGAAGATGTCGACTGGTCCAAAACATGTCAGTATCTTCATACAAATTGTAGAAATCAACATAAAACTCATCCCCGATTTCCGACAAGTTTGATGGTGTTATAGTGGTAAACAACTTAAACGCATTTGAAATCGTCGTAGATTCAGTGGCACTAGTTTGGTTAACGTTTCTTTCTGGCTCGGTTGTTTTATTTTGAACATCTGCTTTGTTGAAATAGATTTTATCAGAAACGCCTAATTCTTCTTCAGCATCTTTGTCAGTGGCACCAAGTACTTTGTTAGGAGCACGTTCAAAACTATTGAAAGTTTTATTATGAAAAGACATCTGTATCTCAGTCTGGTTTTGAGGAATGACGTATTTAGATGATGTGTAATGAGCGACCAGTGATACGATAGCTATGAATAGAAGCAAGCAGACCATAATACAACTCAACACCAGGACCCCCATGTTCTCCTTGATAGTTATCTTGGGATCTGTAAAAGAATCAATTTAAACGACTCAAAGTAGTTTGATACGACTTTGAAGCTTATTTCTGCATTTTACAAGTCTGTATGTAAGCAAACATACGTATGTCAACGAAACAGTGTGGAAAAAAAGGTTTAAAATAGCGCATCTTATTTAATCACTATAGCAAGCATCCAGTGACACAAATTATTTAAAAAAAAAAAAAAAAAAAAAAAAAAAAACTGGCCCAAAGCATAATGTAGATATGATCCTTTAAAATGCAGAAAATTTGCCAATCGCAAAAAGTATCAATTCACACTTTTTGCATAGACATAAAAACCACCATTTCACAGAGCTGAGCTCATTCACATTTGTAACTTGCAACGCCCTGGTCACCCATCCAGGCACAAACCATAACGCACGTTACATAACTGTCAAGGAGAAAAATACACCAAACCGCATCGCTGTAAAAGCTAGCTCTATACCAAAGCAGGGTTTTAAGTAATTATATAGATAACCACTCTGTATGAAATTACTATTCCCATCTAAAAATATCGACCCAGAGACTAATATACCATTGGTACATAAGAGGGTAAGGTAACTCAATTCCGGCAGTTGTCATAATCCCACCTCTGCCAACACAGGCCCTTACCATAGAGCAAGTTGCTCAACTATCACGGAAATACACCAAACTGCATCACTGTAAAAGCTGGCTCAACAGCGAGGCAGATTTTGAGTGGATATATATGAGCCATGCTCTATGAGAACGGGGCTTAATACATCCTATATGCAGTCTGCGCCGGCTGACCTGGGCCGAAACATTTTCGTTGTTGGTCAATTTTCTACGTGACAAAGGACCATTCTACCTCATAATTCAGTTAGTTGTTTAAAATGTGGCTATTACGGATCCATAATTATGTGTTAGCATGCTTGGTATCATGCATCACGGAGATGCATTAAGCCCAGTTTTCACACAGCCTGGTTCATATCTAACTGCTCCCCGTGACACGTTTTCGTTTCGATCGTTGAAATCATAAGTCATATGAAAAGGAAGACATATCCAGCAAGAGCACAGAAAAAATACAAGAGCATCGCAGGTGGGTGCTAACGCTCAGCCGCTGTTTTATTATGTTCAGTCAAAATACTTAGTCGAAAAAAGTATAACTGTATCAAAACTATTTCAGGGTTACTTGTCCTTTTTGTATGGATTCGACTTTTGATAGTAAAGAACAAGTCTAAAGTAAATATCTTAACTTACAACAAAGTATGGTAAGTTCATAGTTTTTGCACCACGACGACCACGCAGATGACGCAGGGCTTTATAAGACCTCGGACTTTCTTCGAAAACAGCCGAGCCAACAGGAGGCTGAAGCTCTTAACATCAGTTACATTTTTAGCCTTACTTTTTTATTTGGAGAGTAACACACACTTCCGATCAGAGAATAAGACTAAGAATGTTCTTAAGAATACAGACCCAGAAATAAGAAAAATGCGACAACTTCGGCACCTGTCAACGTCCGTTCTCCATATTTTTAATCTGAATGATCTCCTTTATATGACACGAACCTATGTAGACATTTGTAAGCACTAACCCTTTTACAAAAATAAAATCATCGTTTTCGTGACGAGGTCCACATGAACTTGAGTAAGTGATCTGTCCTTGTGATACAACTAAAATATAGTTGAACACGATTCAAAGAAACAATCAAGTCAATTACAAAATATACTGTTTTAAGATGCATAAATGTACCAACCTTTGACTAGTGACATTCGCTGATATCTCGCACGGAGCGCTTCGTTGAGATCTTCTTCACTCGGTCCCTCGTCAACGTCCATAACTATTTTAGTAGCAGTCTTTTTTTCGATGTTCTATGTATTTTTCTTCTCTGGAACTGGTAGTTTTTCTTAAATGAATCTAGCTGTTTGTCTTTGAAGTAACCTAGCGGTTTGTTTGGGTATTTTCGATGAATCTATTGTTTTGTATGATTGTCTATGATTTAATCATATTTCTTCTGTGAATCAACTGGTTTTGTCTTCGATAAATCTTGTAGTTTGTCTGATTATTTTCGACGATTCTAGCGTTTATTTTCTATCATGTCTTCGACGAATCACGATGTTTGTGATGAATCTAGTGCAATGTGTGATCAATCGAGAGGTTCGTACTTGATGAATCTAAGGTGTATTTTTTTTTATTTGATTGATTTTGTTCCATGAACGTTGATGTTTTTATCTTCGATGAATCTAGTTGTTTGTTGTCGATGCCTCAGATCTTTTTTCTTCGATGAATATGTTGTTGTTTGTTTGTTTTTTGCTTTTTTGTTTTTTTTTGTTTGTTTGTTTGTTTTTTTTTTTTCGCAAACGAATCTTGTTGTTTATCTTTGATGGATCTTGTGTATAGCCTTTCCTAGTCGTTGCTAGTGTTTGAGTCTAGTGGTTTGTCTTCAACAAATCTTGTTGTTTTTCGTCGATGAATCTAGCTGGTATTCTTGTATGATTCTAGCAGTTTGTCTTCGACAAAGCAAACTGTTTTCTTTGATGAATCTAATTGGTTTTATTTGATGAATCTAGTAGTTTGTCTTCAATGGTTTTTCTTCGATGAATGTCGTTGTTTGTGTAAGATGAATCTTCGGAATACGTTCCGTTGTTTTCGATGAATCTAGTGTCTAGTCTTTCTTGGATATTGTGTTTTGTCTCCCATAGGCCTACTTGTTTTCTATATTGCTTTGTGGGATTTCCCAGGTCGTCCTTGTGGCTTTTAAAGAAAGATTTTTAACCCTTTACCAGACTACAAAATTCTAGACTTGTCTGAACTGAAAGAAATTTAGCCTTCTTCCTCAAAATCGTTGAAACTCGGGATTGTGTGGCAAAGGCTTAACTCTTTATATAATTAATTATTTACCAAACACACCCGATTTTAACGACACTAAGGTTGAAGGATTTCGAAAATATTGTTTGGAAAGGAGAAAATGTTGGTAAGTAGCATTTTCTATCCTTTCACTGGAAAATCATATAATTTTTTCCTATTTGAATGTTCGTCTGCACATGCTTTCAGATTGGACAGGTCTAAAATTTTGTCGTTTTGTAAAAGGTTCAACAAATTTATAGCGGTCCAGTTTGTAAGCACTCTATTCAATTTGGAATAATCGACAGGAATTAGGTTCATATATGTATATAACATTGTGTCGCAAAAGGAGAAATTATTTATTATGAGAAATGATTTCTTTTGCAGCAGTGCTAACAAAAACATAGGGTTGCAGGACGAACATAGCCTTTTTGTGGCATGTTAGGAATTAATACAGTTACAACAACCGGATTTATGCGATTCAAATCCTCTTTAACTCTTTACTAGATGATAAAATTGTAGACAGGTCAAATTACAAGCATTTGCACATGACATACTAAATGTATCTCAAATGGTGGAACTTGCCTCTGATGGGGTAGAAACATTGTGGGAAAAAGTGAAAATGCTGGACACCAGCATTTTCACCTTTCCTCAGAATATTTGAACAGATACCGGACAGTTAAGATACTAGTTCAGACCAGCATAGGATGCAGTCTGGACCTGTATCCTCAAACAATTCTAAATATCATTCTTAGTCTCATTTGGAGTTTTCTAAATCTCAAAGTAAAGCTATTTCCTATTGGCTAACTCGATAATTTAGCCAACCAGGAATAAAGTCACTTTTTCAATCTAGAATAAGACTGAAAATAGAATTACGAATGGTTGGATGAAACAGTCCGTATTCACCAATCATTCTTGATCTCATTCGTAGTCTAATTCCAGATTTAAAAAGTAATTCGACTTTTGATTGGCTAAACCATACGGTTTAGCCGAGCTAAACCATACGGTTTAGCCAATCAGAAGTTGCATTACTTTCAAATTTATCAATTTTAGGAATTTATGTTTTTAGGAATATTGGGTGAATAAAGACCCTGATCTCGATTTTGGATTAAAGAAGAGGGAGATGAAATTTGTTCGCATTCGACTAGTCGTTGGCTGGCTGTCTGTCTGTCTGTCCATCATCCGTCCGTCAATCGCGTCGGTCCGTCCGTATGTTCGTTCGCCTAGTCCGTCCGTCCATCCGTTCGTCCGTCTGTTTAATCAATAAAATGATTTCATCACATATTGTGTCGTAAAAAGAATGATAGAAGGCTGGCGGATGGAATAAAAAAAAAAAACAGATAAACAAAAGCACAAACAGATAAACTTATATCTTTCCAATACCAACCCTTTACCGGACATCAAAAATTAGATTCAACCAAATTGAAAGTATTGGCATAGAAAAAAATATGGCTCGAATGGCAGACATTGAAAATGAAAGAATGAAAAAAAAATAGCATCGAGAGAAGAGAAGAAAATATTGGTTGCCATCATTGTCTTCTTTTCCCTTAATGTTTTCAAAGTTTTACCCCCCATCGTAGTATAAAAACATAGGACTGTATGACGAACGGCTATAACAAGAAAAAACAGTAGCTCATACGTAGCAACTTACCTCGACATAAAAACAAATCCGGCAAGATTAAGATTCAGTGTAACTTTTAGTAATTCGTAACCAAGTCAAATATTCCAACATAAAAAAATGCAAGCAAAAACAAAAGAAATGTAACAAACGAGAAACAAATGTAACACAGCTACATGTTAGAAAAGTTATAATGATTAGTAATTCGCTAACTACTATGCTTACGATCAAGAGTTCTTCTTTTACAGCTGATAAGCCCAGCCTTTCTTTATGTTGTTACCAAGTACCAAGAACCCTTAAACCTATATCACAAAACGATCCTGAGAAAGACAGCTTTTGTAAACATTATTGGAAAAGGAACAAATGCTGGTAACCTACATTTTCTCCTTTTCCTACAATGTCCTATACCCTTCCAAAAACTGATTCCAATTCTTTAATCACTTTTATTTTGGCGTCTGTGAGTGCTTTCAATTTGGGCCAAGTTTAGAATTTTGCCGCTTGGTAAGGAGTTAACCCTGTACCAGACGACAAAATTAAAGACATAGTATTTGCAAAAGACAAGTTTAAGGTTGTCAATGCCAATGAGACGGTTAAGTCAATCAGAAACTATGTTCTAAGCCATTCTGTGTAAAAAGGGAGCTTAACCCTTTACCAAACGGCAAAATTTTAGACTGATCCAAATTCAAAGAATTTGCAGACGACAAATTAAAAGTTGCTTAAATGACGATTTCTGTTTTTAACAGGTTAGAAAACATTGTGGGAAAAAGAGAAAATGCTGGTTACCAGCATTTTCTCCTTTTCCCACAATGTTTTCAAAAAGGACTCTATCTCAGGGTCGTGAAAACTCGGGATTGTGGAGGTAAAGGGTTAATGCATAAGCAAAAAGCACCACACAGGTCAGCCTGCGCATTTTACTTTTGATAAATTTTCTGCATGTCCAAGGACCATTCTATCTCATGTTTCAGAAGGCTGTTAGACAAGATGGATTTTATGGATTCATAATCATGTGATGATTTGCTTGGTATAATGCATCGCGGAGATGGCATTAAACCATCTTTTGCCAGAGCATGACTCGTATAGTTTTTTGCTTAGAATGCAATTTAGAATAGTTGATGAATTAATTAAATTAGACCTATCACCTTCTGTTCTGCTTTTTTTTTTTTTTTTTTTAATTACTATTCTTTACGGATTGACGATATCGATATATTTCTGTTAGAAAAGAAACTCGACGAATGACACTAGTTTAACGCATTTGGCAAACCTCTCGTGATCCGGTGATCAAGTCCCTCGACTGTATCACGTGGCTTGATATGCACCTACAATCCTACACGGTACATTTCTTTGCCGGAAGTACACCGTTTTACCGTTAATAGAATTGTAAGGCTCCTCTTAAAAAAGGGGAAACATAAGTCATAATTTTCTATTGATATCTTTCAGAGAATATTTCCGTCAGCAACCAGTTTGTACATGCTATTTTGAGTGTGGTTTATCAATTCCGTTGAGAGCTTTCATCGACAGATCGATAGATGTGAATAACTTCACCGTGTTTGTTTATGTCGTTGCTAAGCGATTTACATGGGCGCCGCCATGTTTAAGATCATATGATTGGTAGTTCAAAACGGGAACCTCCTTTATAAGGTTAGATGTAGGTACGGTTGTGACGAGTGTAATTTAACTATGACGATGCTCCTCACAAACCAATTCCTTTTTTAACGACTTTAAGAAGAAAGGCTGTCTTCATTGATTGATTGATTTGATTTTATTCATCGTCGCCACCGTTTGCCCATCCGGGCGACACCCCTAGAAGGCTGTTAGCTATCTTTACGGGGGAAAGTGCACCATACAAGACGAAGCCCATTCATAAGTTAAGACTGGTTCTTTAACGTGCTCGGTATATAGCACCGTGACAAAGGACCTAGATTTAGCGTCTCATCTGAGAATCATCATTAAATCTAGACAGTCAGCCGGGGGAATACAACCAAAATCCTCAAGTAGCCCGAGATATGTCGTCAGGCATTTTCCAATCCGTGCGTCCATTTATTTATATGAAATCAGATCTGACGTCATCATACTGATTTGAATATGATTCCTCATATATGCTGAATTTTGGCGCGAAATCTAAAAATACGCATAAGAGGCTATGTAGGTCATTAAAGAAATACCTCTGAAAACTATTTCTTTGTTGCATTTGTCTTTCTTCTATCTCTGATGGTTTGCCAGCTATGCTCTCACTTAATTCTGCGATGAATCAATTTAAAAAGTTTGGAGAGTTTACAAATATCCGATGAGCCCCCTTTGATGATTCAATTTGTCTTTGAAAGAGTGAAAACAGAGAGAAATTAAGAATACATTTTGGCTGTGCTCTGGCAAAAGGGACTTAATACATCTCCCTGATGTATGATACCTCGCATGTAATCAAACGGTCATGGATCCACTAAGTCCATTTTGCCTAACAACCGACTGATAAATGAGGGTAATCTGGTTCTTGGGCATGCAGAACATTAACCAATAGCAAAAAGTTTCGGCCCAGGTCAGCCTGCGCGGACTGCGCAGGCTGACCTGGGTCGATACTTTTTGCATATGCATTAATCCCTCTTTTCACAGAGCATGGCTAATTTATTGCCATCATTTTTCTCGTTGTTTTAAAAAGATTGGATTGTCTGGTAAATGGTTCACTCTTTTCTCAAATTTTAGATTTTTTTCCCGATTAGAAAGCATTTGTAAATGACAGTATATACGTAGCTCAATTACTGATATTTGTATTTGTAATGGAAGGAAATATTGTGCGACATGAAAGGGAAAAAACGCTCGTTTACGGCATTTCCTGCTTTTCTTACAATGTTTTAAAAATCCCCCTGCCTCAGGTTCGTTACAACACGGGATTGTTAGGAAAAAGGTTAAACAAATAACAAGCAGAGCAACATTCTATGGATGCAGACAATTAACGACAAGATGAGTGTTCCTTAGCGCTAATTAATATTGACATCTAGTTACTATCTACACGTTTACCCTGTTCTTATAATTTCACCCTTATCTGATTACAACCCTGGAGATTGTTAGTCCGTGAGGTGTTCAGTGCAGTTTACAACACTGTTGTAATTATATCGCGGAGGCCAATGCACCTATCCATGCCTTCCAAAACCTTGTTTTATCTGTACTTAAAGCAATATTCTTCCAAAGCCACTGAATGCTTTCCTACATAACCATGGTCGAAAAAATGATCAGCGGTGAGAGAGGAATCAATCTTGCCGCAATGATTATGATCCATCCTCGAAAGGAGGGTGGCTGAGCCGGGGATAACCGGCGATCCCCTGGTCTCAGTTCCTATATGCTTCCCACTGCGCTAACGGGCTTGACGACCTTTTGAAAATATCGTGGGAAAAGCAAATAATTCACTGTCTTCTTTTGCAACAATATTTCATCTCCTTTATACTACTAAGTATCCATAAATTTGCCCTATTCTTAAAATTACACCTTGAAGGCCTATTAGCGGCCAAAATTAAACAATGCGAGAGTTAAAATGCATTTTGATTTTAATCATACCATTTAAAAGTACAGAAGTTATTATGAATATGTCAATCTGTTATTGTACAGTCGGTCCGATATTAGTCGCTGGCAGGAAAAAAAAAAGAATTTTAAACCAGGTAGAAAGTAAACAAAAGATAGAGCGACCTGGCAACTTTTGACCTACTTTCAAAATTCACTTCTGCCAAATTCATTTTTCTGCCAGCGACTAGGACTTGGACCGACTTTACAATAACAAAAAGTAATTCTTCACAATAATTCTCTATAATTTTAAATGATTCGTTTTAAAATGAAATGTACTTTATCACCTGTATTGTTTACTTTTGGCCTCTATTGGGGCTTTAAACATTTACACAACGACACAATTCAAGACTTATCCAAATTGAAGGCATATGCTATCAAATGTGAATTGGACTGACCGTTCAATAACAGATTTTCGACTTCACAATAATTCCCATATTTGTAAATACTGGTATTATTAAAATGTAAATGCATTTTAACACTTGCATTCTTTACTTTTCCCCGCTCCTGGGCCTTTAAAGCCATCTTTGTTCGTGAATGGAAATTACCAATCCTTTTTGAAGCTTTTCTCAAAGAACTTGCCGAACTAAATCCAGTCGGATGCACCTTTAACGAAGATATAGATGACAGGTCTCTTACATTAGATATGACTAGCGTTCTAGCAAAAGGGGGCTTTATGCATCTCCTTGATACATTATATCAAGCAAGTGATCACATAATTTTGAATTCATAACCTCCATTTTTTCTAACGACCAACTTAATCAGGAGGCAGAATGGCCCTTTGAAACGCATGAAATTGACTAATAGCAAAATGTTTCGACACAAGTCAGCCTGCATGCACTGTGCAAGCTGGATGATTTTTTGCAGATGCATTGAAGCCCCTTTTCAGAGAGCTTGGCTGAAGTGTACAGATATCTGACTTATTACAACAAACAGTTAATTAGTAAATGAATACCAGAAATGTATCTTGTTCAGTATAATTATAGCATCGTATATATCATTATGTAGAGCAGACACATTTCCCATTTCCTCAATGACCCACTTGTACGCTCGGCTTTTTGCAGACAGTGTAGATCAAGATCAGACGCACAGAACGTGCAGTCTGATCTGTGATCTGCACTGTCTGATATACGGTGAGATTCTCAGACAGGTAGGAAACATCTGCCTAATTACAAGAAACAGTAATTAGTAAATGAACACCAGAACGATTTCCCGTTCAGTACAATTATAACATCGGATATATAATTATATACAAAACATCCATTTACCGCCTTCCTAGGGCATTTCATCAGTAAGTCGTGGAATTTGTAAATTCTAGCTTTGAAATTTTGAGAGAGAGAGAGAGAGAGAGAGAGCGACAGACAGACGGACGGACGGACGGACTGAATCTTGGCCGCCCGAAAAGCTTCATGCATCTAATTCTGTGTTGCATCAACAGTAAATAAATGAGCCATGGCAATTTTCATCTGTTGAGCCACAAATTGTCGTTTGCAAATGATTTTAATCAGGGAAAATCCAAATGTTGTCGATCACCAGGTAAATAAATGAAATAAAAAAACAAAGCAATTGAATAATAATGATAACACTTTGAGACATATCCCGCAGTCTGCAATTTGGTCGTGAATAATACAACGTCCTCGAAATCGGGTTAAGTTACGCTGGGCAGCTTTAGGGTTAAAACTTGAAATTCCAAAGGTTTTATGCCGGATGGGAAAAAAAAAAACACCGCATCGGACACTGGAGTTTCTAAATCAGACTTCACGGTTGAAACAGTCTGATCATGATTTAAATAGTCCTAAAAATCGTATTGAGTTGCGCTATGCAGCCTTAGGGCTTAAATTTCGATGTGATGCCATGAAATAAACAGTTACCAGAATACAGCGACAGTTTAACTCTTTCCCAGACGACAAAATTTAAGACCGGTCCAAATTGAAAGCATTGCAGACGACAAATGAAACATGTCTCAAAAACTGAAATTTCTCTCTGAGAGTATAGAAAACATTGTGGGAAAAGGAGAAAATGCTGGTTAACAGCATTTTCTCCTTTTCCCAAAATGTTTTCAAACCCCTACTTCCTTAGGGTCGTTAAAATTCGATATTGTGTGGTAAAGAAACAAGCTCTTTCAGATCCAGCTTGCAGCTCAGTCGGTAACATGCATACCTTGAAACTCTGGGATATCTGTTCCGATTCCCAGGCTCGGCAAAATTCTTTCTGGTGAGTAATATTGGGCATTTCCCAAGGGTTTATTCCTCTCACACCGCTGAGACTGACACGATGCTGATGTTGGAAAGCAGGCAGTGTCATAGATTCTAACAAAAGAAATTTCTATGTCGTCTGATCTTAATCTACATCGTCCGAAAAAGTATTTTCCATGTCTCTGATAGAGTTCAATCAAAGTATTTTTTAATAACAAATGATTTAACTGCCTGTCCATATTTGAAAAAGATGCTTTAAACAGGACTATTCAAATTTTCATACTCTCATCAAATTACAATAATGATTCATCCCTGAACTGAATAACGTGATAGCCTACAAAACATCGGTAAAGACGGAAGACAAATGTAAGAAATACTATTTTTTTGGTGGTATTTCCTTTATGAGCTACGCAGCGTCTCAAGACATTTTTCGATTTCGTACAAGAATATCATAAAGGTTTGTTGGAATGTTATTATGATTATTCCTTTAATGTAAAAAAATGTAGACTTGTCCAAGTCGACTGCATTTGTAGAGGACAGTTTAAATGTAGCTCAAATGATTTACTTTGTCTTTGGTCTTTGATAGTGGTGAAAACATTGTGGGAAAAGGAGAAAGTGCTGGTTACCAGCATTTTTTTTACTTTTCTCGAAGTGTTTTCAAAAGTTTTTTTTTTTTTGTCAGAGTCGTTAAAAGTCGGTATTGTGTGGTAAAGTGTTATGTAGAATCGTACTAAAATGATTACGATGACGTCATATTTGATCTCATTGAAAAAAAAAAGAGAGACAGGCAGACAGAGAAACCGACTATATAGCGATCAATTCGTTATTTGAGCGCCAATCATTTTACTTTTTTTCGGCGTAGCTGAATGCACTGGCTTTAGACCTATTCTATATTATTAATCAATGTCTTAATAAAAATAAAAACAAACTCGCAGCAAAAGGATGTAAAAAGTCCCATAAAAATGCGGATCCGATGATCGGAAATATATTTTTGTAATATTTTAGCCATGCTCTTTGAAAAGGGGCTTAATGCATCTGCGAAAAGTATCGACCCAGGTCGGCCTGCGCAGTCCGCGCAGGCTGACCTGGGCCGAAACCTTTCGCTATTAATCATTTTCTGTATATCCAAGGACCAGTGAACCTTATCTCTAAGTCGGTTGTTTAACCCTTTCCCAAACGACAAATTTTGGACTGGTCCAAATTCAAAGAGTTTGCAGACGACAATTTTAAATTTGATGAAAATGGCAGAAAGGTCTCAAAAAGGGTAGAAAACACTGTGGGAAAAAGAGAAATTGCTCGTTACGAGCAATTTCTCCTTTTCCCACAGTGTTTTCAAAAGACTTCTACTGCAGACACGTGAAAACCAGGGCTTGTTTGGGAAAGGGTTAAAAAGTGGCTATTATAGATCCATAATTATGCTATGGCTTGATAGGTATGATACATCACGTAGATGCATTAAGCCCTCTTTTACCATAGCATGGCTCAATTTTAGGCTTATCCATTTTGAAAGCATCTTCAGATGACAAATAGAATTTGAATGATAGTACACGTATTTTTCTTTGACAACGGCAAAAAAAAAAAAAAAAAATGTGGGAAAAAAGGAGAAAATGCTGGTTTCCAGGATCTTCTCCCTTTTCTACAATGTTTTCAGAATCCTTTCTTCACAGAGTCGTTAAACACGAGATTGTTTGATAAAGGATTAGAGAAAAGAAAAACAGATTTCATTTATTTATTTATTTATTTATTTATTTACGTTTCTATTTTCTCTGGGCTCGAGAGAGTGACTTTGGGCAAGGTTCTCCAGTCTAGTACTGATCAAAGCAAGAAAACACATAAATAAGTGAGATTTCCGATGCTATTAAACTGAAAAAAAAAAGTTCAATGCGGCAGAAGGAAAAAAAAAAAAAGCTTATTCAAACAATCTTTCAATTCCTCAAGGTAGTAAAAGCACAAAAATCGTTTACAAGTAAAGGATTTTCGAGTTAACTTTTCACCAGTATACAAAATGTTTGACTTGTCCAAGTCATAAACATCTACAGACGACAAATCAAATGCGGGTCAAATGATAGGATTTGAATGGATAGAATACATTGTGGGAAAAGGAGAAAATGCTGGTTACCAGCATTTTCTCCTTTACCCACGATGTTTTCAAAAGCCTTTTTCTTCAGGGTCGTAAAACACAGGACTGTTTGGTAAAGATTAAAGCCAGCAGGTGTCCGTGAAAATCATCTATGACAGTACAGCCAAAGTTAATCCGAAATTCGTTCTGTTTGATTGATTTTTCGTTTTGCCATGTATCGATTTTCAAATCGATGAATAAATAATGACAGTTTTTATTCATTAGGTATTACAATTGGACCAAAAGACAAATTAGTTTCATTTTTTTCCCGTGTAGCAGTGTAAGCTCACTATTGATCTATTTATGTGCATTTGTCTTGAATTAATAATATCTAATTGAAAATTTCACTATTAAACAATACGCAAAACAATGAGGAAAAAGAGGCAATTGTGAGGGTTGTTACTTTTCATTTTTCTCCGTCATATTGAACCAATATTTACATTCCGGTATCTCGTCTTTTTCAAAAAAATTGTCTTGTTTCTTTTCAACTAAAAAGCTAATCTGCCGCTTATTTTTAAATCGAATATATAGTTGGTGCCAAGATAAATAAAGTTTATAAGGCTTGGCCAGAAAACTGAAGAGGGCTCGAAGCTCGCCCTCTCAGTTTTCTAAGCCTCACCGGCTAAACTTTATCCATCTCGGCACCAACCATATACATGTACATGTATTCTCTACTTCCTGTCTTACACATGTTTGAGGTCGGCATATGTGACGTTAAACTTCTTTCAAAGAAGTTAATCGGGCTTTATTCGTGGAAATAAACTCTTGTTCTGGTATAGTTTTGCATATTATGACCCAAAATTTATTCCATATCTTTAAGAGATACAAAGAACTTCACATCCAGTGGCTTTTAAGATAAAAGTTTGTTAAACTCACCGATAAAAATGCTCGCCACAGACTTGCTTAATAACATGTGTGGTTTTTTTTAGATTCATTTATTCCTCATGCTGTTAAGCGCGACTCAAGGACCTTTTGCGGACAGCGTATATTGAGATCAGACTGCAAAGAACGTGCAGCACTGATCTTAGATCTACACTATCCGATAAAAAGATACTTTTCCCAAAATTTCAAAATAGCAAAACTTGACTTCTTACTATCGGCTTGAAAGTTTCAATTCACTTATTTAGCAACGTTAAGGGTTAATGAAATTCTATCTCAAGTACCTACATGTACCTATGCTGCCGAGCCCGTCGGTAGCGTACAGGACTTGAGAACAGGAGGTCGCTGGTTCGATCCCCACCTCGGCTAATTTCTTTCCAAGGATTGATGATAGTCATTGCGACAGGATTCATTCCTCTCTCACCGCTGACCATTGTTTCGACGATGGTTATGTGGGAAAGCAGTCAATGGCTTGGAAAGAATATTGTGCGTAGTACTGGTAAAAGAAACTCCAGGAAAGCATGGATCGGTGCACTGGCCGCCGCGATATAACTGAAATAATGTTGAAACGGCGTTAAACACCATACAGTCAATCAGTCAACCTACCTATGTCAGACCATGTATATCTGCAATTGTTACAACATTACTGTCTAAATCTACATTAGCATAAGCTTCTCTTCTTTAACCTTTACCACATGGAAAATAATTTAGATTCTTCCTCATACAAAGCATTTGCAGACAATGAATTCAACGTGGTTCCAAAAATGAAACTTATCTTTGGAAGGGCAGAAAACATTGTGGGAAAGGGAGAAAATGCTGGTTTCCAGCATTTTCTCCTTTTCCCACAATGTTTTCAAAGGCCATCTTTTTCAGGATCGTTATAAGGTTTGCTTGATTGGTTAGGGGTTAACCTTTTCATCAATAATCCCACATTGTACAACCATTAGAAAAGAAGATTTTTTAACTCTTTACCAAACGACCAAATTTTAAACTAGTCCAAACTGAAAAGAATTACAGACGACAAAACAAATGCAATTAAAAAATTGAAAATTGTTTTGGGAAGGGTACAAAGTATTGTGGGAAAAGGAGAAAATGCTGGTTACCAGCATTTTCTTCTTTTCCCACAATGTTTTCAAAAGGCTTCTTTCTTAGGATCGTTAAAAGTCGGAATTGTGTGGTAAAGAGTTAAAAATTGTTGTAAAAGGGAGCAACATGCTGGTGACGGTAATTTTCCTTTTCTCACAATGTATTCTACCCTCCAAGGACAAATCCCATCATTTTATTTATATTCAATTTCTTATCTACAAGTCTTCAATGGGGACAATTACAACGTTTTGTCCACAGGTAAAGACTTTTACAAACATTGTGGATCAAGATCAGATAGTACATTGAATGCAATGTTAGATCTACAGTGCACGGGTTCCGAAACCAGAGATGTTACAGCCAAACAGTAAAATTTGTGTCCATTTAACCCTCAGGCCACTAAGCGCGCAGTCCGATCTTGGATCTACACTGTACGATACAATGATTTTTTCCCCAGAAACAAGAACTTTGTAATCGGTATTTTTTGTCATCTGCTGGGAAAAGTTGTTATCTCAAATGACAGTGCTGGCGTTTCTGAGATGGCTGGAAATCTTCATTCTATATTTTTATGAAGCAGTTTAAGGGTTATTGACACTGAAATTTCATTTTTCTTATCTCTTAATCAAACAATCCTAAGGAAAAATAAAATTGAAATCATTGTGGGAAAAGGAGGAAATGCTGGTTCAACGTTTTCTATCGTTTTTAACCTTTTTTTTTTTTTTTTCAGACCCCATTATTTGTGATACATTCAATTTGTCGTCTGCCAATGCTTTCAATTTGGACCAGTGTGAAATTTTGTCTTCTGGGAATGGGTTTGTTACTTAAGGGCTGGATGAGAGGCAAAAACGTCTCAGGGACTTAGACATATGAATAATACGATACTTTAAATAGTAATTACATCTACATCAAAAGATAACATCCCTGTAAATGAAAATGGTTGCTTATCATGCCAAAATTATCCATCTGCCACAAGTTTTATTCCTTTTTGACCTGTACAATAGTTGCAACCAAAGTGGGAAAAGATTAACTCTTTTCCGATGAAATATTTCATTCGAGTTTTATTTCGTTGTTTGAAAGTACAGCAACCATGCACAGTAAGATAGTCTCCAGCATGGTTCAGCATTCAGTGGTAGCGGACGGTGTGGATCCAAGATCAGTTTTTTGTTTCTTGGTTTGTTTGTTGTTTGTTTGTATAGTGTTTGACGCCGTTTTCAACATTATTTCGTTTTGCGGGGCACTTTCACATAACCATGCTATCCTGTTATCTTTTTCAAATAATTTGCACAAAATTCTTCAAACGCAACTGGCTGCTTTCCCACATAACCATCACAATCCATGGAAATGAAATGGCCGAGCTGGTGAGTCGAACCATCGACCCCCTTGTCTCAAGCCCTGTACTTAACCGACTGAGCAAAAGGGCTCAGCGAGATCAAACATCAAACTGCACGTTCTGTGATCACGTCTATCCTTATCAACGCCGTCCGTTTTTAACCCCTTATCTTACGATCTTGAATAATAACGACCCTGAAAGAGAAGGGTTTTGAAAACATTGTGGGAAAAAGGAAAAAATGCTGGAAACCAGCAATGTCTTCTTTTCCCACAATGCTTTCTACCCCATCAAAGACAGAGAGCGTCATTTTAGCAACATTTCATTGTCGTCTAAAGCTGTTTCCAATTTGAAAGAGTTAAACATGCCCATGGCTGTGATGGGATTAATCATGCTTTACAACAAAACTACGTAACTATGTGGAAATGAATCTCGAGCAAGGCGGATCGATGACCGTGATTTAAATTGGCCAATCAAGCGTGAAGATTGCTGTCACATGACGGATGCAATTCAAACGCTGTTGCTTCCAAACATTAAACACAGTGTTTGTTGGTCGCGTTGGTTTCAGGCTGTTGATAAAGAGCTGTATACGAGGCAGGTAAGAATTTTCATTTATTTTTAATACATATATGTAGATTTAAACAAAATGACAAGAAAAATAAATATAGAAACAAGTTAATAAATATAAAGCAAACCATGAAATATTATACTATGTTTTAACCAAAAGTCAAAATTTGTATTTAGCTTTTGAAACCCTTATTATTAGACCCCTACTAAGTTACCATGAAAAATAAACGACCCTGAGAAAGAAGCCTTTTGAAAACATTGTGGGAAAAGAAGAAAAATGTGGTAACCAGCATTTTCTCCTTTTCCCACAATGTCTTCTACTCTTCCAAAAACAAATGTCAATTTTTTTATTCACATTTATTTTGTCGTCTGCAAAAGCTTTCAAATTGAACTGATCTAAAATTTTGTCGTTTGTTCAAGAGTTGCGTAAAATTTGAAAGCGGTGTCAAAAACAACGCAATAAAACACATTATAACGCAGACTTATGTACATTGATGATACTGGTTAAACAAAATGTTTTGTTTTTCATCACATAACTTCCCTTGTTTTCAGTGTAATATAGCCATCGCGAGTTTTCTATTCTTACACACGTTTGAGATAAAATTTGGTGACGACATAGAATCGTAGGATCATCATATGACGTCATTTATTAAAGCATTGTTCTCCTGTCTGTCAACCAAATATGTTATCAGGCTCGCCAAAGGCTCGTTTTAGAAGCTTTTTCTAAACTTGTTCAATAAATTTTTATCTCAAACGCCAGCTTATGTCAGGCGTCATTAATATCCGAGTGTTTTAAATTCAGCGTCAAAATTGCCAAATTACATTAAATATCGCGGTACAGATACAAAACTACACAAACAGCGACGTTATGTGAAATTAAAATAATACATGTACTTATAAAACGTTTTTCGTGAGCAACTCAAATGACCATGAAAGCTCTTTACTGGTAGATATAATTTCATGCAACTTGTGAAGTAAATGCTTAACTTTTAGAGCAATTCCATCCTTCTTCTCTTTCATGTATATTTTTCATATTTTCTTACTAGGACATAACTGAACTTTAAAGTTGAACACGAAATGAGCTAAGCATAATCTTATCAACATAAGTTTGAAAAACATATCCTAAAGTTATAATCCAATGTTGTTTTTTTTTTTTTTTTTTTCTATAACCCATGCAAATGCGTATAAGAAGTGTGTGCTTGGGCTCTTTAAAAACGCGTATCCTATGTATTAAATATTTCGCAATGGATAAACTCTCGACAAATGCAATTTTTTTCCTCCAAATGATTCGTTAAACATTGATAAAAATGGGAGAATTAAGTTGATTGATTGATCGATCGACCGACCAACCGACCCACCAACCCACCTTCCGACCCACTGACCCACCGATTGGTTGATTGATTGGTTGATTGATTGATTGATTGATTGATGCATCCAGGTTACGAGTACGTACATTTTACCAGTTGGCCAGGCAGTACCTCAAGAGGGAGCATAAAACTAACGGACAGTAGCTCCTCTGCACATGAAGTTTACCGAACTACCATTTCCAGGGAGCATAGACAGTCGACTTTAAACAGTAACGTCGACTCAAACCTTTAAAAAACCGACTTTAACGACCCTAAAAAAGAAAGCTTCTGAAAACATTGTGGGATTGTAGGAAAAGGACAAAATGCTGGTTACCAGCATTTTGTCCTTTTCCCACAATGTTTTCTACCATATTTGAGTGACGGATTATCTGTAGTCTGCAAATTCTTTCAAGTTGGACATGTCTAAAATTTTGTCGTTTGGGAAAGGGTTAATCAGAATAATAAGAAAAAAAATCTAGAGTGTGCATTTTATTCAATGCCTGCATGCCTCAGCGGAAACAGTGAAAAGGCGGCGAGTTAATCCCCAGTTTATGATGAGAGAAAACTGAAATCAATCAATAAATCCTGTCTCTATACCCTATACATACCACAACAGTGATTAGTGTTGCCTTTGCGGGCTGGTTAACCCTTTACGACACACTACCTAGTTTTAACGACCTGGAGAAGAAAGTTTTGAAAATCTTGTGGAAAAAAATGCTGGCAACCTGCATTTTCTACTTTTCCCACCATGTTTTCGACCTTATCAGAGAACGTTAACGAATTTGTATCAATTTTAGAATTGTCGAATGTAGATCCTTTGGGTTTGGAAGAGTCAAATATTTGTCGTTCTGAAAAAGGTTAATATTGCCTTTGCGGGCGGGTTAACTCTTTACCACACAGCAATATCCTAGCCACGCCCGTATTGAAAGCATTCGCAGAAAACAATTTAAATGTCTCTCAAATCATGACATTAGTCTTTAAACGGGGAGAAAACATTGTGGGAAAAAGAGAAAATGCTGGTTACCAGCATTTTCTCCTTTTCTCACCATGTTTTCAAAAGGATTCCTCCTCAGAGGCGTTAAAATTCGGGAATGTATGGTAAAGTGTTGACACTTTACCACACAAATGCGAGTTTTAATGGCCTGGAGACAGACGGCTTCTGAAAACGTCGTGTGAAAAGAAGAAAATGCTGGTGAATAGCATTTTCTCCATTTCTCATGTTTTTTACTCTTATCTATATACATGTAACTTCCATCATTTGAGCAAGGTTGAAATTGTAGTTTGGAAAATGTTCTCAATAAGAACGAGTCTAAAATATTGTTAACAGATCAAGATTCGACTGCACAAAACAATGCAGTCTGGTCTCGGATCTGCACGGTCACATATCTCAAAAAGATATTTGGACGAAATCAAAGACAAGCCCAATCTGAAAGCATTTGCAGACAAAAAATGAGTTGTAACTCAAAAATGATTGGATTAGTTTTCAAGTATTTACAAAACAATCCCGAATTTTAACTACCCTAAGAAAGAGAGCATTTGAAAACACTGTGGGAAAAGGAGAAGATGCTGGTAACCAGCATTTTCTCCTTTTCCCACAATGTTTTCCACCCTTCCAATTACCAATTTCAATTTGAGTCTCATCTATTTTGTCGTCTGCAGTTGCTTTCAATTTGGACAAGTCTAAAATTTTGTCGTTTGGTAACGAGTTAAAACTGAGGTAATAAACATTGTTCGAAAAGGAAAAAAAAAATAGTTACCAACTTCTCTCTCCCTTTCCAACATGTTTTATACAGGACTTTTGACTATTTTTTTTTTAACACTGCTTGGTAAAAAAAAAAAAAAAAAAGTGCAATGATATGGGAAATATTGATGAAAAATGTCAAAATGTTAAACTGCTTGTAACCTGATTTCTCGAAAATTTACCAAATGTATCTTCGACATGCGCTTGACAAGTCATATTTAGCTATTTTTTTTAGCAAAGGATAGCTTATAATAGCTCTTGCGGACGGTGAAGATCAAAATCCGATTCCATAGAATATGTAGTTTGATCTTGGATCTAAGCCCTCAGCTATCAGATATTACCAGAGGTATAATAATAAATCCCTACCATCGTCACTTGTGGAGTTATCTGTCTTTGAGAAATATGGCGCAGAGCTCAGAAAAATAACAAGTCTCGTGAGACATTGCGGGATAGTACCCTAGGCAACTACGGTAACACATAAACAAACTCACGAACAAAGTACATGTTGAAAATTAGAATTGAAATACACGTATGACAGATAGGCACTACTGCAGTTAAATTTATATCTGACTGTGAGAAGAAAGGGAAAATAGATCTCTAATTTCACCAGTATTACCTTAGGTTGACAATATTCGCAGGAAATGGTTTTATTCAGTAGTGCAGGGCCATGATAGTAAGTCTAAACACGCCTTCATTTTGAAGAGTTCCACAAATGGACATAGGGAGCACTAGTATTGAAATTCAACGTACAGACCTGGAAGAAAAGGCATAGCCTAATTTAGCCACAAACGAGTAAATCCATGCTTTTTTAAACTAAGACTGTACAACTGAGATGTGCGCTAGGGAAAGGGAGTTTAATGCATCTTCGTCACCAAGCTAGCCGTCACATATATATGGATCCGTAAATTCCCTTTTGTCTAACAACCGACTGAATCATTATGTAAAGTGGCCATTGAACATGCAGAAAATTTACAAATAGCAAAAAGCATCGATCCAGGTCAGCCTGCGCAGACTGCGCAGGCTGACCTGGGTCGATCCTTTTGCTGATGCATTAAACTCCTTTGTCACAGAGCATAACTCAAATGTCCGGCAACAAATTGCTTTTGGGTCTACAGAATAGCCGATTGGCAACCAACTAAATAAACCTGGTTTTTAATTTATGACAACATTCAACTTTTCTTTTCAACTTATTCAAACTTAAATTTTATCATTTTATAATTTCATTTACTGCCTTTAACTTAAAACGGGTTGAGAGCCAATCACACGTTTTGTAAAAAGTCTAGATATTTATAAACACAATCATACTTTTTTAAAACATACTTGACAAATAAAGTGTGTGTAATATAATGTGATGCAAATAATGTTGTCATGCAACGATGTTATGTTATGATGTTATGTACTTCCTAGATTTTTAAACCAAGCAATGAAAACACCGAGTATGATGCACTACCACAGGCAGGCGGTTTTAGGACGGGTACCTGTTATATCATCAACGACAGCGTATAATACATCATCAGTGACGTCATATCAATACGTCCGCGATGAAAAACGAGATATGAAAGCGTTGAATGACAGGTTAGCTCACGTGATCGGGTAACTGGCATGGGGATTGGATGGCATGTGTTATAAATTTCTAGAAAATTTGTATGGCTGAAGACAATCGCTTTGTAGCTTAGAAATTTACTACTTTTTTTTCCCCGAGAACTATGGTGTTTTTAGTTATTGGCTAACTTCATGTTCACTCATGCAATGGAAAATTGGACAGTACTTAGTTTTATCGTACAGCCTCAGTTCTAGTTACGAATGTTCACGTTTGTTTTTGAGAACAATTTAAATAACCCTATTTTGCAGATCCTTGCTCATAATTTATCATTCATATGTCAATGTTATTTTGAAATATAAACTTCAACTCATCACGTTTTTAGGCTATTTCTCTATGGTCGATCCACCTTTCATTTCTTTGCCTAGAGCAACTGTTCGACCGTTCTTTTCCCATAAATTCGATGTTTGAACGATCCTTGTCGAAAAAAGCTGGTAAGCAGCGTTTTCTACTTTTCCAAACACAACATCCATTATTCGAGCCTCATAGTTGGTATTCTGCAAATACTTTCATGTTTACAAGTCTAATATCATGTCGTCTGGCAAAGGGTCAAGAGATTTTTTTCACGTTCCCAAACTAAAATACCATATTTCCATTATAGGACAACTGTTAAAAACAGACTTGAAAATCTAATCATGATTCCAGTCCTATAATTTTCTGTTACAACACAGCCGCAATTTCAGACCAAATGCAGGATATTACGGCTGTTCAAAATATGCAAGAAATAATTATAGGCCTACTCAAGAATCTTTAAGCTCGTTGTCTCGTCTCTGTCAAACAAAAACCATTACAAAACTAGAGCAGTACCATGGAAGGTGGTAATATATATGGAATATTACAACAGTCTGCATTTCTGCGTGGTCGGATCATGTCGAATTCCGTGTGTAAATGTAGGTGTGTACTGGATGGGACCGAAGGTCGAATCCGATTCGCAGCTATTACACATGCAACGACCACGCAGAAATGCACTGTTGTATACCTAATTTTCCTTTTATTATATACCTTCACATTATAAATGTAAAGAAACAAAAAAAAAAAATCAATTATAAATAACCAAAAATCACAGAACTACATTTTATTGTACATATATGTACAATATTCATGAATAGCGAATGAATATCTAAATATCGGTAAGTCTGCATAGATCAGTCTATCTGTTTAAATATGACGATTGCTTGTCCTCGACTCATTAAAAAAACAAGATGTGTGGCTAAGAAACTATTTTTAAACTGCTGAAAATGTAGTCAATGGTTGTTATTCACTGTCACTGTCAAGAATAGTACAGATACGTTCTCGTTTTAACGCGGGAGGCGAGGTAAGCTTGTGATTATTAATCGTGATGCTACAGATCAAGAGTGTAGTATACGTTAATGCACAAAAGTAGTCCTTGAAAAGAGTTATGTTCTACACACAGTGCAAGACTGATACGAAAAAAAAAAAGAAAATCTGGTCAGGTGTGTTTGTGATTTAGATAATGCACGTATTTTACTTAAATAATTTATATTCATGAAAAATAGGGTGATTTCATAGTCAATGTAGATCTACCACAGAAAGTCGTAAAAAATAGGACATTCACGGGACCAAAGTTTTTTTTGATCATTTGATGGCGGAAGTACCACAGAAGGTAATGAAATAGGAAAGTTTTATGTAGGCTGAGTTACCACAAAAGGTCGTTACGGTTAGGAAATTATCATGGTCGATGCCGCTGAGGGTTGTAAATACATGCACAAGGACAATTTCATCGACGCCAAAGTACCACAAACGGTTGTAAGTACTCGGACAGTCCCACTGTGGAAGTACCACAGAACGTGGAACATACCAGGACTATCCCATGACCGAGGTACCATAGAACGCAACCATGTATGAAAGAACAACAACGGACATTACGAAACATTTCCGATTTTGGACAAAGTACCAAGAGGGAAAAAGCCGAGTATAAATCGACACTTAAAGTTAGCCCATTTAGGGCTCAATGGTGCAGATATATGCATGATTCAACTTTCAAGCATGTTACCACAAATATATATTTTTCAGTACTTCCTGTCTTTTTTTATTTTTATTTTTATTCATTTTTCCTTTCTTTCATAAAATAGCATCAGTAAAAAGATTTGCATGTATATGTTATGCTTTAGAATTAAGAATAGATTTCTTTACAAGATAGTTTTTAAATTAACCCTTAGCCTGCTAAATAAATGAAATGAAAATTTCAAGCCGACAGTAAAAAACCCAAATTCCGCTAATTTTAAAGGCACTTTTGGGATAAAGGTGTTTCCCTATCGGACAGTGTAGAACCAAGATTAGACTGCAAATCAGTGCAAAAGGTCCTTGAGTCGCGCTTAGCAGCCTAGAGGTTAATACTGGTATGCCGAACTCTTTACCCGACCGCGAAGTGTTAGCTTTATTCAAACTGAAAGCATTTGCAGTTCTAACTGATTGTGTGTGGTATAAAGTAATAGAATTTGCCCTTGAAAGGGTAAAGACATTGTCAGAAAAGCAGAAAATGATGGTTACCAGCATGTTCCTGTCCATAGTGTTTTCAAAGGACTTATTCTTCAGGGTCCTTAAAACAAAGGATTGTTTGGCAAAGAGTGAAAGCAAATAAAGCATGTTTACATGTACATTTATATTTTTATGCAAATAAAGCATACTTATAAGTCATGCTCTGACAAAAGGGGTTTTAATGCTTCTACGTTATGCATTATACCACGCAAGTCAACACATAATTATGGATCCGTAAAATCCATTTTGTTTGGCAACTGACTGAAATCTTAGGAAGAATAGTCCTTGGACAAGAAGAACATTTATCAAAAGCAAAAATATATTGACCCAGGTCAACCTGCGCTGACTGCACAGGCCAACCATAGTCGATACTTTTGCAGATGCATTAAACACCCTTTTCACAAAGCTCGCCTAATTTATATTTCTAAGTATATAATGCATGGTTTTACATGTATTTGCATGCAGCTTGTTTTAGAAATGGCGGGAATCGGCGGTATAGTGAAAACGGCGTATGAAGTCAAAAATGAGGAACAGAAAGACTTCAGGGCGCTTAATGACAAGTGAGTACCTTATGTTATATACATGTATCACAAAAATATACTGCTTCACTGCAATGGCAACATATATATAGCGAAGAAAGCTTGGATTTTCTTATTTTGTTCAAATTCAAGTCGGTGGACATCGTCAAAAGGATATTGAGCAAGCTCAGCATTACTCAAAATGTGAAAATTCCATCTTCACTAGCAAAGGGTGACGTGCACTACATTACTCTATTCACTCTTCGAGTCGAAAGTTGTAATCCTCGCGATACGCATATTCATGGGTTGCAGTTTCTTCTAAAAGCATGAATCAAGTAACCATTTGCATTTGCTATCCATAATCAGCAAAACGTAAATAACTGCAGGAGAGAATTGTCAGATATGAACGGAATCGTTAAAAAAAATAGATGAAAAATATTTACATCAACATTTCGCTGTAACAAATCGGGACGTTCGATCGGGTTTCGATGATGTTATACTAGGGATGATAACTATTAAAATCCAGTAGGCGGCGTATCGTGGTGATTTCGAGTTTCGACACGATCAGGCAAGGGTAAATAAAGCAACGCAATGATCGTCACCCTTGGCTAGCGAAGATGTAAAGACTTACCGTGTTTGGTTTAAAGTGTCACGTCTATTTAAAGAACCAGCCTGTCACTGAATCATGTTACACCTTTTTCTGGCACACGTAGTTCCCGAGTCCTAGTTCTTAAGGGCCCAGTTGCGGCCACAAGTAAATGACGCGGGCGTTAAAATTCATTTAAGTCTATACCATACCATTGAAAAGATATGTAAATTATTGTGAAGATGACAATCTGTTTATGTACGGTCGGTCAAAGTGTGAGTCGCTGGCAGAAAAATGGATTTTAAAACTAGGAAAGAAGTTGCAAGGTCGCTCTATCATTTGTTTAATATTTAATTGATTTTAAAATTACTATTTTTCTGCTAGCGACTAACATGTGGAGCGATTACACAATAATAGACTGTCATCTTTACAATAATTTCCATACTTTGAAATAGTGTGATTTAGATTTAAATGCATTTTAACACCTATATTGTTTACTCTCGACCGCTACTGGGCCTTTAATACCGAAGCACCAGACGGGTGTATAGGTAACCATTATTTCACTAGCCGGCGGCTCGCCAACAGGTCACACCAGAACGGCTCCTGTCCCCATCAGGACTCGAACCATTAACCTCCCGCTTTATAGGCGGATGCCTTAACCACAGATACATTAATGTGTTGAAGCACGAAAATGTTCTAGATGATATGAGCGAAAAGGGAATTTAATGTATCTCAGTGATGCTTAATACCAAGCAAGTCATCTTATAATTATGGATTCGTAAAATCAAATCTGTCTTATAATCTTACAATTATTATTGAGGATCCATAAAATCCAAACTGTCTTATAATCGACTGAATCATGAGGTCCGTTTTACATACACAAAATTGACCGATAGCAAAAAGTTTTGACTCAGGTCAGCCTGCGCGGACTGCGTAGGCTGTCCTAGGGCGATATTTTCTGGCAGATGCATTAAACTCTCTTTTCACGGAGCATGACTAATATTTCATGTTCTTTTTTGCATGTTAAGTATATTCTAGAGCTTTATAATATTAGATTTGTGGTTTGAATTGATCTCACTTTAAATGGGAAACAAACAAACAAACAAACAAAAAAAGTGTAAGGAACACTGGCAGTCAAGCTTTACGCCGGGATTAGATAAGTATAAATTATTATTTCTTCTTCTTCATCATCATCTTCTTCTTGTTCTTCTTCTTCTCCCGTTTCTCTTGCTACTGCTACCTCTTCTTCTCCTTCTTTTAGATTTGAGCGATCCTTTATAAAATGGGGATTTAATGCATCTGCAAAAAGGCTTCGATCCAGATCAGCCTGCGCTGTCCGCGCAGGCTGACCTGGATCGAAGCCTTTTTGCTCTCTGTTCTGTAATTATACAAAGACTTGTATCACGGAAAAGCATAAAACCCCATTTTGCCAGAGCTTTGCTCATTCAGGTTTGATGTTTCAGGTTGGCCTTGTATGTGCAGAAAATGAGGCAACTTGGCCCCGGGGAGTCAACCACATTCTTGGCGACTTTACGGTCTGTTGAGGACGGAATGGAGAATTTGAAACGGCATTATGAGGAGGAACTAGATAACCTGAGGTAAAATTTTCTGAAATTATCTTGATTATCGTTCATGTACGTAGTTAGAAGGTTACACATCTGATTGGTTTAGACAGAACAGAGACAGAAGGTCTCATCCAATCAGATGCTTAGTCTTATAATTTAGAATTAGGATATAATATTGAAATAATAACAATGATAATAATGAGATGACGTGTATCTACGATATGAAAGGGGAAATTTAACCTTTTACCACACAAACCCGAGTTTTGACGACCCCGTGACACAGGCCTTTTGAAAAAAATGTGGAAAAAGGAGGAAATGCTGGTTACCAGCATTTCCTTCTTTTCCCACAATGTTTTCAAAAGCTTTCTTCCTGGGAGGGGGAGAGTCGTTAAAATCTCGGGATCGTGTTGTAAACAGTTAATCGGTGTTTTAGGCCGTTTACGACCTAGGTTCATATTCTTCTTCTCCAGACTTTTCCAAAGTTGAAAGCAAAACAGCTTCTGATTGGCTAAACCATTCGGTTAAGCCAATCAGAAGTTGTGTTGCTTTCAAATTTGGAAAATCGTGGAGAATAAGACCAAGAACGTTCGTAAGAAAGGTTGGTGATTACGGACCCTGATATCATCCCGTAACTACATCTAAACTCGTTCATATCAAAGAGGTTTCCAAGTAGATAATAAAACGCTCGATCTGGGCCAATTCCCATAAAATCCTCACCCCATACGCACACGATTAAAAACATCACCAAAAAATTTCATGTAACACGCCTTCAAAACCGCATGCTCATAAAATTATCACCCTCATAAAATTAACAAAATCAATAGGTGAAGCATTCATAATTAAATCAAACAAACCTCTATCTTAATCCTTTTACCTTAAATTCAATTATTTTATCATATCAACCCCTCACCCACTAACTGAAAAATTTTATAAAAAAAAAAATTTTAATTTTAAAAAAAATTTCATCATCATTACATCATTGCTTCAGTTACTGAGATACCGAGATATTGAGTTACTGAGTTGCTCAAGACAACCGGGTGCATCATTACATCATTGCTCAACGAACTGATGAACTAGTAGGTGACTTAAGATTTTGATAAAAAAAAAAAAAAATTTCATCATCTCATCGCTTCAGTCACCGAGTCACTGATTCAATCAAGTTACTGAGTTACTAAGTCACTGAGTTACTCAAGACAAACCCCCCATCAACCAACGCATCATGCAATGGTTAGCCGGTTTAACAGTTACTGAGTTGCTCAACGACCTTATGAACTAACGAACTGATGAGTTAGTGAACAGCTTAAGATTTTGATAAAAAAAAAAAAAAAATTTATAAATACAATAATTTTTGATTTTAAGTTTAAAAACACCAGGAATCTATAAGTACATAAGATAGACAGATATGTATGCAAGGCCAAAAGCAGTAGGAATAACAAAAACCGGTGTTGTTTTTCTACCTGGAAAAACTTGTGATATTCAAACTCCAATAGTAGACTTTAGTGATATTGCCCAACAAACCATGGAGTTAATAAGAAAACGCTTTGAAGATGGCGTCTCTAATGCTAGGTTAAAACGGATAATGAACTTTTTAAATGAAAACATGGTAAAAAATGAAGATAGAAACGAGAGAATGAAAAACATAATCCTAATAAAACTTGAAAGATGTTGTGAAGAAAATAAAAAGTTGATTGCAACCCACGAAAATAAAATGAATCACAACAAACGAAAAGGAATCATTGCATTAAGACGACAAATATACAATAATATTGATGTTATTCGAGGAGTTTATGACCTTATTCGAGGAAAAATTGAGAATGCTTAATTTATAAAATCTAATTTAAAAATTTTATAAACATGAGTGACACCATCTGTTGTTTTACCAAAAAAAGTTAAATAAAAAAAAAAATAAAAAAATATGACTAGTGAAAATAAAAAAATATTGAGTAATGAGTTTTTAAAAGAAATCTTCAACCAAAAAGAAGACATGGTACAATCTGTAGTAATAGAACAAGCGGAGGAAGTTTTAAAAAGGAAAGTTTATGAATGGTTTAAACAGGATATATTCGAAATAGTGGAAAATGGAAGTAAAAGGTATATGTTGAATTTTGGGGGAAAAAATATTTATGAAATGGAAAAAGAAGATATCAGAGCATTGTTTTCTACATGTCTAATGCATAGTATAGCAAGTTTTGGGGTGAGACATATGTATAATGGAGAACCATTGGTTTTGGTTTAAAAAAAAAATTTTAAAAAAAATTTTAATTTTTTATTCCTTTGATAGAAATAAAAAATTGATTTTTACTTAAAAAGTCTCAACAACATAATAGGTTAAAGAACCAGAGATATAAAAAAATGGAAAAATTAAAGGAAGAAATAGAAGCAAGTAAAACTGTAGAAAACAAAAGGGAAATAGACCGTTTCCTATCAATAGCATCTATAGATATTAGTGATAGTTATGAGTTATTTAAAGAAATGACAAACAAAGCAAGTGTAACATTTTCCAAAGAGGATAAAGAATATGAACACGTAGTAGATGTAATAAAAAAATATAGAGAACTAGAAAAGTTTTATGAAGAAATAAATTGTTATACTTACTACATAACCCATAGTATACACGATGGTGTAATGCAAGAATGGTTTGATAAAAAATGTGAATTTGCAGACAAATGTTTCTATCTAGATCATTTAATATCTGAAAGAGAAGATATAAAAAACAGCTTTTCAACAAATTGTCGCATATCTAAAACGGAAGATCAGTTTTTCCAAGCTTATGATTATTTTAAAAGAGAAACCCTAGCTGGTATAAGAACATATTTAGAAAAGAAAGGGGAAGAAATTTATAAAAAACTAGAAAATCTTTTGTTGAAAGAGAAAGAGGGTATCACGGTAGAAGAACAACAGTTGAAAGCTGTGATAGAAGAAGAATATGAAAAAATTAGAGAAGACATCATGGATGAAATAGAAGAAATAGACTATTAAACAAAAATTTTCATAAAATTAAAATGCTAGAACTAGAGCCAGTTTTCAAACAAAAGCTAAATAACATACTTGGGGATAAATTAAATATTTATCCTATAAACACGAACAAAATCATTTACACAAATGGAACCGGTCTAATGCCCTATAAAAATCCAAGATGGTTTAGTGATATATACTACTACTGCAGTAAAATGCTTTATGAACAACCTAAAGAAGATACTTTAAACATAACATTTTATGCTGGTGGAAATACCATACACGTTAATCATTGTTTTTACATTAAAGATTTAACCAATTTGCTATCTCTCTTTAAAGAAAGATTTATAGATTGTCCAAATGAACATCGACAATACCTAGAAAGCCGACTTAATGAAATTGAAGAATATAGCATAAACTTTAAGTTTCTATAAATATTTAACCCAGTAAAGGGTTAAATATTTTACAAGTCCAATTCTATTAATATTGTTAAATATGCATTTCTAGCGTTTGGATTGTTTCTCTTTGTTATAAAGTTAATAACATCACATTGCTCCACCTCTAAAGGTATAGGAAAAACTGTACAACTACAACCTTCTCCTTTCTTTTTTATTATGGAGTAGTTAGGTTGTTCAACTCCATTTATAACAATATTAACTTTTGACTCTTCTCTTAGAGCACCGGCTCCTTTAACAGCCATTAAAGTTCCTCTTATAATTCTACCAGGAGCAGACATACAATAACCTCCTAACCCATGACTTTCTCCACTGCCTCCATTACCAAAAGCAAACTCATAACTACCACTTGATAATGGACCTTGTTCCTCAGCATGCACGCTTATAATAGGTTTAGGGCCTATGAGAGAAGGAAGTGATACTTTTCCATCCACGTAAGATTTTGTTGCTAAGTCTCTTTCTTCTACAGGAGCCCCAGCATTTTTTATAGTAAAACCTTGAAAATCTACATCAGATATTGCCGTAAAACTTCCATCAGGATTTTTTACAATGGCTCCTCCATTATCAACATAATTTTTATTAGCAGCAGCATCACGATCTGTAGGATTCGGCAATCCAGTAAGTGGGTGTGTGTTCATATCTATTTTACCAGTTGCTAAGAAAGTTCCATATCGGTTTTTTGTTAAAGCATTATTACCTGCAGTTATTGCTTCAACAGCAGTGTCCACATAATGCTTATTTGCAACTTGCCGAGTTTCTATAGGTGAACCAACATTGTTAATCCTAAATCCATCCATAGAAATATCTCCTCTTGCTGTACCATCTGCTCCCAAAACAAAAGCATTTTCTGCAGCATCTACATATTTTTTATTAGCAGCTTCACTCAGTTCCTCTGGGTCCGCTATATTTTTTATTTTATTAAAACCCATATTTAAATATCCCGTCATATGATATCCTCCATTTTCATCTAACAGCCCAGCGTTTGCATCAACATAACTCTTAGTAGCAACATCCTGTGGATTTACTGGATTACTAACCCTCGTTAGTGTGTTTCCATTCATATTTATAGAACCAGCAGCGGGGGTAGTTCCATCTTTACGTAAAAAATTATTTGAGATGTAAGCAAGTGATACTCCATCACCGCTTGTTTTAACTTCATCCATTCTTCCAAATTTATCAACAGGCATTTTTAATATTGCTAAAAAAGTTTATTTAAAATATCTTGAAATTTATTACCCAAGCACAATTCTTTAAGAATATATAAACATAAATGTCCACAAAATACTTCACCTGCTTGTTGTAATTGATCCGTATTGTAATGTAATGGACTTTTTAAATAATCTATAATTTCAAGAGGCGGTTGAATACCATAACTATCAAAATAAATTTTTTTCTTTCCATCTTTAAACCAAGCAACCCAATGAGTACCAGGTCCGCCCACGTCATCAAGATTAAATATACCACATTCTTTATTTCTTACTTTTTTAGGTAGGGTATCTCTTAAAAATATTCCTCTAAAATTTTTTATTTTTAATTTTTTTGCTGCATCCTCAAGCTCAAAATTGCTTAAAGGTTTATTTGGTAAAGTTATTTTATCAACTAAAATATTCTCCATTTTTATATACTTAAATATTTACAATAGCACTATTATCAACCCACGAATTAAACTCATCAGAATAACCTTTCCACTTTACAAGAGATTTCTTTTTACCTTTTTTAATAATCTTTTCTATTCTATACACCTCTTGGCTCGTTTTTTGTAGTTCAGGCTCATAAAAAGAACCTTTTATTTCTTCACCATTTAAATCTTCAATCTTATACGTTATAGGTGTTGTATGTTTTACTTCTGTAACTGTAAAAACCTCTTCAGTCCATCTCGTAGTATAACCTTTTTCAAAAGTCTTTTTCTTTTTACTTATCCTTACTTTGTCTCCAACAGAAAACTTTGGTTTGATATCCTCCTTTACTTGATCATAATCAGGATATAATGTTGTCCAAACTTTATTTTCATTCTTCTTCTTACTTGCTTCAATTGGTGACATCTTAATAGAAGAATGCCTCGTGTTGTTGTATTCCTTAACAAGATTTTGTAATACATCAATATATACATTTGTTGAGTGAGCAGAGAAATACTTCCACATTTTTTCTTTCATTGTTCTAATCCATCTCTCAACAACGCTTGATTTTTCTTCATTTTCAGTAGAATACAATTCAACCAAATCTTTAACATCTTTGTTATAAAACTCTTTACCTTTATCCACCCACATTTTCTCAGGTTTTCTTTCCTTAAAAATACTCTTCAGTGCAACAGAAACAGATTTTCCTGTTTTATCCTTTAATGGTATAAGCCAACCATATTTTGAAAAGATATCAATGACAGCAAGAAGAAATTTTACTCCACGATTTAGTTTAGAAAATGCTTGCATATCTACTAAATCAGCAGCCCATATCCTATCGATACCATTTACTCTAACTCTCCTCTTCTTAAATTTTCTTTTTACAGGTTTATGTAATTCTTCTGCTAGTGAATATTTTTTTTTTTACTCATTCCCATACCAAATCTTTTCTTGGTTCCTATCAATGAGGAAACCAATCCTCTTTCCATTCTTTCCTTAATAGTAGGATTATAGATACCTTTTAACTCTTTAAGCATATTAGCATCACATACATCATTACGTGTTTTAGTATCATTATGCTTAAGATAACAAATATCATGATGATAAGCCGCTTTATCAACACGATTTACTGGCTTTGACCAATCTTTAGGTGTTAAATCAGGATTTAATCTTCTCTTTAACTTAGTGCCTGGGCCCGTAAAGTTATGCCCTGGTAAGTGCATTTCAACAGGTAAGTTATTGATTGCTTTGTTTAACAATGAACCACCTTCTTTTTGTTTAACAAATTGTGTTTTCACGGTACCACAAATAGCACATTTTCCTCGCACCATTTTTTTACCATTTTTACTTACTACACAATTTAAATCTGTAGTATCAGTTTTCTTTTTACATTTAACGCAATACATTATTTTATATTAAAATATATTTTTTAATATAAAATGGATATTGTTAATTTATCTTGGAATGAAACATTAGCAAAAAGATTTAACCATCCCCTTTTACCTAGGAGTATCAGAGGTTTAATAGTAGGTAAATCAGGATGTGGTAAAACTACACTTTTACTTAACCTTTTGTTAAGACCTGAATGGTTAGATTATAGTAACTTATACGTTTTTGGTAAAAGTTTGTTTCAACCAGAATATCGAATACTTAAAAAAGCTTTTGAAGAAAAAATACCAAAAGAATATATATTAAGGTTGTTTTCACTTAAAGATGAAGTTCAAAACCGGGATATTTCACCTACAGCATTAGTTGAAGAATGGGCAAAAACAATTAAGGAAAAATCTGATATCAATTGTGAATTTTATGAATATGCAAGTGATGTTCCTGATCCGAGAGATTTAAATCCATCAAATAAAAACTTAATGATATTTGATGACTTACTTTTAGAAAGACAAAACAAGTGTGAAAACTATTATGTGCGGGGTAGACATAGTAACGCAGATTGTTTTTATCTAGCACAAAACTATTTTAGACTACCTCGTCAAACTATTAGAGAAAATGCAAACTTAATATGCTTGTTTAGACAAGACTTAAAAAATCTTAATCATATTTATAGTGATCATGTAGGAGATGATATGACTAAAACAGAGTTTATTAATTTTTGTAAAAAGTGTTGGGAACAACCTCATGGATTCGTAGTGTTAGATTTAACTAAGAACCCTAATGATGGTAAATATAGATGTGGATTTGATAACGTTTATATACCACGAGATTATAAAGATTATTATTAAAAATATATTTTTCATTTTAAAATATATTTTACAAATTAATAAAATGGAAGTAGAATTACTTGAAAAGATAGTAAAAAACACTGACCACAAAACTTCATTTCAAATTATCGTAAGCGATAACAAAACAGAGATTAGAACTAGATTTACTCCTCCTCTTTTATTAGAAAAAGATAAAGAATATGAAATAGCATTGGTTAATCTTGAAACTTACTATTCATTTCCTAATATTGACGCAAGCAATAACATTTTTGTTTATACACCAGATAATGGTGCAACATGGGTAAAAATAAAAATACCTGAAGGAAGTTATGATCTAGTTGATATTAATGATGTAATTCAACAAGAAATGAGAAAAAAGGGTCATTATGATGCTGTTAATGAAGAATATTATATTAACATCTCAGCAAATACTAATACATTAAAGTCTATTCTTGTTTTAGAAAATGGATATCAGGTTGATTTTAACCAACAAAATTCTATTGCTAAAGTATTAGGGTTCTCTCGTGCTAAATATGAACAAGGATTTCATGAATCAGAAAATGTAGTAAATATTCTTAGTATTAATAGCTTACTAGTTAATATAGATTTAATTTCAGGTAGTTATGTTAACGGTTCACAAAGAAATACAATTTATAGTTTTTTTCCAAATGTATCGCCAGGATATAAAATTATAGAAAATCCAGTCAATTTAGTTTACCTTCCATTAACATTAAATGAAATACATAATTTAAATGTGGCAATTACTGATCAAAATGGAACATTACTCAATCTTAGAGGGGAAAATTTAACAATTAGATTTCATATAAGAGAAGCAAGATAAATATAAAATGACAAACTATATTAATGCAAAAATAAATATATCAGACGGACAAAAGGAAAAAATTTTACATTCTTTTAGAAACAAAGCTCCAGCTAGTATTCGTTTAAAGCATGAGGATATTCATGGTAATGATGTAATAGCATTAACCAAATCTCAAGTAAATAAACTTACAAAAGCTTATAAATCTGGTAAGGGGGCAACGTTTAGAATGTCAACTAAACAACTTAAGCATAATATGAAAGTAGAAGGCGGATTTCTTGGAATGTTGGCAGGATTAGCTTCATCAGTTCTACCTACATTAGCAAGGACCGTTTTACCTGCTTTGGGAGTTGGTGCACTATCTGGGTTAGCATCTTCAGGTGTTCAAAAAGCAATGGGTAATGGATTGTATCTTAAGAAAGGTGGTTGCGTCTGTCAAGTAGAAACTGATGGTAAAGGTTTATTTCTTGGCCCAGCAAAAGGTAAAGGATTAAGTTCCGTTGGTGATGGATTGTATTTAAAACAAGGTGGTAAAATTTATGATGGAAAAGGTCTTCTTTTAGGGCCTAATAGTCCATTTGCTAATATTCCCATATTAGGTGCAATATTGTAAATTAAAAAATATGAATGTGCATAAATTTGGAAATGGAAAACATAAAATAGTTCAACCAAAAACTATTTTTTGGAAACCTGTAGAAGTTAAGTATCCAGCTAAAAAAGTTAATCCTGTTACATGGGATATTTTTACTCAACAACCGTTAGTAATAGAAGGAGGACAAACGAAGACGATAGCCTTAGGTATGGGCTTCAATATGAGTAAAGGTTTTGTTTTAGCTTCTCTATCTTATAATCTTAAACTCAATCAATTATCTATTACAAATGAAGTTACATTAGAAGAGGTGGATGACATGGTTGCAACAATTACAAACAACTCTGGTAAAATAAAAAAATACAAGAAAACACCTTTTTGTGTCGTCTTTACTATTCTATTTAAAAAATAAGTTGCTGTTAATAAAATGGAACTAAAAGAAAAGATTTATCCAGAGCTACCAGAAGCACGAAATATACCAAATGCACCATCATTAGAGCCAGTAATAACTGCAAGAGATAACGGTCAATCATTCAGACTACAAAAGATATCAGAAATTCAGACTTTTCTAGAAAATGAAGTTAGGGAAAGAGAGCAACTAAGTAAAAAATACATGAAGATTAGTAAGAATGTGGACAACGTAGAAGCTGGACTAACCGTTATAGCACTAGGTGCAGGAGCAGGGGGAATCGCTTTACTATCAACCGTAGTAGCGATACCTGCAACTATGGTTCTAGAAGGCTGTGCTTTAGTTGTAGGGTTAGCCGCTTTAGTGGGCAAGTTTGTAGTTAGAAGAAGCAGAACAAAATCTGAAAAACATCTTCAGATTAAAATGTTGGCTGATTCAAAGCTAAACACACTACTTACACATATATCAAAAGCAATAACAGACAACAAAATAGATCATTCAGAATTTACTTTAATTATGGAAGAATTGGAAAAATACAAACAAATGAAGGAAGAAATTAGAAGTAAAACAAAGAAAAAAAGCAAGCTAGAGGAGTCGGAGAGTTTAATAGAGAAGGGACGAATAGAAGCACGGGAGGAATTCAGGAGACTTGTAGAAAGACATTCAAATTAAAACTAAAACCGCCTAAGTTTAAATGTTCTTGTGCATGTGAGATAGACAATACAAATTAAAAAATTTTTTTACTTTTAAAAAAAATGTCATTTTTAAAGATAAAAGACCCTTTAAAAAGGGAACAAACAGTAAAAGAATTTCTTGCACTGAAGAAAAGAATTCATGATAATCAGCTTGCAGAAAAAACAGGTGAAATTGAATTACAAACAGACCTTTCAAAGTTTTTTAAACCTATTACAGAAACACAAAAAGTTGCAACAAAGGAAATTACAGAAGGGCTTAAACCTATTAAAGAGGGGTTTGAACAGATGTCACAGGCTATTACATTTCCTGCCTTTCCTTCTATAGAAGCTAAAAAAAGTGATGGTCTTACTGATGAAGAATTAGAAGAAATATTTAGGTATGCGGATGAAATGGATGATGAAGAGCCATTGTTACTTATTGGACCACTTGCAGCAAAGCAACTAAGAAGATTTACAAATAAGGATGAAGCCGATACAACTTATGGATTATATGACAAAAAAGGCAAATTTTATATTGGTAATATGGAAACAATAATTTTAGGAGATGATCTTTTATTTGAAAATAAAACTTATGAAGGCACTCCCGGTCTGTGGGAGTTAATTGTAGCTAAAAAACCGGATAAAGATAAATATACTGACGAGGATTTTGATAATTACAAGGAGTTAATATTAAAATCTGGCACTCTTCATCGAGATAATAACCCAAAAAGTAAATTTCCAAAAAGCGGTAAATCATATAAGTGGAATAACATGCTTAGACATATTTGGAATGATTCAGTCCTTGGAAAAGGAATTACGGTAATCCCTTCTGACCCTAACGCTCTATTAGAAAGATTTGATCTCTTAATGGCAAGTAAAGGTGCGGGTAATACAGGTGTGAGAAATGAGTTGGTAAGTATTTGCGATGAATTAAAAAGACAACGTGTTTTAAATGCAAAAACTTATAAAAAATTAATGTCTATACTATAAAAATGATTACATCACAAAAGAGAGGATTTAAAAGAAATTATGCTTATGGAGGAGCAGGAATATTTGATAGTTTTGTTAATTTTCTTACTAAATTCTTTACAAGTAGCGCAGCTAAACAAATTGCATCTTCAGCAGTTGATGTTGGTAAGAGTGTAGCCAAGGAAGGAGCAAAGAAAGCGTTAGAGGTTGGAAAGACGGCAGCAATTGATGCAGGTAAAAAGTTAGTTCAAAAGGCTTTAACACCAAAATCTAAAAAGATTTTAGAAAAATATACTCAAAAGCCTACTACAACAACACAACCTGCAATGCAAGATATTAGTAAGTTAATGGATGGTGGTGCCATTGCTATACAAGATTTAGTTAAGAAGTTAAATAGTAAGGGTTCCGGAGTTAAAGTATTATAAATTTAAGTTAAGTTAAGTAAAATATTACATTAAATAAAAAAGAATGACAAATCTAAAATTTAATTTAACGCATTATGAAAAATACAACACAAAAAAGGTTAGTATCCTTTATGCAAATTTAAAACTTGATGAAGATTGTGAAGTATTAGATAGCAGTGATACAAATTATGATTATAAAAAGATTGCTTTAAAATTGTCACCTGAAAAAGCTGATATCATTAAGGAATTTGAAGAAGATGTAAATCGATATTTAGAAAAAAATAATATGCCTAAGGTAACCATTCTTTACGGAAATAGAATTTATCTAAAAATGAAAAAAAACCTTTCAGTAGAAAAAATTAAAAATATTAAACTTAAGGGTGTGTATGTAGATGATGAAAACAAGTCATTCCCTCAACTATGGGCAAATTAAATTAAACAATTATAATTTGACTTAAAATTATAATTGCATATAATAAAAATGGATATTTTAAATATTAAAGCACCGATTTTTAAAGATGATAGTATTGATGAATATGAGTATTTTGAATATCTGCCTATTTCAGGAACCAATCTAGACAACCCTGGAGGAAATATTAGGATTGATATTGAAACACAAGATATTTTTTATCATCCTTCAGAATCATATCTACTAATTGAAGGAAGATTGCTAAAAGAATCTCTTGTTATTGTTAATCCTAGTTATGTGAATGATGATATGGTCAACTTAACAAACAATGGATTGATGTATCTGTTTAAAAATATAAGATATCAACTTAGTGGACAAGAGATAGAAAGTATTAATTATCCTGGTCAAACTACCACAATGCTAGGTCTGTTAAAATACCCTGATGACTTTTCTAGATCACAAGGATTAAATCAGTTTTGGCAAAAGGATACACTAACTGTTATTAGAGATGCTAATAATAATGAAAATGTAGGTTATAAAACTAGAAAAGGTTTAATTTATTCTTCACAACCTACTGGAACATTTAGTTTAAAGGTGCCCTTAAAGCATATATTTGGTTTTTGTGAAGATTACAACAAAATTTTATATGGTATGAAACAAACACTAACCTTAACAAGAAACAATGATAATGATGCAATTTATAGACTTGCTGAAGCGGCAGTAGGTGGTAATCAAAGACATGAACCTGGTAGGGTTGTATTAAGTAAAGTATCTTGGTTTATGCCGCATGTAACACCAGAAGATAGTCATAAGATGCAACTTTTTAAATTAATCGAGAAGAAAGAAAAATTCCCAGTTGGTTATAGAATGATACAAAGCGATAGCATTGTTGTACCACGAGCCATAGGTTTTACTTGGAGGTTATCATCTAAATCATCTCCTGAAGTGCCACGTTTCTTAATTGTAGGTTTTCAAACAGAAAAAAGTAATAATCAATTAACAAACCCGGCAATATTTGATAATATAGATGTTAGAAATATTTATGTAATGTTGGGTTCAAATAAATATCCAAACTATGAACATGATATTAATTTTACAACTAATAAATTTGGAAGAATATATGGTGAAGCTTCCTCTTTTAGAAAGAAATTTTATAATATGGATGAATTGGTATCAAATCCAAATATTAGTCCTTATGATTTTAAATTTATTTTTCCTTTGTTTGTGTTTGATTTATCAAAACAAAGTGAAAGGCTTAAGTATTCTGTTACTGATATACATGTTAAAGCAACATTTGGCGCACCTGTTCCAGCAAATACTGAGGCATTTGCAGTTTTACTTAGTGATAGACTAATTAACTTCCAGAGTGATGGGAATAAAATGAGTGTAGTGTATTAAGTAAATTTTTACTTAAATAAAATGAAAAAGGTTGCTGATTTTAAGAAAATATTAACAGATAACAATATTAAGTGGTATTCCTATTGGAACAAGAAAAAGTATATTGATGTTTTAAAAAAGCATGGTTTGTATCCTGAAGAGGAAGAAAAAAAATTTTTAAAAAAAATTCCTAATTATGAAAGATTAAAGGATATTGCTAAAAATCCAAAGAGGGTTACCTTAAAGGATGTAGAAACTGAAGAGGTGAAAGAGTTTCCATCGATTTACAAGGCTAGTAAGTATATAGATAGATGCCCTCAAACGATTGAAAACTGGAATGGTAGAGTATGGAATGGTAAATATAGAATTGATATTCTTTAATTTTATTATTTATGAAAAAAAATAATAAAATTTGACTTAAGGAAAGAAATTTATATTTAAAAAAAATGGATCGACAATTTGATAGATACAATGTAGATGGATTAAGAAATTTAGCAAGGGAAAGGGGATTAAGAAGATACTCAAGGCTTAGACGTGATGAACTAATAACTCTTTTGATTAATACGGGACCCTCAATATTAGATAGGGATATCGTTGCCATTGATGCACCAATATTACAACCAACGCCCTATATACCACCAAGACAAAGACCAATCAGGCAACAAACTACTTCAGTTAATGATTTGATAAGGAGTTTAGAAAATGTAAGAGTAGAACAACCAAGTATAACACCAGAACTTAATGCTTTAAAAAATAAATTAAAAAGTATATATGATGAAGAAAGAGAGGAAAAAATAAAATTATTTCAAAATAGATCTGCCTTAAAAGATTATGCAACTGAACATAAAATAGACAGTATACCTGTTAAGACATTACAAGAGTTTTTAATGCTTACAAAACCGACAATTGAAAATCTTTTAAGAAGCATGCATAGTCATAAAGTAAAATTAAATCTTCAATGTTATATGGAAAGAGGAGAGGGTAATAATAGACAAATAGTAGAAGCAAATTTTTCTTCTTCTGATAAAGATGGTTATGAGATTATTTTAGAAGGAACTAATGTAGAAGAAGTATACGAAAAAATGATGGAAAGAATTATAGAAAATTATATTAAATTTACTTCAAATGGTAGTGGTTGGTCGTTTAATAGTGTGGTTCATTTAAAGTTACATAGTGTTATTTATGAACCAATAAGAGCAGGTGGTTGGTTACCCCTACCTAAGTGGATTGCTAATAAAAATGCGTGTATTAATATGAAAAGTGAGAATGATGAATGTTTTAAAGATTGTATTTTGAGAGATTTAAATCCAACAGATAATCACCCTGAAAGAATTGCTAATTTAAAATCAAAGAAAAATAGCTTAAATATGAAAGGAATTAAATATCCTGTTTCTTTACAGGATATAGATAAGTTTGAAAGGCAAAATCCAACAATTAGCGTTAATGTTTTTGGGATAGTAGAAGGTAAGGAAAAAATCAAACGTATTAGAGCTATAAAAAGTTTAAAAGAAAATCATATAAATTTGTTATATATTGAAGATGAAGAAGAAAAAACACATTATGTTTTAATAAAAAATATTAATGCTTTACTGAGAACACAAACTGCCTCTAATCATAATGTAGAGTATTGTATGCTTTGTATGAATCATTTTGGTAGTAAAAAACTTTTAGAAAAACATATGGAGCGTTGTGAAGATCATGATGGAGTTGATTTAATAATGCCTAAGTTTGATCCTGAAAATCCTGAAGAAATTTTAATAAAGTTTAAAAACTATTGTAGAAAAATTATGGTACCATTTGTAGTTATTGCTGATTTTGAATGTATATTACAAAAAATAGAACCACAACAAAAAAGTAATACTATTGAAACACAAAAGCATATACCTGTAAGTTATAACTATTTAATTTGTCCTTTTAATGATAAAATTATGAAACCAGTATTAAGAGGATATGTAGGTGAGGATGCCGAAAAACATTTTATAGATACTTTAACTAAGGATGTTAAACAACTTTATAAAGAATTTTATAAAAACCCAGTAGAAATAGAAAAATTAACTGAAGATAAAGTTAGAAAACATAAAAATGAAGTAAAATGTTGGATATGTGGTGGTAAATTTACTCATGAAAATTATAAAGTAAGAGATCATTGTCATTTTACTGGTGAGTATAGAGGTGCCGCACATAATGATTGTAATCTTAAAGCAAAAGTTCCAGATTTTATACCTGTTATCTTTCATAATTTATCTGGTTATGATGCACATATTTTTATTAAGTATCTTGGTAAAACTAGTGGTAGAATTGATTGTTTACCTAACACAGAAGAAAAATATATTAGTTTTACAAAAAATCTAAAGGTAGGAAATAAAAATATTAAATTAAGATTTCTTGATAGTTTTAAGTTTTTAGCTAGTAGTTTAGAAAAAATTGTAGAAAATTTAAAAGATAAAAATTTAAAAAATTTAAAGTATTATTTAGAAAAACATCGTGGTGGTTATACAGAAGAAAAATTAAAATTGTTAAGTAGAAAGGGTATCTTTCCTTATGAATGGATGGATAGTTTTGATAAGTTAAAAGAAACACAACTACCGCCTATAGAAGAATTTTATTCAAGCTTAAATGGAGAAGGAATTTCAGAAGAAAATCTGGCACACGCGTCAAAAGTGTGGGATGTTTTTGGTTGCAAAACTATGTCTGATTATTTACAACTATACAATGAAACAGATGTTGTACTTTTAGCCGATGTTATGGAAAACTTTAGATTTTCTATGCATAAAGAATTTGACTTAGACCCGGCTTGGTATTATACATTACCTGGATATGGATGGGATGCTATGCTTAAGGTAAGCGAAATAAAATTAAAAAAACTTACTGATATTAATATGCTTAACTTTTTTGAAGCATCAAAAAGGGGTGGCGTATGCATGACAAGTATTAGACATTTTGAAGCAAACAATAAGTATATGGGTGATGAGTATGATTCAACTAAACCTAGTATATATGGGTTTTACATTGATAAAAACAGTCTTTATCCTTGGGCTATGAGTAAGCCTTTACCTGTAAACTATTTTAAGTGGATGACAGAAGAAGAATTAAATAACTGGGAAAAATATCCGTGTACCCTGGAGGTTGATTTGGAATATCCAAAAGAGTTACATGATTTACATAATGAAATGCCTTTAGCGGCAGAAAAATTAAAAGTTAGTAAAGTAGAAAAGTTAATACCAAACTTAAATGATAAGGAAAAATATATACTTCATCATGAAGCTTTAAAGACTTACCTGAGATTAGGATTAAAAATTAAAAAAATACATCGCGGAATTAAATATCAAGAGAGTACCGCTATTAAAAAATATGTTGATAAGTGTGTGGCTTTAAGAACACAAGCAAAGAAGGATAAAAATAAATTTTTAGATAATTTATGGAAGTTAGCAATGAATTCTGTTTTTGGTAAAACCATGGAAAATATAAGAAATAGAGTAAACATAGAATTAGTTAATGGTGAAAATAGTGAACGATTTAGAAAGTTAACAGCAAAACATAACTTTCATAATCATACTATATTTGATGAAAATTTGGTTGCGGTACATATGAAAAAAACATGGATTAAATATGATAAACCAATTTATTTAGGAGTAAGTATACTTGATATTAGCAAAACAACTATGTTAGAAGATTATTATAACTATTTTAAAAATAAATTTGGTGAAGATAAAGTATTTATGTGCTATACTGATACTGATAGTTATGTTTTAAAAATAGAAACTGAAGATTTGTATGAAGATTTAAAAGAGGATGCCGATGATTTGTTTGACTTTAGCAATTATCCAAAAAATCATCCATTATATAGTGATAAAAATTGTAATGTGTTAGGTAAATTTAAGGATGAAATGGAAGGAAATCTTTTAACTGGATTTGTAAGTCCTGGAGCAAAAACTTATGCTATGAAAAAATTTATCTTAAAAAAGGATGAAGAAGGTAAAGCAGTAACTGATAAAGATAGTAAATTTATTTATATTAAGCCAATTGAAGCTAAAGATAAAGATGGTAAACAAATTTATAAAACAAATGAGAAAGCAGAAACTAAAAAATGTAAAGGTGTTAAAAAGTCTGTGATTAAAAATGAACTAAAATTTAAAACTTATAAAGATTGTTTGGATACTGAAAAAGATTTTTGTGTAACTATGGGAGGAATAAAAAGTAAACTTCATGAATTAACAACTATAAAAATGAAAAAAATAGCTTTAAGTTTTGAAGATGATAAAAAGGGTTTGATACTGAGGGATGGAAGTTATAGAACATTATCACATGGACATTATAGATTACAAGGATTAACAGAAGCACAGGGGGCAAGACCAAAAACAAAATAAAATATTTAATCTAGTAAAAAGATTAAATATTTAAAATTTTAAAATTATTATTTATTGTATTACACATTGGACATTTATTAGAATTATTTTCTGCTCTTTGTATTTTTATTAATTGACAATCAACACATAAACAAATATGACCACAATCAACAAAATGAAAATTTGCCGTTTTTTCCATACATATTACACATTTTTCTAATTTAAATATTTTACCATCATTAATATTATGTACTTCTTCCTCTTCAAAGTTACCACCACTAAATGTAAAATTTATTTCTAAAAAATAAGGGTTAAAAATGATTGATACATCTTTTAAAAAATTTAAATTAGAAGAACAAAAAATTTTATTTGATTTTATTTTTTTACTAAGTAAAATAATACTATTTAAGTTATCTTTGTAAATAAGCTTATTTTCTACCTTTCTTAAACATGTTATCTCAACCTCAAATTCTTTTTCATTTTTTATTTTTTCTCTACTAATCAAATAGTAAAAAGCAGATAGTATTCTTTTAAATTTTCTAAACTCATCACTATATGTTTCATTAAATTTAAATGATGAAGTTTTATCATTATTTACTATTGGACTAATATTAAGACAAAACGGTCTATCTTTTAAACATCTATTTAATGTTTTTCTTTCCTGTTTGGTAAGCTTATTTAATACACTTATGTTTTCACTAGTCTCAGTAGAATCTGCCATCTTCTCCAACACAATCCATATACTAATTTAAATACTTAAACTCAAATTTTATAAACATCAAGATAATAAATTTTTTTTTTTTTATCAAAATCTTAAGCTGTTCACTAACTCATCAGTTCGTTAGTTCATAAGGTCGTTGAGCAACTCAGTAACTGTTAAACCGGCTAACCATTGCATGATGCGTTGGTTGATGGGGGGTTTGTCTTGAGTAACTCAGTGACTTAGTAACTCAGTAACTTGATTGAATCAGTGACTCGGTGACTGAAGCGATGAGATGATGAAATTTTTTTTTTTTTTTATCAAAATCTTAAGTCACCTACTAGTTCATCAGTTCGTTGAGCAATGATGTAATGATGCACCCGGTTGTCTTGAGCAACTCAGTAACTCAATATCTCGGTATCTCAGTAACTGAAGCAATGATGTAATGATGATGAAATTTTTTTTAAAATTAAAATTTTTTTTTTTATAAAATTTTTCAGTTAGTGGGTGAGGGGTTGATATGATAAAATAATTGAATTTAAGGTAAAAGGATTAAGATAGAGGTTTGTTTGATTTAATTATGAATGCTTCACCTATTGATTTTGTTAATTTTATGAGGGTGATAATTTTATGAGCATGCGGTTTTGAAGGCGTGTTACATGAAATTTTTTGGTGATGTTTTTAATCGTGTGCGTATGGGGTGAGGATTTTATGGGAATTGGCCCAGATCGAGCGTTTTATTATCTACTTTTCCATTTTGATTACATGTCACGTGATAGTATCCCTGCGGCGCCCGGGAAAGTCAAGTAGAAACGGCACCATCAATCATTGTGAAGTTATTTACTATATCTATCAATCTGTCGGTGAAAACTGCCAACGAACTTGATAAACCACGTTAAAAAATGATTTTACAAACAGTTTTGTAACGGAAATTTAGCTAGAAAGATTTCGATAGAAAATTGCGATTCGTGTTTTGTTTTTTAAATCTTTACCATACAATCCCGGGTTTTCACGACTCTGAGAAAGAAGCCTTTTGAAAACATTGTGGGATAAGGAGAAAATGCTGGTAACCATTTTTCCATTATGTTTTCTACCCTTCCCAAAACAAATCTCAATTTTTGAGTCAAATTGATTTTGTCGTCTGTAAAGTCTTTCAATTGGATGAGTCTAAAATTTTGTCGTTTGGCAAAGAGTTAATCGAGATTCTAATAATGTTAAGAAAGGTACCGCGGTCTATTTCCGGGGAAGAAATGCGCCATATAGGTGCATACCATGTATCGTAATACAGCCTAGGAATTTGATCAACGGATCACTCGAGTTTGCCGAAAACTACCGTATGAGCTACGGGTTCTGCTCTAAACACGAATAGGACCATGGTATCGGTTCGAACTATAGATGTACTATATGATCTGGACAGTTCAGACTTGCGATACTTTGAATAGAAAGGGTAATCCTTTAACAAACAATCCCGAGTTTTAACGTCCCTGAACAAGAAAAAAAGGCTATTAAAAACATTGTCGGAACAGTAGAAAATGCTGTAACCAGCTTTTTTCTTTTTTCCACAATATTTTCTACTCTTTCTAGAACGATTTCCGTCTTTTGAACCATCCGCAAACATTTCCAATTTGAACCAGTCTAAAATGTCATTTGGTAGATTTAAGTCCTTGCTCCATCTGGACGACCTTTTGCAGTTTTTCCCTTCCAACAAATCTTGTGTGAGGCTTTTGTCAATTTTCTTCCTTTTTTGAAATATCAAAAACATCCGATGCACCAAAAGAAACTCTCTACCATACCAAAAACATTATGGAATTTATAACGAAAAATTCAACATGGATCAAATGATAGGATGTGTGCTTGAACAAGGAGAAAATGTTGAATATCAGTATTTTTTGGAATGCCCGCAATGTTTTCAAAAGTCTTTTTTCGTTTGGCTAGTAGCTTGGAGAGAATAGTGTGCACACTACTGATAAAAGAAACTCCAGGAAAGCGTGGATAAGATACACTGGCCACCGCGATAAAACTGAAATAAAGTTGAAAACGGCGTTAAACACTATACAATCAATTAATCAACCAATCCATCTTTTTCTATTGGTTTTCTTAAACACTGGATTGTGCGATGAAGGGTTCAACGAACTAAGACTTTGTTGAAAGTCTTGTAATACTGATAGAATAGCGGTATTTTGAGACTCGCTGGCATGCGCATGCGTACCAACCATATTTCTTGATACAGCTGAATTTCTTTTATGGTTCCATGAGCACAACTGCCTTTACAAACCGTTTTCTGTAAAGGCTAAAGGGAAAAAAGGCAAAATCATTTTCTACAATATTTAATAAAACTGAACAAAGTAATAGTTTGAAGAACGAAAATGAAATGCATTATCATTTGCAGACGACAGTTGGATGCAGCCAACCGTGAGAAAAACAAAGCGATATCGGAGGCGGAGAAAATGTCGAGGTTAGCAGGCGACTTTGAGGACAGGTCAGGAGGACTTATATTTCTTCCACGTTTTTATAATTCATCCAACTATATTCGCTCATTTGGTCGTTCCTTCGATCATTTAGCCAGTTGTTCGTTCAACAGTCATTCAGTCTTTCATTTATGCATTTAATCAATTAAAACGTCCGTTCATTTATAGAAAACTTAATGAAGGTTTTCCAAAATAAAGATTCATTCATCAATGTATCTATTCTCTAATTTCCCACTGAAATATCCCCATATAAGTCTACTAAAAAAAGGATAGGGTAGTCTTTTGTACCAGTCACGTCAATACCCAGATTCTTTGTGGCGCCGTCATATACTTCAGCGGCGCCCTGGCAAAAAGGGGCTTTAATGCATCTCAGTGATGCATTTTACCAAGCAAGTCATCATATGATTATGGATCCATTAAATCCATTTTGTCTAACAATCATGAGGTAGAATGACTCATAGACATCCAGAAAATTTACAAATAACAGAAAAGTTCACCCTTATCTTCCTGCTCGGATTGTGCAGACTGGCATGAGTCGATACTCCTTGCAGATGCATTAAATCCCTCATCACAGAACATGCTTTACGTCAGTTTGACATTTCGGTCTGCCAAAAAGATAGAAATGCAATTTCGAGGCTGATATGTTCTTCTGATCTCACAAAATATCTAGGAGAATATTCAAGACCTATACTTATTTGCATCCCAAGGGAGCTAACCTCGTTCTTCATTACCAAAGAATCTAAAACGAGACTTACCTATACGAACCAACAAAATTGTAGACTTGTCCATTTTGGAAGTATTTGCAGGACGATAGATGAAATACATGTATATCCCAAATAATGTGTTTCTCTTTGAAAGGGTAGAAAACATTGTGGGAAAAGGAGAAAATGCTAGTTACTAGCGTTTCCTCTTTTTACCTATAATGTTTTCAGACGCCTAATTCCTCTGGGTCGTTAAAACCCGGAAAAGTTTGATAAGGGATTGAAAAATTTTATTTTTTTACTCATTTGTCAAATTCCGACCTGACTGTTTGTCACTTCACTCTTTTAGATACAATGCCGAAGCCAGTAAGAATGGTGGCCTGCTAGGGGAGATAAACCAACTCCAAACCCGTATAGCTCAGCTGGAACAGGAGTTATCGAACCTTCGTTCTGCCGCGAGAATGCCGGAAACCCAGCTTGCTGGAGCCAGGGAAGACCTCAGACAAGCACTGGCTAAGAATAGGGAGCTCTCTGCTGAGTAAGAACAATTTAGCCGATATATCTTGTATAACTGATATATTGTTACAAGCGGCGCAAAAACCATTTTTGCATTACCTTCCTTTAACTCCTTCACTCCCAATGTCACCTTGGATAGCCTTTGCGAACGGCGTAGAGCAACATCAGACTGCACAAAACGTGCAGTCTGATCTTGGATCTACACCGTCCGCCATCCAAAGCTATTCTTCAACAAAAAATCGGGTTCATTTAAAACGAAAAAGATACTTATAGACTTCGAGAAAAGTCGGCTCCATTTAGTTCACAGCGAAAGAGTTAAAGGCCCATCGGCGGCTCAAAGTGACCAATGCGGTTGTTAAAATGTATTTAGATTGATATCATACCGTTTAAAAGTATGGAAATTATTGTGACGATGGTAATCTGTTATTGTACAGTCGGTCCAAGTGTTAGTTGCTGGCTGAACAAAATATGAATTTTAGAACCAGGAAAAGTAAAGAAAAGCGACTTGGCTACGTTTTACTTGGTTTGAAAATTAACAACAAGGTTAGAAAGTCATTACCTTCCACAGGGAGAAATTTACACAGGGATTTTGAAAAAAGTTAATTAAAATGAATTCAGACAAGTCTTTAGTGGTGGAAGAAAAAAATACAACTACTTTATTATTCATGTTTATCAGTTTATTAAAAAATGTAAAAATATATACATGCCGGCTGTGCAGGCTGACATGGGTCGAAACTTTTTGTAATTGATAATTTTTAAACATTTCTTAGGACCAAATCTACTTGATGACTTGGTTTGTTTTCAACAAATTGGATCCATATAATGATACCAACTGCTTGAAATGATGCTTTACGGAGATGAATTACACCCCCTATTCTTAGAGCGCAGCGAAGATGCAATAAAGCCCCTTGTCCCAGAGCTCTGCGGAGATGCATTAAACCTCATTGTCCCAGAGCGATACTCATGTCACTTTTCTAAACTGTGCATGACACAGTTCCCGCGCTTTACTTTAATCCTTTAGCACACAATTCCGATTTTTAAACGACCTTTAGAAAGAACTTTTGAAAAGATTGTGGGAAAATGAGAAAATGCTTGAAAAGCATTTTCTCTTTTCGCACAATATTTTCTATCGATACAATGACAAATATTATCATTTGAAATATTGTCTGAAAATGCTTTGAATTATGGTCGAGTCTAAAATGTTACCATCCGGTAAAGAGTTAAGACATCAGAGACTTACATTTCAGACTAACTATGGAGAAGGAGGGTAATAAACATTTGAAAGACAAGGTGGCCGATCTGGAACAAAAGTTGGACTTCAATCGACAACTTCATAATGAGCAACTGAAAGATGCCAATGGTATGTTTTTGTTTTTTTACTATCTACTGTTTGCTATGCTGGTTCGACATTTTACGCTCTTCCATTAGAAAGCTTTTGAAAATATTATGGAAAAAGATGTGATATGTTTGTGTTGGAGAAACATAGTAACAAGAATTGAATGACAAAGGCTTGGATCAAAAATTGGACTTTAACCCTTTGTTGCACAATCCCGATTTTTAACGAGCCGCAGGAAGAAAGCCTTTAAAAAAAACATAGTGGGAAAAAGGAGAAAATGCTTGTAACCAGCATTTTCTCCTTTTCCCACAGTGTTTTCTACCTATTCAAGGACAAATACTATCGCTATTTGAATTGTTATCAGTAAATTCATTCATCGGGGACGAGATAAAAGTTTTGCCGTGTGAAAGGGTTAATTAACAATGATACAATGACGTCAAAGTGGTCTACAATACTAAATGATTTACAAGGGAATGTTCAATAAAGTGCCATATTCTTCCACGATAACTTGGTATATGCTCTAGAGTTTAGCCCTAGTTTTTTAGAAACCAAAGTGGGGTCTTGCGTGGCCCAGTGTTGAGTGTAGGACTCGTGACCTGGAGGCCCCGGGTTCGAGCCTTACTGGATCCATTGAGTTTTTCGTTGGAGTGTCTTTAGGCAAGACACTTCAGAGCCCTAGCCGAATACTGGTGAAACCCAGGGAAAACATGAATATGTGAGCTGTCGCCGTGATATGGCTGAAATAATGTTGAAAGCGGCGTAAAGCACCATTCAATCGATCAAAAACCAAAGTCGACGCTAACATTAACTGCATCGTTGCCAAATAAATAAGCAATGCTTTGGTAAAAGGGGAAGGTGATTTAAATGCATCCCATGCATTATACCTAGCAGGTCATCACATAATCATGGATCCATAAAAAGCCATCTTGTCTAACAACCGACTGAATTCTGAGGTGAAATGGTCCTTTGACATATAGAAAATTTTCAAATAACCAAAAGTTTCAACCCATGTCAGCCTGCGCGGACTGCGCAGGCTGACATGGGTTGATACTTTTTGCAGATGTATCAATCCACATTTTCACATGGCATGGCTCAAATGAATTCGACTTTTCTCAAGGTCTCAAAATATATTCTCGTTGCTTTTAAAGCTGTTTTTGGTTAAAGATTGGTATCAGGTAGCTGGTGGTGTAGATCCAAGATCAGGCTGTACATTTTGTATAGTCTGATCTTGATCTACGCCATCCGCAAAAGCAGTCCAGAGCGACAATGACAGTGTAAGGGTTAAGATTAGTCAAGGCTCTGATCGGAGCGGAAATATTCAGTTAGGGCCCGGTTGCATTACTTAGGTGTGGAAAGATGCCAGTAGAAAAATATTTCTTTTCTATTAAACGGTTTCTCTCATGTACCTCTTTATGCCATTGCAGAAGAAAGTTGAACAAGAAATATCTTTAAAACGAGAGACGGCGTAATTTTGCCAGCAAATAAGCAGGAACCCTTAAAATAAACATGTCTACATTTTTGACCAATCATAAATTTCTCTTCATTCATTTGCTATCAGTACCAAAAAGTAGGTCAAAAGTCAGCACATTCAGCTACGCCGAAAAAAAAAAAGATCTAAAATCACTACCACTGTTGAAAACGTTTATTGTCATGTAACAAAAGACCAACTAACATTTTAAGCATGTACAGAAAGTGGACATCAATCGAATACTTCTATATAGATAATTGATAGATGCTGTTGGTAAATGATACAACAAATTCCTGCCCTGGGATTATATCTTGCGCTCTTGCATTAAATAGCTTTTGAAAACATTATAGGTAAAGAAGCCTATGTAGTATTTGTTATGGGCAACAGAGGGTGACAGACATGGAACAAAGGTTAGATTTTAATCGACCAACTTAGGAACGTCGACCGTAAATACGTGACATATGAGCCATGCTCCGTGAAAAGGGGGCTTAATGCATCTCCGTGATGCAAGGAAGTTATCACATAATTATGGATCGATTAAAATCTATTTTATCTAATAACCGACTAAATCATGAGGCAGAATGGTCCTTTGGCATGCAGTAAATTGACCAATAGCAAAAAGTTTCGAGCTATGTAGATGCATTAAACCCCCTTTTCACATAACATGACTCATCTATTTAAATTTCATTAAGTCTATTCAAATACATGTGACTTTTTTTTAATTCATAAAATCTACAAATACGCCACGCTTTTAGCAGCCATGTTTTCAAAAAGCCTTCCTCCTCCGGGTCGTCAAAGAACGAATTTGAAAGGCAACTAACTTCTTAACATTACCTTTTATATATTTTTTCTAGCCCGAATGAACAAGTCTAAAGACGTGATTGGTCAGCTCGAAGCCAAGACCAAAGAGCTTGAGTCTCAAAGTGCTTCTGTTCCTGGAATGTTGGCCTCCATGCGTCATAAGACTGACCAGGAGATTCAGAACTACAAGGCGGAAACGGAAGCTGCGCATAGTAAGAATGTAAGTATCACGTGACAAACAAAAACGGTTGCAAAACATATGCCCTGTTACTTCTTATTTTCACCATGTTAAAGGCTCGTTTAGACCAACTACCGGAACCATGCATAAACAAAATTCAGTGGCACCATATGGCGTGCAACACACGAAAAGGGGCCTTCGGACAAATGCGTAAAAGTGTGTCGTCCCAGGTGAGTCTGTGCAGTCTGTGACTAATCCGAGACGACCCTTCCCGTTTTTTGTGTGATTTTCTGTTTCACGAAAGTCTACTGTATGAAAAGATCTTATGTAGTCGTAAAGTGCAGTCTCTGATTAGCCTGCGCGGACTGTGCAAGCTAATCCGGGGCGACACTTTACGCAAATGTCCGAAAATATCATTTCGCAGTTTGCGGGCCATTTATTATTGTATAAAGCACAATCAAACACAGCCATTTGTACAAACAGAGGCACATTTCATTGCGATTTAGTGTCTTATAAGTATTGAAAGGCTTTCATTTCTCATTTTTTATTTCCCGCTACATATGGGTTACTTAACGATTTGGCTACGTTACAGGGCCGTGTACGTTCAGATAAGATCGTGCTGTCTTGCGAGACTTGTTAATTTTTTCCCTCTCGCCTTTTCGAACAATGTTTTCTACCCTCTCTGATACAAATCTATGATTTTTAAGCCCGATAAATAAGTCGTAGCAAATGTTTTCTATTAAAAGTGGTCGCGAGTTTTGTTGTCTGGTAACTTGAAAAGTTAAAAGGAGAAAGTGTAATAAACATTAATACCAAGGGTAACCCCTTTTCCACCATCTCAGAGAGGAACACTTATGAAAACATTATAGGAAAAGAAGAAAATGCTAGTTACCAGCTTGTTCTTCGTTTCCCACAATGTCTTATCCATTCTAAGACAAATTCCATGTTCTGAGTAACATTTAATTTCTCGTCTGTAAATGCTGTCTTTTTGGTCGAGTCCAAAATTTTGTCGTTTGGTATCGACTTAATTTGTTTCACGCAGTCAGTAGACGCAATAAACAAAACTATATTATTCATGCCTAATAATATTCGTCTCCAGATTGCTGCACTCAAACAGCAGATCGACAACCAGGCAGCGGCCTTGGATCAGCTACGAGCCACGGTCACACGTCTACAGACCGAGAATGATAACCTGCTGTCTAAAATACGAGGATTGGAGGGCCAAGTTCGGGAGCTTAAGTCACAAAAAGGTGTGAAATCTGTCTGTCTGTCTATAGCCATATCTTTATCCTTGAATAATGCTCTTAAACATATTTTATTCTACAGAAGTACAATATACACAAACAATACAACACATTGTATTGTTTATGCTTCTGTAGAATAAAATATGTTAAAATTTGTAAATTATGCTCTGTGTAAAGGTCGATTGATTGACCGATTGATTGATTTGTTGATTGGTTGGTCGGTGGGTCGGTCGGTTGGTTGGTTGGTTGGTTGGAAGTGTCACACGGAACCTAGGTTCAATATATTTAACGAAATACTATTGTTAATTTTAGCTAAAAAAAGCTTTGGGCATACATGTATTTTGTCTCAGTGAAAAGCTAAATAAATGCATCTAAAATAAAGGTATCGACCCAATTTGCCTTTGGAAACATGATTTTCTACGTGCCAAAGGACCATTATGCCTCATGATTCTGCCAGTATTTAGACAAAAAGGATCTTAGCCGTGCTCTGGCAAAAAGGGAATTAATGCATCTCCGTGATGTATCATACCAAACAGGCCAGCATATAACTATGATATCGATAAAATCGATTTTATCTGACACTCGACTGTATCAGGCGGTAGAATGGTCCTTTGACATTCAGAAAATTGACCAATAGCAAAATGTTTCGATCCGGGTCAGCCTGCGCTATCCGCGCAGGCTGACCCGGGTCGATACGTTTTGCAAATGCATTGAGCCTGTTTTTTTACCGACCGTTGCTCGTCTATATTATGTTATGCTATAATTCATCACGAAGATGCATGAAACCCCTTTTTGCTAGATCGAAGTGCATGTTTGTGTGCGAGATACCTCACTCGTGAGACAAAGGTACTCGATTTCTTGATGCTATGCTATTTTAGAAAAAAAAATCATTTGAGCCATGCTCTGTCAAAATGGGACTTAATGCAATCGCAGTCCGCGCAGGCTGATATGAGTCAAAACTTTTTGCTATTTGTAAATTTTCTGCATGTCAAGGGACTATTTCACTTCCAGATCCGGTCGATTGTTAGACTGACTGGATTGTATACATCCTTAATAACGAACGAACGAACATTTTATTATAGTGACATATATTTCATCTACATACAAACACAGAATTAGTGAAATACAAGAAAATTTTGAAACACCCGGTCGCTGACAATGTGCTGACATACTTTCTGTCTTTGATATGATAGCAAAGATTGTGTGAAAACGGATAAAAATGCCGGTAACTAGCATTTTCTTCTGTTCTTACAATGTTTTCAAAAGTCCTTCTCTTCCGGGTCTTTAAAACTCGGGAACACTTGCTAGGGCACCTTTTATGTATTCTTAGAGTTTGTTTCTATTGTTATTATACAAACCACATTTTCCAAGCCACAGGCTGCTTTCCCACATAACCATAGTCGAACAAATCTTCGGCAGGAATCCTGTTGCAATGATTATCATCAATCCTCGATGGGAGTTTGGCCGCGATGGGTTTCGACCTAACCGCCCTGGAAGATTGGCCCGATAAGTTAACCGATCAGGCGCAAAAACTCTAATGCGCTGTGCAGGGGTACAAAATAGCGTATATTTCTTGAAATTCTAATTGGTCGATGTTTCGAATCCTAAATTCGGCTAATTTCTTTCCGATAACAGTCTACGATACTCATTGCGTCTTGATTCATTGTGTTCTTTCTTTATTTCGACGGCAGTCATGATTGTGTGAAAAACAGCCTGTGGCTCTGGAGCAACACTGTGCCGATGACTGGTAGTAAAATCCAGTAAAGCATAGATAGGTGTACCGGCAGCTGTGATATAATTGAAATAATATTAAAATTGCTCTTAATCGCTTACAGACAAACAAATTGAAACATCCTCTTTAGAAAGGGAGGTTTAATGCATCTGCAAAAAGTATCGACCATGTCAGCCTGCACAGTCCTCGCAGGCTGACCTGAGTCGCAACTTTTCGATACTTGTATTTTTTTTTGCCAAATACCACTTTCACTCATGATTTCGTCGGTTGTTAGACAAAATGGATTTTATGGACCCATACTTATGTGATGAATCGCATGGTATAGTACATCACAGAGATGCACTAAACCTCCTTTTGCCAGAGCATGGTTCAATTATGATCCATTAAATAGCATAAAAAATCTCTATAATCTTAACTTCATTGTATTTTTACACTCGACAGCTGGACTTGAGGATCAGCTCCGGCAAGAGCGAGGCCGCAGTATCGAGCAGATTCGAGCCCTGGAGCGGAAGTTGAAGGACTTACAAGACTTGATCTTTGTCAAGATGCAAGAGGCTAACGCCAACAGGGACGTGCAAGTCTCGCTGCGAGCCGAACTGGAGGTATACATAACCCTTCTAGAGGCAAATTAACAAAATCCACCACTTTCGACTGCTGAACATTCAGTCCAATGAAAGTAGTAAAGATGTTTATCATATTAACCAGCGGACGGTATAGATTCAAGATCAGACTGCACATTCTATGCATTCTGATCTCGATTCATACCATCCGCAAAAGTTCATGTGTTTGCCTATGGAGATGAGAGGGTTAACTCTTTATCAAATGATTAAATCTAGACCAGTCCAAGTTCAAAGCACTTGCAGACGACAAAAATAAACGCTGGCATATTCCGTTGTTGCGGTAGAAAATATTGCGGGAAAATGGAAAAATGTTGGAAACCAACATTTTCTCATTTTCCGACAATGTTTTCAAAAGCCCTTTTCCTAATTGTCATTTAAAGCCGACTCTCGGGATCATTAATAAAACTAGATTTATTTTCCTTGGGGAAATTGATATTTGGTAAGAAAAACGTGTATGGAGGTGATTATTCACACTTGATTGGAAAGAAAGAATATCAGAAAAACTATTTGCCATCGCTGGCGTTCGAACCCGACGTCTTCAACACCATTGTCCATCGACTCTATCGACTGAGCGGCATTAACAGTTCTATATGTATTTCTGCCTTTATGTTAGGTTTTGAGTAATCTTTGCAGGCAAAGATTAAAATTAAAAATTAAAAAAAAAATATCAGTCTTCTGTGAAGACTTTCTGACCGCGTTCAACTTTCGGTCGTTATTGGCAATTCAAATGTTACACAGGTTGATACTACGCGAGTGCAAATGCACCCTCTTTAGGCACTCGGCTAACCTCGGGCGACCCGTTGATCAGATGTCACAGATTGGTAAGCTCCACCTAGTTAAAGAAAGAAAACACAAGTCACAATTCACTATCAATCTTTCTAAATACATTTCCGTCGACAAACATGTTTGTATATTCAGTGTTTAACGTGTTCTTATCGATTCCGTTGGCAGATTTCACTGCCAAGCTGATAGATATGGATAACTTCACCGTGGTTGTTAATGTTGTTACTAGCACTTATCGATGTTCATGGGCGCTGCAATGTTTAAGAGCATGTGACTGAAGGTACTTCAAAATGGATCCTTGAAATAGACGAAGTTCTTTGTACTTACCAAATTGGCCGAGTTGTGACGAATGTTTCTTTAGTCTTACCCTTCTGTAGATTAATAACCTCCCCTGTATACATCTTACGTGTAAATCATAATTGAGTCAAGTTCTCTGAAAACGGGGTTTGATGCATTTGCAAAAAGTATCTACCCATATTAGGGAGATCTGTGTCGAAACTTTTTCTTATTGTTAAACTTTTGGCATTTCAAACGACCGATCTACCTCTTAATTCATTTGCTGTATAGACAAGATGGGTCGATACTACCCAAAAACTTGCTTGGTATACTGCAATACGAAGATGCATTAAACCTCTTTTTTCTTGGAGCACCGATTTCTATGTACAACGGAGATAAATTTAACCCTCTACCAAGCGTAAAAAAATTAGATTTGTACAATTTGAAAGCATCTGCAGAAAACAAAATAATTGTGACTCAAAAAGTGAAATTCAATTTCGGAAGGAAAGAAAACATTGTGGTAAAAGGAGAAAATGCTTGTTACCAGCATTTTCTCTTTTTCCGATTATGTTTTCAAAAGCCTTATTCCTCAGCGTCGTTAAAACTCTGATTCGTGTGGTAAAGGGTTAACACCGTTTGTGTATTATACATTTGTTCCAAAGGCCTATAGAGCTATACTGGAAGGGGAAGAAAACCGAATCGGCCGATTAATAAGCCCGGGTTCCGGTACGGTATACTACACCAACACGAGCTCAAGTTACGGAATGCCGGCTGCATTCTCGGGCGGATCTCGTGGCCAGGAAAAACGTTACATGTATACAGATGAGGAGATTAAGAGGTAAGAGATTTTTGTTTGTTTGTTTGTTTGTCTTATGTCCTTTTCAACATCACCTTGGCTAATGTATGTGTCCATGATTTGTCCACTGAGCACTAAAATGCACAAAGATCTTTCGAAGGTGCTTGCCGCTTCAACACTAGAATAAACCAAGTCGAAAAGTGGTCAAAGGTACAAAGTATACTAAATCCAATTAACATAATTAACCATTTAGCAAACAATCCCGAGTTCTAACGAACCCAAAGAAAATGACCTTTGAAAACGTTATGAAAAAAAGGAGAAAAATGCCGGGAAGCAGCATTTTCTCCTTTCCAATTATGTTTCGAGTTCCGAGCCCCGATAACGCAGTCGGTAACGTATAGGACTTGCGAACAGGGGCAGTCAATGGTTCAAATCCCCAGCCCGGCCAATTTCTTTCCGAGGATTGAAAATAGTCATTGCGATAGAATTTATTCCTCTCTCAATGACGATCATTGTTTGGTTATGTGGGCTATAAGCGCAACTCATTGACCTTTTGCGGAAAGTGTAGATCAAGATCAGACTGCACAGAACATGCAGTCTGATCTTGGATCTACACTGTCCGATAAGGAGATATTTTTCACACACACACACACACACACACACACACACAAAAGAAGAAGTCATGAATAAAATTATTGAGGTTTTTACTATCGGCTTGAAATTCTAATTTAACATATTTAGCAGGATAAGGGTTATAGAATATTGTGCGAAGTACAAAAATGCCGATACGTGCACCAGCCACAACGGTATTACTGAAATAAGATAAAAATAGCGTTAACTCTTTACCAAACGACAAAACGGGTCCAAATTGAAAGCATTTGCAGCCGACAAAATAATTGTGACTGAAAAATTAGAATTTATTTCGGGAAGGGTAGAAAACATTGTGGGAAATGAAGAAAATGCTGGCTACCAGCATTTTCTTCTTTTCCTACAATGTTTTGAAAAGGCCTCTTTCCTAGGGTCCCACAAGGTTTTCTACCCTTTAAGAAAGTACCATTATTTGACAAACATTCAGTGTGTCGTCTGCAAATACTTTCAATGGAAATTTATCTCTTTTCTTTAGGGGGGGGGGGGGAGTAACTGCGCCAAGGGTTTAATAACATCGACTATAGACTTGTGTAATGTTTTTGTGTGTCATTTCATGATGACAGCTGTCAGACCGCAAGTCAGGCTGGAGATCGGGCTTTGTCAGTACCTCCGTCCAGACAGTTTGTCCGCTATAACGACATGACCGAATATATGGACAGTTATTGTGGTAAAGGTACATGTCCTTCCTGTCTTCTTTCTTTTATTTCTTACTTCTTATGTTCCTTCCTTCCTTCCTTCCGTCCGTCCTTCCTTCCGTCCGTCCTTCCTTCCGTTTTTCCTTCCTCCATTCCTTTCTTCCTTCCTTCTTCATTTCTGCCTGCCTTTACCATAGTTTTCCCATCTGTTCATCCTTCTTACATTCTCTAGTTCCAGTTTGTACGTTCGTTTCTTTATTCCTTTCGTGCTTCCTCTCGCCTTTGTTCTAACTTCTACCCCATTCTTACTTTCCTCCGTGCTTACCCTCTGTAATTATCCAATCTTCATGTCTCTCATTGTGGATTCACATCTATTGTCTACATTTCTCCATTTGCATGATTAAGGCTAGTCTCTTACACGATATCTTTCACAAAAAAATCAAGTACATGTACCTGAAATTTGCAGATGCCGGAGATGACCGATGGTGTTCTTAACCGTTTAAATTAGTATTTCAAATAGGCCATATCACGGCATTTCGTACATCTATAAAAGTGTTTCACAGTTTCCTTAAGCATTACTAGCACAAAAATCTTTCACGTGTGCATGTATGGTTTTACATTTTCTGGCCGATAATTTGTGAAAAATTAAATGTTATGAATTGAAAAAGAACCTGACATCCGTTGGCTTTACAAACATGTTATTATGCTCTGCAGAGGCTCGTTTAGAAACACTTTTCTAGACTGGTTTAATAAAACTTTATCTCTAATGCCAACTTAAATCCTATATATCTAAAAAACCTTTTAATTGCCAAAGGCAAAAACATGGTTTTTTGCAGACGACATAGATCAAGATCAGACAGCAAAGAATGTGCAGTCTGATGTTGGATCCATAACGTCTGGCTGTTTATTCAAGCTCATAAGATAAACTTTCTGAGCTTCAGTGGAATGTATTTTCAACCCCGAAAGAGGTCGAGTTTATAATCTCGCGCTGATAGATTTAACCTCGTCCGCAGAACCTGCGCAATTAGTGTATGTTGCCCAGAGCGTCTTGTCAACAAGGGATTAAAACCTACAATCCCTGTACTTTACCGAGTTCTACCCCTGGTGTATCGGTCCTGCACATTACCGAGTGAAACACCTGGTGTATCGGTCTAGTACGTTACCGAGTGCAACTTCTGGTGTATTGGTCTTGGTCGTTACCGAGTGCAACACCTGGTGTATCGGTCTTGTGCGTTACTTGGTGCAACACCTGGTGTATTAGTCCTGTACATTACCGAGTGCAACACCTATATCGGTCCTGTACGTTTTCGTCCAAGTTCCCGGACATGGTATACCAATGCTCTGATTATTTTAAGTTATGTTTGGCCCTCACATAAACGTATTTTATTTGTTCAGATACATTTAGACGAGCACAGAGTTTGAATGAGCAAAACATTGCTTTTAAAGACTCCAGATCTCGCACATGCGCAGACGGGTTTCCCAAGCTCAGACCTGCAGGTAACCATTCCCCGGCTAACTAATTTTTGTGCTCAATTCGTTCTCAATACAGCATTGCATGAAATCTTCTGGTAACAAAAGTTTTATTCCGATGCAGAACATACAGCGAGGTAACGTTATGTTGTCCAAATTATGCAGACTGTAGAAATCTAGATCTACAAAAAAGAGTATGGCAAAATTTACCTAGATTTAATACTTTGTTGTTAAAAAAAAAAAACATGTTTGACCTGGTTTATGTATGTATATGAGCAATGCTGTAGTAAAAAGGGGTTTAATAAATTCACCTCCGTGATGTATCATATCAAGCAAGTTATCACATTTTTATGGATCCATGAAATACATTTAGTCCAACACCCGACTGTATCATGAGACAGAATTGTCTGTGGACATGCAGAAAAATTGTAAATAGAAAAAAAAATCTAACCTTGTCAGCCCTCGCAGGCTGACATGGGTCGATGCTTTTCACAGATGCATTGAGCCCCCCTTCCGAAGGGCATGGCTTATATGTATTTCGTCCTCTTTTCCTTTCCATAAAAATAATCTCAGAAAGTCTGTTAATGAAGGCAAGGCATTTATGGCATCCAAAAGCAAATGATATCAATTTTTGAAACAATTACACAATATTTTTTTCTGTAATTAATTAGACCATGGTTCCGATTAATTAGCCAAGTATTGCTCAGTACATGTATTGGGTCGCTGTACATGTATATCGCATATACAACGCTTTGTCAATCATCGTGGTCAAAGTCGGATTAACAAAGCTCGTGGAGTTGTCTCTGTGATATAGGCACTCGCTAAAGCTCGTGCTTATATCACATAGACAACCCCACTTGTTGTCTGTCATATATATTGCCACTCCGAAAACCTTCATATCCAGGTATTCGGCATTCTTTAACAATCATTTGTTGTTTATATATTGGACCTTTGCTTATATACATATACAAGTACCACAATATCGCCATTTATTTATACATCTGCATGCTATGTTCGCAGATGTCGGCAGTCCCCGGATATACATGACTCGGTCCCCGGATGTTCGTGGTAACGGAACGTTCGCAAACGCTCTCGTGAGTACATAATTATTTTATCATATAACCTCCCTTGTTTTCAGTGTATGGCCATAACGAATTTTTCTTATCTCACACATGTATGGGATAAGATTTCGGGACGAAATAGGAGTATATGTGACACCATCATTAAAGCATTGTACTCCTGTCCTATACTTATAAAACACGTCAGACATAAATTTCCCTGTCAACTCACCTGTCAAACTTGAGCATCGTTACTTAGCTAAGGTTCTTGATGACGTTTGATGTTAGTGAATGGGAACATGTGTAACCTCCTTATAAATTATTTTTATCCCTATTTCTAAATTTTGTGAAAATAGGATCTGACATAACTTGGCTTTAGAGGTAAAATTTTATTAAATGAGTTAAGAAAAAATGTTAATAAATGAGCCTTTGGTGAGCCTTAGTTAACATTTCCTCTTGGTGCGTTTAATAATATCTTTTCTCAGTAACCAAAGAATGCCAGATTGTTTTTCTCCCATGACTGAATCTCATAATTAGCATGTACATGTATGTAATGATTAGATCTATGCGAGATATACATATTTATGAATGAAACCTATTTACTGCATTGCCAGAAGGGCCCATTTGGGATAAAAGCAGTTCCAAAGAAGCTGTCGTTTAACTAATTTACTTTTAATTTAAAACTAAAAGAAATCTTGACTTTGTGATTATGAGCCTACTGGGCTAGTTACTGCGCTACCAAGGAAACTTACCAGCCCGAATAGCTCAAGTGATACAGCATAAGACTTGTAAACGATAAGTCTCGGGCCACTTGAGGGTGTTGGATCGATTCCCACGCCTGGTCATCTAAAGTTACGGATAGTCTTCACGGTGAGACGTTGAACCTAGGTCCCGTGTGTTGGTTAAAACTACACCGAGCCCGTCGAAGAACCAGGTGGAACTTTGCACGAGTTTCGTCCTGTATCTTGCACTATCCCCCGTAACAAAATTAACAGCACTCTGAGGGGATCGCCCATATGGGCAACCAGTGGTGACGATAATCAAACGAAAAATCAATCAATCAATCTTAAATTTGACATGATCGTATATTCTCCGGGCAATTCCAGGAAGGCATTTTGCATTTCTTTTAATTTTAACTCTATAGAAATAATAATTAGTACGTGGCACTATACTTGGTCCAAAGGATAGGGATCATCATTGAAAGGGTAGAAAAAATGTGGGAAAAGGACTGGTTACAAGCATTTTCTCCCTTTCCCACAATGTTTTCAAAAAAGGCAATTTCCTAAGGTCGTTCAAAACCAGAATTGTGGATTGATAGTTTAAAAAAAAGCGTCGCCAACAAAGTATATAAGTGAATCAATATCTACTTTTTTCTCTTTTTTTTTGCAGGGCGGCCGAATGAGAAACTCTTTTCCTAAAGTCTACTAAACAACGAAAACTTACCTAGTTCTATAGACATATCTACAAGTACAGTCCGTTAATCTAGTTATCCCGTCTCTGTCTGCGACGTACCACTACATATCTCACAAAGAGATTACTTACGTAAACAGCGCAGCAAAAGAAGAAGTAGATCTATCTATCCAAAGAAAAATTCCCGTTGGTTACATAAACACACTGTACACATTTTCCCCCTATCAGCTAATAAACTCTTTACCTAGAGTTTTAGACTGGTCCAAATTGAAAGCATTCGAAGACGACAAACTAAATATTACTCAAACTTAGAAATTTTTCTTTGAAAAGGTTGAAAACATTGTGGGAAAAGAAGGAAATGCTGGTAACCAGCATTTTCTTCTTTTCCTACAATGTTTTCAAAAATCCTTTTGCCTTGGGTTAGTTAAAACTCGAGATTGTGAAGTAACGGTTTACGTTTTTTTTTTTTTTACAGAAAGTTTTCAAAATATACTTAATAACCTACAGAGTTGGAGAGTCCCCCTCCCACCCCTTGGCCGCGGGGTCAAGATTCTATCATGAAAACTAAACAATATTTACCCAGTCATTCATGCAAAGTACGAATTAATTCTGACAAACAGTTTTTGAAGAGATCAACTTTTAAGTCTGCTCTGGATCCTACACAATTAACTTTACCAAACGACAAATCTTGAACTTTTCAGAAGTGAAAGCATCTGTAGGCGACCATTAGACAGTGGTACAAATGAAGTAAATTTTGTTGACATGATAGAAAACATTTATGGAAAAGGAGAAAATGCTTGTTACTAGCATTTTCTCCTTTTCCAGAACTGTTTTCAAAAGGCCTCTTCCTCAGGGGTTGTTAAAACTTGAGATTGTTTGATGAAGGGTTGTAAACCAAGGCTTATGGCGGCCATCTTTATTTTTTGGAGTGGATCGCGATTCTATAAGGAAATCTGCAAGACTGCTACCAAGGAATTGTTCCAGCCGTATTGCAAGTAAATTCCATGGGCAAATAGCGAATAATATATATATATATCTTTGATGACTTTTTCCTGTCTCTCTCTCTCCCTCCTCCTTTTCACTGCCGAGGCAATAAGAGCAGATTACAGAAATATGCTTTTTCGAAAAAACATGAAGCATGGACATTTATATGAACTCTGGTTCAAGAAACTGTTTAAAGGAAACGTTAACTGACAGAAGCACGCAAGATGAACGCAGGACCTAACTTAAGATAGCCGGCCTTCGGTTTCTGCACCAGACGACCTTTGGAAACGTGCTCATAAAGAAAAAAAAAAACGTTCTCATGAGAGTTACTAAGTCATCATAAATTAAAAATACGTAGTTACATGTGAAAACATAGGGGTGAAAAATTATATTCAAAGTGAAATAGATTAAATTGTCTGTGATATTTCTGCTTTTGCTTTGGATTAGAAACAAGTTATCCAATAGGCTGAGTTATTGTATATTTAAGCCATGCTCTGGCAAAAGGCGGTTTTATGTATCTCCGTGATGCATGACACTAAACAAGTCATCACATAATTACGCATCCATAAAATCTATTTAATATAACCATAGGCCACTGAAACTCCATTGGTCTATTACCGGTATATAATAATATATACAATATAGAGACAGTTGTCAATGTACTATTTATAGTAAGGGTGTCCGATAAGGAAAATTCCGTTCTCCGGTAACAGACCAGTGGAGTTTCAGTGGCCTATGGTATAACAACCGACCAATTCCTGATGTACACTAGTCCTTTGACATGCAGAAAATTGACTAATAGCAAAAAGTTTCGAACCAGGTCAGCCCGTGCGCGCTTCGCAGGATAACATGGGTCGTTATTTTTTGCAGATGCATTAAGTCCCTTTTTTACAGAGCATGGCTTACTTATTTATGTAGTGTGCCATGTTATTTTTTTTTTATTATCATTGAAATAAAATTTTGTTTTATGTATAGATGTACGTAAATATTGTATTCTTTCCAAAAAACTTGCAGATATTAAGTCTTTACAAGACGGTAAAATTTGAGACTGGTCCAAATTGAAAGCATTTGCGGACAACACATTTAAGGTGGCTAAAATGACAAAAGTTGTCCGTGATGGAGTAGAAAACATTGTGGGAAAAGGAGAAAATGCTGGTTACCAGCATTTTCTCCTTTTCGCACGTTTTCAAAAGACTTTTTTCTTCAGGGTCGTTAAGTCGGGATTGTCTTTACCAGACAGTAAAATTTTACACTGGTCCAAATTGAAGAGCATTTGCAAATGACAACTTTCACCCCTATCCTGCTATATAAGTGAGATGAAACTTTTAAGCCGACAGTAAAAACCCAAATTTTGCTATTTCAAATGCACTTTTGTGGAAAAAGATATCTCCTTATCAGTCAGTGTAGATCTAAGATCAGACTGCACCTTCCTTGCAGTCTGATCTTGATCTACACTGTCCACTAAAGGTCAGTGAGTTGCGCTAAGTAGATTATGAGTTAATGTGGCTCCAATGAAAGGATTTGTCTTTGAAAAGGTCGAACATGTTTGTAGAAAATAGGAGAATGTTGCCTACCCCACACCTTGTTTTCAACACCCTTCTTCTTCAGGGTCTTGAAAACACAAGCTTAAATCTAACAGGCCAAACAGAGAGGGCCTTTGAAAACATTGTGGGAATAGGAGAATATGCTGGTGACCTGCATTTTCTCCTTTTCCAAGAATATTTCATTTACCGACAAACTTCATAGTACCATTTTGAGCCACATTCAATTTATTGTGTGCAGGTGCTTTCAATAAAGAAGAAACCAACGTTTTGTCGTCTGGTAAAGGGGTTTAAATTAACTCTTTACCAGTGGGAAAAATTTTGGCCTTGTCCAAATTGAAAGCATCTACATACTACAATTTCAATATGGCTCAAATGGTGCAATTTTTCTTTGATAGGATTGAAAACATTGTGGGAAAAGGAGAAAATGCTGGTTGCCAGCATTTTCTCCTTTTAACACAATGTTTTTAAAAGGCCTCTTTCCAAGGGTCATTTAAAGGGGGCAAAGGGTTAATTAAGGGGTTAATTAAAAAAGTTGAAAAAACTGATTTGTAGCACTATCACTGGCAAATATTGTGGTGAAAGAGGCAGTTGCTTCTTACAAAGAAATATCCTGTTTTCCCGAATTATTAATTAAACAGCGGACAAAAAAATAGAGGAAAATAAAGTACTGGTTTTAACTTTTTACCATATAAACAAAAAATTGGAATCAACTTTAATGAAAATATTTGCAGAGGAGAATTCATGTATATCTCAATGAATGATTTCTGTCTTTAAAATGATAGAAAAAACTGTGGGAAGAGGAGAAAACGCTTGTTACCAACCTTTTCTCTTTTTGCCACAAGGTTTCCAAAAGGCTTCTTCCTCAGGGTCGTTATGATTTGAGATTGTGTGGTAAAGGCTTAATAGTAAGGAAAATATTGCAGAAAAAGCAGCTGTTACTGATAACAAGGAATTGCCCCTTTTCCCATAATAATGACTTATGATTTTTGTAGAAATTGCAGCAAATTCTTTAATCCAAAAAATCTTTCAAAATTTCACAACAATGTAGATTAATGATCAGATTATAAAGTCTGTTCATTCTGATATTTGATTCATACTATTTGCCACAGGTTGACCTGTGCGAGCCTAGATTTAAAATTTGTTGCTAAACGTCTGCGGCTGGGTGTATAGGCCCAATGGCGTCAAAATGTTAACAAATCTGCGTATGAAATGACCCAAGATTCCATTCATTCCATTCAAAAGTATGGGGTTTGTTGTAAGTTTAACGATCCATTAAAGCATAGTTGAACAATGTTCCAGTCACTGGCAGAACAATGAATTCTAAAACTAGAACTGAAGTTGGTAACTTTTATTCTGCCAGTGACTAGAATTTACTGCCAACCATACTGCAACAGATTGTTATGCTCATTATGAGATATTCATACTTTTAACCCTTTACCACACAATGCTGGCTTTTAACACCCCTGGGAAAGAAGCCTTTTAAAAAACATTGTGGGAAAAGGAGAAAATGCTGGTGACCAGCATTTCCTCCTTTTCCTACAATGTTTTCTACCCTATCACAGAAAAGCTGCACCATTGCAGCCATGTTGAAATTGTCGTCTGCAAATGCTTTCAATTTGGACAAGGCTAAAATTCTGTTGTCTGGAAAAAGAGTTAAATGGTATGAATGAAATTTGTCAGCAATTCTACTCCAAAATTGTTTACTTTTGGATGCTAGTGGGCCTTTCAATAATTTTCACAAAGATAAAGTCTAATAACAAACAAGGCAAGCAGATAATGGTAAATTATTTGTATTTTATGGTTGTGATTAAATTTTTATATTATCCGTGTAGCTAGTGGGGTGTTGTCAAAAAAAGCACCTGTATTTTAGCGCTGTATCAATCAACATAATCTTAGACTGATCAAACTGAAACCATATTGCAGAGGACAAATTAAATGTGGCTTAACTCTTTACTTTAGACTGGTCCAAATTGAAAGCATTTGCAGATAACAAAATAAATGTGACTCAAAAACTGGAATTTGTTTTGGGAAGAGTATAAAACATTGTGGGAAAAGGAGAAAATGCTGGTTGCCAGCATTTTCTCCTTTTCCCACAATGTTTTCAAAAGGCTTCTTTCACAGGGTCGTTAAAAGTCGGGATTGTGTGTTAAAGGGTTAAATGGTTGATATTGTCTTTAAAACATTATTAGCAAAAGGATAAGATGCTGGTAATTATTTTCTTCTCTTCCTAAATTGTTCTCAAAGCCTTTTTAAAGAGGGTGGAGGCCTGATGTCTCAGGGGAGACAAAGAAATAAACATAAAACCTTATTCAAAGGAACAGCCCTGACATAATAGTTAGATTTATGGTAAATTACTGCCCAAGCCCTGAAGTTCAGTTAGAAATGTACAGGGACTGAAACTTGGGATTCGCCAATTTAGATGTACAGTACTGTACTTTCCAAGGGTTGATTATAATCACTGAGACAGGATCTGTTTAACTCTTTACCACACAATCCCGAGTTTTAACGACCCTGAGGAGGAAGCCTTTTGAAAACATTGTGGGAAAAGGAGAAAATGCTGGTAACCAGCATTTCTCCTTTTCCCACAATGTTTTCTACCCTATCCAAAACAGAAATCATCATTTACTCTACATTTAATTCGTTGTCTGCAAATCCTTTCAATTTGGACCACTTTAAAATTTTGTCACTTGATAAAGAGTTAACTCACCGTTGATCATAGTTATGATGATGGTTCTGTGGGAAAGCAGACAATGGCTTGGGAAGAATGTTGCACAAAGTAAAAGTAAATTCCAGAAAACCACGTAAAGGTGTATTGGCCGCCGTAATATAGCGGAAGGAAACGTTGAAAATAACGCAAGACCCTACACAAACACATAAACAATAGATAACTGGACAAAGAAAACATCAAGTGTAATCAATATTAAATAAAAAACATTTGTTAAAATGACTGTTTAATACATACATGTGTATAAATTATACAAAAAAAGATATCACACAATTTTTATAGATGACACAATCCTCTTTTACACGGCTAATGTTAGACTTGTCAAAATTGGGAAGCATGTGCAGACAACAAAATAAATGTGACCCCAAATTTGAAATTTGCATTTGGAAGGGTACAAAACATTGTGGGAAAAGTCAAAGTTCTAGTTACTAGCATTTTCTCCTTTGCCTTGTTTTTTAAAAGGCCCTTTTTTCAGGGTTGTTAAATCTCATGACTGCATGGCAAAGGGATACTCTGAATAACATTTAACCCTTTGGCTGCTAAGCATGTCTCACTGACTTTTTGCGGACAGTGTAGATAAAGATCAGACTGCACAGTGTGATCTTGGATCTACACTATCCAATACCGGAACATCTTTTCCCAAAAAAACACATTTGAAATAGCAAAATTTGGATTTTTACTATCGGCTTGAAAGTTTCATTTCATTTATTTAGCAGGGTTAAAGCCCCTTTTTGGGACAAGCAAAGATCAAGATCAGAGTGATCAGATATCACAAAAGCTGCTGTCTGTTGTCTTCCATTAGTCCTTGTAATACTAAATAGATGAAAGTTACATTCTGAATCAGTACCAAAGATCCAAACACTGCAATATCAAGCCTGTTTTTGTCAGAATATCTGGCAAAGAAACAGGCAGTGTAGATCTAAGATCACACTGCATGTTCTGTGTAGTCTGATCTTGATTTCTACTATTCGTATAAACAATTAATTTTGAGTTTAGCACTACAAGGGTGAAAACTTTAGCCAAAGGGACTGCGAAATAAGGGAAGAGATGAGAACAAAAAGTGTATGTCTATGGAAGGACGAACCACAAACAACTTGATCCCAGTATGACTTCCACAAAACTTTTTGTGTGTGTGTGTGGGAAGGGGTTAAAGAAAAAATTGAGCCATGCTCTGTGAAAAGGGGTTTAATGCATCAAAGGACCATTCTATCACAGGATTCATTTAAAATAGACAAAATAGATTTTATCTATCTATAACTGTGTGACGACTTGCTTGCTATACTCCACAGAAATGTATTAAAATTCCTTTTGCCAAAGCATGGCTAATTTAACTCCTTACCACATGACAAAACTTTAGACTTGTTCAAATTGAAAGCATTTACAGACGACAAATTAAAAGTGGCACAAACAGTGGAATTTGTTTTTGATAGAGTAGAAAACATTGTGGGAAAAAGAGAAAATGTTGGTTACCAGCATTTTCTCATTTTCCCACATTTTTTTCAAAAGGCTTCTTTCCCAGGTTCATTCAAACCGGGATCATTTGTCAAAGGGTTAAAAGTGCATATCAAAGATCAGGCTAGACTTCCTATGTAACCTGGGCCTGTATTCAACAACCATTCTAAATTTCCATTCTTAGTCTTACTTGAGATCCTCTCAACTTTTGGAAATTCTCTAGAATTAGGTAAAAAATTCTTTTAAGAATGGTTGGAGATAAGTTGTACCAATCTTGATCTACACTGTCAGTAAAAGCAAGCAATACTAGTGTTGTCTTGACCCTTATCCTACTTCATAAATTAAAACTTTCATTCCTATATTAAAAACCCCAATAATATTATTTCAAACATAACTTTTTCAGAAAAAAGTATCTCTTTATCGAACAGTGTAGGTCCAAGATAAGACTGCACATTCTGTGCAGTCTGATTTTGATCTACACTGTCCGCAAAAGGTCAATGAGTAGTGCTTAGCAGCTTAAGGGTTAAAATAACAAGTTATCTAACTTAAGGTAAAACAGCTTATAAAACAGTATATTTGAAGAATTAAAAATCTACAATCTATCTGTGTAGTAAAAGTTTGTAAGTGTTTCTAAAATTTCGTACCATAAAATATACTCATAACACATTGTACTATGCATAACACATGTTTATATCCTTCAGCGTCAAATACATGTATATATTTACACAGTTATCTCCCTTGGAAAAACTTGACATATCCAATGAAGAATCGTGTTTGCTCACTTGCAAAATTCACTTTTCATGCATTCAAGAAGAGATGAAAACTTATCTATTGCTAAAATCTTTAAGTTTATCAGGCCTACTTTGTTTAACTTGTCCCATAATCCAACATATGAGTTAATATGAGTTAATGTATGTAAATACCTGTTTCAAATTGACAGTGACTTATAGACCAATGGGACTGGGTGTACATCTGTCAGTAATACTATTGTGCATGTATTTTTGTGTATCTTAATTTTAACCCATGTGAGGCTTTTTTTGTTTTTTTTAATGTATGGCCGGCCAACATTTGTTGGAGAAAATGATTTGACAGAATTTTGTGAAGATGGAATGAAGACTCTGTCCTCTCACATCTAAGTTCCTGACCAGATAAGAAAATTTCAGACTTGTCCATTTAGAAAGCATCTGCAGACAATAAAATAAACATGGCTAAAATCATGGGCTTTGTTGTTGACGTGAAAATATGGGAAAAGGAGAAAATAGTGGTGACCAGCATGTTCTCTTCTCCCAAAATGTTTTGAAAAGAAAACAGCTGATGCCAAACTACAGGCCAATATGGTTATTATTATCGGCTGACTTAATCCAATACCACATGATCCCGAGTTTTAACAACCCTGAGAAAAAAGCTTTGAAAACAGCATTTTCTCCTTTTCCTACAATGTTTTCTAATATATCATAGCCAAAGTTCATAATTCCATCCACATTTAAACTGTCATCTGCAAATGCTTTCAATTTGGATGACTCCAAATTTTTGTCGTTTGGTAAAGAGTTAAGCACTTTATACTTAGGTAAGCAAAAATCTCCACTGTATCAAATACGTTTAAAAATAACATTTTCTATGTAAAACCAGTCCAGACTGAATCACACACAGTCTTTAGATGGGAGCCATGCTATGTGAAGAGGGGGTTTTAATGCAACTGTATGTCTGTATGGTCTTTAACACTGTGTTAAATATTAAAGTTATATAACAGTGCCCAAAGCAGCTATCCATGCTATCCTGGACTTTCTTTTGTCAGTACTTCACACAGTATTCTTCAAAGGCCATTGGGGATTCAAACCAAGGTTGTTAAAAATTGGGACTCTCTGATAAAGGGGTAAAATTTTGCAGTGTCAAAATACAGTGACACTAAGTTGATATTATTTCATATAACACATTTCTCTGTAAAATCCGACACCAGTGACTCACAGTCAGTCCTTTGTAATGTTGAATCAGTTTTTTCTGTATGCCCATGAAGAATATTTTCTATAGACCATTGTTTTAGTTTGTGTGTAATATTGTCACAATGTGTCCTTGAAATCTGAAAAAAATATTAAAAAATAACAATACCACTTTACTCTGTGCCAAGTGATAAAATTTGGACTTGTCAAAAATGAGACCATTTGCGGACGGCAGATCAAAAGCTACTCAAAAAATGAGATTTTTCATGGAAAGGGAAGAAAACATTGAGGAAAAGGAGTAAATACTGGTTACCAGCATTTTCTCCTTTTCTTACAATGTTCTCAAAAGCATTTGTCTTCAGGGTGATTGTTCTGTACAGGTTAAAATCTTTACCTGGCAATAAAATCTTTGACTGATCAAAGTTGAAAGTATTGGCAGACAACAAATCAAATGCTGCTAAAATAATGAGATGTGTCATGGACTTGGTAGAAAAAATTATTGGCAGGAAAGATCAACTTGCTGACTAAATGGAATACAATGTTTCTATCTAGTAAAAAAATACTTAAATTTTGTTACTTTAGGGATGTCTTTAATAAAATATACTTACTGTGCAGAGAAAATTACAGATAAGACTGCAAGTTATGTGCAGTTTGATCTTAATATACACTGCAAAAGCAGAACAAAGTAGTTGGCTGTTTCAGGAATACAGCTGACCAGTAAACAAAGTTTTAGACACTGACAAATCAAAAAAAAATTACTGATCACAAATTAAACTTTACTCAAATGATAGCCCTTGTCTTTAAAATGATCGAAAACAAGATGGGAAAAGAAGAAAATTCTGTTACCGGCTTTTCACCCTAGTTTTACACAGCAATCTATTCCTAGCATTTTCTCTTTTCACTATTTTGCTTTTAAACATTTCCTTCCACAGGGTTGTACATGCTTTGAATAGTTTGTTAAAGGGTTATCCACTGCTTTGACCCTTAGGATACCAACATCCCCTAGAGGGTCTATGGTCTGCCCCATGCTATTTCTATTGATGCTGTTTTATGCCACTTTCCATATCACAGCAACTGCTCACTTATGTCTTTCTTGGGTTTAACCTGGGCTGGTATTCACAAACCCTTCATAAGAAGAGTTTTAGTCTTATTCTCACGAATTTTCAAAATTGGAAAGTAACACAACATTTCTTTAGCTAAACCAAAGGGGTTTGGCCAATCAGAAGATATGTTTCTAAATACAGAGTAAGACTAGGGGCCATATTCACCAACCACTGTTAAGAATATTCTGAGTCTTTACATAAAATATTTTCTGAATTTGAAAGTAACATAACTTCTGATTTGCTAAACCAAGAGGACATGCTTATATGGCGTGCAACACACGAAAAGGGGCCTTTGGACAGATGTGTAAAATGTTGTCCCGGATTAGCCTGCACAGTCCGTGCAGGCTAATTCCGGGACAGCACTTTACGACAACATAAGATTTTTTTCATACAGCAGACTTTCGTGAAACAGAAAATCGCACAAAACAGGAAGTCACAGACTGCACAGGCTGATCTGGGACGACACACTTTTATGCATATGTCCAAAAGCCCCTTTTCGCTTGTTGCACGCCATATAAAGTATACTCAAAATACTATTTATGATAGAGATGCCATCTGGACTGTAAGCCCCTCTATATAGAGAATCCCTGGTGTTGCAAAACATTGTGAGAAAAGAAGACAATGCTGGTTACCAAGGGAAAACCCTGCATGACAATCACTAAAGATTGTGAAAAATAGACAAAAGAAAGGAACAAATCAGGCCAACCTTATCCTGGTTTACAAAACTTGTCTTGATGAAATTCACATTTGTTCCTGTGACTTGTAAACCATGTTCCTCGCACAGTTTCTGGCTCTCTGTATCAGTATTCAAGAGCAATAAATGTCTCAGTTTGTCAAGGGGGTATCTGGAATTCTTGCTACTGAAGCCGATGTTAAGTGAATATAAAGCTCTCCTGAAAGCAGAAAATTTAGACGCATTCTGGCAAAAGGGGGGAGGCAGGTTAATGTACCTCTGCGATGCATTTTAACCCTTTCCCAAACGACAGATTTTGGACTGGTCCAAATTGAAAGAGTTTGCAGACGACAATTTTAAATTTGATGAAAATGGCAGAAAGGTCTCTAAAAGGGTAGAAAACACTGTGGGAAAAGGAGAAATTGCTCGTTACGAGCAATTTCTCCTTTTCCAACAGTGTTTTCAAAAGACTAAAGACTTGTACTGCAGACACGTGAAAACCAGGGCTTGTCTGAGAAAGGGTTAACAAGCTAATCATCAAATAATTTTAGATCCATAAAATCCATTTTGCCTAACAACAGACTAAGTCATAAGGTAGACTGGTCCTTAGACATAAAAAAAGAATTGACTATTAGCAGTTTCAACCCAGGTCAGCCTGTGTGGACTGCCCAAGCTGACACGAGTTGATATTTTTTGCAGATGCATTAAACCCCCTTCTCACAGAGTGTGACTCAATTTTAAAGAAGACCCCAGAGTGTTAATACATTAACTCAACAAGACAACAAAATTCTAGTCTCATGTATACTGAAATCATTTGCAGATAACAGATGAGATGGATGGATGGATGGATGGATGGATGATAGGATACTAAAACTACGAGTTATTTTCCTTAACCCTTTACCACACAATCCTGACTTTTAGCAACCCTGTGAGAGAAGCCTTTTGAAAAAATTGAGGGAAAAGGAGAAAATGCTGGTAACCAGCATTTTCTCCTTTTCCTAAAGTGTTTTCTAGCCTTCCAAAAATGATTTTCAATTTTTCAGTCACATTTATTTTTTCGTCCGCAAATGCTTTCAATTGGGACATGTCTAAAATTTTGTCGTCTGGTCAGAGTTAATCTAGATTAAATCAAGAAATCTGAAAGAAGTCCAGCAAGGAATTATTTTCCATATGTAGAGAATTCCAACCTACCATTTTAGAGATTTTTAGATATCTTTAAAATGATTTTCAGTTTTGTTGCCATGGCAACAAGAGTTTAATTCTTTGAAGGAAAGCTGAAGAGCACCACGGCAGGATCATTTCTGTGAAGTTTGGTCAAAAGTAGAGTAGAAAATGTATCAAAAAAAAAAAAGGTTGACACACACAATGAACACAAGGTCAGCTCACTGGTCTTTGGTTGATCAATTGTATGCTGCTTAACTCTTTACCACACAATCCCGACTTTTAACAACCCTAAGGAAGAAGACTTTTGAAAACATTGTGGGAAAAGGAGAAAATGCTGGTAACCAGCATTTTCTCCTTTTCCCACAATGTTTTCTACTCTATCCAAGACAAATTCCATTAATTGAGTCACAGTTAAATTGTCATCTGCAAATGCTTTCAATTTGGACCAGTCTAAATTTTTATTGTGTGGTAAAGAGTTAACACTGTTTCCAAAATTATTTCAGTAATATTACAGTGGCCAGTGAATCTATCCATGCTCTCCAGGAGATTCTGTTACCAGCACTTCTAACAATATTCTTCCCAAGCGCCAGGATGAGTTCCCATAAAACCATCTTCAAACCAATGATCAGTGATGAGAGAGTAATGAATCTCGTCGCAATGACTATCATCTATCCCTGGAAAAAAATTGGCCAAGCTGTGGATTCCAGTCAGCACCCCACGTGTTCTCAAGTCCTGTATGCCTCTGACTGCGCTACTGGACATGGGAGCACCAAAGCAGGATAATTTCTGTGAAGTTTTTTCAGTGAAAACAGTAAGTCAAAAATGGGGCATAACTGTGGCAAACATTCTATGGCTACTTGGCCTTGTTGTATGGGTTTTGCTTAGATGGTTCACAACTAGTCTAACTTTGCAGTAAATATCTTTGTAATGACAGAGATATTACAAATGTCAAAGCTTTTGCACGATCATGCAGATGACAACAACACAGACGACGCCAAGGTATGACAACACCTCCATGTTTTCTTGAAAGAGTTGAGCCAATAATAATTTTGACAGTCATTATACTTTAAGTCTGCTCACCTTTGTAGTTCAGGAAAATGTCTGGTGACAGTACACAGGGGTACAGGTAAAGTAAGTTTCTTCACCAGTCTGAACACCCTCACCCAGTTGTGTAAGATGTAGGCCACACTTATCGCATATGCAATTTTCAGAATTGGTTGATTTCTGAAAGAAATAGAGATTTAAACTCTTTACCAAACGACAAAATTTTAGACTCGTCCAAATTGAAAGCATTTGCATACGACAAAATAAATGAGACTCAAAAATTTAAATTTGTTTAGGGAAGAGTAGAAAACATTGTGGGAAAAAGGAGAAAATGCTGGTTGCCAGCATTTTCTCCTTTTCCCACAATGTTTTCAAAAGGCTTCTTCCTCAGGGTCGTTAAAAGTCATCACTGTGTGGTGAAGGATTAATGTAGCCTCAATAATGCAATGTTTACAATGCTTCTTTTCATATTAGTACTTTTATTGAGCGGCATAACATCTAAAGTCCATTGTGAATTTTTCGGTAGAAAAGCTAACAGCGCTGTGCTGACTTGTCGGTTTAATCTGTATTGCAGCAAAATGTAATCTATTTTCAGTAAAACATGTGACCAAGGACAAGTTATTAACCCATTACTAAACAACAAAAATTTTAGCCTTGTCCAAATTGAAAGCATTTGCAGACGAAAATTTCAATGTGGCTGAAATGGTGCAATTTTTCTTTGATAGTGTTGAAAACATTGTGGGAAAAGGAGAAAATGCTGGTTACCAGCATTTTCTCCTTTTCCCACAATGTTTTTTAAAAGGCTTCTCTCCCAGTGTGGTTAAAAGACGGCATTGTGCGGTAAAGGGTTAAACAATTCATTACCTATGGCATGTTTAAAAGTTGTTTATAACATGTAAATCTAAATAAAAACAAAACAACAAACATTATTGTGTTTGACAGCGATTTTTTGTCTATTTTGGGAAATGTAGTTATCTCGAGAAGATGTTGCCAGGATTTTCTCCTCTTCTCACAATGTTTTCAAAAGCCTTCCACCTTTGGGTCGTTAAAACTCGGGATAGTTTGATAAAGAGTTACTGCTCACCTCAATTTTCTATCCAAGGAATAAAAATGTTTCAAAGCATCTGCCTCTCCCAGATTAAATAAAAGATATGTGGCTTCAAATTCTGCACGATTATGGAGGCAGCCATTTTGATTGTTTTCACCTCCTCTTGGACTGCTTCTTTTGCTTCCGCTTTCTCTCTGACTGGTACTCTGTTTCTCATAACAATTAATCAGTCTTTTTAAACATTCCTGAATGTGTTGATTATTTATTTTTTGGTCGAATAAAGATATATGCTCTGTACAAAGTCTGAAATAAAGTTAATCAGCCATGATGTACTTTGTATCAAAATATAGCTAGTTACTGTACAAACACGACTTTTCAGACCCCTCAATCTGACAGCTTTGGAAAACTTGGGGGAAAGGTGCAACTGTTTGTAAAAAAGAAAAAAAGTACTACTGTTTTTGCTGTTTTCCAAACAGCTGAAAAAAAGAGATTTTCCCTTCCTTTCCGTCTTAAGAATTTTCCCTTCTTTTCCGTCTGCAGAGTATTTGTAATATCTTTTTATGCATTATATTAAATAATAGATTGTACAGAAATATATACAAAGGAATGATTGAAAATTTTAAAGTCTCCTGGTGCTTTGTGTTGAATGTTAAAACTCCAACAGATTCATATATTTGCTACATCAGCTCCTGCTGCCTGTTTAACGTAACCACATTTCCCTCCTCGCCACTTGCAATTTCCAGCAGGGGAAGAGGAACAAAGAAATGACTTCTACTTACTTTTTACTAAAAAATCCTGTATTGTTGTAAACTTGAGTAAGAGTCTTTTGAAAGCTTTGTTTCCTTTTTCCTTAACAGTTTCTTTCCTTCAAAAGGAAAAATGCCAGGCCCCAGAAGCAGTTTGTAGCGTACAGCAGAGCTCCAGATAGAGGGAGTGAGTTTGATTTCAAAATTAAAAATATTAATTATTCTCCACTAAACCCTATGTTATGGGTACTCATTAGAATCGTCTCATTGCGACGATTCTAATGAGTACCCACCACATAGGGTTTGAAAGAGAAATAATGGATTTAGAATACCATCACTCCCTCTTATCTGGAGCTCTGGTACAGGACTTGAGAACAGAGGGTCACTGGTTTGAATCGCCAGCTTGGCTAAAATCTTTCTATAAATGGATGATAGTCATTGCCATGGGATTCATTCTTATCTCACAACTGATCATTGTTTCAACGATGTTTATGTGGGAGAGCAGCCAGCAGCGTGGAAGGAACTGGCAAAAAAAACTTCAAGAAAGCATGGATAGGTGCACTAGCGCCCACAATATAACTAAAGTAATATTGAAAACACTGTTAAACACCATACAATCAATCAATTGAAAAAATGATATTATCACCATTTCAGTCACATCTAATTTGTTTTCTGCAAAGATTTTCAAGCTGGACAAATCTAGTACTTTTTGTCTTGGTAAAGAGATATAGCTGAGAAACAGTTTTAACCCTCTATCACACAATCCCGAGTTTTAACGATCCTGGAAAAGAAGGCTCTTAAAAACATTGTGGGAAAAGGAGAAAATGCTGGTAACCAGCATTTTCTCCTTTTCCCACAATGCTTTCTACTATATGAAAGACAATTTCCATCATTTGAACCATATTTAATCGTCGTCTGCAAATGCTTTCAATTTGGACAAGTCTACATTTTTGTCGTCTGGTAAAGAGTTAAATGAACTAGGGTTTTGACACACAAATCCAGTGTTCAAGCTTATAAAAAGAGTTCATGCTCATCCGAGTTCCTGCTCAACTTTAAATTACATCAATGCTGCAGACACTGAGAAAATTTGAAAAACAGACATTAACTCTTTACCAAGCAACAGAATTTAAGACTGGTCAAAATTGAAAGCACTTGCAGACGACAAAATAAATATGACTCAAAAACTGAAATTTGATTTTGGAAGGGTAGAAAACATTGTGGGAAAATGAGAAAATGCTGGTTACCAGCATTTTCTCCTTTTCCCACAATGTTTTCAAAAGCTTTCTTTCTCAGGGTTGTTAAGTCGGGATTGTGAGGTAAGGGGTTAATCTAAAGAGAAGAAGGAATGGATTGCTCTAAAAGTTAAGCATTTACCCCATTAATTTTATCAAATAACATGAGCCATGCTCTGGCAAAAGTGGTGCACGATACCAAAGAATTCATCATATAATTATGGATTCATACAATCCTTTCTGTAGAACAACCGATTGAGTCATGAGAATACACTGATCCTTTGACATGCAGAAAAATTTGCCAAAAGCAGAAAGTTTTGACCCAGGTCAGCCTGCGCAGGCTGACATGGTTGATACTTTTTGCAAATGCATTAAGCCCCCTTTATACAGAGCATGGCACATGTCTACTTACTAATAGTACTTAAATACCTGTAGTCTGATAAAACATGAAATCTCACAGCTTTCTCAAGAATCTGAATGGTTGCATTGTCATGTAGATCCTGAATCACCAAGTCTTGACGAACTGAACGTAGTCGGTCAAACATAAAGTCATAAATTTCATACCATGGAACTCCTCTTGTTGCAACACTATAATGTAGAAAAAAGAACAAACAGTATCAGCTATGCTCTGTGAAAAGAGGTTTGATACATTTGCGAAAGTTTCGATCCAGGTCAGCCTGCGCAGTCCACACAGGCTGACGGGTCAAAAGTTTTTTGCTATTGGTCAATTTTCTGCATGTTGAAAGGACCATTTTACTTCATGATTCTGTCAGCTGTAAGACAAAATAGATTTTATAGATCAACATATCATTTGAAAATAATGGACCTTCAGCCTCTAACATACACAGGGGTGTGGAAATACTATGCCCGATTCGTCTGACTTGGGAAAATTCAGCGTCGGATAAGTGACTTTTTTCAGCCTAGTTGTCCATGGACAAGTAGAAAATATGAGGAAAATTTGAAACAAAAATCTGTTGTATATATACATATCCAGTGAAATACATATGCTCTCACTCCGTACATAATGACATTTCGAATGATGAACGGTATCTTGAGATGATCCCTGATTTCTGGAAACCCAAAATACACATTTGGTCTACCTCCACTTTCACCACTTACGACAAAATCAGAAAAATATGTGGCTGTTTTTGCACGTCAATTTTTTTTTTAAATGTGTTAACACCTTAAATATCATCATTATGGATTAAAATAATTTCATTAGTATCACTTTAGCACCCGTTCAGAGATCTTTGATGACAATGTCGCACACATGAAAATTTTAGCCTTTAATCAGATTTTAAACAGCTTCGGTGCGAAATGGGTTGTGATTTAACTCCTCTGCAGGAGGCTGGCTTAATATCCAAAAGTTTTCGATTCAGCAATCAAGTGGTGCATAAAATCGGAGAAAATGTGTTTTTTTTTTTAATCAAATCTTCGATGCAAGCGGAAGTTGGAAGTCTGAGACTTTTTGGCAGTTCTAAACGTAAAATAGACCGTGATTAGAAATATGACAAAAACATTTTTTTTTAACGAGGCATGCTTGAAAGAATTCCCGCAGTTGAATGCAGACAGTCCAAATAACATTTTTTTTAAGGTTTGTCGAGAGTATCCCTATGTTGCGGACATGTCACTTTATGAGTATTTTAATTAAAATCATTTTGTTTTGGACAAGTGAGCCACACCGGCGGACAAGTAGATTTTTGTAATTTACTTGTCCGTGGTCAAGTAGAAATTTCTAAGATTTCCACACCCCTGATACAGTACAATACCATATTTAACTCTTACCAAACGACAAAATTTTAGACTGAACCAAATTGAAAGCATTTGCAGAAGACAACATAAATGTGACTCAAAAATTGAAACATGTTTGTGGAAGGGTAGAAAACATTGTGGGAAAAGGAGAAAATGCTGGTTACCAGCATTTTCTCCTTTTCCCACCATGTTTTCAAAAGGCTTCTTACTTAGGGTCGTTAAAACTCAGGATTGTGTGGTTAAGGGTTAAACGCCTTTAAGAAAAAAAAGGATTATGAATACATTGTAGGGATAGGAGGAAATGCTGCTCCTTTTCTGACAATGTTTTCTAGCCTTTTAAAGATAAATCCTCATATTTACCGGTAATTCACATTTAATTTGCTGACTGTAAATGCTAAATCAATACCTCGTTTTGTTTAGAGTAAAAGACAAATTCCTTCGTTTCCCCAATATTTTCATGATTTGATTTTATCACATAAACTGCACTTCAGTATAATATAACGATTACAATTTTCATTATCTTACACACATTTGGGATAAGCAAATAGGGCCATATTTGGTCAAAGCTCTGTTATCATACGCCTTATATCTAACAGGTTGCAGATCAAGGTTTCTCTGTAAAACCACCTCTCAAAATTTATGATCGTGAAAAAGCTGTGAATCTTTTCATCTTTATATTCACACAAATTCATCCTCACAAGTCTCTTTGGAAATACTTTTTTATCCATGATGTCAAAAAAGTAAAAACCTTCATGTAAATTTCAATACAAATATACATGTTGTCCTATGTTTTATGAATTATTATTCTTGAGATAAAGTTATATGGTAATAAGAATCTGACTTTCGTTTGCCTTTGAGATAAAATTTCAAGATACATATACCTGTCCACAAAAATGTTATTAACCCTTTACCACACGACAAAATTTTAGACTTTCCAAAAATGAAAGCATTTTCAAACAGCAAATTACATGTGGATGAATTGATTGGATTTCTACCAGAAAGGTAGGAAAACATTGTGGGAAAAGGAGAAAATGCTGGTGGTTACCAGCATTTTCTCCTTTTCCCACAATGTTTTCAAATGGCTTCTTCCTCAGGATTGCTAAAACTCATCACTCTGTGGTAATGGGTTAAGCGGGCTTAAGGCTCACTTAATAATATTTCTAATACACTTCTTAAATAAATTTTTATCCCAAATGTCAGCTATGTCAGATCCTATATGCCTGCAAATGCTTTCAATATGGATGTGTCAAAAATTTAGTTGTATATTAAAAGGATAAATCATGCTTAGCACTCATAGAAATAACACAACGGTCTACCTATCAATTAGATAATCAACAGTGGCAACCAAGACTTCTGGAGGTCGAAGGTCATACGGATCAACTTCCTGTTTCCCTACAGTTGGCCTTCTGTACTCTTTGACACACCTTTTGTAGTCTGCTTTGGGCCTGTGAGATATAAGATATGTGAGATATAAGATATGTAAAGTTTATCATTAGTTAACTCTATACCAAATGACCAAAGTTTGGATTTGTCCAAATCAAAAGCATGTGCAGACATCAAATTGAATCTTCCTCAAAAAGTGGGAACTGTGTTTGAAAGAAAATTAGAAAACATTGAGGGAAAAGGAGAAAATGCTGGTTACCAGCATTTTCTCCTTTTCTCACAATGTTTTCAAGAGCTTTCTTTCTCAGGGCCTTTAAAAGCAGGGTATGTATTGTAAGGGCCTAACCCATAGAGCCTTAAATAAACTTGGGGGACATTTTCAGTCTAAAAATATGACAAAATGACAAAGTAAAACTGACTCTTTGAAGGTTGGTTTTGTTCAGAATGTCCATGGAAAGTGGGCAGTTTTGATCAAAGATCAATCTGCAAATTTTGTCCTGTCTGATCTTGATCACTGACCTCATAGGCAAATACAGTTATGAAAGGTGCAGTAGGGGCTAAGTTATGCAATCTATTGGGCATTTTACAGCAAATTTAATAAAGCCTTTCATAACACTGAGGTGACAATATTTCATTAGAATCAGAGCCTAAAACTTGGCAAATACAAAAATGAGTAGATCTTAGAGCTCCAATAGCTGCCAAAAGTAAACAATGCAGATGCTAAAATGCATTTAAATTTAACTTGTATCATTTAGATGTATGTAAATTGTTGTGAAGATGACAATCTGTAACTGTATGGCAGGTCCAAGTGTTTGTCACTGGCAAAGAAATCTATTTCAAAACAAGGTTTAAAGTAGTCAGGTCATTTTATCTTTTGTTTACTTTTTGCCTGATTTTAAAATTCATTTTCCTGACAGTCACTAACACTTGGTTTGACCACACAAAAATAGATTTGTCATCTTCACATAATAATAATTTAAATTCAAATGCATTTTAGCACCTGCTGGTAACTTGCATTTTCTCCTTTTCCCACAATGTTTTCTACCCTTTCAAAAACAAATTCCCTCATGTAACCCTTTCCCAAACAAGCCCTGGTTTTCACGTTTCAAATGTTTTCCACCCTTTCAAAGACGGAAAATACCATTTTAACTACATTTATTTTGTTGTCTTCAAATGTTTTCAGTTTGGTAGAGTCCAAAATTTTGTTGTTTGGTAAAGAGTTAATACAAACTTTTCTGAAATTTTGCCATCTAACAAAGAGCTCACTCTTACCGTCGACATTTTGGACCAGCCATTGTCTCAAACGGATGTAACAGATTTTCTCTCTCCCTTCTGCAAAATAAGACCGAAAAGACATAAGCAAGAAATATAATCTGAGGGCCTTCAGAAGGAAAATCCCTTTCCCACACTTTCCCCATTTTAACGACCTTTCTGCAAGGGTTTTTGAAAATATTGTGGGAAATAGAGGACATGCTGGTAACCAGCATTTTCTCCTTTTCCCATGTTTTCTGCTCTTTCAACTGAGTATTGCATCACTTCACCATACTTAATTTCTTGTCTGCAAATGCTTTCAATTTGGACAGGTCTAAAATGTTGTTATCCAGTAATGAGTTTAAGAAACCTGAATTGTCAGAAACTGTCCCTAGGCCCCTTAACCCTTTCCCAAACGACAAATTTTGGACTGGTCCAAATTGATAGAGTTTGCAGACGACAATTTTAAATTTTATGCAAATGGCAGAAAGTTCTCAAAAAGGGTAGAGAACACTGTGGGAAAAGGAGAAATTGCTCGTTACGAGCAATTTCTCCTTTTCCCACAGTGTTTTCAAAAGACTTGTACTGCAGACACATGAAAACCAGGGCTTGTTTGGGAAAGGGTTAACTCCGAACGGCAAAGTTTTAGACTTGTCCAAGTTGAAAGCTTCTGCAGGGGAAACATTAACTGTTGCTCAAATGGTGACAATGGCCTCCGATAAAGATAGTAGGAAAAGTGAGAAATGCTGGTTACCAGTATTTTCTCACTTTCAAAGGCCTTTTTTTCTCAGGTCCTTAAAAATGGGCATTGTTTGGTAAAGGGTTTAAAGGGACCATCAATTAAACTTTTAACCCATTACCACAAAGTCCCAAGGTTTTACAACCATTACCAAGAAAGCTTATGAAAACATTGAGGAAATGGGAGAAAATGCTGAAAACCTTCATTCTTTCCTTTTCCCACAGTATTTCAAACCACATTTGATATGTCATGTGCTTTCAATTTTGACTTGTCTAAAATTTTGTTGTTTGGTAAAGAATTGACTCTTCATCAAACAACAAAATTTTTGACGGATCTGACTTTAACCCTTTCCCAGACGACAAATTTTGGACTGGTCCAAATTGAAAGAGTTTGCAGACGACAATTTTAAATTTGATGAAAATGGCAGAAAGGTCTCAAAAAGGGTAGAAAACACTGTGGGAAAAGGAGAAATTGCTCGTTACGAGCAATTTCTCCTTTTCCCACAGTGTTTTCAAAAGACTTGTACTGCAGACACGTGAAAACCAGGGCTTGTTTGGGAAAGGGTTAAAGCATTTGCAGACGACAATTTAAAGGTAACTAAAATGATGGGATTTGTGTCTGAAACAATAGAAAACATTGTGGGAAAAGGAAAAAGTACTGTATACCAGCATTTTCTCCTTTTTCCGCAATGTTTTCAAAGGTCAACTTTCTCAGGGGTGTTAAAACTCAAGATTGTGTATTTGAGGGTTAAATAATTGGTATTTGAGGGCAAAGAAGCTTTCTTAAAGCCTGTTGCTGCCAACAGAGAGTAAACAAAGCAGGTGCATTTAAATTTGGATCATACCAATTAAAAGTAAGGAATTTTTTTTGAAGGTGACAATCTGATATTGTAGGTTAGGATCATGTGTTTACACTGGCAGAAAAATGCATTTTAAAAGAAGGTCAAAAGTTTCAAGGTTGCTCTATCTTTGTTTACTTTTTATCTGATTCTAAAATTAATTTTTCTGCCAGATACTCACATTTGGACCGACCGTACTATAACACATTGTCATCCTCAAAATAATTTCCATACTTTAAAAACGTATGATTGAAAATGAAATGCATTTTAATACCTAACTTGTTCACATTTGGCAGCTACCAGGTCTTTAACCTGAAAATTGATTTAAAAATGCAGGAAACATTAAAAACATCCCGGGGGGGGGGGGGGGGGGGGAATGAGCCATGCTCTGTGATTGTGAAAAGATGGTTTTATGCATCTGCAAAAAAAAAATGACCCAGGTCAGCTTGTGCAGTCTGCACAGGCTGACCTTGGTCAAAACTTTTTGCCTTCTGTTAATTTTCTGCACATGGAAGGACCAGTCTAGTTTCAGCATGATTAAGTCAGTTGTTAGAAAAATGGATTTTAAGGATCCATAATTTGGTCCATAATTTGGTGATGACTTGCTTAGTATATTAATGCATCATAAAGATGCATTAAAGCCCCCTTTTGCCAGTGCAAAGCTCAAATATTTTATCTCTAAATCTTTATGTAGTATTTACTTTCCTTGACCCTGCATTTGCTTCGAGCGGTGTGGGAAAATTTCATATCTCTCTCTCGAGAGAGAGAGTGGTAGTATAAAAGTTAAAACAAAGGCAATATAGAACACTGAGTTAACCCTTTACCACACAATCTTGACTTTTAATGAGAACGAATGCTTTTGAAATCACTGTGGGAAAAGGAGAAAATGGTTATAAGTTGGTTACCAGCATTTTCTCATTTTCCCACAACATTTTCTACCCTTCCGAAAACGAGCTTCAATTTTTGAATCACATCTAATTTTGTCATCTGCCAATGCTTTCAGTATTAACAACTTGAAAATTTTGTTATTTTATAAATAGATTGGTGCATGACATTTTGTCGAAAGTTTGTTTTGTCAAAATCCATGTATGTTTTAAAATACCTATTGCTAAATTCCTAGTTTTATTTCATGAAAATCTGTCTGGGAACAAGATTTTAGCCACAATTCATCTGGGTTAGGGTAAGGGTATGGGTGAGCGCTAGGGATCATTTTCTACAAATGTGCTTTTCGACGAAATGTCACACACCCAAAAAGTTAACTCTTTACCACACAGTCCCAAGTTATAACAACCCTAAGAATCAGACCTTTAAGAAAACATTGTGGGAAAAGGAGAAAATCCTTGTAACCAGCATTTTCTTCTTTTCCCACAATGTTTTCTACCTTTTCAAAGACAAATATCATCATTTGAGCCACATTTCCACAAATTGAAAACACAGACAGTGTATGCAAACATTTCACTTTCTTTTTCTTTTAGGATTGAATTCCCTATTATCGTGGTACTAAAACATTACACTGTGTGTAGAAAAATTAGCGTCTTGCCTGATATTTTTCTGTTGCAAAAAACATGCAATGATACCTCATGTATATTTCTACGATAACTGAATTTCCATTTGTCAGTTAACGATTCTAAATCAAGGCAAAGCAGGGGACAGCATTGCCAACTTTTCAAAAGGCTTACTTTCGGTATTATCGTGGCACTGAGATGAGGCCCTGGAAGATTTACATGCTCACCCTATTTACGTTCAAACTTTGGCAAATGAAAATTAAGTTATTTTCAAAGTGTTGAGATGATTTTATCAAGAATTTTGAGCAACATATATAAATAAATTCTCCCTGTCATTTTGAAAGCGAGGTTTTACTTTGGCACCTGTAAAAATGGAGGGAAAAACGACGTCTACAGACCTTTGATTAAAATAGCATCAAATACCCCATTTTGGACCTCTTTTGTGGATAAAAAAGTGAATATATATTCTAGAGTGTTCTTTCATTTCAATAGATCAGGGAACTCCAGTAAAAAAATGTAGTGCTTTGAGAAGAAGATTTTTATAATTAGCGAGTCAAAAATTTTGCCAGGGCCTCTTATTTTCATTTCCATATTTGGAAAGCGGTGACGACATCATTTAACGGTCCTCTTAAATTTACTTTCCCGTTTGATAAACTTCGGTGACAAAAAACAAATTTTACAGAACTGTAATACTGATACTGTTTTTGATACGCAGATAAGATCATCAAATTCATCTAGGGGATAGTGTAATTTTGCAAAGAGCCAAGTTTTCTTACTATTCCGATGAAAACTCGATTTTACCTACAATTTTTGGAAAATTTGCCGAGGTAAGTTTGCAAAGTGTGTTGACTGTATCTGACCTACAAATGCTAACTTGAGGACATCCTCAAGGAGGCGCATTTCAGCCTCACTTTAGGAAATTGTAAATACCACGATATTGAAGAACCCTCGATAATACCGGAAACGACTATAAATCAAAGTATTGAAAGTACTGACAGACTTGCGAATTTGATTGATTGACTGATTTTATGGTGTTTAATCCTATTTTCAACATTATTTTAGTTATATAGCGGCGGCCAGTGCACCTGTTCATGATTTCGTGTAGTATCTTTTACCAGTACTCCGCACAATATTCTTTACAAGCCACTGGCTGCTTTCCAACATAACCAGCATTGAAACTTGAGAGGAATGAATCCTGTCGCAATGACCATCATCAGTCCTCGGAAAGAAATTGGCCGAGCCGGGGATTGAACCAGCGACCTCCTGTTCTCATGTCCTGTATGCTACCGACTGAGCTACAGGGGCTATGCATGCTATTGGTTGACTATCATCCAGTTTAAGTTTAACCCTTAACCTGCTAGAAAAATTAAATGAAACTTTCCAGCCAATGGTAAACACCTGAATATTGCTATTTCGAAGTTACATTTTGGAGAAAATATATCTTCTTATCAGACAGTGTAGATCCATTAAAAGACTGTTGTTCTCTGCAGTCTGATCTTAATACATACTGTCTACAAAAGGTCACTGACTCGCGGTGGTGCTGGTTAAAGAAACTCCAGGAAAGCATCAATAGGTGCACTGGCCTTCATGATATCACTGGAATAATGTTGAAAATGGCGTTAAACACCATACAATCAATAAGTCAATATCCAATAGTGCAAGATGTAGTGAACTATTTAACTCTTTACGAAACGAAATTCAAAGCTATTACAGACTACAAATTAAATGTGGCTGAACTGATGAAACCTGATTCCAAAAGGGCAGAAAACAATGTGGGAAAAGGAGAAAATGCTGGTTACCAGGGATTCTTCCCCAGTGTCATTAAAACTCCGGATTGTGTTGTAAAGGATTAATATTCTTAACTTAAAATAACAGTTTAACATAACAGTTTAACCGTACACAATGATCTAAACAATAAATGACTAAAGGAATGATAAGGGTTCCCTGTCCAGTGAGAGTTAATGCAGCTGGGATTTGCTACAAGTTACCTAGGTATATCTATTTTTAGATTCATTCATAATGTTACAGTGGTGTAGGAATAACTGATAATAGCCTGCTTTGCATAGGTCACTTAATTTACATATAAGCAAAGATCTTGTACCTTATAAATGACATTTTGCTCAGTCTATTAATTTGTAAGAAGACATGTTCAAATTGGAGTGGTAGAGATTAAGTGGTGTTTGTCAAAATTGTCATATATAACAGAATTAGGATTTCTAATAGAAAGAAGTATTTTACTGTGAGGCAGTATTTGGCAACTGTGGGGTTTTTCGTTTACTTTGACTCTGGGTCAGTCATGATGCCTATAGATTAGCTTTGCTAGTCTAAAAACAGCAAGTCTCTAGTTACCAGTCATTGACTTACTGTAAATCTAAAATTGGTCAATACACTCTATGTAGTCTGAACTTGATGTACAGTTGTCAAAAAATAACAAAGAAAACATTTTGAAAAGGCCTTAAAGTAAGTCCTGACTGTGTTAAAATCACATTGGTAAAGGAGCGACATGCGTATGGGACGAACCAATTTAAAAGAAACCTTACAACTTTATTTCCGCTTCTGGGCACATCGAGTAACAAAGTCCTTTTACTGTTGGCAGTTCCATGACTTATTTCATAAGTTCTATCTCCTGCTAATTTCTATTTATCACGCTGTTACGCGAAGTCTCTAATTTTTTTCTTTTTGTTTCATCGTTTACCAAGCAGAAGTTGCATTTATTTCGGACATAACTAATTGCGTCTGGTTCCCATTCTCGTTAATCCTTTGGCTGCTTAGAAACGTGACTGGCTCTTTTGCGAACACCGTAGATGAAGATCAGACTGCAAAAAACGTGCAGTCTGATCTTGAATCTACACCGTCCTATACAATGTTTTTTTTTTTCCTGGTGAAATAAACTTTATGTAATTTGCAATATTTGGGTGTTTTCGTTTCATTTATTTAGCAGTTCAAGGGTTAAAAGAGTGGATTTGACCTTTACATCGCAATATTTGATCTTACGCACATAAAATTCGATACAGATAAATTAGTATAGTCCGTTAAAGTGAAAAGGAGAAAATTATGGCCAGCTTAGTGATAATAGAAACGAGAGATCGCTGCTTAATAATATGACGTTATTTACAATACTAGAGAGTACAAAGGGGATGTGGCTCAGTGGTAGAGCGTTCGCTTTGCATGTGAAAGGCCCCGGGTTCGATCCCCGGCATCTCCATGTTTATTTTTTTTTTTTGTCTTGGGACCTACTTTTATTTGCTTTGATAGTAGGTTTACGTGTTTTTGAAAGACATTTTTATCATTACTGTTGTATTCAGGGTCAAAATACTGGAACAAAAGTTCGAACAACTTCGGGTAAAAAATAACTAGACGAAAAGTGTTCATTAGATCTATACCTGAACGACCCCCTAAATTAGTTATTATTACAAAATATTTTAGTCAGTCCACTTTGGGAGAACAAGTATAGTTCTATATCTTATACCAGCAGAACACTGCGTTAGACTGATGGATCGAACTGCTACTTGTTTTAAGTTAATGTAATAAAATAACAGTTACTGTGCGCTCCCTTGGCAGAACAACTTCGACTTTCCTTGCCCTTGTTGACTCCACTAAACAGTTAAATATACATGTACATGCATTACATGTAATGGAAATATAGTTTTCATTACACCATATAATAGCTAAGTACTGTTCCACAAACCCGCTTTTCAGGACTTTGAGTCCTCTGATTAACATAGAGCGGGAAAATTAGTGACCACTTGATTAATTCATCCATGAAAAATCAAAGCGCTGAAGGCCTGGGCATCAGAAAGGGTGAAGAGGTTGGAAAATGAGGCCCAGAAGCTCAAAGTTGCTATCACATTTGTACAGGCTTAAAAACTGCTATCACATTTGTGCAGACTAATAAAAAAATATGTACATGTCTCACACTGACAGTCTGTGGAGTTGACAACAGAATGGAAAAACACAATTTTGTAAAGGCCAATATAATGAGTATTTTTGTATAGCCTTGGTCTCGTGGTCTTTATGGATTGAAAGGAGATAATTTTCGAAGGATTTTCTACTTCCCATTTTCTTCCTTTACGTTGCTTTGGCAACAGATCATGGTTATCAAACCAAAATGAGCAGCGTGCAACAGCAGGGAATATTTCTGGAATGTGCAAAAATCCACAATGGCCAAGCAATGAATCATATTTTTCTTTCATTTCACCACACTCAGTCTACAAGTTGAAACCATGTCCTTTGAGCAATGACAAAGAAAAACACAAAGTCTTTGATGGCTAATATCACAGAGCACGATTTGGTGTCTGACAAGACAATCTTTTACGTATTTCTTTTTATTTTTAAGTTTTGGTTTCTATGGCAACAAATAAAAAGACGCCCGCATTCGGGCGCCAATGCTCGGTTGATTTTCAGTGAAAACATAACGTTGAAAAGGGGGCATAACTTGATTTTTATTTACCCTTATTGTTTATTTTTCTCTTTTGATAGTTAACAGCTTGTCCAAGTTTTAAGTAAACATATTCAGTAATAACAAAGATATTGTAAAATGTCAAATATTTTGCATGACGACGACACAAACGACGAAGATCATGACACTAGGGCTATGAAAATACCATGTCTCTAAAAACAGTTGAGCTAAAAGTTCTCAGTCGAAAAAAAGGGCATAACTATTTACTTTGCCAAAAATATTTTGGTGGTTACCTACCTCTGTTGTACTGATATAAATTCCCCTTTTAACAGTTAACGAAAAGTTCAAGTTTGAAGTAAGTGTCTTCATTAATGACAGATATGATAAAATGTGAAAGGTTCTGAAAATTTAAAGCAATAAAAAAAGGGCGTAACTGTGTCAGAAATATTTTGATGGTTACCTGCCCCGTTATATGGGTACACCTTTTGAAAGTAAATAACTTGTACAAGTTTGAAGTAAAATATCTTCAGGAATAACAGAGATATTAAAAAATGTCGAAGTTTTTGCACAAAGACAATGACGCATAGGCTTTGACAATAGCATGAAGCTTTCTTCGTAAACAGATGAGCTAAAGACTACCAGTTGAATAAAATCATATGGATGATACAAGACTGCTCAAGGTACATTTCTATAAAGGTTTTGTCAAAATATCTGCTGTAAATGCCACTTTTCAACTTTCGCATGGAATCTCTAAGTTGCCATGATCAACCAAGTTGGAAAGCCGATTTTCATGAACAAGAGGCCGTTGGACCTAAAGCCCTCATCTGAGTAAAGTCATCTAGGATTGATAAATCCGAAGAGCTCCTGGTTGTGATTATGGAAAACACAAATGAGCCATGCTCTGGAAAAAGGTGGTTTAATGCATCTCCGTGATCCATCAATCGAAACGAGCCATCATATATTAATGGATCCATAAAATCCATTTTGAGGAGCAACCGACTGAATCATGAGGTACACTGGTCCTTTGACATGCAGAAAATTTGCCAAAAACAATAAGTTTAGGACCCAGGTCAGCCTAAATACCTATGGAGATCAAGATCAGATTGCACTGAATGTCAAGTCTGATCTTCGATATAAAATGCCTACCAGGTATTTAACTCTTGACCACACATTCTCGAGTTTTAAGGACCCAAGAATAATAGCCTCATGAAAACCTTTATGAAAAAAAAGTAAATGCCATCTTTTTTCCTACAAGGTTTTCTGCACTTTCACAGCCAATAACCAACATTTCACAGCTAAATCTAACTTGCCGTTCGCAAATGTTTTCGATTTAGACAAGTCTAAAATTTCATCGTTTTTTAAAGATTAACTGGTTTTCAATGGCTCATGTTACAAACTTTAATACATATTTGGTATTGTATGCTCCGAGTTTGCTATGGGTCGAAATGGTTATGGGCCGAGATTTCATATCTCGACAGTTCTGACAGGAAGAAATAAGGCATATATACCAATCAAATACATACTTATAACTTCAGACACGAGGTGCACAGTAATTTTACGAAAATTAAAATCTTGCCGAGGTTTTGAGACACCTTTTTCAGAGAAAGAGCACATCGTCTGTGTAAAATACGCTATTATTTGTCATTCACATGGTGTGTTGAAAAAGGATAAACGAACGATCCCGATTAGTGCTCAGCAACAGCACTCGTCACAACTCGGTCGATTGCGTACCTACATCAAAAAATCTGATCAACGATCACCCGATGTTTGCCAATTGTTTCTTTCACTGTTAAGCGCACTAATTTGCAGTTATGAATAACCTCACGAGGGCCCCAAATTCTCAGTCAACACTTTCGTACGATTAAAATCGCACGTCTATCAAAGTTTGTTGTGAAATTAATTGATAGTTAATCTGGAAAAAAAAAAAAACACGAAACTGTGCCGCTATTGACCTTGTGTTTTGTTGACTCTCCAGCCACATTGGTATATGTGGTAATGAAGAGGCAGACAAAAATGCTAAGGAGGCATTATCACTTGATGTTTTACCTTTTGAGCTTCCCATTAATGACTTTAAACCATTGATAAATGATTTTCTTGTATGGCAACAATCCTGGAATGATCCTGTTAACCAAGATAAGTTGTTTACAGTGAATCCGGCTGTTGGCGAGTGGCTCCCAGGGTTGCTGACGAATTGCCGAGAAGAAATTAGCTTGGCCCGTCTTCACATTCGTCATACATATATACGACACGAGAGGAAGCACCACAATGTATTACCTGCCATGCATCATTTACTGTTAAATATGTATTTATAGACTGCATAGACCCTGAACCTGTAAGAGACAGATTTTATCGTGTTGAAACGATGAACACTTAATTTGATACTGTATAGTTCGAAGTATCATTTAAGGAATGAAGAGATTTTTTTTTTTTTTTTTTAGTGGAGGTATGAAAAAAAAACCAAAAAACAAAAAAAAAAAAACCCTAATCACACTGTATGAAACCGCGAAGCGATTTCATACAAAAGTGTGATTTGGTGTTTTTTTTTTTCATACTTCCATGAAAAAAAATTCTCTTCATTCCTTATAATTTAATATTACAGACAACATACACCGACGGAAATAATTCAAACTCATTTTCTTTATTTTTAAATATAAAATTGGAGTTTCTAAAGCCTACTCATATTTGTATGGCGCAAGAATACAATAGGGAAGCAGTTTTCAGATCCCCAATACTAACGTGTCCTGAAAATCAACCAACAAAACGAAAGTAAATTAACACGGCAGTGTGTAGGACCCGCAATGTGTAACCTTCACTCTGAGTAGAAGCATGCATTCGGCATACCTCGGGTGATCCGGTGATCAAATCCCTCGGCTGTATCACGTAGCTTGATATGCACCTACACGGTACATTTCGCACATCTCCGGAAGCAAACCGCTTTACCGTTATTGAAATTGTAAGGCTCCTCTTTAGAAAGAACGCATGAGTAAATTTTCTATCGTTATTTTTCTAAGAGTATTTCAGTCGGCAAACAGTTTGTACATTCAATTTTTAGCGTGGTTTATCAATTCCGTTAGGAGCTTTCATCGACAGATCGATAGAAGTGAATAACTTCACAGTGGTTGTTCATGTCGTTGCTAAGCGATCTACAGGGGCGCCGCCATGTTTAAGATCATGCGATTGGTAGTTCAAAATGGAAGCCTCCCTTATACAGACGAGGTTAGATGTAGGTACGGAATCGGCCGAGTTGTGACGAGTGTAGAAGCATGGTGAATATTGCAGTGGGAATTCATGGTGAGATTTTTTTCTCTCGTAACTTTTATTATTGAATTGTTATGTTTTTTTTTTCTTCATAAAATGATATTCAGGGCAAAAAAAGCTAACTAATAAACTTGCGACTCTGTATAAAATTCTTTAAAAAAATGCGGAATATTGTATACATATTTGTTTACATCAGTTTGACAGCTAAAGTAGTTCCGGCACAACGTGACATTTTTTTTTCATGGAGCTATGAAAAAAAAAAAAATTCCGCCAATCAGAACTCGCCAATATTCATGAAAACAATTGATATTAAATTATTGAATTTTGGAAAGAGGTGGGTCTATATAAATAAATACATTTATAGGTTCTGTTGACCATCTGTATTTCTAGACTATAAGTCACTAGCATTATTTGTTCTCATGATGTGTATACAGCTAAGATTTTAATACTTTTTCGTAACATTACAGTATGATCACATGAATGCGCCCGCACGGGTTTCTCAGTGGTTAGCGTGTCGCGACCTGGTGGTTGCGAGTTCGGTACCCGATTGAGGCGAACTTTCTTATCGGCGAGTATTCGCGATTATTTGCCTCTCTCTCCTCCGATGTATGTGAGAAAAGTAGTCGGTGGCTTTGAAAAGAAAGTTGTATCAGTACTGGCGTGAGAAAGCCAAGCTACACATGGGAGCGTTACTGACTAAATCACTTGAATGCATTGCATTGGTTGTTAGTGTTAGTGGTTCAGAACATTATACAGTTTTAGACCAATCCATGGTAAGGTAAATGGGACAAGAAAGATGTCCAGACTTCTGCTCATACTTGAAGTATAAGTTATCCCCATTGATTGTGTGGAAATCGTTCTCTTTCTTTGTTTTATCTCCCAAAACAGAAAAAAATGACTCCAGCTCAGATGCGTGGATAAATTTACATATTCTTTGGTTGAGACGCTGTCCAGACTTACGCCAGAAACTTAAAAAAAAAACCTAGTAAAGACGCACTTACATGTAGTGACTTTGACAAACACAAAACCTTACAACTAAGATATGAAAAAATATATGCCATATATGCTATGCGAAGTAAGTGTAAGAATTACATGTACCTGTTTAAGTCGAGCTTGGCCAGGGCTCTCAGTCCGGTATACTTTGTTATGTGTTCTGAACCTAGTTGTTTACCTTAATTTGTGAAATAGTCCTTAATGTATTTCTCTCTGTCCTCTTTTGTCTTGCACTACTCGGGCCATCCTGATCATTCCTGTTTCAGTATGTTGCGGCAAGGAACCATCGTTCACGCTAGCCAGTCTTCACATTGCATCATTATACTTTCAAATTCCGGGGACCAAGGTTCGAGATCTGAGTCTGACATTTATACAATAGCACTGGGTTCTCTTATTACTCTTGGAGACTTCAACACTTCTAAAATACCATCAGGAGATGACTTTTGAAAACATCCTGGGAAAAGGAGAAATTCCTCGCATTGAGCATTACTATTCCTTTTCCCAAACCGTTTCAGATATGTCAACGAATTTTGAATTTACAGGATATGAAAATTTTGTAAACCTGTTCTGTTTGTTCTGATGGGTTTGATGTTTCTTGAGTCGGGAAGTGAAGTAAGACATCTCGCACAAACGAATCCTCGATAATGCCAGCTGCTGATGCAAACTCATAAAAATCCCCGTCATTACTTTGTTTTTAAACAACGTCGATGAGGCGCTCCAATGTCATCCTAAAGTTACGAAAATCTTTAGTCAGAATGAGATTTCTTATAAGCAATGCAAGTTATAAGCAACTTCTGTTTGGCCCTGAGAAGGGGTCCTAACATAGGACTTCTTTTTTGCAAACGGCTTAAATTGTCATATATTTTACTGGATAGGCAGTAATTATGAGCTCAAGTCTGTAAATTTTATTTTACTTGGTAAGCTAAATACGAAAGATTTGTCACAACGCAACAGCAGTAAACTGTTTTAATGTACATATCTACACCGATAGGCTTTTCAAGTTGCTTTTCGAAAAAAAAAAAACTTTCCTTGTCTGCAAATGAAATTAAAACTGTCCATGTCAAGTTCTTCAAATTTTGTCATAGCTTCATCAACTGATTGTTCGAACATGGAGAACAGCCCGCTATTTAGAAATTGTTCCGCACCTAATACATTTTTCCCAAAATAGTGCTCCAAATTTATATTTTTGTATGAGGAGAGCCGATACTCTGCACTGAAAACATTGTGTATATAAGGATTCAAACCAATGTTCTGAAGTTCTGTTTCAGTATTGAATTCTGTGTCGGCCATTGCGGCATCACCTTCTTATATTTATCCAATCTTTTTTATAAAAGCCAGATCTTTCGATCAAAATTCTGTCAGATATGGACCACGCGTAAAGTTCAGATATAGATAAAAGGCAACCATCTGGGTCACAGCCTATCAAACTCTTCAATGTTGTGCTTGATTTATAGTCGCTATACAGTTGACTCTGAAGACTAAGAGAATATGGAGTTTTTGTTTAAAGTTCTTTTCAGTACATTATGATTAATTGAGATGGAAAGTCTGATTTGTATTCTTCTGGCATCTTTTTGATAATAACACCCCTCAGAGGCCGGAGTGATAGCTGGTCCAATTTGAGTACACAAGGTCAAACCGTTTATCAAAAACTTTACCCGCTGACTGTGAAGACAGACTTAAATTTTTCAATCAAAACGCACGTTTGAGTCTGCATATTGTCATAAATATTCCATCATAGTCCTGTAGTTGAATCTTAACTCTGCCGGTGCTATAATCCATTCTACCATTGTCAGGAATAAGAAATGTCATTAATCTAACAAACCGAAGATTTCTGTTATTCCTGTGTAATATTTGTACAGTTTTTTGTATAGTTTTCTATCTGATCCTTATCTGATTAGTACTGAGCCATGCCTTACTGTTATTTTCTTTCGTCAAGCTGCTTGATAGTTTTGTCTTGAGCACCAGAACAGACACTCTTAATATGGAGTCTCGTGTTTGATAAAGAAATGATAGCATAGCCATACATTCTCATTACACCAGAGAAGTCGGATATTTTTGAAAAGCATTGTGGAAAAATGAGGGTGTGGTTAATTAGGTGTTTGTTTATCTCGACGAGCTTGTGCAGAGGGTACACTTGCGTTTTAACTTAACTGTAAAGGAGAAATGGAAAGGGTTTAATGTTTATACTTCCTATGTATGGGACAGGGAAAACGGATTTGACTGATCTTTGATTGCTTCTTCTTTCTTGTTCCATAGATGCTCTTGTCTTTATTTTTGTATCGTTTATCCATCAATGGTTTACATATTCATATGAATTCACAATACATCCGTTCATTTTGTTTCCTCTACAACGGTTCTCATGTGTTTAAACAAAGTCCAGTATAACGCTATGGTATCCCACCCAAGTCGATGTATATCAAACACCGCGTTTACACAAGGAACAAAGTGTTGATTTCATTACACATTTCCAATCCTTATGTAAAAAGGCGTTTTTATTTATTTGTTTTTCTTTGTTCCCCTCACTTTTTTTCATCCATATAAAATTGGTACATTTATAAAATAAGTCAACATCAAATGAAAATAAAAGTATAGTTTAACGTAAAGAAATTAATGGTCTCTCTTTCCTCGAAAAAGTCTAATATTTCTCTTCCTTTTCTATCTCTTTAATGTGGTTTTTAAGTTCCTTTCTTAGCGAGGACGGTGACCCGAGACCACCAATTTCAGCACTCCGTGCTCTCGTGACCCTGAGCTCAGTTCTTTTGGCACTGAAAACAAGAAAATGTATCTTTTGCGCATACGGTCATATTACAGAATAGTAAATACTTGTTCTTTTTTAAATACTGTAAAAGATAATGTACTGTTGAATTTACTCAAACGCACTTTCAAAATCATCCACCTTTGTCCTACTCTCCAGTACTTGAGCAACTTCCTCACTGCAAAAGTAGACATATATACACTGTATGTATAATGAAACTGTGTGCCAGACAAAATCTGTTGACCTTTCAGAGATCAATATTTTTAACCAACACTTTTTCCAGTCTTTTGGCTTTTCTTCTGCATCATTTACCCACTGCTTTGATGGTAGCCAATCCTATTATTATAGAATCTTTGGTTTCATGCTGAATGACAAATTCCACCACAGTGCTAAAGACTAGGGTTGTTTTGACAGCAAGAGAAAAAAGAGTGCTCACTGGCAGTACATAACTTGATGCTCTGTATGTTGCATCCTGTAAACAAAGAATTCCCATACCCGGAGTAAGAGATGAACTTCATGTTACTCCTGCGATAGAAACTTTTATCATGTTAAAGACTTGAACACCAGTTCTCCCCTACTGGTGTTTTGAAAGTTCCTAATGAAAATTAACATTTTCTTTTTGTCAAGATACCGCAGATGGATGGGGGGAGAGGGGTAGAATTCCACGGCTACCAGTCCAGCAATGTGGCAGGAGCAATCCGGGCAAGTACAGACAATTTTTACCCAGCTGAATTTTGAAAACGAATACTTGCCCGAGTATCAGCATGATAAAGAATTAAAAATCAATTTATTTGTATTACACATTCACTTGTACATTATTCTGATTAACTGTAGCAAGATAACGAAGGGTCAAAAAAAACTTTCAGCCAGTGTTACAGCTAATCTCAGTCATGTTGGTTTCTCTATTTCTGGTCTTTGGTGTAATCTTTGTACATTGCTCTTCAAAATCATCACTGCTAATTCGAAAAAAAGTTTCTGTAACTGATTTCAGATTCATCTGTTTGTTAATTCATTAAGACATTGTGTGCTCCTTCCTGACAGCATCTTTCTATCCATGGAATACAAATATAGGCTTTTTCCTGTTATTTCTTAAATGCTGTTGGTATACAGCAGCGATAACAATTGAACACAAAGGACCTTATATTTCAGTAGCTTCCATCTTGTAAATACACAAACGAACTCGTGGAAAATCACATACAAATACACAAAAAACCCGTAGTAATCAGCCCCACTAAAGAGGTCAACTATATATTACGAGGCAGAGAGTGGTGACCTTACCGTGTAAGCGTGAAGAAGACACTTTTAAAACCAGACCTGCCTTATATCTCATTAAACATACCCTGTAAATTTGCCCTGATGCGTTCCTACCTATTGGGGCCATACAGGGATCTTGAAGTTTTACCCTTTGTGGTTAATGTTGGAGGTACTCTCCTCCCGAAGCATTACAGAAGCTGCTGTCATCATTTTTAATCGGTCGGTAGACCGATTAGAGAGATGGCAACTTCGGAAACCCGCCTGCTCAGGGCAAACTTATGTAACTGCAACTGGTAACAGCTTTTACTTACAGCGTTTTAACGCTTACACCTGCTGTGATGACCTTATTACAAAAACTACGTTTGATCCAGATAACCGCACTTTTGACCCAGATAAGCGCAGGAATAGTAATTAGCGGTAAACAGGCGTTAAGGAATGTCAAGTAATCCCATAATGACTTTTAAATTATGTAATAAACGGCGGTTACAATTTGTTTAGTATTGAAGTATGCCATAATGACAGTATCATCAAAATCTCTGGCCAACAAAAACTGGAGTAGTTTACTTTCAACACGATTATAAGAAACAGGGTCAGTGACTAGCAGCAACTTTATGAATGAAACGAGTGCGAATCAAGTGTATCGGGTGATGTGAACACATCTTGTAGTCGTCTGCTGTCCATATCACTCGGCAAATTTCGCGTGATCCGTTGATAGTTATACGTAGTTACGGGATCGGCCGAGTTGTGAAGAGTGCTCTCCGTATATGTAGCAGGTGTTGAAAAGATGATAGGTCATTTTGGTCTTGAGAGGAATAAAATCGCAACAGTAAGGAGTTTGTAAGTAAACATTGCTTTAAAAAAATGAAAATTTAGATCGCTCTGCCTAAGAGAAAACTGATGTAAATGCAACTCATAACAGCCGTAGGGTTTGAAATAGTAACCGGCCGTTGGTCGTTTAATGCAGGGATCGTACATGTGAAGCGAAGCGTGTGAAGCTGTGGGGACAAAGGATATAGAGTTGTGTAAAGGTTATGGCCCTCTTTACCTGCCGATATAGCTCAGTAGGTAGAGCGTAGGACTTGTGAACACAATGTCCTACAGATTGTGGGTTCGTATCCCCGGCTGGCCAACTAAAAAATTACTAATAGTCTTTCGGATGAGACATTAAACCGAGGTCCCGTGTGACGGTGCTATACGCCGAGCACGTTAAAGAACCAGGCGAAGCTCTCAGTAGTTTCGACCTGTATCCTTGCACAATCCCCCGTAACAACTAACCGTCTTCTGGGGGCGTCGCTCAGATGGGCAACCGGTAGCGACGATAAATAAAACGGAAATAACCAACCAATTATGGCCCTCAGAATGGACTGGCGATTCATCGCTTGCAACCTTAGTACCCAGACTGTCCATTTACAATACTGACTGATTACGCATCTTTCAGCGTATGATGTATTGACCCTTAGGCTGCTAAGTGAGACTCACTGTCCTTTTTGCGGATAGTACAGATCAAGATCAGACTGCAAAGAACGTGCAGTCTGATCTTGGATCTATACTGTCCGATAGGGAGATATTTCTTTTTCCAAAAAAGAATAAGTCTGACATAGAATTATTCGGGTTTTAGTACCGGTTTGAAATTTCATTTCAATGTTTTAGCGGGATAAGGGTTAAATTGTTTTCACAGCCCCTCTTCCTCTCCTTCCAGTCATAGCACTACCATTTTATACAGTCACTTACATGTTTCTTCTTGGTGAGTTTCTACAGACTAGAATCAGTCTGTTAACCCTTGACCAAACAATCCTGTAGGGCTTTGAAAATATAGTTGGAGAAACTGCATGTATTCAGCATGTTCTCTTTTTTCCATAGCGTTTTTCACCCATTTGAGAGATTTTCAAAATTTTGTCAAATAGAACATTTTCATCGAGGATAAAAAACCCTGAAACTGTAACCCGGCTTGGCCAATTTCTTTCCGAGGATTGATGATAGTCATCGCGACAGGATTCATTCCTCTCTCACCGCTGACCATTGTTTCGACGATGGTTATGTGGGAAAGCAGCCAGTGGCTTGGAAAGAATATTGTGCGGAGTACTGGTTAAAGAAACTCCAGGAAAGCATGGATAGTTGCACTGGCCGCCGTGATATAGCTGAAATAATGTTGAAAACGGCGTTAAACACCATACAATCAATCAATCAATCAATCTGAAACTGTAACACAAATAAGCTCACTTACTGTTATATTCTCCATATCTGAATCAACGGACCAGGGGAAAAGTCTTTGCAGAGAGTGCAGATGCAGACCAGACTGCACAGAACATGCAGTCAGATCTTGGATCTGTCATGCCAGTTTTCCGAGTTCTTCTACTCAAGACAGCAATGGTCCTGCAATATTTAGGCTGCTTTTCCAAGCTTAACATGTCTGCTTTAACAATTTAGCGCTCTAAGCGTGCAAATGTCAGCAAGATGTTTGTCTCATCAGCTATTCCATATTGGTCGATTCTCATCCTTTCCACATTTCAGATAAAGAGATCAAGGCTACCGCAGTTATGCTCTTGCTGATTAGAATGACTCAAATACAATAACCTGTGTTGGCTATGGACAAGTAAAGTCGCTTTTGAAGACAATAAAATATAAAGAGTTGACGGTTAGGGAACTGTTGGGTATCTACATTCTTTGAAAGTATAATGTAGGAGAAATTTGCCAGCAGACATTTGGACTGGACAATTTGGCCCGCTAAAAATAGTTAGGAAAGTTTGTCAAGATGAATACGATGTCTTGTTAACAATGGAACAATGAAAGGCCCACAAGCAGCAAAAAGTAAACAATTCCAAAGTTATAATGCAGGCATATTTTATACGGCATTTATATGTTACAATACAGTTACCAAAGTTGCCAAAGTTACAGAAAAGAATATATGTATTTTTTCACTCTTTTAAAGGGTTGGTAGGTACTGCTGTTCATGATGAGTGATATCTAAAACTTGATAATGGGTATTGCTGATCAGAATTGTCACATATCTTTTACGTTCTATTGCTGTCGGCTGGCAAACATAGCCTATATTTTAACCAATCGTTAAACTATTAATTTGTAAAGACAGTTTAAAAAAGTGAGATCCGACGTGGCTCATTTGTAACGGTGTAGGATTTTTTGTCCCATACATAGTTCAAACATCTATCATTTGATTTGTGATTTCAAACCACTGTAATTATTCAATGTCGACCGATTACAGTGCTTACAGCACTTTGATTGAACTAGTTATCCCCCGCCGAGTTTCGGAGAGGACGGATATAGATTTTGAGTGGTCCGTTTGTCCGTCCGTCTGTCCGTTCGTCCGTCTAAAGTCCTAGACGAAATTTGATGAAACTTCACACATGTGTTCCTTATGATAGTCCGCCGATGTACTTGTTTTTTATTTGATTTCGTATCTTGGAAAAAGGGGGCTTCATGCATTTTTCCATTATGGACCACAACCTCTTTAACTACTGGGCAAAATTTTAATGAAACTTCTTATTTATATTATTTATCATAAGCCATCGAAAATCATTATTTGTTTTTGTCTTTTAGTCCGTCCGTCCGAACAGATATCTTCTAAAACCCTAGTCGAAAATTGATGAAATAGAGTTAACTCTTTACCACGAGTCTTAACGACCCTAGGTAAAAAGACCTTTGAAAACATTGTGGGAAAGGAGGAATTGCTGGTAACCAGCATTTCTCCTTCTTCCGCCAAGTTTTCTACACTTTTAAAGAGAAACTTCCGTTATTTTATACACATTTAATTTGTCGTCTGCAATTGCTTTCAATTTGGTCGAGCCTAAGATTTTGTCGTTTTGAAGAGAATTTTAACAATTACTATTAGTCGTTTTTAAAATAGTAGAAAACAGTTTGGTAGAAGGATAAAATGCTGGTTATAGGAGAAACAAAATTAAATTGCCAACGAAAGAATTAAACGCCTAGATGATGTTTTAATCTTAAAACTCGTTTTTCCAGAGATTTAAATGCTTTGTAGAGAAAATCGTCCTTATAAGCTTTAAACTTTAAGCAGGTCGTCTTGCTGCCCATATAGTGTTGTCGACATCCTCTGTAATGGTGAATGGCGGCTTCAGACTCCAGAACGCGGTATCTGAAACAATAAACATCTTTATAAAGCAGAACGACAGCGTGTAAAATACTCGCGACATCCTTTGAAAGTGCGAATGGCAGCATCTGAGTCCGGGGTCCGTTTTCACCATGTTTTATACTGAAAAGGTTTCTAAATTTGAAAGTAAAACAGCTTTTGATTGGCTGAACCATTTGGTTTAGCCAATCAGAAGCTTTATTCATATCAAATCTAGAAAAGTCTTGAAAATATTCATAAGAGTTGTTGGTAAATACGGGACCAGAACTATTGTATCTAAAACGAGAAAGTTATTATTTGAAACAAGAAAGATAGACGACATAAGAGGCTCTGGAATATAAATATAAGCAATGCGCTAGCAAAAAGGGGTTAAAGACATCTCCGTGATACATTATGCCAAGCATGTCATCACATAATTGTGGATACATAAAATCCACTTTGTCTTACAACCGTCTGAACTATAAGGTAGAATGCAGATGCAAAAAAAAAAAAAAAACCAAAAGCAAAATGTTTCGACACAAGGTGGCCTGCACATACTTTCTATACTTTCTGCAGATTCATTAAACCACTTTTTCACAGCATGGCTCAAGTGCTGTAGCTCTTTTTCGAGTCATTATCAAGAGAAATAATTAAAAGTAACCAAGCGATTCTTGAAAATCCCTTCTTGCAAAGCATAGCTAAAATTTATTAAAATTCTATATTCCGCCGAGATATGAATTATAGACACCAAACAAACAAATTTAAGCTAAGGGATTTAATGCATCTTCTTGACGCATTATACCAATCAAGTCATCACATCGATCCTTACATTGAGTTTTGTCAAACGAATGACTGAATCCTACTTAGAATGGACCTTGGACATGCAGAAAATTTACTTAAAGCACAAAGCTTCAAGCGCGCTGGCCTGGGTCCGTACCTTTTGCAGGTACATTAAACCCCTGGCTCATAATATGTTAAAAGTCTACATGCATTGTGTAAGTTTCATACTTGAACAATAAAACTAACTCTTACCGTCTAAACGGTTCCCGTGGGAAAAACGAATGCGTGAAAAACCATCCGGGTGTCACTCTCTTTGGGAGGACGACATGTTTATTTCTGTCCCTTGTCAAAGCAGTTCTGTATAAGTATGTCCCGATCAGCAGTATGGACTCGTTCGATGCTGGTCCCCAGTTTATGATATAAATATAGGTTCCAAATATGAAGCCAGCTGCATCCGGGAATTTTGTACAGAGCCTATCCTGAAATTGTGTTAATTGATTGGTTTTTAAAATTCGTGTTCAAGCGGCTGCCTGAGCACCTATCAATGATTTTATGGACTTTCTTTTACCGGTATTTCGTACAATATTCTTTTCACGGCCAGTGTCGAAACAATGATCAGCGGTGACAGAGGAATGAATTCAGTCACAGACTAATATTTTGGCGTTTCTGTTATTTTCTCCCTTTTTCACAATACTTTCAACAGTTTTTTTCCCTCAGGATCAATGAAAGGCGGGAACGTATGGTCAAAGATTTAAGCTCTGTTAGCGCGTATTAGACTGAGCCTTTTAGCCCAGTCGGTATTGTAAAGGGCTTGTAATCAGGGTTCGTATTCACCAACTATTCTTAATTTCGCTCTTAGTCTAATTCTAGGTTTAGAAAGCAACGCAACTTCAGATTGGCTAAACCATTTGGTTTAGCCAAAATGGTTTAGCCAATCAGAAGTTGTATTGCTTTCAAAGTTCGATAATTCTTGAGAATAAGACCAAGAATGTTTTTAAGAGTGGTTGGTAAATACGAACCCATGAGACCCCTGGTTCAAAAACAGTTCAAAACCTTGCGCGGCGAACTTCTATTCAAATTTTGATGATTGTCATTGCGACATTATTTATTCCTCTCTCGTTGTTGATAATTGTTTCGACAAATGGTTATGTGGGACGGCAGCCAATGGCTTGGAAAGAATATTTTTCAGAGACCTGCTAAAAGAAATTCCAGTTGACCGTGGACAGGTGAACTGGTCGCTTCTCTATGATTAAATTGTTGAGAAAGGCGTTAAACACCATACAAACAAAACCTAGTTTGAAAGTACTTACGAAAAGTGACGACAAAGCCATCTTAACTACCCTTGTACTGTAGTGAAAAGAAAGTACTTACGAAAAGTGACACCAAAGTTTCATTACTGGCCGGTACCAGGTACTCATCTGTGTCAAAGCTAGCAATGTACTTATAACCTTGTAATCGCTCCAGGCCGTCCGTTATAGCCACATCTTGGTGGTTAAAGAAGGGAATCCCCCTGTTCACAAGTTCAATGTCTCGTTCATAAAAATCTGCAATAGAAATCAGACCAAACATATCAGACGTGTTCAACCGTAATATCTGCCAGGCACCGCCAAGAGTCAAGTGTCAGTATTTTGCACCCATATCTGAACTCGAAATCGAAGTGATTGTTACTTTTTATTGTGTTATGTGTTATCTTTAGTATGGTACTCAGAATGGAACAAATGATTACAATTAAGGAGGTAATAATGGTCGAAACTTTTGAAGCGAACAAGTTTTTCTCTTCCCACCGTGAGTCTGAAATTTTAAAACCACGGTTAGTATATTGAACGAATTTGATTGGTCAATGATTTGAATATCAGCTTTGAAAAAATTTCCACTGATGCCAAAATAGCTTTGACCAATCAGATTCGTCCAATATGATAAAGTGGGGGATTCTGACTATCTTCAGCATCAAGCCTTTTATCAAAGCTTATAATCGAATTGCATTGACCAATCAGTTTCATTTGCTATATTCACTGCGGTGTTAATATTCCCATCTCTAGGAGGGAAGAAAAAAATTTGTCCGCCTCCAAAGTTAAGACCTTTATTACTCCACTAATATATATCAGTTTGTTCCTTTCTATGTATTACATCGAAGATAAATTACCATAAACACAATGAAATGAACTACCTTTTTGATCAAAGATTAAATATGTATGATAAATACTGAAAAGTGATGGGGGGGGGGGGGTCATGTACGGCAAGTAAAACAGTTAGACACCTTGTCTTATTATTAGACTATAGAAGGTGATGTTTGTCAAAACCCGAGTGCCTGTGCTATTAACTCTGTCGCTGCCAAATAAAAGGATTCGAACATTTCACGAGGTGCACCTATGTATTTTTGTTGCTTTCAACAAGATTTTGGTTAAAGATAAGCATTAGCGAGCGGATGGTGTAGATCTTAGATTAGAATGCACGTTTTCGCCATCCGCAAAAGCTGTCTAAGGCGACATTGTTAGTGAAAGTATTAATCCTACAACATTGGCTAATCTACAGCCGTCAACATTCCAAATAAGCAGAATGTTTTTACCAGCATCCAATACAATACACATCTATAACGGCACAAGTCATTGGCATACTTGGAGCCATCCATAACGGGAGGTTACATTGAGCATGAAAACACAATTGTAATTTAGTAAAGGTTACATCTCTTATACTTTCTGTTGTTTCTTCAGCTGCTAAATTAATGCTGTGGACCTTTTCAATAGGTAATAAAACCGAGCTGCTGCTGTTTTTTTTTTTTTTTTTTTACAGCCGAAATATGAAACAAAGAAGCCGTCAATGTACATCGATCATTCTGCACGTCCTGTGCCGTCTTGTCTTAAACTGCACTATCTGCAAAAGCGACTTAAGCTGGGTTCAGCGCTTTAAGGGTTAAACATGAGAATAATTTCAAAATAATACACAATGAACAAGTAATGGACATTACAACTCACCTGTTGTTGGAAAGGCAAATGGTACTATTTCCACGAACCCCAAATTTTGGTAATAACGCAGAACTTTTGTTACATTTTGGCCGAGTCGAAATGGATAGAATACCACCTTGTCAGCGCCCAACCGTCGATGGATCTCAAGCCAAGCCAAGAGATCCGTCGTCGATATGTTTCCGTAAATTATCTGAAGTAGACGAGTCTAGAAGTGTGTCATCTGGGTCCGTATTCACCAACCATTCTTAAGAATATTCTTGGTCTTGTTCTCCAAAATTTTCCAAATTTGAAAGTAACACACCTTCTGATTGGCTAAACCATTTGGTTTAGCCAATCAGAAGTTGTGTTTCTTTCAAACTTGGAAAATCTTGAAGGATAAGCCTAAGAACGTTCTTAAGAATGGTTGGTGAATACGGACCCTGGTATAAGGTAAATGCAGATAGCACTGTACATATCTATAAACTCAGAACCCAGTATAGCCTTATTTAGATCACGAGAGCATATCACAACAGAACACGCACATTCGACGGCAGAAGGACTGTCCTTATTTTTAATTTCATACGAAACTTTGTCTGGAAATGACCCATTGCTTGTAACAATCAGTAGCTCATTTCCCGACGATGTTTTCCAAAGCTGTTAACCCCAGCTTTAAAAGTGTCACATAAGTTGGCATTTAAGATGTAGGGAATATTATAGTGCTTGTATTTAATTCGAGCAGCATGAGAAAATTTGATACCGCGCGACACCTAAGGTCCAGTAAGATGTCAGAATTTTCTTACGCAGCGGGAAGTAAATACAAGCACCAGGAAGTTACTACAACATAATATTCCTTTTATTACATACCTACCACTTTCAAAGACAAAGTTTTGCAAATATTGACATTTTATTCGATAACGCTAAACGGAATAAAAGAAATAGTGTTTTTTTATGAATGGCGGATGAATACTATTAGAGTAACATTTTGATCAATTAAACCGCGAATCGATACGTACTTTTTTCGCGCGTGAGTTACGTCATAATACCATATTTGGAACTGTACATCACAGTCGGTAGATACGGATTTTCTTTTGTCGTGTGTTATCTTACCCGCGTTCGACGCATGTATTTGAGCCGGGAAATTTTCAGGTACAACATTATATTCCTTTCAAATTCATTTTTTTTTTTTTTCAATTATTTTCATTTTATTCGACAACGGTTAACGGAACAAAAGAAATAATGGTAAAATGGCCAGTACCTTCGTTTTTGGACGACTCTGAGGAAAAAGAATCTTTAAAACATTATAAGAAATGAGGAAAATGCTGGTATCCAGCATTTTCTCCTTTTCTCACAGCATTTTCCCTCTTTCAAAAACAAATTACCTCATTTAAGCCAGATTTAATAGGTCATCTACAATGGTTTTTAATTTGAACAAGTCCAAAATTCGGCGTCTAGTATAGGGTTAACATGTAATCTATATCAATAATGTTTTAAAAAATTCGGCGTTCGATTACAGAGCTGTAAAAAATGAAGGCACCTTTTCTGGTATCAAAGGTTTTCAAGACAAGGGAATTCGTCATTGGTGTATTACACGCAAAATGGTAGTTATGTGATAAAGTCGTGAGCTAAACATTATTTATATTTCACTTAATTATTTTTCCTGTATTTTACATGTACTAATTTGCCTAAAAGTGCCATTTTTTGTGATTTAAATATGAGCTATGCTCTGGCAAACGGGGGCTTTAATACATCTCTTTGATGCATTTTACCAAGCAAGTGGTCACATGGTTATGGATCCATAAAGTCCATTTTGTCTAACAATCGGCTGAATACCGAGGTAGACCGATTCTTGCAAAAACGATATGTTTCAATCCATGTCAGTCTGCGCGGACTGCGCAGGCTGACATGGATCAATACTTTTTGCAGATGCATTCTGCCCCCTTATCACAGAGTATAGCTAATGCATTAAAATGTCGGAATAAAGCACCCCTTGGACTCTTACTTTCGCAAATATCACAAATTCACCTGGGTGTTCGTATGCGTATTCAATTCTGACGTACATGTTTTCTCTAGCAGGACAGCGGGCTTGGCTTCCAGCTGATATTAATGTTACGGAGACCGGCAGTTCCTTCTGCATGTCATTCAGGTGAGATAAGTCGCAAATAAATTGCTTTGCCTTGAGGTTAACTTTGAATCGTCTCCTGATTTTCATGGATATTTGGACCACTCGGATGATTCTGGATGGATACAAAACACAGCAAAGGTAGCTCTGATTTGTTAGATTCACCATCTCCCAGCCTTGGATTGCGAGTCTGTCCCATCTCGTACTTTCGGACGAGTTACTCAGGATGGCAGAATATAAGAGAACTTGTCCATCGAATTCTTGTACAGCAATTAATTTTGCCTCATGAAACTTCGATATTTCTCTGCGATTGTCTTTTAATAAACTATTGTCGACATTACCTTTGCTATAGCTATCGTTTTGACTGTCTTTTTGTAACTTTTGAATCTTTTGTACCAGGGACCTGGTGGAATTAGTCGTGGTTTCATATAACAGGAACGGAAAGTTTCCCTTAAGTTTGTTTATGTCTTCCTCTTGAACACAGCTGACATTTTTGTTTGCTATAGTGTCTGCGTTTGTCAATGGTACCCTGTTGATATCTGTTTTTCTTGTAATGTCCACGTTTTCTTTTTTAACAAACCTGTCTTTTCTTTCATTTGTCGTGTAATTTTGTACATTATTGAAATATATTTCTCCTATATTCTTACCTCCCTCTTGTACAATGTTGGTATATCTGCCACTTGGAATCATCATTGTTTCTTGTTGCGAATTGTTTAACTTTGTTTTATTTATAATGGTCTTAGTTGCATCGTTTTCTATTCTTATTGTCCGAACAACCTGATTGTGCATTGAATCATTTTTTACGTCACTTTCACTGAGGTTGATCACAGTTTTCTCAGATGATGTTTGTAAATGTACGTTATCCATGCGCTTTTTGTCTCTATTTCCTTCACTAACCATTTGTTGACCATGATGGACTTGGGTTCTGTGTCGCTAAATATGTGTAAAAAAAAACTGGTTTGTCAGTTTTTGATCGTCTTATACAATACAATACAATACAATACTTTTTATTGTAACTGAAGGCCACCTGCCCAAAATACAGCATTACAGAAAATATGCATATAACATGTTATACGTCCCCTAACTTATTGTTAATACATACAATTGTTTCACCCACATAATAAAACTAAAAAAACATTGTTTAACGACCTACAGACAGAAAGCTTGTTAAAACATTGTGGGCAAAGGACAAAAATGCTTATATGTACAATTTCCTCCCTTTCACCAATTTCAGACTAATTCTTGTGAAATTTGCAGGTAAGATACAAAAGCGGACAATAAATTTGGCATACATTTGAGTAGCAGACTTAAAAAACACTTTCTTTTTGTTGTTAATAGTTTTATCCCGGACGAGTCTAAAAGCTGAATTCCCTTTCAAAGTATTAAGAAATTTCTCTCGCTTTTTAAACCCGACAAATTTGTGAAAGCCAAACCAGAGTATTTCATTATCTTGAAAAATAGTACAATACTTCCATTGCATTAAAAAAAAAAAAAAAAAGAGCTTGAAATCTATACTTAGAAAATTCTATATATAAAGAACAATATGACTCGTTTATAACGGTGAGACAAGACATGAATACCTCTGCGTGTAGCATACATCGAGATCAGGCTGAAGAAATGCAGTCCGATCCGTGATCCATACCCCCATCAAGGTACAGTACAATATTTACAGGGCGATATGCCTCGTATGTCGAGACAAGAGAAAAACATAAATATCATTCGTGTTTGGTGTACATCAAGATCAGGCTGGACAAAATGCAGAATGATCCCAGATCCACACCACCACAAAGAAACAGTATGACTCAAATGTCGCATACTATATGACAACAACAAGTTTTCAATCTAAAAAGTACTATCCATAAACATTCTGTAAAACCTTGTACATTTAACCCTTTGACAAGCAATCCAGAGTTTAAATGGCCGAGGAAGAAGTATTTTGGAAACATTGTGGAAAGAGGAGAAAATGCTGATAACCAGCATTGTATCCTTTGCAACATTTCTTTTTCACTTACAGTGGTCATTTCCGTCAACTTGTCGTTTGCACCGCTTTAAATTTTAAGAAATCTAAAATGTTATAGTGTGGGTTAAAAGTTAACCCCTTTTTGTAATACCCTCTGTCAGTTTTGTAATATACGTTGCAAGGTACTTAATCGTATTTATATTATCATTGCTCATGAGATTGTAGAATGAAGCGTGATCTCTCCGGCCACTGTACCAGTTGAACAAATGATTTTTTCGGATTTCCTCATATTGAGGACATTCAAAGAAAGCATGATATTCATTTTCAACGATTAAATTTTCATGAAATGAGAGACAATGTAGACAGACCCTGTCTTCCCCAGTTAAATTGTAATGTTTTCCCTGTTCAATATTCAGTGTGTGATTTGAACATCTAAATCGCGCCATAGCTCTTCCCATAACAAAATCTATATCAATTAAAAGATACTTTTCTGGTGATAAAAGTGTTTTATAACATTTGTAAGTATCACATTGTGATGATGAATCCGTATCACTGAGCCATGTCTGTGTCATACAGTCTGTCAGTCGTTGCTTAAAAGCTCTTAGAAACATATCAACATCCCCAACATCTTGGGCAATCCAAACATAACCAAAACCATATCTGAATAACAATTCCTTAACTTCCGTTGCCCATGTCCGCCCCCCACTATTGTCGATATCTTTTAACATTTTATAACAATTTACTGGGTATCTATAGTGTGGCACTCTCAATAATTGGCACCAGTACCTTACACAGTTTGAAAAATAATGGATACATAGTGGAAGTCGTCCACATTCGCCAAGCACCATAGAAACATTCGTAGTGGAATTAAGTCCCAAGAAATACCTACAGAACTCAATTTGAGACCTTTCTATGATATCACTATGTACAAAGCCCCAAATCTCCGATCCGAAGGTAAGTATCGGAACTACCATAGAATCAAAGAGTTGGAACATTTCTGTCATAGAAAAGTAGCCAAAGGGTTTCTGGAACTGTTTTATTGAGAAAATGTCTTTACGAGCTTGTGATGCGAGTTTCGTTTTTGCCGCGGTCCATGACAATGTTGGAGTAAATAGTAAACCCATATATTTATAAACTGATACTGTTCTAACCTGTTCTCCATTATAAAACCATTTTTCATAGTGACGGAGCGGTCCACCGTCTCTACAGACCTTAATTTTAGGGTTTTTTTTTTTTTTTTTTAAGATTAACTTGCATACACATATCATTACAAAAGGAAGAAACTGCATTTAATTGTAATTGAAGGTTAACTGCCGTTTCGGCGCAATTAGCAACATCATCAGCATACAATAAACAAAATATGTCATGTATCTCATTTGTGATAAAAATACCATTGTGACATTTATCTCTAATATAAGCTATCAGATCATTTATGTACAGGGAGAAAATTATTGGTGAATTTAAATCACCTTTTCTGGTGCCCAAATTACATAGGAATGGCTCCGAGATACTATTTTGTCAATTTTTACATGAGCGCTTAACTTTGAATACATTGATAACAGAACATTAAAAATTTTACCATTCATACCCTTCCCTGCTAAGTTCGAAAATAATTTGTGGTGCACCAACAAGTCAAATCATTATCTCCCGCTAGATGGCATTCTACAAATACACATCTATCTAATTTGGGCATCCTGGGTACAGAAGCGGAGTAATTTTTCAAAACAACAACAGTGACTTTGAATTTCAAATAAAATAAACGTTTACTCAATAAAACGCTACCTGGTGCCATTCATTCAGCTATGATCGGCTAACATGTAACCTATGCACCGACCATTTATTAAAACAGCACCTACACGCTTTGGTGATAGGCTAATAGCTTCAATATAAGCCCTACTTTTCCCCGGTATACGGGGGATGGGTGATGCGTCATATAAGACAGGTCGAATCTTCGATGAATATGACATGCGCAGACAACGCGAGTCAAATGCTTTTTGAAAGTCTACGTACAGTACACAAAATCGCCCACCACGTTTCGTAATATATTTTTGGACCATACTTTGTAAGCTAAATAAGTTATCAGCTACAGAATAACCTGTTCTAAAACCTGCTTGTGATTCGTCAATAATTTCATGTTCCTCCGCCCATAGATAGATCCGATCATTAATTATACTCGAAAATATTTTGTACATAACATTAATCAGTGATATTCCTCTATAGTTACGGGGATCCTGTTTATTGCCTGACTTAAAGACTGGGACAATAATACTCTCACTCCAAGTATCAGGAAAACAACCTGATATCAAAATTCTATTAAAAAGTGCTTTTGATGAAGGGGATAGATATTAAAACTCTTTACCAGACGACAAGATGTTAGACTTGACCAAATTGAAAGCATTTGCAGACGATAAGTTAAAGGCGGCTTAAATGATAGAATCTATCTTTGATAGGATAGAATACATTGTAGGAAAAGAAGAAAGCGCCGGTTACCAGCATTTTCTCCTTTTTCCTTAATGATCCTTACTATCCTGGATATTTCTCTACTAGTAGTTTGCAAAGAAATTTTTACAAGCTATTTGCTGCTTTACTACATGAAGAAAATGTCAAAGATAGAACTCTCTCTTTCATTTCAATGAGGCAACGTAGCAGTGGTGTGACATCGAAAGAAAATCACTACATTATTAAACCCTTTACCACACAATCCCGACTTTTAATGACTCTGAGAAAGAAGCCTTTTGAAAACATCGTGGGAAAAGGAAAAAATGCTGGTAACCAGCATTTTCTCCTTTTCCCACAAAGTTTTCAACCCGATCAAAGACAACTTCCACAATTTGAGCAACATTTAAATTGTCATGTGCAAATGCTTTCAATTTGGGCAAGTCTGCATTTTTGTCGTGTGGTAAAGAGCTAATAGAATTTAATTATCATGTTACATTCTGAAGTAATGTCAGGGCTAAGGGCTATGCCTACTATTCCAGCGTCTACTAATAAACGTGTTGCTATAAATAGAAGCTGTGTACTAGGATGACAGTCATGGATAAGACAACAAGCCCTTTCAGCACCAAATATGTAAACTCGACCTCTTTCTACAAGTCAAAATAGAGACATAAGTTTTTTTTTTTTTTTAGATATGTGCTTGGCTAAATAAGCGGACGGTATAGATCAAGATCAGACTGCACGTTCTGTGCAGTCTGATCTTGATCTATGCCGTCCCAATCTCCGAGCAGAGTTGTCGTTCGTTACCTCACATACATCTCTGCGATGGGCTAAATGACAAGAATCTTGTCAAACCGAGGAAAACATGTTTTGTTACTGTTTAACTGTTTCATGTGTAACATGATAAAGTAGACAAAGCAAATATGATTCCAGATGCATTATAGGTGCATTTAAATTGATGAATTTACCTGTATACAATGGAACTATTTTTTCGAGTTTCTTCACTGATCAGATTCCTACGCCAATTGTAAACCGAATGGCTGCGCTCACGAATGAAGACAAGTTAAACAAAATTATACAGTCCTGTGACAGTTTCGACAAACCGATGGATCTAATTTTGTAACATCAAAGAAGAGATTGTCGTCCTTTAAAACACATTTTAGCTTTTCAGAAAACCCCTCTTTTCCACATTTTCTCCCACTAAGTTTGATTGGCCGTATGCTGTTTGAACAGCAAACAAAACAATCGATACATCTTTCTTTCACCGGCGTTTGTGTCGCCATTTGGGGTTATGGTCATGTGACGGAAAATCTCGCGAGAGGACGGACTACTTTCTGAGCCCACTACAGAGGTGAATGTGAATGAACCGGAGTGCAAGAGAGTGATGCCGTCCGAAAAAGCCCCGCTTTTCGCCTATGGAGCTGAAGGGGTTATTGCATAAAAATTTGAGAAATCATTGTGTCAAAAAGATATAGAGGATATTTGTTTTTTTCTCGTTGAAAGACCTAAATTTATTTCATCGAATGAACATCATCGCTAATATTTTCACGAGTGGCGCAGATATTCTATTTACTTCATGCTTCTTATCACTATTTTGTTGGAACTTTCATCAAAATCCAGTACAGTTCTTTTCGGTAATTCCCCGTGGCGTACCCCCCTCACATAACAACGCAATACAATTTTACGTAAAGCGCAAGAAATATAGCGTAAATTACGTCATATTTCCCTCTATTTGAAGGGCACGCGCTGATTACCTAGGTATCTAGTTCGCGGGAACTACTGTTTTCGCCTTCAATTGGAGAGTTACACAATATAACATAGGTATTTTCACTGGTCGTAACCATGAAATATCAAACCATTATTTCTCGATAAACTACCGAAAATCATGAAATAAAAAACTCTTTTACGAGCCATTTCTCCTTTAGTTTAAACATATTTATTTTCCCTCAAACTTACATGGAAGTGTTATTTCTCCTTTCACTTGAATGCTTCTTAAATGCTTTTTTGCTGCGATATACAGAAACGTCGTCTGCCACTGTGTATTGTAACCAGGTGAAAAAGAAAATCAGGCAGCTAGTATGGATCGGGAGAGAGAGAGAGTTAGTGAGTTAAGGATTCGGAGACAGAAGATATGGAAAATAGGCGTGGCAAGCAAGGTACAGACAGACAATTTTAACCAACTATACTTACCAGAGACAACGGATAAAGACTCGACATGTATTTCCACAGAATAACAGTATTACATATCACAATAAGGATAAACAGGGAATGGATTAATCTGCTACCCATTGCTCTTTGCTATAAACAATGGATATCAACGATGTGTAAGCATCTTGTTCGTCAGGCGCGTAGCAAGTCCAACGTAAGGTGTGCAAGTTTGTGAGTGGCGTAACCAGGAATTTAGAATCACACCCTGAATCGAAATGGTAATTTAATCTCTAGGCTACTTATCACGACACGTTGTGCTTTTTGCGGAGAAGGTAGATCACGATTAGTGTCCACATTTTTTTTTTTTTTACATAATGTGCAGTCTGATCCTGATCTACAATATCCAATACAGTGAGATTTCCTGTATATACTCGTAAGAACTTCGATGAAATATTTGAGTTTTACTTTCGGCTGAAAATGTCCATTTAAAAAAAAAAGAATAACGAGATAAACTACTATATAGAATTACAAAAGAACCGTTTCGCATAGCGTATTGGGATTTATGGGTGTTGTGTCTTCGTGTACTTAAAAATAACATCACATGGGCCTCAGTCATGTCACTCTATTTATCTAAATTGCTTAACTCTTAATCATGTACGATCACTAAAACACGGGAAAAGATGTTATGACTGACAAAAAGGTATCAGCATAATGTACATGAGACTCGGAAAGATTTTTAGCTTATTGGCTTAACTAAAGAAGCGGAAGGTATAGATTCAAGATCGGACTGCACGTTTTGTGCCGTTTAAACTTGATCTGTGTCGTCTGCAAAAGCCCCTATTGTGAGACTGGAAGTGATAATAAATCGATATTTTATCGTAAATCGTGTTTAAAACTGCATCAAAAGCATACGTGTTTATCAAGTCAGTGTTTGAAATTATAAACAAAGGAAACATATGGTTAACATGAAATAAGTGAGTCACACTCTGTGAAAAGAGGGTTTAACCCTTTCCCAAACAAGCCCTGGTTTTCACGTGTCTGCAGTACAAGTCTTTTGAAAACACTGTGGGAAAAGGAGAAATTGCTCGTAATGAGCAATTTCTCCTTTTCCCACAGTGTTTTCTACCCATTTTGACACCTTTCTGCTATTTTCATCAAATTTAAAATTGTCGTCTGCAAACTCTTTCAATTTGGACCAGTCCAAAATTTGTCGTTTGGGAAAGGGTTAAAACATCGGCAAACATTAGCAGCACAGTTGCTTTTGTTTAATTTTCTGCATGTCTAAGGACCATTCTACCTCGGGATTCGGTTTTTAGACAAAATGGTTTTCTATGTATTCATTATCATGACTGGTTTGGTAGGATACATCACGGAGAAATGTTTACCCCTTTTTGCCAGAGGATGGCTCAAATAGGTTTGAATTGATCCTTGCTGCCCAATATATATTCTCGAGGAAAGTAGCCTTTAATCCTTATCCTGCTGAATAATTTGAATGAAACTTTCAAGGCAATATTTAACAAGAAATATCTTTTAAAAAGATAAAAGGCGTAACTTTGCCCACAAATAGGCAGGGGCCCTTAAAATAAACATGTCTGCATTTTTTACCAATCACAAGTCTGTATTTATTTATTTGTTATCAGTACCAAAAAGTAGGTCAAAAGCAAGCACATTCGGCTACGCCGAAAAACACGAATAATGCTATTACAAACTTATTTTTTGGAGAAAAATATCACCTTATCGGACAGTGTAGATCCAAGATCAGACTGCACGTTCTGTGCAGTCTGATCTTGATCTACACTTCCCGCAAAAGGTCACTAAGTTGCGGTTGTCAGCCTAAGGGTTAATAACCTCAAATGAAGGTTAAGCTATAGTTGATAGTTCAAGAAGGTATACCAGGCAAACGAATTTGTAGAACTATATTTTGTCGCGGCTCTATACTTCCGGCCGTTCGCCTCACGTATGGAAAGTTACATTTAACGCTAAACAACCCAACTCTTTATCAAACAAAATGAGCCATGCTCTCTGAAAAGAGGGCTTAATACATCTGCGAAAAGTATCGACCCAGGTCAGCCTGTGCAGTGCGCGCAGGCTGACCTGGGCCTAAACATTTCGCTATTAGTCAATTTTCTGTATGTCAAAGGACCATTCTACCTCATGATTCAGTCGGTTGTGAGACAAAATGTGATGACTTGATTGGTATCAAGCATCACGGGGATGCATTAAGCCCCCTTTTGCCAGAGCGTGGCTCAAATTTTATATTCATCAACACTGAAAGCATTTGCGGAAAATAAATTAAGCATGGATCAAATAATTTGATTTGTCATCGAAAAGGTATCTCCAAATATTTTGGGAAAAGGAGAAAATGCTGATTACCAACATTTTCTTCTTTCCAACAGTTTTCAGAAGAATTCACTCTCCCCTTTTTCCACAGTGTTTCTAGCCTTTCAAAATTTCTATCACTTAAGCCACTGCAAAAGCTTTAATATATGGACAAGTGTAAAAGTTTGTCATCTATTAAATATTTAATAAAGATAAATGCAGCATGAATACTGCAAATTAGTGCAAAGGAACTGCATAAAAGGATTGCGTGTCTTTTTAGTTTGCTTGTTTGTTTGTATTCTTGTCTGTATAGTTGTTCTTTATTTACTTGTCTGTAAGGTTGTTTGTTCTTTTATCTTTCAACTAATCGAATATCCATGCAATAACACCTATGCGATATTTACTTTGATATACCACAGATATTCTGTAGGACATTGATGAAATTTTCGGGGCTAAACGACACGTTTTGTGACGTAGTCAACATTATTCACGACGTCATTATTACAGCTAATCCATATCCGACTAAACTGAATAGATCTATTTCGCTTGAAATAACGCACATATTTTCCCATCTTTTTCACGATGAGTACAAATCAAACCTTAAAAGATAGATAATAAAATTATAATACTTACGTTTCGTATACCAAAAATATCTAAGTCGGCTCAACAATTATCAATTCTCCCAACCTTATTAGAAAATTTTGATATAGCCAACGAAGACACTCTCTACGAATTCTATATATCTAAATATAACAAAAAATACATTTTTAAATATTTTAAATAACATTATTTCTTTGACATTGTTTGTATTAAATTGTATCACGACAGCCAATCACTTTGTCTTGTATCAATTATTATAGTTGTTATGCCTATGTATCAGTTATATCACGAAAGCCAATCAGTTGTATTTTATTATATGACGATAGGCATTTGGTTGCATTGCATCTTATCAGTAATTATTGGAAAGCCAAACAGTTGTGTTGTATTGTATCTGTTATATCAGGAAAGCCAATCAGTTGCGTTATATCAGTTATATCAGAACTGCCAGTTGTAATGTATCAGTTATATCGAGACAACCAACAACCTGTATTGTGTCAGTTATATCACAATTGCCAATAATTTGTATTGTGTCAGTTATATCACATTTGCCAGTGATTTGTATTCTATCAATTACATCACAGTTGCCAATGATTTGTATTCTATCAATTATATCACGACTCCCAATGATTTGATTTCTATTTATTATAACACAACTGCCAATGATTTGTATTGTATCAGTTATATCACGACAACACAGAACGTGCAGTCTGATCGTTCATCTATACCGTCCGTTTATTTGGTCAATCCTGTAAGATAAGATTCTTTTTATTTGTTTAAGCGAGTTGGATTTTCAGCCGTCAAATGAGATCATTATATTCCAGTGAACTTATGTCTTGATCTAATGATACTGTAGTGATGTCATCAAAACTTTACCCTCAAAGCGCCTCTCACCTTTCACAAATATAATTGCCTTTGAGGCCAATGTAGATCAAGATCTGGCTGCACAAAACGTGCATTCTGATTTTTGATCTACACTGCTCTCTTTGCTGAGACATTTTCGACAATTTTGACCTTGATATTACATTTTTGAGCCATGCTCTGTGAAAAGGGGCCTTAATGCATCTGCGAAAAATATCGACCTAGGTCAGCCTGCGCAGTCCGCGCAGGCTGACCTGGGCCGAAACTTTTCGCTATCGGTCAATTTTCTGTATGTCCAAGTACCAGTCTACCTCATGATTAAGTTGGTTGTTTTAAAACAAAAAGGTAGATATTATGCATCCGTAATGATGTGATATCTTGTTTAGTACCATTGATCACGGAGATACATTAAGTCCCCTTTTGCAAGACCATGGTTAACTCTTTATTAGACAACTAAGTTTTAAGCCTGCCCATATTTACAGGCGACAAATCAAATGTGGCTCAAATGATGGAGCTTGTCTGTGAAAGGGCACAAAACATTGTGGCATAAGGAGAAAATGCTGGTTAATATCATTTTTTTCCCTTTTTTTTTCAATGTTTTTAAAAACCTTCCTTGCCAGGGTCGTTAAGCTAGGGATTGTGTGTTCAACGATCAAACTATTAGTATCGAAACTAAAACAGTTTTATGACAGGGTGTTTAAAAAGGGTTTATAATTTTATGACACCCAGGGAAATAAATGTCTATATTGTTCCATAACGACAAGGCGTCCTTCGAGAGAACAATCTGTAGAAATCTGAATAAACAAATCTAGATATATCGTCGTGTGTTCTTATTCCGTGAGTGTCATGGAACTGGTGATTTCTGCTCTCGTAACGCACGTTGTTTGATGACGTCGCGCGGTATTTCAGTTCGTAACCCTTACCAATATTCGAACGGGTTTTTTTTTTTGCAACTGAATATCAGCCAAATGCCAGACAGAAAACACGTAAAAAATATCAAATTTCTGGGTATATTGAAAGTGTCTGGGTAAATACAAATTGATGTAATTTTTCGTATTTCTAAAAAGCATCCCTTCTCAAAAAGCTACCACGGCCTATTACTCTCTGCTATAATTGCTAACGAGCCACCGGAATTAGGTCATGCCATGTTTGCACAAGAAGGCTAACGACATGTTTGTTCTTAATGCACCATAGCAATTAATATTCAAGTGAGAATTTTTTAATATCAAAAATGATTGTTTTATTAAAGCAAGTACTTTCTAGTTCGTATTCTTGTCTAAAATCTTAATTTTATCACGTTGTTACGGTATACGAGGCTTCGTCAAAAACTGGACAGACAGGTCCAAGTAATTGGGTACAACAGGTATTTGTTAAATTGTCTATCATGAATAGATCTCAATTTTTATTGTAAATGTTTCAGTAAGTCATTCTGGCTAACAGAGTGTATGAAACTGATACAATATGTTTGTGCTTTGGATTACAAACACATCCTCTGCTTTACACCCCTTTACAATAAGCGATTCACTTGTCTCTGCTTTACACCCCTTTACAATAAGCGATTCACTTATCTCTGCTTTACACCCCTTTACAATAAGCGATTCACTTGTCTCTGCTTTACACCCCTTTACAATAAGCGATTCACTTGTCTCTGCTTTACACCCCTTTACAATAAACGATTCACTTGTCTCTGCTTTACATCCCTTCACAATAAGCGATTCACTTGTCTCTGCTTTACACCCGTTTACAATAAGCGATTCACTTGTCTCTGCTTTACACCCCTTTACAATAAGCGATTCACTTGTCTCTGCTTTACACCCCTTTACAATAAGCGATTCACTTGTCTCTGCTTTACACCCCTTTACAATAAGCAATTCACTTGTCTCTGCTTTACACCCCTTTACAATAAGCAATTCACTTGTCTCTGCTTTACACCCCTTCACAACAAGCGATTCACTTTTTTAAAGAAAATTCCTGTCTCATTTTCTGGTATTACTCCGCAGAAGTTACCTCTCGCTCATTAATGTTCCTTTTGACCCTCATTAGTAGACAGTTCGAACATTCTGAATATAGGCTTTCAAATGAAAATTTACAAAAACGACGCCTTTCCAACGGTGCGGATAAATAGCTACTACGGTAAGTTGATTAGCTCACGATTCAGGGGTCAGGGGTTCTAATCTGGCTTGGGTTATTATTTAATTATTATTTCTTTAAGTAGCTTATAGTATTACTCAACGAAAGTGACCTGTCACTCACTCACTGTTGTCAATACTCGGTGAATTTCGCGGGTTCGTTTGTTTGAAAGGTAATCCAGTGTGAAATTGTTCCATATAAGTTGAGTGTGATCCCGCGAAATTCACATAGTATTGACGAAGGTAAATGAGTGACAGGTCAGTCTATATATACAGATTCAAACATAAACATTGTACAGGCTTAAAAACAGTATCGGTATAACTGACAAATATTCCATAGAAAATAATGATAGTTGTGCCTTGTTTGACAAGATGTCCATTGAGAACACGAGGTGTATGGATCAGCCAAGCTGTGTCGATAAACGTTTTGCTGTTTTCAGCTTTTGAGATACTAACCTTTTATGAATCAACCCCGTGTTTTAGAGACTCTGCAGCATAAAGATTTTGAAAAAGTATGTGAAAAAAGGAGAAAATGATAGTAATCAGCATACGCTCCTTTTCTCACAATGGTTTCATAAGCCTTCATCGTCAGGGATGTTAAACCTCTGGATTGTATGGTTAAGAGATTATGTAAAACCCAATACTTTCAATATAAGCTTATTTGAGGGTGTGCAACCGTTCACCATAATAATCTCTAGTTTGAACGCCCTTAAGGGAAAAGGCTTTCGCAGACATATAGATACGGCCATGAATTTGTTTTATCTTAAAACATTGCCAATTGATGAATGAATAATATAAATAGGCAAGGGATTTGAATATTTATTTGATGGGTTTATGAAGCCAATAAAGTGAAAGAGAGTAAATACTCGTACCGGAAAATAAGCCTCAATCGATCGAATACGAAAAGGTAAGCCGGCAAAAAGATAGTGGAGCAATGCTCTCTTAAAAGATGGCTTAATGCATCTGCACAAAGTATCGACCCTTGTCACCCTGCACAGTCCTCGCAGGCTGGCCTGGGTCGCAACTTTTTCTGCATGTCTAAGGACCAGTCTATCTCATGATTTAATCGGTTGTTTGAAAAAAATGGATGGCATGGATCCATAAATGGGTCATTCTACCGAAAACGTATATTTTGGAGTACCAAAATTTCTAGTTTCGATACATTTCCGATGAAAAATAATATCTTTTCTAAACACCTTAACTTGCGATGCAAAATACATGCAGCGCAGTTTTTCAATTATGTAAACGCACAGAGGCTCAAAAGAGACACTGGTCAAGAAAATTTGTCCATTCCATCACAATATTTAAAGTACTTTTGAAAGGAGATTATTTTTTAAGTTTTTTTAAGTTTACTAACTATGGCAATTATGGTATGTTTAAATGCAAGTTATTCCATTTTAGTAAAAACAAGTCGGCAATTATGAATTGAATTATGAAAAACCCACTCAAAATTAACTTGTCCCTGATTTTTGCCAAATTTTGAAACTTTACTATCGAAAATGACAGTTAATATGTACGGACACGGCTAAAATTACAATCCAGGAACCGTGATAAATGCAGAGAATCGTGGGTACTTGGTATTCCGTTTATGTTTAAAAGTTGACACGTGACTGCGTTACAGTACAGACGGTGGTGTTATGGAAGGGACTAATTGTTACGGAGTTGACTTAAAAGCATATGCAACTTTAAAACACTTCATTTTTTTTTTAATCCAAAGTGCAACATTACAAACCATGTGAAAGAAAATGACCAACGAAAATAAATTCTGAAGAGTGCAGAAAGCCCCCCCTTCCCCCCCCCCCCCCCCCCCCCAAACACAAGATTGATGTCTGTCTACTCTATAACGGTTTGATCTCACTGATACAAGGAGTCATGCAGAGGCATTACAAAATGGCATTACAAACTGTTTACCGTGTTTTTTTTTCATAGACACAATCCATACATATGTCTATCTTGAATTTTAAGAATTTTTTAAAACACCTTACAAGACAAAGGTCCTGTGTGGCTCAGCAGTAAAGTGTAGGACTCTTGACCTTGGGACCCAGAGTCTGAGCCTCACTGGAACCACTGGGGTTTTTTTTTGGAGTGTCCTTTGGCAAGACACTTCAGAACCCTGGCCCAGTGCTGGTAAAGCCCAGGACATACATGGATATACATGTATGCTGTCGCCGTGATACGACTTAGGGAATGTTAAAAGTGGCGTAAAATACCATTCAATTAATTGATTACGTGTATTTACCATCTCCCTTTACCCCAATGCTATCCTTTCGAAGACAATTCCCTGCCTTTGAGCAACCGATAATTCATCGATACAAATGATTTGAATTTCGACAAGTCCAAAAAATTGTTGTTTGGTAATGAACTAAGATTTTTTTCTTTTCTTTTTTTTTCTCAATTTCCGGTCGGATTCCTTTTTGATCCGGTAACAATGTGCCTGCTAGTCACTTTCTGAGGTGGATCAATGAGTGCCACAAAACGTTCTATTTTATACCAGAGAACGTCAACACACATTAACCAGAAAAATCTGTTTTGAACGACTGATTGCGTCACATGCATCTGGATCTTTCCATCATCTGCATTGAGAACGGCTCCAGGAAATGGCTTGACTTCACCAGACACAACAAAGTACAAACCTTTCTGAGATTCGTCATCTCCGGTACTCATGAAATAGATTTTGAATACATAATGAATTAATGCCCGTTTTGTGTGACACCATACGGCAGGTAGATAAAGATAAAAAAAGAAATGACCCGGCCTCCTTTCCACCCAATTCATTTCGAAAACAATTTGCTGGCACAGATTTCAATAGTTCGTTGAAGGCAATGATTCAACTCCCAGACGTATTTTGAGATGCTTTAGAAAATATAGTGGAAAAATGCCAACTCTGTTTTGAAGTGTGGCATGCCAGAGATAGGTGAAAACATACTTTAGAACGTTAATAGATTGATACTAGTACTTAATATCAATAAATTTACTTAAACATATTACTGTTTGATGATGGCTGACGGAAAAATGTCTGCATTTGCCAATTGCACAGGCTGATCTATATCGATACTCTTTGTGGATTAAATAACATGTATTTTCTTATAAGATGACAGAAATATGTATACCCTATGACATTGTCGAATAAAAATAGTAAGATGTACTTTGAATGAAGCTTACAATGAGGTAATATCGCATATTTGTTATTGAGGCTCCACATCTGAATGTTCAGAAAAGTTCACAGGTTCTGAACTGAACCAACTACAAGCATATGTCTGGTGCTTCACGGAAACAGTTCATTATTCAGTGCAACACCTTAATAGCTTATGAAGTAAAAATATACAATGTAGCAATACAAAAGGTTTATTTGGCAGAAATATGGACATAATAAAATTACTAAATTAGCTGATGTTAAGTTTATTTCATATTTTTTTTTTTTTTTTTTATTTCATCTCCGCTATCTTTGGCAGCTAATATTTCATAAGAAATGTCACAAATTGTTGAGTCTTTCCTCTCTCCGTCTGATGGACAATATCTTAGAAATTTAAAGGATGGTTTTGTGATGTCTAAATTTTCCTCTATTTCCTTTATTATATGTCTCTTTTATTTTATGAGACGGTAGTTGTAAAAATTGATAATTAAATGAGTCGTTAGTTTTCAAAAATAGGGCCCATTGTCAATGCGTTTGATTTGTAGTTTAGGGATCTTTGGTTCAGATCCCGATGGCTGCGCTCTTCATGTCCAAGTGTCTTTTACTGGTGAAGATCATGAAACACATGAATAAGTGCACTTTGCCCAGATATGTAAGTGATATATGACTGAGCGTTTGTTGAAAGTGGCATTTAAACACCATCAATCAACCAGTCTACCGATCATCTAGATAGGCCATTTACAACTTGCAGAATTTGGATGTGACTGTCGCTTCATTTCAAAACGTAGATAGTGGGGATAAAATAAACTTCGATTGTATGGCCCTGTGGTATTCTCGCAAAAACTAGAAAAAACACTGTAAGAAGAGGAGAAAGTGCTCGTTTCAAAAAGGTTGTTACACTTCATCTATAAAAACACGTATCTGCTCTGAAACGCTTTAATGTAATCAAAATTCAGGAAAATTGTCACCACCGTAACAAATTCGTCCGAACCGTGACGGAATGTTTTGTTGCGGTTGTGACTGTGACGGAGGAGACATTTTCTGATTGAAACATTGCATAAGCCACATAAAACCTGATGAACAAATGTTCACGTCTAATTCAAGACCCTACACTTCCTTTCACAATGAAAATCGTCCTGTTTTTAGATGGAATGTATATATTGTAAAAGTAACCTACGAATGGGACACATCATAAATATACGGAAAAGAACTCACCAATCATCCGTTGTGTTTTTCAGTTCCCAACTTCTTTCGTGCCATGAACTGGGCATCATTGACTTCTCAAATGATGACACGATGACGTCAGATATGACATAAGCAAAATTGACGCTTGCACAATTTACAGAATTTATTGCTTTATCAATTGTGACGGTTGTCACAGGATTGTACAGGACTGGATATTCTTTTGGATTTAAGGATCAATTATGCTCAAAATGTTCGAGTCTTAACACAGAAATCAAATCAGATGTATATACAATGTGTAAAACATGTATGAAAAATAATTCTGATACATAAGTATTGAAATCTAAGAAGTATTACCTCATTTCGTTACGTTGGGAACATATGCTTTTTCGTATGTTGAACTGTTCTTAGGGTTATTATTTTGGTTATTTGTATTATTATTTTCTTTAGAGTTTGACGTGTTTGTCTCAGGTTGGGTTGTGATGTTATATCGTGAAAAAAGGGGTAAAGTTCCAAAATTATTTTTTTTTATTTTTGAGAGAAAATGCTTGGGACAGGATACATACACTTCCTGTAGATTGACCCAATTATGGGATGACTTGCTTGGTATGATGCATAACGGAGATGCATTAAACCCCTTTACTAGAGCTCATCTAATCGTATTTATCGGTTCGTACAAGATTTTCTTTTATTTACAGCATAAAGGCTATAAAGTCTCGGGAGCGTTAAAACACAGGACTGTGGTAAAGGGTTTATGGCACTTATAATTGACGTTTTTTTCTTGTTGTTGTTGTTTAGCTTTATTGCTGTGCAGTCTGCAACACCTATTAAAGAATGAATAACATTAATGGGCTAGGGGAGTAGATAATTTGTCTGAAAGCTTTATAGCCGGGGCGTAAGTTAGAGTAATAAATACTGTAATTAAGAATGGAATGAAATAAATTATTATAGAACATAAACAAAGCTCACAATGCGTTCAACGCAAACTCGTATCTGGATTTCATGCCTGTAAGCTGTGAAAATCTTTACGATGATAAGTAATCTGTACTGACAAACAAAAATGGAGAAGTAAGATTGTACCAGATCGGAAGCACAACGAATTTCCTGTGTCCTTTTCTCTATCTCTTTACCAAACGACAAAAACATAGACTTGTCCAAATCCAAAGCACTTGCAGACAAGAAATCGACAGAAGCTCAGATGATGATAGTTATCTTTAAAAGGTTAGAAAACTTAGTGGGAAATGGAGAAAATTCTGGAAACCAGCATTTTCTCCTTTCCCCTAATGTTTTCAAAAGCTTTCTCCTTCAGGGTCGTTAAAACTCGGGATTGTGTGGTAAGAGGCTATATCAATATTGTAATGTTATTAATTCCATGATTTCACCTCGGTCCTATTATCTGGCCAAGGACTGTTGGAGTGGCCAGTAGAGCCCAAATAACTGGTCTAATATGAAACTACCCAGTCAACTCCTTAGCGGACGAGAAACTCTTACACTTGTCGAAATTGAAAGCGTTTTCAGATGACAAATCAGATATAACTCAAGTGATGAGAATCTTAATTGTCCGAAAACATTGTGGAAAAAGGAGAAATTGCTGGTTACCAGCATTTTCTCCTTTTCCATTACGTTTTTATCCCTTTACCAAACAGTCCCGAGTTTTAACGACCCTGAGAAAGAAACATTTTGAAAACATTGTGGGAAAAGGAGAAAATTGCTGGTAACCAGCATTTTCTTCCTTTTCCCCATACCGTTTTCTACTCTGCTCAAAACAAATTTTGACTTTTCAGTTACATTTATTTTGTTGTCTGCAAATGCTTTTAAATGGGACCAGTCTAAAAGGTAAATAGTTAAATAAAGCACGCTACCTCAGGGTCGTTAAAATTCTACATTGTTTGGTTAATGAATGCCAATGAGATAGTCCAGGGAACGTGTTAGGATGTTTGTGTAGCATTGTCGTTAAATTTTCTGAAGGTCGAAATTCCTCCACCAGTTGAGATATTTTGGTTATAATAAAGAGTGATGCTTAGGTCATCAAAAAGGAGAGGTGCATTGAAGAACTGTGGCTTACTCCAGCTTTTTTTTTTTCAGTGAAGGATTACGATAGAAAATTGTGAGTCAGTCTGTTTTCGGATTTTTTTAAACCGGGAGTCTTACAGTTTTAAGAACGGTAACGCGGTCTAATTTCGGCGAAGAAATGTGTAGGTGCATACCAGCCATCGTAATACAGCCGAGGGATTTGATCGATGGTTCACCCAAGGTTTGCTGAACTGCTGTATGGTATATCAACCAAAAGGTATAAGTAAAAATATAGGTAATGAGAGATATAGATAAACAGATACATACGTGAACAAAGGGAGGGGAGAAAAGGCTTATAAAATTTATGTACGGTTTAATACCAGTCAAAAAATCAATAAAAGTTACAGGTACAATATCAGGTTGACATTTTACAGCTTTTAGATACAATGCTACTTTGCTAGTTTGGTTGCTTTCTTGGAGCTTTTTTTGTGTAAATCATTTTTCTAAAGGTATACGAACCATGCTCTATGAAAAGGAGTCTTAATGCATCTGCAAAAAGTATCGATTCAGGTCAGCCTGCGCAATCCGCGCAGGCGGACTTAGGCCGAAACTTTTTGCTACTTGTTAATTTTCTGCATGTCAAAGGACAATTGTACCTAATGATTCAGTCGATTGTTAGACAAAATGGACTTTATGGGTCCATATATATGTGATGACTTGCTTGATACCATGCATCACGGACATGCATTAAGGCCCCTTTTGCCAGAGCAGGGCTAATATATATTTAGATTTCTACACAGGGATCTTGTCAGTATATGTGTTCTTCCATTATCAAAGGCTAAATATAAATATCGGACAAAAACATGGATATTCATCACCAACTTCATGTAGATGCCTCAGTCTGTTTGCTTGCGTTAGATACCCCCAACTGGGCGTTCTCTTTGTGTATGCCATGTTTTTGTCTCACATGCTTTTTTTCATTTGGCAAACCTGGGATGATCCATTGATCCCCTCGGCTGTATTACGATCGTACATGGTACATTTCTTCGCCGGAAATGCACCGCTTTGCCGTTCTTAAATTTGTAAGGCTCCATTGAAAAAGAGAACACTAGTCACGATTTTTCCACAAGTTTCTATTAAAATCTTTCTAAAGACAGTTTCGTTGACAAACAGTTTGTGCATTCAATTTTAAAGCTGTCTATCAATTCCGTTGGCAGGCTTCAGCGACAGATTGATGTATGTTAATAACTTTACCGTGGTTGTTAATGTCGTTGCTAATCGATTTACATGGGCGCTGCCATGTTTAACATCATGTTACTGACAGTTCATGTACTTCAAAATGGAAACCTCCTTGATACAAACGAGGAGAGATGTAGTTATGGAAATGGCCGAGTTGTGAAGAGTATTGTGTTTTGTAGCCACTTGCTCGTCGTAACAGTATTACCAATTTCCTAGACCATTAACACTCACGCTGAAACTTTCCAGTCTAAAGTATCGCAGGACGAAATCTGTCAGCATATTTTTTAACAATTCAATTAAGTAATCAAATTTATTTCATGCTTTCTGGTAGGATATCGAGAAATAGCGGTGAAAATATTTTTCGATATTACACGGGTACGACCAGTGAGAATACCTACCGCGGGGAGTTTGTACTGATTTTTATGGAAGTCTCGACAAAAAAAAAAATGGCGTTAGAAGCATGAAATAAATAGAATATTTGTTTTTTTCGGTGAAAGATCGAAATTTATTTCATTTCGTGAACATCATCGGTAATATTTTCACGAGTGGCTGAACATCATCGGTAATATTTTCACGAGTGGCTGAACATCATCGGTAATATTTTCACGAGTGGCTGCGCCACTCGTGAAAATATTACCGATGATGTTCACTCGATGAAATAAATTTCGATCTTTCACCGAAAAAAACAAATATCCTCTATGTAATCGTCAAGATTTGAGCCACGCTCTGGCAAAAAAGGCTTTATTGCATCTCCGCGATGCAGTATACCTAGTGAAGTCATCACACAATCATAGATCCATAAAACCAAGTTTGACTGACAGCCGACTGAACCCCGGGGTAAAAATGTCCTTGAACATGTAGAAAATCTACAAATACCAAAATATTTCGACCCAGGTCAGCCTATGCGAACTGTGCAGGCTGATATGAGTCGATACTTTTTGCAAATGCATTTTACCCCCTTTTTACAAAGCACGACTAATATTTGCAAGATTTCACTCGAAATTATTGTACGACAGGTTACTTGTCAAGCACTTTTCAAACTGGGTATACAGTTGTTTCTAGAAAGCCACGTCCGAATGGAACTGTGATAAAACTTTTAAACTCGTGTGAAAATTGATCCATCTTGAGAGTATGGAGTGTCAATTACTCAAGAAAATGCGATGAGAATAAGGCACTTCACTCTTTGGCTTTTAGCAATGTTCTCCCCTTATTTGATTAACGTGATCTCTCAAACTCTGGCGGTTTTACCTTTACACCATTGCAAATATTGTGGACAACAGAAAAGATTACCTTTACAAGTATTCTTTTTCAATTTTCTTTAAATCTTTGCCAAACGACAAAATTTTGGAAAGGACCAAAGTGGGAGCATGTGCAGAGGTCAAATTGAATGATGCTGAAATGACAATTTCTGTCTGTGATATAGAACATTTTCTTGACAAAGAAAATCCTTCTCTTTTCGTGTCGTTAACTTTCGAGATTGTGGGTCAAAGGGTGAAGTCTCTATCAGACGACAAAAATAATCAGACTCGTCCAAAGTGAAAGCATTTGCAGACGACAGACTTAGAAAAGATGAAAATGCTTATCTCTGAAAGGATTGGAAACATTTTAAGGACTGAGAAACAACTGAATACCAGCATTTTCTTGTTTTCCTACAATACTCTCAGAAGCTTTTTCATAAGGGTCGTCAAACAACAAGATTTTGTGGCATATGATCAAAGTAATCTGGGTCCGTATTCACCAATCATTTGTAAGAACATTCTGTGTTTTATTCTCCAGAGTTTTCTAAATTTGAAAGTAACACAACTACTTATAAGCTAAACAATTTGGTTTAGCCAATCAGAAGTTGTGTTACTTTTAAATTTAAATATTCTTGAAGAACAAAACCAAGAACATTTTTAACCCTTAGGCTGCTAGGCGAGACTCTGGGCGCTTTTGCCGACAGTGCAGATCAAGAACAGACTGCACAGAACTTGCAGTCTGATCTTAATCTACACTATCCGTTAAGGAGATATTTTTCTCAAAATGATAACTTTGAAATTGCAACATTTGGGTTTTCACTATTGACTTAAAAGTTTCATTTGAGTTATTTAGCAGGTTAAGGGTTAAAAATGGTTGGTAAAAACGGACCCTGGTGTTTTTCTTAATATTCTATTCAAGATATCAAAATTTTATTTTTGTTCAAAGGGAGAATACAAGTGTGTGTGTGGGGGGGGGGGGGGGGTTAAATTAGCTGAGCCATACCTTGTGAAAAGTGGGCTTTATGTTTTATGCACCTGCAAAAAAGTATCCATTCAGGTCAGCCTGCGCAGTTTGCGCGAGCTCATCCAGGTCGAAACTTTTTGCAGTTGTTAATTTTTCTAGATGTCCAAGGACCAGTCTCTCTCTAGGTTTAGCCGGTTGTAAGACAAATTTGATGGATCCATAATTATTTGATGACTTGTTTGCTATAGTGCAGCACGGAGATGCATAAAAAACCTCACTGAATACCAGAGCATGACTCAGTTGTATCAGAATCAATGTATTAACCCTAGGGCTGCTAAGGGCGACTCAAGCATCTTTTGCGGACAGTGTAGATCAAGATCAGACTGCACAGAACGTGCAGTCTGATCTTGGATCTACACTGTCCGATAAGGAGATACTTTTCAAAATAAATAAATAAATAAATAAAATAAAATAACTTTGGAATTGCAACATCTGAGTTTTTACTATCAGATTGAAAGTTTTATTTGACTTATCTAGTAGGATAAGGATTAATTCAACAAAGAGACGTTGATTTCTGCCAAGATCTATTTTACTAGTTCCTATGCATGCAATAAGATGAACGTAAGAACTAAAATGGCGCCATGCCAAACCGCCTTGACAAATTCTGTATATCTTTCTCTTGTGCTTTATAACCGAATTGCTGGTACTTTATCTGAACCATTTTCAAAACAACCCCGTGATTTTATTCTTCTGGTTAATATATTTAGCCATACTCTGTGAAAAGGGAGTTTAATGCATAGGCAAAATAATATCGAACAATGTCAGCCTGTGCTATTGGCGCAGGATGGCAATGGTCGGAACTTTTTACTTTTGGTATATTTTCTGCATGTCCAAGTACCATTCTAATTCAGGATTGAGCCGTTTATTTGACAAAATTAATTTTATGAATCAATAACTGTAATGCCTTGCTTGGTATAATGTACCATGGAGATAAACTGTACCAGAATCACTGTATTAATTCTATAAAGAGAGGCTGATTTCTGCAGGGTTGTGTTTCACTTATTAATATGCATGAAAAAAGCTAGACATAAGAACTAATTTGGCGCCAGGTAAAACTACTTTGGCAAATTTTGTATATCTTTCTCTCGCGCTTTCTTTACCGAACTGTTGGGTCCAGCTTCAAGAAAAAAAAAAAACTTGAGTCCCTTATTTTGCTCGAATCTTCTAACTGAGCTATTTTTCTGAATTACGTTGAATTCTTTATTTGAGTCGTATTCTACAAACATTTTCAAACTTTAGTAACGATCTCAAATCATAAATTGACACAACGTTTCAGTCTCAACTCAGCAAAATAAACTGAGTTAGCTCTGTTAACTCTCTACCACACAATCCCGACTTTTAACTACCCTGAAAAAGAAGCCTTTGGAAAACATTAAGGGAAAATGAGAAAATGCTGGTAACCAGCATTTTCTCCTTTTCCCACAATGTTTTCTAACCTTCCCAAAAGAAATTTCAGTTTTTGAGTTACATTTATTTTGTCGTCTGCAAATGCTTGCAATTTGGACTAGTCTAAAAAATTGTCGTTTGGTAAAGAGTTAATAGACTTAGTTCCATTATTTTACTGAGTTGAGTCTGACACATTGCGTCAACTAAGGACAGTTCCGCTGTGAAAGCTCTTTGCATTATCTTAAGCTTTTACCATTTACCACAAAATTCCGAGTATAAAATACCTTGAGAAAGAAGACTTCTGAAAACATTGTGGGAAAAGGAGAAAATGCTGGTAACCAGCATTTTCTCCTTTTCCCACAGTGTTTTCTACCCTCCCACAACAAATTGCAATATTTTAGTCATGTTTATTATGTCGTCTGCAAATGCTTTGAATATTGTCTAGTCTAAAAATTTGTCGTTTGATAAAAACTTAAAGTAACATACGTTGCCAAATGTAAACAAAGCAGGTGTTGGAATGCGTTTAAATTGAAATTATATCATTTAAAATAAAGGAATTATTATGAAGATGACAATCTGTTATTGTACGGCGATCCAAGTGTTTGTCGCAGGCAGAGAAATTAATTGTAAAAGGTTAAAAGTTGCCAGGTCACTCTGTCTTTTGTTTACTTTTTGATCGATTTTAAAATCCATTTTTCTGCCAGCGACTAACAACTGGTCCGACATATGTGCTCTCGTTTTACCCTTTACCAAACGACAAAATTTTAGACTTGGCCAAATTGAAAGCATTTTCAGACGACAAATTAAATGCGACTTAAATGACGGAATTAGTCTGTGGTAGGGTAGAAAACATTATGCGAAAAGGAGAAAATGCTGGTTACCAACATTTTCTCCTTTTCCCACAATGTTTTCTAAAGGCCATTTCCTCAGGGACTTGAACACACGGGACTGTTTGGTAAAAGGTTGGCCAGTTCCGAAATATAACGAGGTTTGTCGAGTTCCAGTCATGTAGAAATATCCTTAACGGGTAATTGGGTAAATCTTAGAAAAATATTAAATTACAAAATAGTACAAGAAAAGGATCCTCCCCTATCATATTAATTTGCTATGGTATGATTAAAGGCCCCGAGTTGTCGATTGACGGTAGCAACGTTTGTATATTGGTGTCATAAATGTAGGGTTAAATGGTGCTGGTTGGGGCCCGCCGAATAAACGTGAACATTTTTTACCAATCGCAAATAACCAGCTATTCAATCCATTTAATCAGCACCACAAATTAGATCAGAGGCAAGCGCATTTAGCTTGGCCGAAAAATAACAGGAGACAGACTACATGACCAGATGGCTCGCAAAGAAGAAAAATGTCGTTTATAGAATGTAAAGTTGTAAAGTGGTAAGCATAGAACTGATATATGTTCTGTAAAAAGGGGGATAAATGCATCTGCAAAGGCTATCGAACCAGGGCAGCCTGCGCGGACTGCGCAGGCTGACCTGGGTCGAAACTTTTTGCCATTGGTCACTTTTCTACAATGTCAATCGACCAGTCTACCTCTGAATTTAGTCCGTTGCTAGACAAAATGAATTTTATGGATCCGTAATTATCTGATGACTTGCCTGGTACCACATAGTTGCATAAAACCCCTTTTTCACAGAACATGGCTCATATTTACCATGGTGATAAACGACGTGTCTGATTGAAGTCAGCCGGGATGAATTATGGGAGTTACATTGTATAAAGACACCGGAAAATCACAAAATTTGATAAAACACCTACAGGGATTTCTGGTTTTATCGAAATTAATCAATAGACTTCTGAGAGGGATTCGCTTCGTTTTTGAGGACAGTGTAGATAAAGATCGGGCTGCAGGGAACATGGCAGTCAGACAGATGATGGGTAAAAATGAATCATTTGGAGAGGGGACTGGGCTTAAAGAATTGAGACAGACAGACAGACAGACAGACGGACGGACGGACAAACAGGAAGGCAGACAGACAGACAGACAGTATAAAACACGACAGAATGTTACACGACAACTAATTAGTACCGGGGGGAATGTGGAAATTGAGGTAAAAAAATGTGGACTGTAGCTGAAGACTTTAGAGAGACAGAGAGAGACAGAAAAACACAGAAACTTTGACAGACACGCTTACAGATTAACAGATCGACAATTTCTCATGCCGCAGAATGATCAATACGAAGCGGAATCATCCGCCGTAACAGGTTATTACAAAATATCATGTTTGGAGGTCATCTGTATTTCTATTGTTTCCTTGTCGTTACCGACGTCCGATCATCTCTTGTAATAATACACAGTGGCATGCTGTTGAATCTTTAACAAATGACACAAATTTGGATTCGTCCAAACTTAAACATTTCAAAAGGACACATTAAACGGCTCTCGAGTCATCGGATTAAAATGGTAGAAAACGTATTGCGAAAAGGGGAAAATGCTGATTGACAGCATTTTCTCCTTTTCCCACAATCTTTAAAAAAAAAAAAAGAGAGAAAACCCTTCCTCCTCAGGGTCGTTAACGTTCGGGATTGCTTGTTTAACCCTTTACCAGACGACAAAATTTTAGCCTTGTCCAAATTGAAAGCATTTGCAGACGACAATTTTAATGTGGCTCGAATGGTGCAATTTTTCTTTGATAGGGTTAAAACATTGCGGGAAAAGGAGAAAATGCTGGTTAACAGCATTTTCTCCTTTTCCCACGATGTTTTCAAAAGGCTTCTTTCCCAGGGGCGTCAAAGGCGGCATTGTGCGGTAAAGGGTTTACCACACAATCCCGACTTTCAACGACCCTGAGGAAGAAGCCTTTTGAAAACATTGTGGGAAAAGGAGAAAATGCTGGTGACCAGCATTTTCTGCTTTTCCCACAATGTTTTCTACTCATCCAAAAAAACAAATTTCAATTTTTGATTCACATTTATTTTGTCGTCTGCAAAAGCTTTCAATTTGGACTAGTCTGAAATTTTGTTGTTTGGTAAAGAGTTAATGGGTAACTCCTAAAATGATAATCATAAGCACAATATTTATATTTACGCGTCGTGTATAAACTCTTTACCTCACAGTTCCGAGTTTTAACGACTTTAAAAAAAAAAAAACCGATGGTGGAAACAATGTAACAATGATAAGCGGTGAGAGTGGTATGAATCCTGTTGCAATAACTAACTCCAGTCCTCGGAAAGAAATTGGCTGAGCTGGGGATTCGAACCACCGACCACTTTTTTCCAAATTCCTTTACGATGCCGACTGCGCTACTGGGCTCAGTCTCAAACCATGGGATTGAAAGGATGGAAAACATCGTGGGAAAAGGAGAATATACTGATTATCAGGGTCCGCATTCTTAAGGACGTTTTCAGTCTTATTCTCCAGAATTTTCTAAACTTTTTTTAAATTTTGAAAATCCTGGACAGTAAGAAAAATAATGTTCTTAAGAATGGTTGGTGAACACGGGGACCCAGCATTTTATCCTTTTCCCACATTTTTTCAAAAGCCATCTTCCTAAAGGCCTTTGAAAGTCGGAATTGTTTTGTAAATGGGTGAACTCTCAAAACGACAATCACAAGCACAGTATTTCAATTTGTGGGTTTTGTACTATCCCTTTATCTCAAAGTCCCAGCATTTTCTCTTTATTTCCACAATGGTTTTAAAAGTCCTCTACATCAGGATTGTAAAAACTCAGGATTGTGCTGTAAAAGTTTAGAACATACAAATAAGGGTTTGCCCTGCTCAAAAGCCATGGAACGAAACTCTTAGAATGGATAGAATGGTGGCAAAAGGAGAAAATGCATGCGACAAACGCGTGTACTCAAAAGGTTAAAAAAAAGAATGATGCTCTGTAATATTCACACTTTATCAAAGCACAAAATTTTAGACTCTTCCTTGTTGGAAGCATTTACAGACGGCAAATTGCTGAATCGATAAAATTTGTTTATAAAAGGGGAGAAAATAGTTTGGGAAAAGGAGAAAATGCTGATAAACAGCTATTATTCCTTATCCTACGATTTTTACAAAAGTTTTCAAATATGCCTTTTCTAAAAGAGATTTAAACATGGGAGTGTCTGATAAAAGGTTAAGATTTTACATCAGATCCGGCGGGGGTACGGGGGAAGGGTGGAAAATTTGATGAGGGCGATAACTGAAAAATGAAAAGTGATTTTACTGTCTGAAATGTTCAAGATGTATCTATAAACATTAATGTGTTGCAATGTTTTAGCAGGAAAGATAGCGTATCAAAGCAGCCAGACAAATATATCTTGTATCAAGTCAAGTCAACATGACAAGGTACCAGTTTGTGTTTGCTTTAATAAAGCTGAACATCATTCTTCTTTTAGACGAATGGCTATACATTTCGATACACATAGAACAATAAAGTCGTAGGTGTAACTTACGACCTTTAGTGCCTGGTTTACACTTGCGATAAGCTCACAGCACCCGTAATTTGCTGATATCCCATTTCCCTGCGGCTGCAGTACCGAGGCAGACGGAAGTCGTCCGGTCATCCTACGGATTCACGGGCGCCGTAGCCTCAACTATTTTGTTTAACTCCGCACTCGGGTGGCTCAGTCGGTATTTTAACCCTTAAATTGCCAAGCGCGACTCTCTAACCTTATGCGGGACAGTGTAGATCAAGATCAGACTGCACGGAACGTGTAGTCTGATCTTGGATCTACACTGTCTGATAAAGAGAAATTATTCGCCAAAAAATAAGTTTGAAATACCAATATTTGGGTTTCTACTTCCGGATTGAAGGTTTCATTTAACTTATTTAGCAGGATAAGGGTTAAAAGGCCTGAAACCAAGAGGCCGCTGATTGTACTGTGACAGGGTTCATTCTTTTCTCGCTGCTTAAACCTTTACCGTACAATGCCGCCTTTTGACGCCCCTGGGAAAGAAGCCTTTTGAAAACATTGTGGGAAAAGGAGAAAATACTGGTAACCAGCATTTTCTCCTTTTCCCACAATGTTTTCTACTCTATCTAAGAAAAGGTGCACTATTTGAGCCACATTGAAATTGTCGTCTGCAAATGCTTTCAATTTGGACAAGGCTAAAATTTTGTCGTCTGGTAAAGGGTTAACCTTTGTCCTGCTAAATCAGCGAAATGAAACTTTCAAGCCTATTTTAAAGACCAAAGCTTTGCTATTTCAAAGGTATTTTTAGGGAAAGATTTATATTTATCGGACAGTGTACATCAAAGATCAGAATGCACGTTCTGTGCAGTCTGATCTTAATCTACACTGTCCGCTAAAGGTCCTTGAGTCGCGCATAGAAGCTTAAAGGTTAGCATTGTTTCGAAGATGTTTTCAAAGCCAGAACCTATGATACTTAATGACAGACAACATAGCTCAATTGCTTTTTCTACTGGTAACTATTAGTACATTACAAATTTTGTATAAAAAAAGGCGATAATCCCAGTCTCAATTTTCCGAGAACGATAGGGTCCAACGTATTTTCCGAATCAATCTAAATCGCGGTTTTCCAAGTATCGATATTCCGATAATCCGAGCACGTCTTTTTTTTTTTTTTTTTTTTGTATCGTGCAATAGATATGAGCCATGCTCTGCGAAAAAGGATCGACCCATGTCAACCTGCGCAGTCTGCGCAGTCCACGGAGGCTGACATGGGTCGAAACTTTTTGCTATTGGTCAATTTTCTGCATGTCCAAGTACCGTTTTCCTCATGATCCAGTCGGCTGATAGACAAAATGGTTTTTGTTGGATCAATAATTATTCGACTTGCTTTGTATAATGCATCATGAAGATAGATTAAACCCCTTTTGCCAGAGTATGGCTCATATGCTTTGGTGTTATCCTATAATTCAACAGTTATGTCCGAGTCTCTTTTCTTATCAGACGCGGGCTTATCCTCAATATCACATTATCATTTCTTATACAACTTCATTTTTTTTTTTTTTTCAGTTATTTTTTCTGCTGTTGTGGACAGTGTAGCTCAAGAGCAGAGCCTAATCTAATCCACTGCTCGTTACTCAGTCAGAGAGTAATCCACTGTTCATTACTCAGACAGAGAGAAAGAGAGGAAGGAGAGGGGAGGACGCAAAAATATTCGTCATAAAGTTTATTGCATGCGTCTGGATTCCTTGAAATGAAAGGAAAAATTGTATTATTCATAAATAACTCAGCTAGATGCAAATTGAATACAGAATAAGAGGCGGCCTTCATTAGCATGTTACAGGCATCATTTAGAGAACTGCGGACGTTATGAGCCAAAACGGAAAGTACTAGAGGTTAATGCAACGCACTGGAACTTTATCGATTCCGTTGAGGACTTGGCGGACAAAGGCGGAAACGGTACATAAAATTTACACCTGCTATGAATGTAAATTCTTTGAAAACTTGTTGCGATTTTATGTCTGATGACACTCGATACGGAGACCATCTACAGAGCTCATAAAATGATTAACTCGCTATAAACTGCAATGCTATATAGCATTTAAAGAATTACAGGACTATATAGCATTGAATGATTCATAAAGCCATAACTGCTGCATTATATAGCATTGAATGATTCATAGAGCCATAACTGCTGTACCATATAGCATTGAATGATTCAAAGAGCCATTACTGCTGTACTATATAGCATTGAATAATTCATAAAGCCATAACTGCTGTACTATATAGCATTGAATGATTCATAGAGCCATTACTGCTGTACTATATAGCATTGAATGATTCATAGAGCCATTACTGCTGTACTATATAGCATTGAATGATTCATAGAGCCATAACTGCTGTACTATATAGCATTGAATGATTCATAGAGCCATAAATGCTGTACTATATAGCATTGAATGATTCATAGAGCCATTACTGCTGTACTATATAGCATTGAATGATTCATAGAGCCATAACTGCTGTACTATATAGCATTGAATGATTCATAGAGCCATAAATGCTGTACTATATAGCATTGAATGATTCATAGAGCCATTACTGCTGTACTATATAGCATTGAATGATTCATAGAGCCATAACTGCTGTACCATATAGCATTGAATGATTCAAAGAGCCATTACTGCTGTACTATATAGCATTGAATAATTCATAAAGCCATAACTGCTGTACTATATAGCATTGAATGATTCATAGAGCCATACCTGCTGTACTATATAGCATTGAATGATTCATAGAGCCATAACTGCTGTACTATATAGCACTGAATAATTTAGAGCCATACACTGTTGTGCCACCTAGCATTGAATAACTTACAGAGACATAAACTGATGAACTACATAGCACTGAATAATTTACAGAGCCGTAAACTCAAATGCCATATACAATTGAATTTATAGTGCCACAAACTGCAGTACTGTATAGCATCGAATGATTTGCAATGTCATAAACTCCAGTACTATATAGCATTACAGCATTTAATAATGTACAGTGTCAAACGGCAGCGCTATCTGGCATTGCAGTTTATGAATCTGTAAATATCTTATGACTAATTTTATGGCTTAGCCGGGTAAGTGGGCTAGATTCTTTAACATGACGGTGCGGTGTGTTGAAATTATACAAACATGTCATTAAATATGATAAAAAAAAACTGCTCGAACATAAATAAACATGCAAATGTACCACTTTTTTGTGTATCTATGACAAATAGTACTCCTCATCTACCAAAACTGTGGTCGCTTTACTGGATTATCCACAATAATCGTTCTGGCCCTGATGAACCCACATACAACGATTCTTCACGGACACAGACGTAGAGCGTGACGAAGTACATGTATCGTACATAATGCAGGCATTTACGGAAACGGACAAACTGTGATGAAGTACATGTATACGCTGAACGGATACCAACAGAAACATACGAAGAATGTGATGACGTACATCTACTTGTCACAACACGTCGTTACGATTCCGTAATTACATCTACTTCGTCCGTATCAAGGCGTTTTCCATTTAGAAATTCTGTTAGTCGCAAGATTTCAAACATGGCGGCGCCCATGCAGATCGAATAGCGACGGTGACAGCAGCCTTGGCGAAGTTATTCAAGTCTATCAACCCGTCGCTGAAAAATGCCGACGGAATTGGTAGATCCAGTTAAAGAAAAAAAGAATGTACAAATTGTTTGTCAATGGAACGATATATTTATTTAGAATGATTCCGGTAGAAAATTGAGTCTAGTCTTTTCTTTATCTAAGTGAAGTGTTACGATTTTAAGAATGGTAAAGCGGTTTATTTCCGGCGATGTAGGTGCATATCACCCATCCTAATACAGCCGAGGAATTTGATCAACTTATCACTCGAAGTCTGCCAAATGGAAGCACATTTATACATTTGTACTTTGGCTCAGTTCAAAGAAGACACATTATGTGCTACGCTGTGGCAGTAATACGTCTATTCACAAGTCATATCACCATGAGTATTTTATTTAGCCATGCTTTCTTTTAATATTTCTATCGTTCAGTATCAAAAGGCAGCATATGAGCCATGCTCTGTGAAAAAGATGCTTAATGCATCTGCGAAAAGTATCGATTCAGGTCGGCCTGCGCAGTCCGCGCAAGCAGACCGGTACCGAAACTTTTCGCTATTGGTCAATTTACTATTTGTCAAAGGACCAGTCTACCTTACGATACAATCGGTTGTTTGACATAACGAATTTAGGATCTATAATGCTGTGGTGATTTGCTTGGTATAATGCATCGCGGAAATGCCTTAAGCCCCCTTTTGCCAGAGCACGAATCATATCTGTACATGACGACGGTTTTCACAAACTTTAAGCCGAGCCCCGTAGCTTAATCGGTAATGTACAGGGCTTGAAACCAGGGCGTCCCCAGCTCGACCAGCTTCTTTATGAGGATGGATGACAGTCATTGAAACAGATTCATTTCTCTCTCACCGCTGAAATTTGTTTCGACGATGTTTATGTAGATATGCAACTACTGGCTTAGGAAAAATAATGTACAATGTACTGGTAAAGAACCTCCAAGAAAGCATGGAAATGTGCACTGGTCGCCGCGACGTAATTGAAACAATGTTGCGTAAAACAGTATAGAAACAAATATTACTAAACAAATATTACTGAATACATTTATTCACATTTTGAAAAGAAATATAAAAAGTCAGACAAATTTTCCCAATTCTATATTGTTATCGTCTTATGGAATCTAACAATATAGTTGTATTTGTGGGTTTATTGTCCACATAGGCGTCTGTATTGGAGAGTGTTCGCTTGATTTGAGTGGTTTCTGAGACCCAACTTGGCGTGGAGTTATCCCGAACCTTCTTCCTATGGTAGATGAAGAATAGAACCGGATTGGCGATGCTGTTCCAGTAATAAAACGTGGTAAGTATCATCAAACTTGGGTGTCTGTATCCACCTAGTATAGCTAGAAAGTTCCCGGTGAAAAAGGCCATCCAGCAGACAATAAAACCTGGAATTTTATGAGTTTATAGAGTAGATAGAATGGATGGATGGATGGATGGATGGATGGATGGGCGGGCGGACGGACGGACTGACACACACATAGACAGACGGAAGCATGGACAGATGGAAGTACGGACGGAGAGTCGACAGAAAGGCGGGCGGGTAGGCGGGCGGACAGACACACGGATACATGAATGAATTGATGAGTTGAAGTGTTGGTGGATAAACAAATGAATGAATGGATGAATAAATGGATAGGTGGATGGAAAGTTACATAGGCAGATTGATTTTTTTTTTTTTTTTTTGATAGATGAAAACATTTGAGCCATGCTCTTTAAAAAGGGGATTTTATGCATCTGCAAAAGTTTCCAACTCAGTTCAGCCTGTGCAGCTCGCGAAGGTTGACCTGGGTCGAAACGTTTTGCTGTTGGTCAAACTTTCACATGCCAGGACCGGTCTACTTTTTGATTCAGTTGGCTGTAATAGGAAATAAAATTTATGGATCTATAATTATGGAATCTAACGGGGGTTGAATGCATCTGCAACACGCAGTCCGCGCAGGCTGACATGGGTCGAAACTTTTTGCTAGCTGTAAATTTTATGCATGTCCAAAGATCATCAGAGCTCCAGATAGAGGGAGTGATTTTGAATTCAAAATTGAAAATATCAGTAACTCTCGACTAAACCCTATGTTATGGTACTCATTAGAATCGTCTCATCGAGACGATTCTAATGAGTACCCACAACATAGGGTTTGGAAGAGAAATAATGGATTTAGAACGCCATCACTCCCTCTTATCTGGAGCCCTGGATCATTCTACCTCATGATTCAGTCGGTCAAAAGGAACTTTATGGATCAAAAATCATATGATGACTTGCTTCGTTAATGCATTCCGGAGATGAATCAAACCTCTTTTACCAGAGCATGGTTTAGTTTATTTTTTGCCTAAAAATGCTTTGAATATGCTTCACCCTTTGGCTGCCAAGCACGACTCACGGACCTTTTGCAGACAGTGTGGATCAAGATCAGACTGCACAAAACGTGCAATCTGATCTTGGATCTACTCTGTCCGATAAGGATGATATTTTTAAAAAAAGAAATTTTGAAATAGCATTAATCGGGTGTTTACTATCAGCTTTAAAGTTTTATTTAACTTATTTAGTAGGATAAGGGTTAAAGTCAACCTCATTTAGCCCGTTACCAAACGACAAGATTTGAAACTTGTCAAAATTGAAGGGATTTGCAGACGACAATTTAGTTGTGTCTTAAATAATTGAGCCATGCCCTGGCAAAAGGGGGCTTAATGCATCTCCGTAACCCATGGTACCAAGCAAGATATTACATACGTATGGATCCTTTTAGCCACTTTTTTTTAAAACAACCGATTTAGTCACGAGGTAAACTGGTCTTTGGACATACAAAAAAAATTTACCCGTGGCGAAAAGTTTCGGCCCAGGTCAGCCTGCGCGGACTGAGCAGGTTAAACTGGGTCGATACTTTTCGCAGATGCATTAAGCCCCCTTTTCACAGAGCAAAGCTCAATTGTATTTGTCGTTGGGTGGAGAAAAAACATTGTGGGAAAAGGAGAAAATGCCGGTTACCAGCATTTATTTCTTTTTCCCACAATTTTTTTTTTTAAACCGGTTTTTTTCTCAGGGTCGTCAAATGTCAAATGTCGGGACTGTGTGGTAAAGAATTAACTTTTTACTAGACGGCAACATATAGATCAGTCCAGATTAAAAGCGTCTGAAGGCGACAAATCGAATGTGACTCAAATGACGAGATTTGTTTATAAAAGCGTAGAAAACATTGAGGAAAAGGGAAAAACTGCGTTGGCAGATGCACATCATATATGAGTCATGCTCTGTGAAATGGGATTCTGCATCTGCAAAAATTATCAAACCATGTCAGCCTGCGCAATCCGCGCAGGCTGACATGGGTCGAAACCTTTTGCTATGGTCAATTTTCTTCATGGGAAAGGACCAGTCTATCTTAAGATTCAGTCATTTTTTTTAACAAAATGGATTTCATGTATCTACAATTATGTGATGTCTTACTTGGTACAACGTATTTCGGAAATGCATTAAGACCCCTTTTGCGGGAGCATGGATCATATGATACAATGACAATATTTGTATTTGAAAAGGTAGAAAATATTGGAGGAAACGTACAAAACTTTGGGTTACCAGCAGTTCGTCCTTTTCCAGCAATGTTTTCAAATGCTCTTCTTACTGCTTTCAAAGGCCTTCTAACTCAAGGTCTTAAAAAATGGGATTGTTTTAAAACAGTTTCAATTTAAAATGTTAACATACTCAGTACTATTCCTAGCGTCAATTTTATGCTCTTTACTTTCGATTTCGGTACGCCGCCATTAAAGACACGTGACATTGTTAATCTGTCTTTCTTGCAGTCTTTTTCTGCCATCCTTTCACCTAAAAAGCGAAAATGATTTTTTTTTTTTCAAACAATATTGCAACAATATAGATATGAACCATGCTGTGTGAAAAGGGGACAAACTGCGCAGGATAACCTGGGCCGATACTTTTCGCTACTGGTCAATTTTCTGTATGTCCAAGGGCAGTCTACCTCATGATTCAGTCGGTTGCTACATAAAGTGGCTATTATGAACCCATAATAATGTGATGACTTGCTTGGTATCATACATCCTGCAGATGCATTACGCCCACTTTTGCTGGAGCATGGCTCAATCGTTAATGTTTACTCTTTACCACAAAATCTCAACGACCGGGAGTGAGAAGGATTTTTAAAACATTGTAGGGTAAGGTCGAAATGCTGGTACCCAGCATTTTCTCTTTTTCCTGCATTGTTTTCCATCCTTTCACAGATATTGTCCATCATTATCGTCTGTAGTTGCTTTCAATTTGGACAAATCTGAAATTGAATCGTCCAGTAAGGGGTTAACACTCTTGCAACGGGGAAATGAAGAATTGCTGAGATTTAACTATTTTGACGGTATACCAAAGATTTCATATGTACAGTGAGGGGTCCTGCGTGGCTCAGTGGTAAAGTCGGTTCGAGGATTGTTCTTGTATACATTATTCATGAGATACCCCTACAGATAAAAAATCGGGGGAAGGGGGTTTAAGTCCGGTGAATGTGGTGCCCACCTAACATCACACTTCCTGCCGATCTGTATCTTCTGCAATCGCTCTCTTAGCCAGGCTAGGGAGTCATTTAATGTGTGGGTTGTTCGGCTTGCTCTGCGTCGTCCAAGTGATGTCAAAAACTTCCTCAGCACTGCCACATAGCGTTCCGTACTCACCGTATGAGCTCTGTCGATTTCGTCACCGAACTAATATGGGCCGATGATGAAATGTTTAGACATTGTTTTACCCCTAGATTTTTATCTGTGGGCGTGTCTAAGGATAATGTGTACCAGTACAACCCTTAAACGATTGGTGGACTTTAGCAATCACAGACAAAATCAGGGAAATCCCATGAAAGAATCAAGTTTGGAAAGGGACGTGAGGGAATAAGCTACACTTACTCGGGGTTTGTTGCAGAGCTCGTCTGTAGATGGAGACCACCAGTATAATATAACTTCCCATGATAACCAGCAGTGGCACAATAAACATGAACACAAACATCAGATAAAGTCTTTTCTGAAATATACATGATAACCAGCTGTGGTACAATAAACATGAACACAAACATCAGATAAAGTCTTTTCTGAAATATACATGATAACCAGCAGTGGCACAATAAACATGAACACAAACATCAGATAAAGTCTGTTCTGAAATATACATGATAACCAGCAGTGGCACAATAAACATGAACACAAACATCAGATAAAGTCTGTTCTGAAATATACATGATAACCAGCAGTGGCACAATAAACATGAACACAAACATCAGATAAAGTCTTTTCTGAAATATATATGATAATATACCAGCAGTGGTACAATAAACATGAACACAAACATCAGATAAAGTCTCTTCTGGAATATACATGATAACCAGCAGTGGTACAATAAACATGAACACAAACATCAGATAAAGGATTTTCTAAAATATACTTGATAGCCGGCAGTGGTACAATAAACAGGAACACAAACATCAGATAAAGTCCAGTTTGAAATGTACATAACTACCATAAAGGTACCACACACATGAACACAAACTAATTTTTTTTTTATGTATTTGTGGAGTTCAACGCCATTTTAACTGCCCATGTCATATCATGGCGGTCAGTGGGGCACCCATGCGTTTCCTGGCTTTCTCACACCAGTACTGACACAACTTTCTTTCCAAAGCAACTGACTACATTTCTCACATGCCTCAGAGGTGAGAGGCGAATAATCGCCGGAAAGAAAGTTTGCCTCAAACGGGTATCGAGCTCGCAACCACCATTTCACAGGTCAGATACGCTAACCACTGAGCAACCCGGGCGGGCAGAGCACAAACTGAAGACACTAAAACAAAAGTAATTACAATAAAGATACCATGAACATCAACGCTAACTTCAGATTCAGTATAGTTTCATGTACATAACTACTAATTAACATGAGCCCAAGCATCAGATACAGTCTAGTCTAAAATAAAATATAACTGTGAAAAGGGGGGGGGGGGGGTAATGCATCTGCAAAAAGTATCGACCCATGTCAGCCTGCGCGTGCGCAGGCTGACATGGGTCGAAACTTTTTGTTAGTGATCAATTTTCTGTATGTCCATGGTCAATTCTACCCCCAGATTCAACCGGTTGTTAGACAAAGTGGATCTTTTTGGATCAATTGTTATGTGATGTCTTCATTGGTAGAATGCATCACGCAGATGTATTAAGCTCCCTTTTCACAGAGCATGGCTCAAATCTATTACCAATAAACGTACCATTAAACATGAACACATACTTTAAACATAGTAAAGGCTGAAATGAACGTAACTACCAGTAAAGATACCACAAATGAGAACCTAATCATCAGATAAAGTCCAGTTTAAAATAAATGAGCCGTGCTCTGTGAAAATGGTGTTTTTAAAGCATCTACAAAAAATATAGACCCATGTCAGTCTACGCAGTCCGCGCAGGCCGACATGGATGGAAACATTTTCTATTTGTAAATTTTCTGCAAATTCTCTGCACTTTCACGGACATTCTACATCGTGATTCAGTCGATTGTGACGACTTGGTTGGTATATTGCATTACAGAGATGATTTAAACCCCCTTTTCACAAAGTATGGCTCAAATATAATTAAAACAAACATAGACCAAACTTCAGATACAGCCTAGTCTGATATTTACATAGCTACATATATCATAAAGGTACAATACACGTGAATACAAACATCATATGCACTTACAGTCTGTAATATAAAGCGGTTGCACATGGCTGCAATTACTCGAATGTTTTCCGTCATTTTGATACACTGACTATACGCGCAAGTGCATCGATAGAACGAATGTAAGATTCCTTCCCATGATAACCAGTATGAATTTAAAGATGTATGCTGCGTATTTGTATCGGAAGCCAATGAGTGAACCCTTTACCTAAAATTCTCTATTTTTAACGCCCTTGAAGAGTACAGATTTTGAAAACAATGAGGGGAACAAGGAAAAAATGCTGGTAACCAGCATTTTTTTCCTATTTCTCACAATGTTTTCTACCCATTTAAACATCATCATTAGAGACATACTTAAATTGTCGTCTGTAATTGCTTTCAACATAAACCAGTCTAGAATTGTGTCGTTTATTACTGAGTTAAGTTTAACCCTTAGGCTGCCTAGTGCGACTCACGGACCTTTTGCGGACAATGTAGATCAAGATCAGACTGCACAGAATGTGCAATCTGATCTTGACCTACACTGTCCAATAAGGAGATATTTCCCCAATCCCCATAGCTTCAAAATATCAAGATTTTGGTTTTTACCATCGGCTTGAAAATTTCATTGAAGTTATTTAGCAGGATAAGGGTTAACAGGTGAGAAATTAGACTTACCGTATAAGCGCCCAGTATATCATCACCAAAGTTCAGAATACATTGTTGTTTATGCGAGAAGCTGGTAAACCGTTTGCTGTAGTACTGCGACTCGTAGAATATCAGTAGAGGTGAACTACAGGCAAACGAAACAAGCCAACAGGCGACAACATTTACCTTTTGCAGAATGTTTCCTGTAAATACAGACAAAAATATTTAGATTAGTCTTCATTGGGTTTCCAAAATTGAAGTTGTGTAGGATATTATTCCTTACAGCGTTGGATAGCCCAACGGACATCTTGATTCGAGAAATTAGATCCCAGTAAGGTCAGTTTTACGGTTGCCCTTGTCCAAAATGTCTCTTTAGGGCGGACAATGTAGTTCAACGATCAGTCTGCACTCTTGATCTGCATTAGCCGCAGATGAAACTAAAGAAGTGAAGTGCATTAAAGAGTAAAAAAAACCAAAACATTTTTATCAGATTTTCAAGCTCATCTGTGTGTGTTTCCTTATTTGGTATTAAACATCGCTTAAGACAGTCTTCAAAAGATTCTTTAAGTTAGATAGCTATCAATACCAACTTAGCTTCCGGCCTCAGCAACAACTCATTGATTAACTAGAATGGATGGATGGACGGACGGACGGACGGACGGACGGACGGGCGGGGGATGGATGAATGGATGGAAAGATGTGCGGACGAACGGTCGAACAGACGGACAGACGGATGGACAGACAGACAGACAGACAGAAAGACAGACACACACACAGACACACAGACAGACACACAGACAGACAGATACCTCGTCTTATATTTAACATAGGTTTACAGATGACGTAGGCTCTGTCCATACTCATGGCTGCCAGCAGATAATTAGACGCCATTACGGCTGTGTTCGCGATAGTTCTTTGTAGCTTGCAGACAGCTGTACCGGCCAACCATATAGAAACATAGAACTCTAGTCCCACTGTCCGTTCTATAGCATGTGGAAACGCGTCCAGGATGCCGCTTACTAAATCTGCAAGAAGAGAAACAAAGATTTGAGCATGCTCTTTGAAAAGGGGTTTAATGCCTCTCCGGGATGCATTATAACCAAGCCAGTCATCACCTAAGTACGGACCCATTTTGTTTAACAATCGGCTGTACTCATGAGATACACTGGTCGCTTGACATGCACAATACAAAAACTATCGACTCAGGTCAGCCTGCAAGAACTAAGTAGGCTAACCAGGGTCGATATTTTTTGCAGATGCATTGAATCCCCTTTTTACAGAGCATGGCTCGTGTATCTGTAGAAGTCAAATTCACGCATGACTTAAATCATAACTATCAAATGGTTGGAAGCAAATTGAAAAAAAAGGAGAAGTTTTCTCCTTTTTCTCCTTGTTTTTTTCACAAACATCTTTTTTTTTCCGGAATTGTTAAAACACGGTGTTGTTTGATAAAGGATTAAGATACCCACATCTTGTTTGAGTGTTTTACTATTAATAGTGTGAAAATGGGGCTTAATGCATCTGCGAAGAGTATCGACTACGCCAGCCTGCGCAGTCCGCGCAGGCTGACCTGGGCCGAAACTTTTCGCTATTGGTCAACTTTCTGCATGTCAAAGGACCAGTGTACTTCATGAATCAGTCGGTTGTTATACAAAATGGATTTTATTGATCCATAATTATGTTATGACTTGCTTGGTATTATGGATTACGGAGATGCATTGAGCCCCCTTTTGCCAGAGCACGGCCTATTTAAAATAGCCCCAAAAAATAGATAAACAGGTACCTGCAATTGCGAGATTCAACAGAAAGAAGTACAGTCGGGATCTCTTCTTGTAGCCACAGATTGTAACCAGAACCGCCAAATTTAATGAAATAATTAATACAGTCCATATCCATGATAGTGTTAGACCGAGGCTAAAATAGATCTGAAAATAGATGCAATATCTAGTGTTAAAGTGAGCTACTTTTATCTTAATCCGTAAAGCAATACTTTCTGTAAAAAAAGCCATTAACTTTTATTAGAATTTTGTTTCTTTGTAGACATAAATGAACTCGAGGGTTAAATTCAGCCAATAGTGTGCCTAGTTGATATTTAAACAGCTGGATTTTGGTTTCGCAGCAGGGAACCAGAGACTAGATGAGACGTCATCGAACTTTTTTGAATACGACCCCCAAGTAATGGACGTGCATTGTTGGTTATACGAGCAATGCTCCGTGAAAAGGGAGCTTGATGCATTTGCGAAAAGTATCGACCCAGGTCAGCCTGCGCAGTCCGCGCAGGCTGACCAGGGCCGAAACTTTTCGCTAATGGCCAATGTTCTCTATGTCCAAGGATCAGTCATGATGAACTCGGTTGTTGAAAAAAAAAAGAAAGAAAATAAACGGCTATTATGGATCCATAATGATGTGATGGCTTGGTTGGTGTAATGTATCACGGAGGTGCATTAAGCCCCGCTTTTTTTCGTAACTAGATTGTCGTTGTATAACAGGGAACTATTTATATGAGACCAGATCTGACGTCATCGAACAATATGAATACGACACCACATAATGGACGTGTGTAACAGAAATTGTGACATCAGCAAAAGCTTTGAAAACATAGTAATAACCAGCATTTTCTCTTTTTCATGCTGTCTTTTCTACTCTGTCGAAGAACTTGAGTTCATCTGAACTCAAGTGGATTTTTGGATTTGTTGTCTGCAGATGCCATTAATTTGGAGAAGTTGAAAATTTGTCTTTTGGGAAAGGATTAAATCCGCATGGCAAAACTTTAGTGTAACCAATCTGGTTCTTTGTTTGTTGATTTATGTTTTCTGGTTAGCTTAATTTTATAATTTGTAATGTTTTACAAGGTTATTTACAAAGTTTTCCTTTGGAATTTGTTCTGCGGAGTGAAGGTAAAATGTTCGTGGAAAAATCCTAGTGTAACTTATGCGCGTCTGTGTAAACTCATCTATGCTGATAAGCTATGTTTTATAATTAGATATATTTTACAAATGGATATGTTTTACAATCAGATATTTTACAATTTGCTAATGCTCTACAATTAGCTATATTTTACATTTAGTTATGCTTTACAATTAGATATGTTGTACAATCAGCTATGTTTTACAATTAGATATGCTTTACAATCACCTATGTTTTAGAATTAGCTATGTTTTACAATTAGATATGCTTTACAATTAGGTATGTTTTACAATTAGCTGTATAAAAATTGGGTATGTTTTACAATAAGATATGTTTTGCAATTAGATATGTTTTACAATTAGCTATATTTTACGATTAGATATGCTTTACAATTAGCTATGTTTTACAAAGATATATACAAAGTTTTCCGACAGAAATTCGTCCCATGAAGTGAAAACAAAATGTACATCGCAAAATTTAATTGTAACTTATGTTCTTCTGTATTGATTTATTCATTCATGCTGATTATCGAAATTTTACAATTTGCAATACTTTATAAGGATACATAATTGAGCCATGGTGAAGAGGGGGGTTAATGCATCTGCAAAAAGTATCAACCTAGGTCAGCCTGTTCCCTGTTGGTCAATCTTCTGTATGTCCAAGGACCAGTCTACCTCATTATTTAATCGGGTATTAAAAAAATGTGGCTATTATGGATCAAGAATTCTGTGATAGTACGATTAAGGACGAAGATGCATTAAGTCCCCTTTTGCCAGAGCGTGGCTCATACATTTGAGCCATGCTCTGGCAAACGGGGTGCTTAATATATCTCCATAATACATGATACAAAGGAATTCGTCACATAATTATGAATCAATAAAGTCCATTTTGTGTAACAATCTACTGAATCATGAGGTAGACTGGTTCTTTGACATGAAGAAAATTGACAAATAGCAGAAAGTTTGGACTCAAGTCAGCCGGCACGGACTGTGCAGGGTAATCTGAGTCGATACTTTTTGAAGATGCATTAGGTCCCCTTCCACAGAGCTTCCCTCATTTACAAAGTTTTCCGGCGGAATTTGTAGTAATGACAAAATATACATAGCAAAATCCTAGTGTAACTTATATTCTTCTGTGTTGATTAATCCATTGATGCTGATAGGCTATGTTTTACAATTAGCTATGTTTTAAAGTTAGCTATCTTTTACAATGTGCCAAGCTTTACAATTAACTGCGTTATTTCCATAAGCCATATTTTACAACAAACTATGTTTTACAATTACCGATGTTTTACAATGAGCTATGTTTCATAAATAGCTATGTGTTACAATTAGCTATGGTTTACAATTAGCTATGTTTTACGATTGGCTATGTTGAGCATTTAGCCACATTTTACAATTAGCTATGTTTAACAATTAGTAATAATGTACAATTACTTGAGTTTTATGACAAGTTGACAATTACCTATGTTTAGCTATGTATTACAATTAGCTTTTTACTTTTGCTAAGATATTTCCAAACTTTTCTGACAGAAATACGGTCTATTGAGCAAAAAGAAAATGTACATGGCAACATTTTACTGTTAGTTTTATGTTTCTGTATTGGTTAATTCGTACATGCAGATCAGCTCTATCTCATTACTGTCTTTGTTTTACAAAGATATTTCAACCTTTAACCTACAAGATAAGTTAAATGAAACTTTGAAGCCGACATTAAAATCCCAACTTTTGGTATTTCAAAGTTATTATTTGGGTAAACATATCTCTTTATCGGACAGTGTAGACTAAGATCAGGCTGCATGTTCAGCAAAAGACCCTACAGTCGCGCTGAGCAGCCTTAGAGCTATTTCTTTTTCTGTTGGAAAATTGCTTTATAAAGTAAAGACTTAAATCTACACGGCAAAGTCCTGGGTCTTTATTCACCAACCATTCTTAAGGACGTTCTCAGTCTTATTCTCCAGAATTTTCTAAGTTTGAACGTAACACAACTTCTGATTGGCTGAACCAGCCAATCAGAAGTTGTGTTACCTTCAAATTCAGAAAATCTTGAAAAGTAGGACTAACAATATTCTTAAGAACGGTTGGTGAATACGGACCCTGGCTAACCTTTTTATCATTCAGTAAACTTTTGGCGTACAACGTTAAAAGTGTAACGCTTCTCCCGAGTTCTAACGACCTTTGGGATGAAGGCTTTTGAAAACACTGTGAAAAAAGGAGAAAAGGCAGGTAACCTGTATTTTCTCCTTTTCCAACAATGTTTTCCACCCTCTTAAAGACAAATCCCATCATCTGAGGCATGTTCACCTTGTCGTTTGCAAATGCTTTGGCTTTTGACCAAGTCCAATTTTTTATCGTTTGGTAATGAGGTAATGTTCATATTTAAAAGACGTATTTAAAAAAAAAAAGACTTCTGTTGAAATTTGTTCTATGAAGAAATAACAACACTTACATGGCGCAGTGCTTGTGGAAGCAAATCTATCATTCAATTTCCTGTTGGCTTAGAACAGTCAAAGTTTAATCTATTTCGCGTGCAATCAGGCAGTTACCGTTAAATTTGCTTCCAGCCATATTTCAGCACCAGCTCTTCACCAGATAACAATACTTTAGGGTTGTTTTCTCTATTGAGTGCATTTGCAGATGACGAAGGAAACGTAGTATGAATTATAGGATTTGTCTTTATCCCTTATCCTGCTAAATAAAAGAAATGAAAAGTTCAAGTCTATGATAAAAAAAAACCAAATGTTGCTATTTCAAATATATTTTTTGGGGGAGAAGTATCTCCTTATCCGACAGTGTAGATCCAAGATCAGACTGCACGTTCTGTGCAGTCTGATCTTGATATACGCTGTCCGCTAACGGTCGGTGAATCGCGCTTAGCAGCCCACGGGTTAAAAGAGCAAAAATACATTGTTGGAAGAGAAGAAAATGCTAGCTACCAGCATTTTCTCCTGTCGCCACTATGTTTTAACCCTTTACCACATAACAAAATTTAAAACTTGTCAAAATTGATAGCATTTCAGGTGATAAATTCAATGTATCCCAAAAGAATATTTCTGTCTTTCCAATGCAAAAGAAGATTGTGGGGAAAAGGAGAAAATACTGGTTACCAGTGTTCTCTCCTATTTCCAGTTTTTTTTTTTTTGTTGTTGTTTAAAGTCTTTTTCTTCAGTATTGTTAAAACACGGGAATCTGTACAAAGAGGTTAAAGTTGAGGATTTTTTTTTTTTACATGGTTGTGAGAATTTGGGACTGTTAGATAAATAGGTTGAAAATGCAATGTCAGGGAAAACAGCTGAACGATATGTAAAGTTATTCTTGTACTGCTCGCTTGGAAGATTTCGCCCTTTACCACACAATTCCGAAGTCTTAACGAACCTGACGGATAAGACTTTTGAAAATATAGTGAGAAAAGGAGAAAATGTTGGTAACCAGCATTCTCTCCTTTTCCCACAACGTTTTATTTTCATAGGCAAATACTATTACTTCAGCAACATCTAATTTGTCGTCTGTAAATGCTTTGAATTTGGATTAGTCTGAAATTGTGTTGTATGGTACAGAATAAAATCTTTTAGTGTCAAACATATGGCCCATGCTCTGGCAAAAAAGGGGTTTAATGCATCTCTGTGACCAATTATACCATGCAAGTCATCACATGTTGGCGGATCCGTGGAATCCATTTTGTCTGACAAATGACAGGATCATCAGGTAGGCTGGTTCTTTGCCATTCAGAAAATTTGAAGAAAGCAAAAAGTTTTGGTCCATGTCAGCCTGCTCGGACTGCGCAGGCTGACATGGGTATATATAGTTTTTGCAGATGCATTAATCCTCTTTCCAAAGAACTTGGCTCATATAAATTCAATAACTTTCGACGGCTGATAATACAGTCCACTGGAAGTTGGAAGGAGTTTTATAATATGGCTTGACCAAACGAGAAGGAAGGTGACGATCAGTGTCAGTATTCACCAACCATTCTTAACAACGTTCTTTGTCTTGTTTCCCAGAATTTTCTACATTTGAAAGTTACACAACTCCTGATTGGCTAAACCAAATGGTTTAGCCAATCAGGAGTTGTGTTACTTTCAAATATAAAAAATCTTGGAAAATAAGACTGAGAATATTCTTAAGAATGGATGGTGAATACGGACCCTGACTGCACGTTCAGTAGAAATGTTTAATGTTGGCAAAGACAAAAATAGGCATTCACGGATAGTAGAAGCCTTATCGACAGCTTCATGTCATCGTCGAGCGCCTATTCCTCTCTCTGCTAACTCTTGAGACAGACAGACAGACAGACAGGCAAATCTCGTAAAATAATACCACGGGTCTTTCGCGGCTAAAAGAACCTTTGTTTTTTCCAGAGTTTCAGCTAAATCCCTCACCCCCAGCCCCCATGGCGACTTTTATTTGTTTACTCGTTAGAAAAAAAGACTTTGATATCAAACAATATATAAGATCGGCTTTGATTACATCTGGAAATAGTTACTTTCGCAGCGGGTCTGCGAATTTCGGGTAAAAATGAAAATCTCGGAAATTATGAATAGGTGCACTGGCCTCCGCGATATAACTTAAACAATTTTGAAAGCGGATTTTAGCATGCATGCATATTTTCGGAGTAACTGGGGATCGGAACAAGGGCATGGGTGGCAGAGGTGTTATAAGACTTTACCGCTACATTTATTTGAGTAAGTGTGAAACGGGGTCAAGTTAGAGATATTTTACGGTGTATCTCTGACATCGAGGGCTATTTCTGCCAGCCATCAATCATCTGTTTTTTTTTTCTTCGCAATTAGATATTTTCATGTCTCACACCGTTGAGATAGCAATCTCGCTTCTGAATTAGATTCCCGGTATAGTTTTGACAGTGCCTTAGATTCAATACAAATAAGCCATGCTCTGTGAAAAGGGAGCTTAATGTATCTTCAAAATGTATCGACTCAGGCTAGCCTGCGAAGTCCGCGCAGGCTGACCTGTGTCGAAACTTTTTGCTCTCCGTATATTTCCTGCATGTATAATGACCATTCTAGCTCAGGATTCAGCCGGTTGCTAGACAAACTCCATTTTATGAATCCATAATTATGTGATGGCTTGCTCGGTATAATGCATCACGGAGATGCATCAAACCTCCTTTTGCCAGGGCATGGTCCAGACACACTGGAGTTATGATCTTTATGAATATTCATGATTAAATATCAACTCTTTGCTCTAGGTGCATTGATTATAATTTAACCCTTTCCAAAGCAATCCCAGGTTTTAATGACCACGAAAAAGTTAAAAGAAAATATTGTGGGGAAAAAAGAAAATGGTGGTATATAGCATTTACTTCCTTTCACACAAAATTTTATAGTCTCCAAAAGGCAAACTTCGATCTTTAAGTCGCATTTACTTTCTGGTCTGCAAATTCTTTCGGTATGAACGACTATGAACTTCTGTCATTGTATACGGAGATATAGAAAAAGGCTTTTGAAAACGTGGGAAAAAGGAAAATTTGCCGTTAACCAGCTTCTCTCCATTTCCTTCAGCCTTTTATACCCTACCGATGACAAATTTCATTTTTGTAGTCACATTCATTTTCTCATCTGCAAATTCTTTCAATGTGAACAAGTGGAAAATTTTGTGATCTCGTAAAATAATTAGAACGACTGAAGATAGGGAATACAACAAAAATATAAGTTTTCTCATAAAACACAAAAACACCTGAAAGTCTGAAAGAAACGTAAGCGTTCAATCATTACTCTTTGGCAGACGATAAAACTTTTAAGTCCGCCCAAATTGAAAGCATTTGCAGACGACAAATAAAACAAACACAAATGCTTGGATTTGTCTTAGAAAGGGAAAAAAAACACATCGGCTACAAATATTTTCACGTTTCGCTTCTCGTAATGTTTTCCAAAATTTTCTCTTTCGTGGTCGTTCAAACTTATTTAAGAATTAACCTTTTACCAAACAACTCAGTTTTCACGACCCTTAGAAACAGGCATTTTAAAATCATTGCTGGAAAAGGATAAAATGCCGGTTTAAATTCTCTCCTGTTCCCACAAAGTTTTCCACCGAGTGAAGAAAAACTTCAATTCACTTGTACCACTCTTAGATCTGTCGCCTGCAGACGCGCTTAATTTTGAAGAGTCTAAAATTTGTCGCTTGGGAAAGGGTTAAACGATTTTGCATTGTCTAAAGTATATGAGCCATGCTCTGTGAAAAAGGGGGCTTAATGCATCCGCAAGAAGTATCGATCCAGGTCAGCCTGCGCGGTCCGCGCAGACTGACCTGGACCGAAACTTTTGTCCAAGGACCATTCTACGTCATAATTAAGTCGGTTTTTAGAGAAAATAGATTTTATGGATCCATAATTATATGATGACTTGCATGGTTTCATTGATCATGGAAATGCATTAAGCCCCCTTTTGCCAGATGCATGCTCTTTTCCTTCTCTCTTTGATCTCTCATGAAGTCTTGTTATTGGGAAAACTCCTGTAATAACAGTTCACTTTTACACAGTACAACTGTTATACCAATTATTTCTTAAAGGCCCGATAGCGGCCAAAAGTAAACCATGCGTGTGTTAAAATGCATTCATTTAAATTTAAATCGTAACATTTAAAAGTATGAAAATTATTGCGACAATGACAATTGTACGATCGGTCTAAGTGTTAGTCGCCGGAAGAATAATTTTAAAACCAGGTCAAAAGTTGCAAGGTCGCTCAATCTTTTGTTTACTTTTTACCTGGGTTTAAATTTCATTTTTCTGTCGCCGACTAACATCGGACCGACTGTACAATAACAAATAGTCGTCTTTAGAATAATTTCGGTACTTTTAAATTGTATGATTTAAATCTAATTGCATATTTACACCCCTATTTTTACTTTTAGCCGCTACTGGGCCTTTAACAAATGGACTAGATTTACCATTTTCTGTAACCACCAATATTGGCGTCATTCAACAGTTTTGTGTATACTTTTTTTTACATGTTCCTCTATGGACTATATCTATATATGTGAGCCCTGCTCTGTAAAATGGGGCTTGATGCCTCTGCAAAAAGTATCGCCCAAGGTCAGCCTGCGCGACCTGGGTCGAAACTATTTGCTATCGGTCAATTTTCTGCATATCAAAGGACCAGTCTACCTCATGATTTAGTCGGTTGTTATACAAATGGAATTTATGGATCCACAATTATGTGATGACTAGTTTGGTATCATGCATTACGGAGATGCATTAAACCCCTTTTGCATAGAGCATGGCTCATGTAGAAAATATTAGTTGAATATAACATCAGAATTTCATTACTGTAATTTCACTTCTCGAGCAGTGTGGTAACCCTGTAGGACGAATTAAATTACAGTAGTTCAAGGCCCAATAGTGGTCAAAGAAAGAATGCGAGTGTTAAAATGCATTTGAATTTAAATTTACAATGTACACCATTTTTTAAAAAAAGCAACGAAAATATTACGAAAATATCAATCTGTTATTGTGTGGTTGGTCCAAGTGTTAGTCGCAGGAAGAAAATTTTAAATTTGGCAGAAAGTAAACAGAGCATAGAGTGACATGGCAACTTTTAACCTAGTTTTGAAATTAATTTCTCTGCCAGCGACTAACACATGGATCAGTAACAGATTGTAAACTTTACAATAATGTCCATCGGTTTTAGTTGTAGGATTAAGATGTAGATGTATTTTAACACCCGGTTGGTTCACTTTTGTTCACTATTGGCAGCAACTGTTACTTTCCGCTATATTAAGTTTAGGTATACTGGCCGCTGCAATAAACTAGAAAGAAAAGTAGGAACGGCTTTATTCGCAATATAGTCTAATCAATCATACTCTGTCGTCTGCAAATTGTTTTAATTTGTACAAGTCTAGAAAGTTTTTCCCTTTACCACACAGCTTTAACGACACTGAGGAAGAAGTTTTTCGAAACATTGTGGAAAAAATGAGAAAATGCTGGTTACCAGCATTTTCTCCTTTTCTCACAATGTTTTCTACCCTTTTAAAGACAATTTCTATCATTTGAGCCAAATTTAAGTTGTCGCCTGCAAACACTTTTGATTTCGATAAGTCTATATGAGCCGTGCTCTGGCAAAAGGGGGCTTAATGCATCTCCGTAATCCATTATACCAAGCAAAACATTACCTAATTGTGGATCCATAAAATCCATTTTGTCAAACGACCAGCTGAATTGTGAGGTAGAATTACCCCTTGACATGCAGAAAATTCAGAAATAGCGAAAAGTTTCGGTCCAGGTCAGCCTGCGCGGACTGCGCAGGCTGACCTGAGTCGATACTTTTCGCAGATGCATTAAGCCCCCTTTTCACAGAGCTCATATTGACAGTGTCGTTAGGTAAAGAGTTTAGGTGTAGTCTATCAAGGTAGAGTCGTGCTGAGCACTATAATGGCAGATGAGTGGCACTTGATTGTTTACTCCGCGTAACAATACAATCTAATCAAATGCATTATTATGTGACCTGCATTTTGCGTGCAGCAACAGTGGGTCATGCACCAGAGTGCTTTGTCCTTACTAACAACTCTAAATAATATTCTTAGTCTAATCCGCTTTGGACAACATTCTGCCCAGGCTATAGACCAAGATCACACTGCACACAACAGTCTGGTCTTGAATCTACTGCCTCCGCTACCTGATGCTCATGTTTGACTAAAATTAACGTCGAATGCAACGAAAGTATACTTTTGGACCTCGAGAGAATACATGTTCAGTTAGTCAGCAGTGGAAGAGTTAATAATACCCGTTCGAATTTTTATATATAATTCCAATTTTTAACGAGCCTGAAGAAAACGGCTTTTACAATAATTGTGGGAAAAAGAGAAGAAGCTGGTTATCAGCATTTTCTCTTTCCCGCACATTGTTTTCTATCCTTTTAAAGATAAATCTAAAAGATTGGAGCATGGATAGATGCACTGGCCGCCGCGATATAACTAAAATAATAATGAAAAAGGCTTTAAACGTTATACAAACAAAAAATAGATTTTATCGCTCCAGCCATTATAAGTTGTAGCCTGTAATTGCTGTCGATTTAGAAGGTTTTCTCGTGTTGTGAATTTGACATCTTTAATAATAAAATTTTAAAAAACTCAAATGTTTAAAATATAAAAAGCCGTATCTAAAATGATAGAAGTTGTTATTGAAAGGGTAGAAAACACTGTGAGAAGAGAAGAAAATGCAGGTTGTTAGCATTTTCTCCTTTTCCCACAGTGTTTTCAAAGGTCTCCTTGTCAGTGTGGTTGAAATCGACAATGTGTGATAAACGGTTACAGAAACAAAACATATTATCTTGGCCAACAGCTTGATCCCTGTTTTTTTGGGGGGAACCATGCAAAAACCATTTTCGTCGTAGCTGTTTAAGCTGACTTTTGACCTATTTCATGGCAGAAGTCAATAGGAGCTGGCCTTTGACCCATTTCTTGGCATAAGTCTGTTTAACTCGTTACCACACAATCCCGAGTTTTAATGACCCTGAGGAAGAAGCCTTTTGAAAACATTATGGGAAAAGGAGAAAATGCTGGTAACCAGCATTTTCTCCTTTTCCCACAATGTTTTCTACCCTATCAAAGACAACTTCCATCATTTGAACCACATTTTAATTGTTGTCTGCAAATACTTTCAATTTGGACAAGTCTACATTTTTGTCATGTGGTAAAGAGTTAAGCTGGCTTTTGACCCATTTCCTGGCATAAGTCTATATATGCTGGCTTTTGACCAATTTGTTGATATACGTCTCGAATAAATCAATATTAATATGCGATTGGTAGAAAATGTGAACATGTTTTTTTTTAGCGGTCCTCTGCAACATTTTTGTGCGGGCCTATCTTTGGCACCAATATGCAAGGTGTGCTACCGCTCACCCATACCTCTGGAGGAGTTTTCACACCTTAGCTTTTGGATATGACAGGGGTTAATCTTTTTTTTTTTTTATTAATTGATTGGTAATTTGATATAAGAGATGCAATTGTAAAAAAAAAATCGAGCCGGCTGACCTGGGTCTAGACTTTTTGCTGTTGGTAAATTTTCTGAATGTCCAAAGATCGGTCTACCCCATGATTCAGTTGTATGACAAAGTAGGTTTCATAGATCCATAATCATGCGATGACTTGCATGGTATACTGTATCACGTATATGCATTAAAACCCTTTTGCCAGAGCATAGCTTATATTTGTAAAGCTTTGGCCTGTAACCATTACTGTACAGTTTATTTTCAGACACAATATTTTTAGAAACTTCTGGTCCTTTTTCAACGATGAGTTAGATTAGCATTTAAGCGCGAAAAAGCTACCTGTTTTTTATTTAAAAAATGCAAAACGATTCAAGGGATCGAGGATATTGCTGACGTGGTAACTTTTCAGCATTTCTCCTCATATTGAACGGCATATTCAAGTTTCTCTTACGCCATCTATCTTTTCTTTTCAAGTGATCTTGCTCTTGTCTTTAGAGCGGTGTTCAATATCTTCTTTCGCTAACAGTTTCGGGAGAAAGATGGCAATAATTGATGGATATTTGGACATCTTAACCGTTTCCATCTAGATATCGAAAACCGAATAACTTGGAACCGTCATGGATGTTTGGATGTTTTGAATCGTTTCCAGCTAGTTATTGAACAGTGGCGTATTTACAACAGTATACAACTCTTGTTAAGAATTGCAGAAACCAATCTCGACTTTTGGATAGCTGTTGGGTTTTTATGGTGGGTTTTGTTGTTGTTCAATGCTCTAATTATTTTATGTTCCGTTAGACGTTTCTTGCCCTTACCAAAAGGCAAAGTACAAGCATTATGATTTCATAGTTCTCCTTTTGTGGGGAAAAACTCACTATTCCGTACACTTCTGTGCAGTCTGAAGTACCTTGCGCATGGACAATGCAACGAAAAATCCAGGGCCCATATTTAACAATCATTCTTACGAATATCTTTGGTATTATTCTCAAGAATTTCTATCGGCAGAGGCCATTTACAATTAACTGTAAATAGCCAAAAGCTCACAGTTGGAGTTTGAGCTATAAAAGCGATATGTATGTTACTGTGTATTGTAACGGTGAATTGTCATGTATTTCACATTTAATTTATAAACGTTCTGTTCTGTTCTGCCCTGTCCAATAACTGATGCATCATTTCTGCAAACGTTTAAGTATAAACAAAATACAGTTTGGCTAAAAGTTTCGAGGTCAGCTGTTGAACTAAAATAGGTCTGGTCAATCGTCATCTATTCGCACAACTATACCAGCAATATCAATGAGTTTTCCTTTATAAAAGACATGTATGTGAGACAAAAAAACTGTTTTTACATAGTGTCATGTCGTTTGTTAACTTAAGCCAAAGTTTACAATTTTAGCTATCAATAGCCAAAAACGTAGAATTGACTATTTACAGTTAACTGTAAATAGCCAAAAAAACGTTAAAATGGTTATTTACAGTTAACTGTAAATAGCCAATTCTACTTTTTTGGGCATTGACAGTTAACTATAAATAGCCATTTTAACTTTTTTTTTTGCTATTTACAGTTAACTGTAAATAGCCACTCCCTTTTCTACCTTTGAAACTAACACAATTTCTGAATGGCTAAAGCAAATGGTTAAGCTAACCAGAAATTGCGTTACTTTCTAATTCTAAAATTAGACTAAGAATCTCGAGTGACAGCCGAGCCCTGAACCCCAGGTTGTGAATTCTGCATCTTCACCACTAAGCCACGGAGGAGCTCGGAAGAGTGAAAAAGATGTAATGGATGTAACTTACTTCCATTCCACCTGCTTTTTTATCGATAACAACATAAAACACTTCATAAACCGCTCGTAAACCGTTATCGTAGAGCTGGTTTTATTATAGTTCTTGAAAGATGATTAGTTTCATCCTATACTCCGGGACCAAATTTTAGACTTGTCTAATTTGAAAGCATTTGCAGACTATATAATTTACTGTTGTATAAATGATTAGGTTTATCGTTGGAATGGAAGAACACCATTGTGGAAATCAGAAGAAAATGCTTGTTACCAGCATTCTCTTCTTTTTCCCCCCTCCCAACACACAATGTTTTTCTTAGAGTTTTTAAAAGCACGATTGCATGATAAAGAGTTAAGTATAAAGGTATTTCGTTTTTACGCCGACTGTGAAACAATTGTGTGGTGTTTAAAGCCGTTTTTAAACATTATTTCAGTTATATTGCGGCGGCCAGTGCACCTATCCTTGTTTCGAGTTTCTTTTACCTGTACTACGCACAATATTCTTTCCAAGCCACTGGCTGCTTTCCCACATGACCATTGTCGAAAAAAAAAGGTCAGCGGTGAGAGAAGAATGAATCCTGTCGCAATGACTATCATCAATCCTTGGAAACAAGTTGGCCGAGCCGGGGATCGAACCAGCGAGCCCTTGTCCTCAATTTCTGTACGCTATCGACTGAGCTACCGGGGCTCGGCGATTGTGAAACAAGTTCTTACAATTTATGCTGCTATGCAAGACTCAAGGACCCTTTGTAGACAGTGTAGGTCAAGATCAGACTGCACAGAACGTGCAGTCTGATTTTGGGCCTACTATGTACGATAAGTAGATATTTTCCCCCAAAAAAGCACATTTGAAAAAGAAAAATTTGGGTTTTTACTATAAGCTTGAAAGTTTTATTTCAATTATTCAGCAGGTTAAGGGTTAATCACTGTAGATGATTGCTTCCTGGAAACCTTAACCAATACGCGCACCGTTTTGTGAGTAGTTCCAAAGGTTGACCCTTCTTATCACAGGATTCGAACCCGTAACAAATATCCTACAGGTCGATGATGATATCTACCCCAGGGACATTCCCTGCCACAATGTGGCTTTGCCCTTCCCCCCCCCCCCCCCCGACACTTCAACCCTTCCCTTACTGACACATTTTAAATCCAATCAAATTTAAAGAAAAGAAATACAGACCACAAATTCGAAATCGGTACATATGAGCTTAATCTTACAATCTTTTAATTTTCCCGACTTTTGACGACCCTGAAAAAGACGGCTTTTGTAAAAATTGTGGGTAAAGCAGAAAATAATTCCCAGTATTTTCTCCTTTTCCCACAATGCTTACTATCCTTTAAATAAAAAAAAATCATATTTTAGGTAATGTATCATTTTATCGTCTGCAAATGTTTTCAATTTGGACAACGCTAAAATTTTGTAGTATGGTAAAGCGTTAAATGAGCAATACATTATAAACCCACTAATTCCGCTCACTCACTCACTCACCTACCCATCCACCCACCCACTCACTCACTCACTCACTCTTATTTTTGTATCAATCAAACGGCAAGCACGTCATGTTCAGTTCGATCTATGCCGTTCTCTGGTTTAGTCCATAGCTCTGCGTATTGCGCTACAGGAATTAGACAAACTCTAGCATCGCATGGACAGATTACCTGGCCATCGTGACATAACTAAAATATCCGTGAAAATTATATTAAACAGCTACTGAAGAAATTGTGGAACATTAAATAAAAAAAAAATACAGGAATTGCTTGTGACAAGCGCTGACTCCTTTTCAGTCCCCCAGTGTTTTCTGCGCGATATATGCGAGCAAGTGCCTTTCCTTGAAATATTTTCCCCCTATTCTTTGCCGTCTGATCTTGATCTACACTGCACAATTTAGGCGAGCAAGTGCCTTTCCTTCAAATAATTTCTCCTTGCGTAACTTATTCTGTGCAGTCTGATTATGATCTACACTGTCTGCACAATATAGGGAAGTGCCTTTTCTTGAAATACTCCCTCCCTCGGGTAGCATAGTCGGTAGGGTACAGGACTTGAGAACGGAGGTCGCTGGTGGGAATCTCCAGCTAGGCCAATTTCTTTCCGAAGATTGATGATAGTCATTTGCTACAAGATTTACCACTATATAATCCGTCGATCATTAAAATGTTTTCCCCCTTGCGTCACTCATTCTGTGCAGTCTGATCTTAGTTTACACTGTCTGCAAAAGTGCATTGAGTCGAGCTTAGCAGCCATAACCTTACAGGAAAAAAAAGTATACCCAAGTGAATAAATCGAGTAACCCAATCTGTCGAATTATCAATGCTAATCGCACAATCCATTACAGATATTTGTTCAATACAGACTTACCTTTGCACTTTCCTTAGGTCGTGGAACATACGGTGTGGTGCTCATTAAATCCGTATTGCCATAACCGAGTGAAGTGTCATTGTGTCGCAATGTTTCATGGTCTGTAATTGTTCTATTAGTTCTAATGTCATCCATTTTTTTTTCACTCTCAAACTTAAACAAAAAAAAGTCTTGATCTACTCAGATTTATTGGACATAAAACAAATTTCCTAGTAAAATACAGACAAATACTACCAAATGACCCATGCTGTGTGAAAAGGGGGTTTAATTCACCTGCAAAAAGTATCGACCCTGTCAGCCTGCGCGGACTGCGCAGGCTGACAGGGTCGAAACTTTTCGTCCATCGTAAATTTTCTACCTGTCCAAGGATTTAGTCGGTTGTTAGACAAAAATGGATTTTTATGGATCCATAATTATGCCATAGCTTGCTTAGTATGATCCATCACAGAGATGCATTATGCCCCTTTTTCAACGAGCATTGCTAAAGTATACTTTTCTTCGCAAACGTTAAAAAAAAAAACTGCAGAGTTCCATTCAGCTGGAGAGTGCATTATTCCCGTTTGAATAACGAGATCGTCGTTTTGCAATCGGTAAAGTTCTCGGTCTATATTTTTTTTGCTATCAAATATGACGTCATCTGTTTTATTTTATTACGGATAATTTACGCATGTTGTTGACTATGCAATATTCCAACAAAACCTTGACTAAATTCTGGCGCTAAATCTAAAAGTACTCAAAGAGGCTACACATCTTAGTAGGGAAATATCGTAAAATATTTATTCCTTCACTTTTTTTCCCTGTTTGTTGATGGTTTGCCAACTAGGCCTACTGCCTCACTGAATTCATCGATAAAACATCTTTGAAGTTTAGTGAAATAAAAGAAATTGGAATAACCCCCTTTAACCTACACCGTGATACATAAACGTTTTAGAAAGAATGGTTCACTGGGCATACAGTAAAAAGCATCTTTCACAATGACCTAGTATATGGTTTCAGAAAATTCATGAACTCATCTGACAAGAATTAAAAAAGAATTGTTAATCCAATGTTCACAGAAAATTTTGTGTAAATCCATTGTTTTACGAAAAAATAGTCCGTTTAGTTCCGAAGCATCCCGATGCCGAATGATTCATTAGTTTCACTATTTAAGAAATCTCTGCAGACTCCTTCACCGCAAACGGCGATTTAGATTAGTCTTGCGGACGGCGTGGATTAAGATCAGACTGCACATATCATGCAGTCTGATCTTTGATCTACGCCGTCCACGACCTTACGCTAATCTTTTAATCAAAATCATTTAAGCCATGCTCTATAAAAAGGGGTTCAATGCATCAGCAAAAGGTATCGACCCAGGTCAGCTGACCTGGATTGAAACATTTTGCTATTGTTACATTTTCTGCATGTCCAAGGACCATTTTACCTCAGGATCCGTATTCACCAACCATTCTAAAGAACATTCTTAGTCTTATTCTCCAGAATTTTCTAGATTTTAAAGTAACACGACTTCTGATTGGCTAAACCGAATGGTTTAGCCAATCAGAAGTTGTGTTACTTTCAAAATTTAGACAGTCTTGGAGAATAAGACTAAGAATATTCTTAAGAATGGTTGGTGAATACGACCCAGGATTCAGCTGGACGTAAGACAAAATGAATTTTATGGATCCCATAACAATCTGATGACTTGCTTGATACATAATGCATCACAGAGATGCATTAAACCTCCTTTTGCGAGAGTGAGCTCATCGTCAATTGCAGCTGAAATCTACTTCTCAATCTCAAAAAAGGTCGACATTTTTAGTTCCCACCCAAGAAGTTAACCTTCTCACTTCCTCTTAAACATCGCATTTTCGATAAAACATGCCTTTTATATCTCTCTGAGAGGTTGCGCCTACGTCCAGATAATAGAATCGACACCAGTATGGCGTAGCACCACAGTTCTCCACTGTATTGGTCTCGGTCGACAATGAGCGGGACAGAAATTCGGTTGTCAACGGTTTAAAAATCAGTCTGAAATTAACCCCCCCCCCCCCCCCAAAAAAAAAAAAAAGCATTTATATGCAACAGCATAATCCAAAATTTTCAGAATTTATAAATAAGTTATGTTAATCAAGTAAAATAGTAAAGTCACTGACTTTTATCCGACAAATGGTTTAGTCCGAAATATATGACAAAATATGCCTTTTTGGCTATATTCCGAAATTCCCACGATTTATACCCAGGGAACTTGCGTGAAAATGCCATGGTAAATTCAGTCAAAACAACACATAATCTGGGGATAAAACCCAAGACAGCACGTTACCACGCCGTTCTTCGCAATCTTTCGTGGTCATAAACCGCCCTTTTTTCCCGCTAAAGCAGTCACTAACTCCGTGACCTTTGAGTTTAGCATTTTAAGACAAAACTATACAACAAACAAGGAAAGGTCATGACCTTCTGATTCAAAGACAGAACTATATGCTTCTGTTCAACAATCTCACTCCATTAAAAAAAATTTTCTTTATCGGACAGTATAGATACAAGATCAGACCGCACGTTCTGTACAGTCTGATCTTGATCTACACTGTCCGCAAATGGTCAGCGAGTCGCCCTTAGCTGCTTAAGGGTTAATGTGTAATAACCACTCTTTGCATCAAAACTGCATTGAAAACCTACCTTTCCCCAACATTTCTGATTTTTCCTGTGACCAATTCGAAATAAACTTTTTAAATGTGCCCATCGTTCGCCTTTTTATATTCATTCGTTTTCTTTTAGAGGTAGGAATGATTCGATAGAAAGGAAATATATCAGACTTGCTCTGCCAAAAGGGGGTTTAATGCATCTCCTTTGAAATTCGAGATTGTTTTGTAAAGGGTTAAACTGCTAGATGAACAAATATAAAAAAAAAAGATTGTAAACACTTCTGTAATTCAGAGTTCTTTTCAACTGAAAAATCTCAGCGTATCGGACAGTGTGGGTCCAAGACCATTCTATACAGTCTGATATTGATCTACACTGTCCGCATAAGTGTATCAAGTTGCACTGAATCACCTCAACTATACGACAGGTTGCGAAGATTACCTATGAGACACAATCTTGATGTCCCTGAAGAGGAAACCTTCTGAAAGCACTGTAGGGAAGGGAGAAAACGCTGGTAACCAAAATTTTTCCTTTTCCAACACTGTTTACTTCCCTTCCAAAGACCGAGTTCCATCATTCAGGCCACCTTTAACTTGACGTCTGCAAATGCTTTCAAATTGGACGATTCTAAAATTCTGTTCTCTGATGAAGGTTTAAGAACACACAGAGTTTCTGTTTTTTTTTTCATTTTGATCAATTTCGTTGTCAGCTTTCCAAACCTCCCATAATTTATGACAGCACATAATTCGTACAAACGAACGAAATGTCAGATTTAATCGCCATTTACTGAACCTCCCGTACATAGAGTTAACCTCTGAGCTGCTACGCGCGATTCACTGACCTTTCGTAGACAGTGTAGATTAAGATCAGATTGCACAGAACGTGGATCTTGGATCTACACCATCCGATAAGGAGATTTTTCTTTTTTTTTTTTCAAAAAAAAAAAAAGTTTAAAATAACATCATTCGTTTTTTTTTTTTTTATCGGCTTAAAAGTTTTATTTAAGTTATTTTGCAGGAAAAAGGTTAAGACTTTACCGATCTATTTCACCACGATGCGATACTGCAGCTTGTAAAAACAAACATCGTAGGATAAGGTGAACATTTTGGTACCATACATTTCCTGTTTTTCTCACGATGTTTTTTCAACCTTTACAAACTGCAAAGATAAATCCAAACTTTTGAACAACGTGCAAATTTGTCCAGGATACACGAGGCTAAAATATGTTTCCGAAGGTAAAGAGTAAAACACACACACACACATCCAGAAGCCCTGCTGGCTCGGACGTTAATCTAATCTCTTAACTCTTATCCTGCTAAATAATTTAACCTTTTCCCAAACGACAAATTTTGGAGTGGTCCAAATTGAAAGAGTTTGCAGACGACAATTTTAAATTTGATGAAAATGGCAGAAAGGTCTCAAAAAGGGTAGAAAACACTGTGGGAAAAGGAGAAATTGCTCGTTACGAGCAATTTCTCCTTTTCCCACACTGTTTTCAAAAGACTTGTACTGCAGACACGTGAAAACCAGGGCTTGTTTGGGAAAGGGTTAAATAGAACTTTCATGCCGACGGTGAAGAACCCGAATGATGTTATTTCAAACTTATGTTTTGGAGAAAAATATCTTCTTATCGGACAGCGTAGATCCAAGATCAGACTGCACGTTCTGTGCAGTCTGATCTTGATCTACAGTGTCCGCAAAAGGTCAGTGAGTCGCGCACAGCAGCCTAGGAGTTAAATTCTTTACCACATAATCTTGGATTTGTCCAAATCCAAAGTATTTGCAGACGACATGTCAAATATGGTTCAAATTGTGGATTTTGTCTTTTGGGAGGGAGGAAAACATTGTGGGAAAAGGAGAAAGTGCTGGTTACTAGTATTATCTTCTTTTTTTAGACTTTTGTTTTTTTAAAGTCTTCTCCCTTAAGCTCGTTAAAAATCGGAATTGTGTGAAAAAGGGTAAAACAGGTCATTCCCCATTACTTCTCAAGTTGAAAGAATAAGAAAACATTGTGGAAGACAAAAAATCGTTTCCTGAATTATTTATCGGTCAAAATTTTCAAGTTTTAAGCCTGGCATTTCAGTCGATAACATGGAAATGCTTTAAACAAGACGTGGGGTCGCTAGGCCAATTTTATTGTAAGAAAGAGAGCTATCGTTTTTCTCCAAGCAATCGTGCCCTGTCTCTGCACAATAATTTCAAACGCCCTAATTATGGTGCACAAAAAACAGCTTCTTTTACAAATGATTATAAGAGATATGACCTTTCGCTAAAAACATCACTTTTTCGTACTACTCAGTGACATAAACTGTCTGGGCGGCCCTGTGTTTAAAACTCTACATAGATTATTGCTAATACGAGCGTAGATGACACAGTTCCAGTTGCAAATTTATAGGAGGAAGGGAACTATATTCTTTCTATTATTTGATTGGTACCGTATGGTACACGGGTGGGTGTGAGTAATATTTACAAAATGAAGTATTGACATTTTTGAAACCCAGCCCACTGTTGTCCTTTGTCACCATTCTTTTTTGTGAACTGGTGGTAGCAAGTTAACTTCACTTTCTCCAGCAGTGAAGTTTATTCAGGGAGACACCGTGATTACACGATGCTTTGGGCCAACTTATCAAGAACATATGACAGTTTAACACTTAAAAAATTCTATCCTGTACTTTTACGTACAATTTTTCTTTCATGAGAAAGAAATCTTTCAGAAATGTTCTAGAAAAGGCAAAATTGCCGGTAACTAGGATTATCCTCTTTTCTCTCTGCGTTTTCTGCCAATATTCAAAGACAGACCAAAACATTTGGGTGAATTTAATACTTCATTTACCACTGTACAGTTAATGCTTGTTTGTGCGAGTTTTTTTTTTTCTTACGCTAATTTATATCATTCCATATACAAATTTAAAACGTCTACATGCTCGTTTATGAAATGAAAAAAAAAGCCTGTCATCTATAAATCTTGTTGTATACACGTGGTCATATTAAACTTGATGATATACGGTCATTTGACCACGTGACTAGATTTATTATGTCAGCTGGTCATGTGATCAAGGTTTATCAGTCACGTTTGTAATGTGACCAGCTGGAACTACCTTTCTGAAGTGCCGGTACATGTAATCAATATTCATAGTATAATCATCGGTACATGAAATCAATAATTTACAGTATAATTAAAATACGATGCCCAGATTGATTTTTCTTGGTATTTAAAATAGATAACAACACCTTTTTTAGGGTAAACGTAACTTTTATGACGTAGTCAATATCATTCATGACGTCATTATTGCAGCTTCGTAATCCAGAACGTTTTACATGGTTCTTTATTTTTTCTCACAGTGAAAAGGATGTAAAAAAAATCTATGTGCGTTATTTTGAGCGAAATATTCAATTTAGAAATGTATATGGATTATAATTGAGAGACAGGATAAATAGACGAGATGGTTGGTGTCTTGGATGGGTTGAGTTCATCGGGCTCGGCTCCGGAAATTATCCGGTTCGCTTTCTGCTCACCAGATATTTTCCTCCACCTTAAAACTTGTAGTACAGCTGCAATTTTACGATAATTTTTTAGATAGAAAAAAAACGAGAAAGTAAAACTTAACTCGGAAAAAATACTGGCTGTAGTTGTACACAGATACATGGGAGAAAGCTTTCCTGGTCTTTGTACAACATTGCTGCATTTAAAGAAAATAATGGAAAAAATGCGTGATTTCCATTGAATGGATTACAGTAATTATAATATTGTGGCAAATGAATTTGCTCTTTTGAGCAGCCTCTTCGTTCTGACTACGTTTTATAAGGTTGTCTACTGCGAGATGTTTAAAAACTCATGTATCGAAGAATAATGCTCAGCCCTTATCTGGCTAATCTTGACCTTTAATATCCTTTTCGAACAGACTTTACGAAGATACTACTGCTTGGCCATGCAATCTAATAGTGGTCTACACTATAAACAACACAATATTATTTATGCGAGCATTACAATATCCATTTCAACTATTGTTTGGTCTTTGACAAAGAATTGCACCTGTTCATAACGTTTACTTCTGCATGATAAAGGTTGATTGATAAGTCGTAGAGACAAAATGTGACCTTACTCATAGTGTCAGCGGACTGACCACGGTTCGGGCATGTCACGTGTTGTAGTGGTTTTTCTGCTTGTGATCTCTGGTGTTTCTGCAACAGGTATTGTACAGTTTATTTTTTCTTTAGTCAATCTTTATATTAAGGTTTGTATGCAACAAAAAGAACAAATTATCTTCTAATTCTAAGTTCCGAAAGCAGTGCAAGTTGTGATTGGTTAAACTATTTGCATGACGTATGCATGGGAGAGATGGATAATATTTTATAGCCAATTTTGTGTGCGAAGAAAAGAAATATTGTTCCATTACCTTTAGAACGAAGTAACCCCCCTCCCCCTCAAAAAAAAAAAAAAAAATACGAGCACAGCACCAGTATTTCAACAAACTCCTTTTTTCCTCTTGGGTCGGCTTTCCATGCTTTGTTATCAGTTAATACTAATAACTCATTTCAGTCAAAGCTAATGATTCAACAGGTTCCTATTGGTCTTGGCCCAATTTTCCCTACTTTCCAATACATCAATACTAGTACTTCAATAGCTCTACATCTGGGTCCGGCTTGTCGTCGATTAGGTCAGTTTAAATATTTCACCAGCTCCCAATCCTTCTAGGATGAGGCTTGCCCTACTTTCCAATAAATCAATATATATATATTTTTTTTTTTACCGCCTTCCAATCCTCCTAAGCTCGGCTTGCCTTAACTTAATATAAGAAAACACAAATATATCACCCGCCTTGTTGCTCCAATTTCCTATAAGTCAATACAAATATTTTACCAGCCACCTATTCTTCTATATCCGGCTTGCAGTATTTCCTGTAAGTCAATAAAAATATTTCAACTGGCTCCTATCCCTCTTGTTCCAGATTGCCTAACCTTCCTACAGATTAGCACAAATATCTCACCACCTACTGTCCTTCGAAGACAGGCTTCGTCTATAGTCCTATTAATCAATACTAATATTTCAATGGCCTCCTACCCCTCTGGAACCGGCTTGCCCGACTTTCCTACAAGCCGACACAAAATTTCACCAGCTACCTATACTTCTAGGACGGGCTTCCCCTACCTTCCTATTTACCGTATCTAATATTCTAATAGCTACCTATTCCTCTAGATCTAGATTGCCTTACCTTCCTGCATGTTAACATAAATATTTCACCAGCCACATATCCCTCTAGGACAGCCTTCCCCCAATTTTCTACTTCGTATCAATAAATAAAAATATTCCAACAGGCTCCTACACCTCTATGCCAGACTTGCCTTATTTCCTCCTTGTCGATACAAATGTTTCAACAGGTTCCTATCGCTCTAGACATAAAGAATATATGGTTAATGCCGAGATGGATGGAGTTTATCCGGTGAGGCTTAGGAAACTGAGAGGGGGAGATATAGCACCTTTCTTCTCCCTTTTTAGCTCACCTGAGCACAACGTGCTCAAGGTGAGCTATTGTGATCGCCCTATGTCCGTCGTCCGTCGTCCGTCAACAATTTCTTTAAACATCTTCTTCTCCTAAACCATTGGGCCAATCTTGATAAAACTTGGCAGGGATGTTCCTTGGGTGAACCTCTACCAAAGTTGTTCAAAGAATTGAATTCCACCCTTAACTCTGGTTGCCATGGCAACAAAAAGGAAAAAAAAAAATCTTTGAAAACCTTCTTCTCTGAAACTAGAAAGCGCAGAGCTTTGATATTTGGTATGTAGCATCTCCTAGTAGACCTCTACCAAGTTTGTTCATATGATGCCCCTGGGGTCAAAACTGGCCCCGCCCCGGGGGTCACAAGCTCGAGATAGTAACAAAGAAGGAAAACTTTAAAAATCTTCTTCTCTGAAACTTGAAGGCGTAGAGCTTTGATATTTGGTATGTAGCATCTCCTAGTGGCCCTCTACCAAGTTTGTTCATTTGATGTCCCTGGGGTCAAAACTGGCCCAGCCCCGGGGGCCACAAGTTCGAACATAGGAACAAAGAATGAAAACTTTAAAAAGAATTCTTCTCTAAAACTAGAAGGCATAGAGCTTTGATATTTGGCATGTAGCATCTCCTAGTAGACCTCTACCAAGTTTGTTCATATGATGCCCTTGGGGTCAAAACTGGCCCTGCCCTGGGGGTCACAAGTTCGAACAAAGAGGGAAAACTTTGAAAATCATCTTCTCTGAAACAGGAAGGCATAGAGCTTTGATATTTGGCATGTAGCATCTCCTAGTGGACCTCTACCAAGTTTGTTCATATGATGCCCTTGGGGTCAAAACTGGCCCTACCCCGGGGGTCACAAGTTCGAACATAGGAACAAAGAAGGAAAACTTTAAAAATCTTCTTCTCTGAAATTGGAAGGCGTAGAGCTTTGATATTCGGTATGTAGCATCTCCTAGTAGACCTCTACCAAGTTTATTCATATGATGGCCCTGGGGTCAAAACTGGCCCTGCTCTGGCGGTCACAAGCTCGAACATAGGAACAAAGAAGGAAATCTTCCTGTCTGAAACAGGAAAGGCGTGGAGTCTTGATACTTGGTATGTAGCATCTTCTAATGAACCTCTACCAAGTTTGTTCATATGATGTCCTTGGGATCAAAACTGGCCCCGCCCCGGGGGTCACAAGTTCGAACATAGGAACAAAGAAGGAAAACTTTAAAATTATTTTTCTCTTAAACGGGAAGGCATAGAGCTTTGATATTTGGTAGATAGCATCTCCTGGTGGACCTCTACCAAGTTTTTTCCAAGGATGCTGCTTGGGTCAAAACTGGCCCAGCCCCGGGGGTCACAAGTTCGAACATAGGAACAAAGAAGGAAAACTGTAAAATTCTTCTTTGAAACCGGAAGGTGTAGAGCTTTGATATTTGGTATGTAGTGATTCTCTTCTAACTTTGTTTTCCCATCTAAGCACAACGAGTTCATTGAGTTCAAAATTGGGTCATCTTGGGTCATAAACTAGGTCACTAGGTCAAATTAAAGAAATACCTAGTTGGCACTCTCGAGGCCACATTATTTGGCTCAATTGCCTTGAAAATTGGTCAGAAAGTTTGTTTTTATAAAATCTCACATAAGTCTGAATTTGGGTCAACTGGGGTCATAAACTAGGTCACCGGGTCAAATTAAAGAAATACCTTGTTTGCACTTTGTAGGCCACATTTGTTGCTCAAATGACCTGAAATTTGACTAGAATGTTTGTGTTGATGAAATATCAGATGAGTTTGGATTTGGGTCACCTGGAACCATAAACTAGGTCACTAGGTCAAATTAAAGAAATACCTTGTGGGCACTCTAGAGGCCACATTATTTGCTTAATTGCATTGAAAACTGGTCAGAATGTTTGTCTTTATAAAATCTCACATGAGTCTGAATTTGGGTCAACTGGGGTCATAAACTAGGGCACTTGGTCAAATTAACGAAATACCTAATGGGCACTCTAGAGGCCGCATTTATTATTCAGTTGATTTGAAAATTGATTAAAATGTTTCTTTTGATAAAGTCCAAGACCAGTTCAAATTTGTTCACCTGGGGTCATAATCTAGGTCACAAGGTCAAATTAAAGAAATGCCTTTAGGGCACTCTAGAGGCCACATTTTTGCTCAACTGACTTGAAAACAGGTCAGAATATTTGTCTTCGTGAAACATGAGTTTGAAATTGGGTCACCTGGAGTCATAAACTAGGTCACTTGGTCAAATTAAAGAAATAACTTTAAGGCGCTTTACTCAGGTTCCCTACGTTCCCGATGTTCAAGCAGCCTAAGTACTTATTCTAGTGATCCGAAGAAAACAATAGTTTCTATTATATGCGACTAGAATACCCATACATCGTTAAAAATTAGTTATTTTTCGCAATTTCTAACGTAATATCAATGATTTTTATATCTAAATATGTCGAATTTTGCTATGTATACATGTATGTTGACTGTCAATACAACGTTATATAACAATATAGTCTTGTGCCATAAGTGAACGTCCAAACGGTTCCAGTTACGGCGACATTAATAAGGGCATCAAATAAATAACGTCCAACTAGAGGGGAAATTTAGGGGTTATATCACTTTTTGTATTCAATATTTTTTCCACATGACGTAATTAGGTCTAAATACTATGTAAATCACTCGCAGAAATGTTGTTGTTTACAAACAGACATGGTTGGAGAAGGAAAGAACTCGCCTCTGACATGAACACGTTTCATTATTATTCGTGTAATCGACAATCGGAAATGCCTCGTAGACTGGACATACCATGGACTACAATTAATGGGATTATCAACAGCTATCGTACACGAAATAGTGTTGAAAATTTACAAAGAAGTGGCGCCCGGCAAAAATAAGTGAACGTGATAGTCGGACACTGAACATTACGTACTGTAAAACAAAACAGGAAACAAACATAATCGGACATACAATGTAACGGGAATTTTCAATCAGGCAAGGAACTCTAATGTTTCTAAACGGACTGTTCATAAGACATTGTATAGGGAAGGATATATTGGAACGGACAAGGTTTTTATTTGGAGAAAGATAGGCGAAGATTGGTTACCGTCTTGCCTTGCTACTCCACCCTCCCCGAGGTTCAGTTTGATGATGTGACCGGCTTAAAATTCGGACCTGAATATTATTGAGAAATTATGGCATAGACTAAAAAGGCAACTGAAAAATCGGCTTGAAATCCTTGACACACAAGATAAGCTTGAGAAGCCATTCGGGACGTCTGCACAAGCATTCCTATTAAGCACATCAGGAACTTTTATTCCAGCATACCAAAGAGGATACAGAATGTAATAAAATCAAAAGGATATTACAAAAGACTAAGGTACGAAAAGCTGGGTTTGAATATATTAAAAAGTTTTGTTTTTCAGTGCTTAATCACAGTTAACGTCAGCAATTTTGTTTTTAAGACTTTCAAGGATTTATGGCACAAGTCCGTAATAGCGCGTAGGAATACACAACTGCCGGATAAAGTTAAGTGTAATAGGTTACCCCTTTATTAGGTGAGTGTAAGTAACGAAAACGGAATGAAAGGTTATCCCTATTTTCATATATTCGTCAATACTAATATTTCAGCTCGTTTATATCCCTCTGGACCAGACTTGCCTTATTTCCTCTCAGTCAATACAAATATTTCAACAGATTCCTATGGCTTTAGATAAGGGTATCCCTGTTTAGAGTATTTTCATACAGAATCTACGTCTTATATGATTATTTCAACAGGCTTATATTTCTCTGCACGGCTTCCCTTATTTTCAAATACGTCAATACTAATATTTCTTCTCGCTTAAGGTGTTACCATCCTAACGTTTCTAGTGCAACATGGAATAAGATTTCTTATTAATTGACGAATAAGGATTTATACTGATGTAATATTTTTGAACATTTCTAGCCGACCAGAAATTCATTTGTTGTCTATCTTGAAATTATTTGATGATATTTTTGCTAGTTTTCTGAAAAGGGAGGTAATTATTATCTCTCTTTGTATTGAGAATAGAGTGGCTTTAGATTTATAAATGATAATTCCAAGAAGGAAAAAATGGAAAAAGTGGCTCGGTCAAAGTATTACAATAATACTCACTTTTAATCATAGCACATTTTTTAGGATAATATTATTATGGAAATAGCTGTTTTTCATTAGAATGGTACTACCTTAAGACTATCCTTCTGTGTCCGACTTGTCCTATTTTTCTATCTGTAAATACTAATATCTCAACACGCTCCTATCCCTCATAGCCTGGTTTGTCCTATTTTTCTTTATTTCAATACTTATTTCAACAGGATTCTATTTCTCAGGGCCAGGTTTTTCTCATTTACCTGTACGTCAACAGTTATGTATTTCAACAGGTTCCTTTCCCTCAAGAGCCCAGCTAGCCCTTTTTCTATAAGCCAACACTTATATGTCAACTGACTCCTATCCCTAGGCCCGGCTTGAACTTTTTTCCTTTAAGTCAATGCAATATTATAACATGATCCTGTCTCTCTTGGCCCCGGCTTTTCTCATTTTCTGCTATGTCAGTGCTAATACTTCAACACACGCCTACCCATCAAGGCCCGGGATTCCCCTGTTTTTCTAAATGTTAATGCTTATATTTGAAAAGGTTATCCTTCTGGGCCCAGCCTGCCATACTTTCCAGGAGGAGATCCACAACATCAGTTACAAAATGGACCGCAGACCGGATACCAGACCGGAAGATGTGTTACTTCAACACAAAAATGTCCCTGTCCCACTACCTATTTCCCTATGACTATGTGCATCTACTGTAGCTGTCCGAGCGCGGTACATTCCAGTCCGGCAGGTAAGGAAAAGTTTAGCTGAAACAGGTATAGATCTCTAATTTTATTTGAAAGCTGGAAACCGATATTTCGAGGAAGACATAGAGGATAATTGTCTTTTTCGGTGTATGATCGAAATTTTATTCATTGAGTGAAAAGCAGCGGCTATATTTTCACGTGACTAAAGAATTTTCGATCATACACCGAAATAGACATTCATCCTATTTTTTTATGCTCTTCACTTTAACCGTTCATTTTACATCTAATTTTTGCTCATCGTGAAAATACTGTCACGCTCACCCGCTGAAAATTCATTCATGTTTTATAAATATCCGTGACATGTTTAAGAATAAAAGCTTTAACATTTACCGGTGAATGATAACATTCAGCGGTGAATTATAAGGATATGATTCACTGTTAGATTTCTATAAACTACTGAAAAGCATAAAGATAGAATGATATATGTTGAAGGCAGCTGTAGACTCTGGTACTTTTCATTTGTACTTGTAAGTTAAGAGTTGAGGGGAAAAGGAAGATTTTCAGATTAACATAGGGATCGAGACCTTTACGAGGAAAGGGGGATGCAAGAGTAAAGAAAAGAAATAGTGTGATGACAGGAAGGGCACATGTCGGTAACAGCTATCAGACAACAGTACACCTCAGTCCTACATGGACAAATACGATTTAAGGGAAAAGGATGGAGATGAACTTGCAGACAGATAGTTGAGAACAGAATTGTTTTCACGTGAATAAAAGAGGGTAAGGGAAGATTGAGGCAAAGACAATTGGGTTCTTGTGATTCCTATCTAATTTCGGTCAAACAGGAAAGTTGATGGTAAGATAGATGAGGTATGAAGTAACTTCACAGACTTCGGATGAGGGCAACCCGATTTCTTTTAAATGAGGTGTAAGGAAAAAGTTAGGTAAGAGACGAACAGATACCTGATTGCGACAGTTGTGAGGCCGAAGTTTTTGAATGATAACAAGTAATTTTGAAATGGAGGGGATACTGACAGTTTTACAAATAGCTATAGTTCAAAACTGGATCAAATTCGATTGAGAAACGAGCAAATGGTAAGTGTGAAGAGAGAGCCAAACGGGCAACTTAATTTGTACGTTTGTCTGTGCATTACAGACAGACAAAAGGAGGAGGCAGAAGTCTAGATGGCGAATGAGAAATAAAAACAGAGGGTGGACGAGATGGGGGAAGAGAGATAAAGACAGAAAGAAGAGAGAAGAAGAGAGAGAGGGACAGATATAAAGAGGGAAGGCCAAAGAGAGAGAGAGAAGGGAGAGAGAGAGAGAGACAAAGGGCTTAGGACAGCCTCGCAAGTCAAGAGTCACACTCTCACACTCCACTATGAATCTCCGTTACAGCAATGGAGAGTATATCAACCTTGGCTTGCAAAGACGAACTAAGAATGCATTTTCCACTCATTTTTATCTCGAGTGTTTTAACCAAAATCCCATTTCTTCCAGGCGTTGTTCCGTTATCTACAACAACTCAGACACCAACGATCAAACCCGTTCAATCCGAAACAGTGTCCGTTACCAAGCAACCAGTGACATCGTCAGTAACATCTTTTGTGACAGACTACTGCATGGTAGCTAAGAATCTTTGTCAAAGCACGTGTCCAGATGGTTACCTGGTTGATCCGAACGATTGTACCTTCTGTTTGTGTAAAAAGGACTTGATAGCTGGCTAGCTAATTGCTGCACAATTACATGTCTTTACACCCCTGCAGATGATCAAGTTTTGTTAACATTTTGGGAAAAGGAACATTTGATTGTCATGAATAAATGCGTTTTCAATGAATGGATTTATGATTGCATCAAAGTTAAAAAAAAAAAAAAAAAAACGAGCTGTCTATTCCAATACTTCGTATTTGTCGCATTTAAACAATTTATGATTTGTCTAAAAAAGGCATTTATAAATCTGTAATTGGTTAAATCTCGAAGAAAATTGATAAGTATATATAAACAATGAAAGTATCGTTGTTTTTTTTTTTTATTATTATTTGTATTTGTTGACCCAAACTTTCCATCGATTGATTGCATTGTGTTTAACGCCGTTTTAAACATTTTTTCAGTCATATCGCGGCGGCTACTTCACCTATTCATGCTTTCCTGGAGTTTCTTTTATCCAGTTCTTCGAAAAAATGTTCTTATCAAACCACCGACTGCTTTCCCACGTAACTATCGTCGAAACATATATCAGCGGAGAGAAAGGAATGAATCTTGTCGCAGTTATTATTATAAAACATCGGAAAGGAATTTGCTGAGATAGGGATTCGATCGAGCGGTCCCATGTTCTCAAGCCCCATACGCTGCAGACTGCACCACCGGGGATCTGCCCCGACCGCTCCAAACCAGATACAATATCATAGCCTCTGTTACGTAAGAATCGGAGTATGGCCTACTGAGCGTGACCCTCTGTCAACCTTTGTGCCAGCCGATCAAAAGACCGATTTTAACTATTAGATAGTGATTGTCAGCCTACGCACTAAATTTACTGGCTGTTTTTGCTTTCTGTTGGGGAGCCTTGTATTGTCTGACCACATCAAGAAACCTTGGTCTTCCAGTATTTAGTCCTGAACCTCTTTCATCTCAGCCATGCTCTGTGAAAAAGGGGCTAAATGCACCTGCAAAAAGTATCGACCGAGGTCAGCCTGCGCATTCCGCGCAGGCTGACCTGGGCCGAAACTTTTCATTATTGGTCAATTTTCTATATATCGAAGGACTATTCTACCTCATGATTCAGTCGGTTGCTAGACATAATGGACTTTGTGGATCCATGATCATGTGATAACTTGCTTGGTATCATGCATCACGGAGATTCCTTAAGCCCCCTTTTTCCAAAACATGGCTCAATTCTTGATTTTCAAAGGGGGGAGAGTAACTGTGTTTAAGGAGGAATAGCAAAAAAAAATAATAAAATATTTCCAATGATGACACCTTTTTCTACCTGTTTTAAAGGTTATTGGACATAAAGATGTTCAGCAAAAGTCCTGTTTCGTCACGGAAAGAGCATAAGGGTGATAAAAGACATATGAGCCATGCTCTGTGAAAAAGGGGACTTATTACATCTGTAAAAAGCATCCACTCAGGTCAGACTGAGCTGCTTGACGTTGGTCAAAACGTTTTGCTATCGGTCAATTATCTACGTGTTAAAGGACCAGTGTATCAGTCGTTTTTTTTTTTTTTTTTTTTTTTTACAAAATGGATTTTATGGATCCTTAATTATGTGATGACTTTATCCACTTTTCAATATACAAAACGTTACCAGTGTGACACCTTCTCTGATGAAAGTAGGATTAATGGCTCGTTTATTCCAAGTTCAAGGTCACACAGTTGGGTCAACTAATGAAATCGTTATGCGTCAACGTTGTTTGGGCCACCAGTGATCTCAGGGAAAAAACTCATCTTAAAAGTGCGAAAGATATAGAAGATATTTGTCCTTTTGGGTGAAAGATCGAAATTTATTTCATAGATTGAACATCATCAGTAATATTTCCACGAGTGGCGCAGCCACTCGTGAAAATATTACCGATGATGTTCACGAGATGAAATAAATTTCGATCTATCACCGAAAACAACAAATTTCCTATTTATTTCATGCTTCTAACCCCTTTTTTGTCGAGACTTTTATCAAAATCCAGTACAGTTGTTTCCGGTAATTCCCCATGGTGTACCCCCCTTACGTAACAACACATTACAGAATTACGTAAAGCGCGAGAAATATAGCGCAAATTACGTCATATTTCTCTCCATTTGAATGGCAAGGGCCTATGCAACTGTAGTCTGGTACCCCGCCGTACTTCAAAAGTACGTCAGGAAAAGCGCAATCAATAATGGCGGCCGTCTTTGGTAATACGCAGAAGTTACGGCTTATTGCTATTTCACTAGATCATATCAGACTAAAGACTAAAATGAAACCAGGTCGGTTGCAAAAAAGTAATGGCAGTTAGCTTTTTTAATAGTCGTTCTTATTTAGCGAGAAAAACTACATATCAGAAATGCGTTAAGTATCCGAAATGTCAATGGACCGATATAACGTCCGAAAATATGGCCATTTTTAAAATGAGTCTCAGTCAAATTTACATTTAACCCTTTACCAAATGAGAAAATTTTGGACTGGACCAAATTGAAAGCATTTGCAGACGACAAATTTAGTGTAGCTTAAATAGTGATTTATGTATTGGATAGGCTAGAAAACATTATGGAAATAGGAGAAAATGCTGGTTACCAGCATTTTCTCCTTTTCCCACAATGTTTTCAAAAGGCTTCTTCCTCAGGGTCGTTAAAAGTGGGGATTGTGTGGTAAAGGGTTAAACCATACCCCAGCAGCACGTTTTAGATTCGGTAATGTATATTTTGTACAAAATTGATCTCATTTTATACAATGATCAAACTGGATCACACTTAAAATTGGAAAAAACAGGAAAGCATGTAGGGCTAAGCTTGAGGTCGCCATGGAGGCTGCCATTATTGCGCTTTGCCTGACCCTATAACGTAGTGGTAGGGGCAGGTAAGCCAGACTAAGGTAACTGGTCCGCTTTCAATTGAAGAAGTAGAAAATATGAAATCGGTATTGTCACTGGTCGTAACCATGAAATATCAAACCATAATCCACCATTACTTCTCGATAAACTACCGAAAAGCATGAAATAAATTTATATTAACTACTTTTCTTTCAATCAGCCCTATCTAGGTGGCATATATCTTCTTTTAGATATTGACCTAATGCACGTTTTCCACAGAATAACCCATGTATCATTCACGGGTATTTTGTAGTTTTAGTTTAGTTTAAACATATTTTATTTCATAAGTTGAAATGGGGTTGGGCCACAAGTTCTCACAACTTAGAATTGGCCCTTCCCTTACAGCACAAATTATAAAGTTCTAACAACGGTATGTACAAATACAACAACAATGAAATATGAAAAAGAAAAGAAACGCAGTAAGAGAGAGCTAAAGTTGAAATAGAAAGATTACAAAGAATAACAAAAAAGAAACAAAAAGAAAAGTTCAAAACAGGGTATTTTGTATAGTGCTGTGTTAACTTTTTGGCTGCTAACCGCGACTGAAGGACCTTTTGCGTACGGTGTAGATCAAGATCAGACTGCACAGAATGTACAGTCTGATCTTGGATTTACACTGTCCGATAAGAAAATATCTTTCCATAAAAATAGGCCTACCTTGAAATAGCAAAACTTGGGTTTTTTACTGCCGGCTTGAAAGTTTCATTTATGTATTTAGCAGGATAAGGGTTTAAAGAGTGTAAGAACTCAAAGTTACAACAAGGAGTAACATAATTTGCGTGCAACACACGAAAAGGGGCCTTCGGACATATGCGTAAAAGTGTGTCGTCCCAGATCAGCCTGTGCAGTCTGTGACTAATCCAAGACGACACTTCCCGTTTTTGTGCGATTTTCTGTTTCGTGAAAGTCTACTGTATGAAAAAATCTTATGTAGTCGTAAAGTGTTGTCTCGGATTAGCCTGCGCGGACTGCGCAGGCTAATCCGAGACAACACTTTACGCAAATGTCCGAAGGCCCCTTTTCGTGTGTTGCACGCCATATCAAAGGAACGTAAAACGACTTTTTTATTGTTTTGAACACTTTGTGGCAAAAGGGGCAATTGCTTGTCACAAAACGTTGTGACAAGCATATTTTATTTTTCGCCGATGTAAGAAAATTAACTTTTTACAAGACAAACCCATTTTTTGCAACACAACATTGTTGAAAGAAGTCTTTGAAAACATTGTGCGAAAAATAGAAAACTCAGGTTTGTTCGCCTTTCCCAACCATGTTTTCCATTCCTTACCAAAATAAATCCCATATTTTGAGAGACATCTGATTTGTCGTCTGCAAATGCTTTCAAGTTGGACTAGTCTAAAATTTTGTCCTGTGATAAAGAAGTAAAGAAGAATTAACAATTTCAGGTTATCTTTAAGACGACAGTTTATTTATATACACCCCTGCAGATTCATCCTTAATTGCATAAACCCTGGCGTAGTCGTGACTGGAGTCTATACAGTTTGTCTGCAGGTCATCCTCTCTGGGTACCTGAGGTTATCTTCCTAAAATAGACCCAAATCGATGATGGACAAAATTAACGTCACGAGCGAGAAACAAACATAGTACATAATTCGAATGGCCAATCTAATACACAACATCTTGCAGCCCTTTTTACATGACATGACACTTCGTTGAATAACAACAAATAATGATTGTCCGTGGCTTATGATAAACAATATAATTATGACGTTTCATAAAATTTTGACCCTAAGTTATGGAGATATTGGTCCATAATGGAAATATACATCAAACCCCCTTTTTCCATAACATGGCAATTAATCAAAAACAAAAACAAAAAAAATGTATCCGCGGACTACCCTAAGGAACACATGTATGAAGTTTCATCAATTTTCGACAAGGATTTTAGAAGATATCTGTCCGGACAGACGGACTAACAGACAGTTATTGGTCCAGAATGAAATTATACTTTAAGTCCCTTTTTTCCATGACATAAAATTTCATTAAAGAAACACATAATGATTGTCTGTGGCTTATGATAAGAACTATAAATCCGAAGTTCTATAATATTTTGTCCAGTAGTTACAGAGATATAATGGAAATATGCATCAAGTCCCCATTTCCATGACAGCATTAAATAAAAAAAGTATATCGGCGGACTATCATAAGGAACACCTGTATGAAGTTTCCACAAATTTCGTCAAGGACTTTAGAAGCCATCTGTATGGACGAATGAACGGACGGACGGACAGACGTACGGACGGAAGGTCAAACGGACGGACATCGCAGAAAACTATATCCCCCACTCCCCCACCCCGAAATACGGCAGGGGATCATAAAACAAAAATTAATTTAAAGTGAACAAAGAGAAGAAATCTAAAGACGGCTGGTATCTACTTCTACACCTTTATTGAATTGTATCATACACTAGCCCTGAAATACATGTTAACCCTTAGGCTGCTAAGCGCGACTCACTGACCTTTTGCGAACAAAGTAGATCAAGATCAGACTGCACAGAATGTGCAGTCTGATCTTGGATCTACACTGTCCGATAAGGAGATGTTTTTCTAAAAAAAAAATTTGAAATAGCATTAGTCGGGTTCCTGCGATAAGAATAAAAGCTTCATTTCAGTTAGATAGCAGGATAAGGGTTAGAGCCAACCCACTCTCTCAACTGAGTTTACGCTTGCAATACTAAAGACAGTTCAACAAACAAATCGTGACTAGCAAGTCCATTTGTTTTATTTTGTGTGCCACCAAAACAAGGATATCTATTTTACAAAGCTTAGTTCATAACTACGTGTTCTGGGATTTTATGGACTAAAAAAGTGTCGATAGATCGGTGTAAACGATGACTTAATTATTTTAATGTGAGAAGAAATCGGCTGTTTACTTTTCAAGTCTATGATCATGACGTTACTAGTTCTTACCGTAGTTTTCTTCACTATGGGTAGGTATTATTTTTATAAGCTGTTGTGATTACTGTTGTTGTTTGTTGTTGTTGTTGTTGTTAACTTTTGGTGACGGCGTAGATCAAATTCAGACGGCTCTGAACTCACTACTTCATCTTCGGTCGACACAGACCTTTAGTTGGTTTTCAATTGTAAGCACTATCAATTTCATTCACAGTGAAATTCTTATTCATTTTTTTCTATTTTTGAAACTTGAATTAATTTTTTGGCATGGCAGTAGTTAACTCTTTATCACGCGGGAAAAAAAAAAGGACTTATCCAAAGCGAAAGCACTTGAGACGACAATTTAAATGTTTCTCACATAATAGAATTTTTATTTGATTGTGTACAAAATAAAACAAAGTAGGAGAAGGAGAAAATGCTGGTTACCACCTTTTCCTATAATGTTTTTAAAAGGTCTCTTCCTCAGGTTGTTAAAACTTGGGGTTGTATGTTAAAGGGTTAAAGGTTACTAGAAGATTCCTTATAGTGATAGAAGTATTTACAAAATTCAAAATAAAAGGACAAAAACACACTGTATAGTTACACCTATGTATACATCTATGTAGGGACAGTGATAGGTGACTGAAAACTTTATGTGTAGTCATTTTTTACGTCGTGGGCATACGATTCACATTTCTTTATTCACATTTAGAGACTTCTAGAGAAATAAAGCCTTATCTAATTTCCAGGACTTTTCAGACGCCTAAACCTTTTCTCTAGAACACTGTATATAGTAACTAAGGGTGTAGCTTGCAAACAATAACGCGTAGTCAAGATCATTTGCAAAAGAAGGGCGCTGCAGCGGGGATGTACCCCAACAATCCCAACTAAGGGCTCTGGGAGAAGTAAGCGGTCTACCCTTTCAAATTTGAATACACAGACATCATTTGGTGGTCCCCAAACAAGGTTTTATTGCGGAAAATGTTTAAAATATGAACTATGCTCTGGCAAAAGGGGGTTTCATTCATCTATCATTTTGTTCAGTTGTACATTTAATTTGAAAACCTTCATTTGTGTTCTTATCTATGTTGACAAGGATATTTTCATATACGTCTGTTTCAACTTAAGTGTTAAGGAGGAAAGATAACGTCACCCTTTGAGAACAAAGCACAATTCATGTCGCTTTTTGCGGACAGTGTAGATCAAGATCAGGCTGTAAAAAACTCACATCCTGGATTTACACTATCCCTTATCATGATAACAAATCCTGGTAAAAACAATCTTAAAGAAAAAGATAGTTCAGCTGTTTTTGTTTTTTTTTTTATAAATTCATTTCGTTAATTCACCGCTGTAAGGTTAAAGTAGAATGTCTGAACTTTAATCGTTTAGAGTGAAATGTTGGAAAGCCCTTATCAATGTATACAAGGAACTATCCCTACATAAAGAGGCGCAATTATAGCCACGTGTTTTTTTTTTTTTTGTATGTGTAGTGTTGAAAAAACGTCTTAATACCAGCAGGGGCTAATAACCCATATGTAAAAAAAAAATAAACAGTGAAAATACACTGCGCACATACACCAAAATAAATTTGATCTATGCTCTGTGAAAAGGGGGGTTAATCCATCTGCAAAAAGTACCGACCCAGGTCAGCCTGCGCCATCTGCGCAAGCTGACCTGGGTCGAAACCTTTTGCAATTGGTCAAATTTGTGCATGTCCAGGGACCAGTTTACCTCATGATTCAATCGGTTGTTGGACGAAAAGGGCTTTATGGATCCATGATCATGTGATAGACGATGCATCACGGAGATGATCTATCTTTCTAAACCCCACTCATTTACCTATCTATTTATTTATCTGTCTCTCTTTGTCGAGAAATAGGTTTTTTTTTCCTGATAATCTCGGCTTTAAAAAGAAATCCCTTATGTGTTTAAATAGAATGCTAAAACTAACGTCTTAACTAAATGATTAACTTCTTCACAATCACTTTACAATCAATTTTTACAGTGATTGGTGTGACGCCCGCCCCGTACAACCCTGCCGGGGGATACATCTATGGTTGCCCATTTGTTGTGTGTACAAACAACGTGTATACTTTTGACTCCCGTGGTTGTAGAACATGTGCCTCCTCATCCGACACAGGTCTGTATGTTGAACGAAGTCTATGACACAATCGCCCGTACCTAAGTTAACTTATCGCATAATAAATTCATACCTAGCCGTGAGAAATTTGATTGTTGAAACATCGTTTTTAGCTCCACTGGCCAAAGGCTGGTAACCAGCATTTTCTCCTTTTCTCCTCAATAATTTCAAAAGCCTTCTTCCTCAAGGTCGTTAAAACTCGGCATTGTGCGGTAAAAGGTTAAGTGCGACAGGGGAAGAATATTGCTCCGGGGAGAAGTTAGGCCCTGGAAAGAATTATAGCTTACGAATGGCGCCCCCAATAGTCTGTAAAGCATTTTTAAGGAGAGAAGTATTGCTCTGGGGAAAAGTAGGGCCCTAGACAGAGTTATAGCTCTGGAGAGGCCCTCCCGATAGTCTATAGAGCAATAATTTTAGGGAAGAACGTAGGGCCTTGGGTTGAAGTGTGGCCCTAGGAAGAGTTATAATTCTAGATTTACCCTCCCGATGGTCTCACCATAAACCGGGTGCTAAGCAGGACTCAAGGACATTTTGCAGATAGTGAAGATCAAGATCAGACTGCACAGAACGTGCATTCTGATTATGGATCTACACTGTCGGATAAGGAGATTCCCCCCCCCCCCACACACACACACACTTCCCAAAAAATACCTTTGAAACAGCAAAATTTTGGTTTTTATCGTAGGCTTGAAAGTTTTATTTCACTTATTTAGCAGGATAACGCTTAAGAGATAATTCTTGCGGAGACGTTTGACTCAAGGGAGAAAATGTTCCTGGTGAAAAATGGTCCTAGGGAGAAAAATGGTCCTGGGGAGAAGTTTTGCTTTATATTGACACTTACATACTCTACAATCTCAGTATTAAGTGTTAAGTGTTACTTTCAAGCGAGAAATATAGTACTTGAGAGAATGTCTGAGTATTAAGTGATACTTTTTGGGAAGATATATATAGTCCTCGAGAGCGGTTTGGATAACATCCCCATCTCTCTCGATGGCCTCAGTATTTAGTGATACCTATAGGGAAGAGATGTGGACCATGTTCTGTGAAAAAGGGGCTAAGTACATCTGCGAAAAGTATCGACCCAGGTCAGCCTGCGCACTCCGCGTAGGCTGACCTGGGCCTAAACTTTTCGCTATTTGTCAATTTTCTGTATGTCCAAGGACCAGTTTAATTCATGATTCATTCGGTTGTTGGATAAAATCGACTTTATGGATCCATAATAATGTGATGTCTTGCCTGGTATCATGTATCACGGAGATGCAAGAAGCCCCCTTTTGCCAGAGCATGACTCATATGGTTTTTGGGAGGGCTATAGTCCCGGGAAGGGTATGGATCTATGATGCTCTCCCGATAGTCTCACCATTAAGAGATAATTGGAGGCGACGAGTATGTCTCTGTAGAGAAGTGATGTCACAGAAACAATATGGTCCTTGAGATAAATATCGCTCAAGAGTGTCCCTTGCCCGTTAGTTTCACTTTTAAGCGATACTTCTAGAGGCCAAGCTGCTGACAGAAAATGAGCCTTAGTAATAGGGTAAAGTCTCAGTCTAGAGTAAGAAATCCGGGGGTAGGGCGGGGAGGAAAATTGCCCGAAACAGAGATTTGTTTTGCTCTCCAAAACCGTGTTGAAATCATCGCTTTACTTGAGTTATATCCGTTATATAATCATTGTGTTGTGTCATTGTCTACTGATGAATTAACAAATATGTTTTTTTTTTTTTTTTTTTCATTCCTTCAAGGTCAAGGTAACAATCCAGGGGGCAACCCATTTCATCAAGGTGGATCTCAATTTGGGTTTCTAGGACCTTATTTAAGTAGCGGGTTCCAGTCGTCATCACCCACATACGATAGACCCTGTATCCCCGGTATACAGTGTGACAAAGTGAAATGTCAGTACGGTTATTACAACGGTCCAGGAGGTTGTCAGTTCTGTTTTTGCGTCAAACCGCCAGGTAATATTAAGAGTCTAACAAATCACAAATTTACGCTGTAAAGTGCCAAATGACTGAGGGCTGAACTTAAGTACGACTTCATGTATTCCGCAAGGGTCAAATATATGAAATATTGAGTTAAATAATTGATTTAAGGACTTTTTTACCAATAATTCACCAGTATATTTCATGAAGTGTTAAGTAAAGAAACAGTTGATTTTAGGGTTGCTTTAGAAACGCTTTATAAAACAATCAAATTGATTTCATTTCATACAGTGCAAGAGACGAAAATCGATGCCTCGGGGAGCTTTAGTAACTTTTTTACTAAGCGCTGGTGTGTATCTCGAGCATATTTATATCACGCAATCATTATTTTTACGTCAAGTAAAATCAAAGTCTATGGTAGCTTTGGGCACGTTATTTACCCACGCGAAAGTGTACTCCTAGCTTTGGGCACGTTTTAAACGAACCACGTAAGTGTATCTTTGGTATCGGGCTGTAATTTTACCGATTGCTTAAATGTACTCCTAGCTTTGGACACTTTTTTTTTACCGACCGCTTAAATTTAATCATAGCTTTTGGCATTTTTTTCCAACCGCTGAAATGAATTCCTGGCTTTGAGAAACAGAAACATATCCATAGCTTCCAGCACGTTTTACTAACAATTTTAGTTGTTAGCCCTGACCATATTCTTGAAACCTCGGAAGTAAATTTCTGGCTTTTGGCACGTTTTATACCAACTACTGAAATGCAGTCCTAGCATTTAGCACGGTTAATACCAATTAGTAAAATATTTTCCAAGCTTTGGACAGGATTTTTTATCAAAGACTTTTTTACCGTATTTTGCATCGTGTCAAATGAATGAATAGTTAAGTTAATGGATGTTTTGAGAAAAAATTAAAATAATTCAATACAATGATACTCTTACGCACATTTTCAGTCAGTAGAGCTATCAAGATATTGAAGCCCTAATACCTGCTTCAGGGTACAAAAGAAAACCTACCTCTAGCAATATCAGACAGTTTGCATCTAGTTTGAATAGAAACACTTTTTATTTTTTTTGTCAGTGCGAACTGTCAAACATTTTTTAAAATAACTCTTTCAGCGACTAATAAATGCGTTATGCACTGAGCTGGGGGTTAAATGCATCTTTGTTATATACCAAGGCAAGTTTTCACCCAAGACAGACTTATTTTGCGTAAAAACTGACTGAATCACGAGGTAGAGTGAGGGAAAATGATCCTTAAGCATGCAGAACTATTTCCCATAACAAAACGTTCGACCCAGGCTAGCGAAATGCGTAGGCTGACATGAGTTGATGCTGCTTGCAGATGCAATAAACGTTCTTTTTACAAAGCATGATTCAGATGAAATTGACCGGTTTCGTAGTCTGTAAATACAACCCACTTACTCGCAGAATGTTTCTTTTTATCTTAAATACTTTAATTAAAAAGCAACCGGTCAAATATAAAATCTGAAATCAGGCTGCACCTGCAAGCTCATAGTCAACACCATTCACAAAATCTATTCAAGTCACCATCTTCAACCTCGAATCTCGCAGTACTTTCGCTCTGTAACATTGGTTTTCTACTAATTACCCGAAAGGAGTATTTGACCCTGTGTATCGACGTAAACATAAAGTAAAGAAAGTTCGAACTGTGTGGTTCTTGTTTAGAAAGTTTAGTTTATGGCAGATTTCTGTTTCCTTACACAGCAACCACACCAGCTGCACCTTACTCAAACCCTTGTATTGGTGCCCCTCAAACATGTGACCTGACCTGTGACAATGGCTACAATACAGGAAGTCATGGATGTCAGTATTGCCAATGCGCTATTCAGCCAGGTAGGAGTTGTCATTAAAGTTGAACCATAACTTGTTTTGGATAATATCTATATAACTTACAACATTTACGAAAGCAACCAGCTGCAGATTGACCAAAGACGTAAACATCAGAGGTGATGGTTAGAAGTTTTGATTGGGATAGCTTACTTCGCACGAGCTAAGGATTTCAATAAAGATGGTTTAAACATAAGTATCCCAGCATTCTACATGAGTGTTTTCCTTTATCAAACTTCAGGCATGACGTCACAGGTCCCTACAATGTCCCCGCAGGACCGCTGCTTCGCGAAAATGACAGCATGTCAGTTGACTCACCCACGGGGCTTCATGATGAATCCTGAATGTAACAGCTGTGTGGGTAAAGATGAGGTCTATAAGGCTTGTGAGTATATAACATGTAGTGGAATCTAATCTATTCAAACACACGAGTTCCATGCATACCTATTAACCATTTTACAAAACAAACCAATGTTTTAACGCCACTTAGGAAGATGACTTTGAAAACATTATTGATAGAAAGACCAAGTGCTGGTACCGATATTTTCTCCTTTTGCCGTCGACGTTTCCTACCATTTAAATGATAGATTTCGTCGTTTGAGCTCCGAATTTGTCGTCGAAAACCGTTTCTATTTGGGACAAGTTTCATTTCAAGTTGCTATTTAACAATTACACCATAATCAACTTTCAACGTGTATTCGTCTTAGATAATTATGAAAAATGACATTTTCCCACATTTCAAGGTCCTGCGAAATTTGGCAAGTGACAAAGTTGGTTACTGTTGATTCATGCGTTCATAGTTACTAATAATTCAGAACGGGGACCAAAAACTCGACAATAGACAATTGCACCCGTATTATCACGGATTTTTAACTGCCTAGTGAAGTTTTACGTTATAAATGTTTCCATTACATAATGTTTATAATTATATTCTCTTTTCTGTTCTGAACAGCGAACATCACGGAAGAACGTCAGCCAAAAGTCCATTTGTCTAATCCATGTGTACAGGGGTTTGATCTGTGCATGATTGTCTGCAAAACCGGATACAAAACGGGACCCAGAATGTGCCAGTACTGCGCATGTCAGGAATAGATCAAGTAATGCCACATCGTTGACATTTTGACGGTTACATAGTTAAAATTAATAAAGTTATGTGATTTCCGAAACATTTTTGTTGTATGTATAACATTGACATGACTACAGCAATAGAATGCCGAATTTCAGAAAAATAAGAATCCAAGGTCACAAGAGGTAAATTACCGTCAATGCGCATTCCTAGTCAAGACAGTCATTCTTCATCCTTGTCAGGTGAATGTTTGCTATATTGCACGCGGCATGCTTTGTTGACAAAAGTTAATTCAACGTTTAAGACTCAGCAAGTCATTTCATTAACCGATATTAAGTTTAGTCAACAAGAAAATATTGATGCTGAACATCAATGGCGCCGCAAACTAGTTGTTTCTGTAACAGGGCACAATGCATTGGGTTATTTCCTAATACGCATCTCTTGCACAATCTTCGTAGAGGTCCAAGTGGTGATACTGTATTTAAACTCTGGGCCATCTGGTTTTTGACAAGATTTTTAAATTTCATATCATTGAAGGCTATTTGCAAACTTCTTATCCATGGACTGGACCATTTCTTTATCCACAGGACATCATTTGGACACAATTGGTAGATAGAAATGTTAGAGCTGTTGCCTTTCTGATATTTGATAGAAGATTTTGAAAAGTGTGCAACAAATATGGCTATGCGCAAACTTGTGACATCTGGGTGGAGGGGAGCATATGGCAACTTTTGACCCGAAGGCCACCATTTGAACATACTAGTACTTGGTAGAGGTCATTGTAGCGATACTACACATGAAATATCGAAACTCTCGACCGTCTGATTTTGAACTGGAAGATTTTACATTAACGAAAGAAAAGTCTGTTATCGGATTGTGCTAAATCTGACACTCCAACACGTATGTCTGGTATCATACAACCCCTCTTTATTATAGATATAATAAAGACTTGAATGAAGTCCTTATATCTATATAGACTAGAGGGGTTGTATGATACCAGTCATGTTAGGCGCTCCAACATTGATTTACGGATGTTTCGGTAACAGACGAGTTCGGTAAATTGGACTTATAGAGTAAATTGATTGGATGTTTCGGTAACAAGGCAGTAATATAGTGCCGTGACGTTTTTCACACCCATGGCTTCTGTTTGTGCAAACGTTTTTTCTTTTAATTTGCAATTCTCACTCGTTTTCTGACGTAAATATATTTGTTGTTCTTTCCATGCTGTATAAATAAATACCTGAAATTAGTAAATTTTGATCACCATATCTTATTTTCGTTTTTCACCCATAGCTGATTCATGTAATGAATAATATACGATCCCTGATAAAACCCAGCCCTAAGCTTGTACCCGTATTACTTAATCGTCCTACAGATAACAGACTCCAACTTTAAGCCAATCCTCAAGTTTTTTAAAAGTGTTTTATTAAAAATGACGCTATTCTTGTCAACGTTTTCTGTGTGAAAAATAATTTCTTCCGGAAACAAATTTGTCAACTTCCAAACCAGCCATTTACCCTCAGAACACTTTTCACTCTTGTTGCCCTTGCGACCGATTCAGACAAAGATCAAACTGCAAAGCAAAAAAAAAAAAAAAAAAACCGAGTCTGATCGTTGGTTTACGCTGCCAGCTTTTCTAAGACATTATGAGGAAGGACAACTTTGCTTTGAAATAGCTACTATTAGACCAGGGATCGTATATTGTAATATATATATTGTTCTGTTTCTAAAATGAAAATAGCCTTTACTTTTTTCGATGCTCTAAGGGTTAAAATTATGGATAATTAACGTGAATTCAGAAATAAAGATAATACATTTGAAACACTGTGGCAAATGAAGAAAGGGAGTGAGAGATAGAGAGAGAGGCCTTGACAATAATGCTTTCGTGCATACTTCTTGTGATTTTGACCATGAACATTTGTGCCCATCTAAAAGATATCTGTTCTGTATTGTTCCTCTCCATTTTCCACACAGTTTTCAAATCTGGTCTGGTGCACAAAAATCGCGTCTGCTGGTTTTAAAGTGCGTTCATCAATACAACACTGCATAAAAAAAATCATATGCGTACTATTTGAGAGCGAAGGGAGTACTGTATATTGTATATAGACGCGTTTACAGCCTGTTTTCACACGTCCCATTGCCAACAAGATAAAGAAGTTTCCCGTAGATCTTAAAGATTAACCCCGGTTTATGAAAACCTGAAACACCAATGGACAAGAAGAAACTCGCAGATCAGACTGCATGTAAAAGTTATGGGGATTGGGCATGTTTAGATCACACACTGCTCGTGCAGTTTGAAAAAAGTATTTGTCAAAAAAAGTATTTGCTACTATCTATCTCTCGCGCTCACTCTCTTCTTTTGCCACAATATTTTTACCTGTATTACCTGTGTTTCTGAACTAAATTTAACTATCCATAATTTTAAATCTAAGAGCGTCGAATAAACCCAACGGTCATTTTCATTCTAGATATAAAACCTATTTTTAGCAGTGTCAAGGTTTTCTTGTTCAGAATGTCTTGCAAAATTGACAAATGAAGATCGAAGATCAAACTCCGTGTTTGGTGTACTCTGATCTCGATCTGCACCGGCCGCAATGGTAACAGCAGTAATGACAGACGGTCTAAGGGTTAATGGCTGGTTTGGAAGTCTTTCAGTAAGAAAATATTTTCACATTGAAAGGATCATAAAGCATTGATTTAAAAACAGATACAACGTGTTTCAAGTTTAAGATTGGGTGTTGTTATTCGTTACCTCAACTTTGATTCGGGTATCATTTTACGTACAGCATGACAGTAGAAACATAACAAAAATATTATGTCTTAAAGTGTGTGGAAGGAAAAAGAGAAACATTGAACGAATCAGAACCAAGACTTTATTTGGTGTGAAAAACGTCACGGTGCATTACCACTATATAATTACCTTGTTACCGAAACATCCAATCGATTTACTCTATAAGTCCAATTTACCGAACTCGTCTGTTACCGAAACATCTGTCACAACCCCCCCCCCCCCAACATTGACCTAGTTACAGTTAGCTGGTCTTAAAAACACGATCGCGAAAGGAAAACAATATTTCTACAATCCATACAATACTAGAACAAAAATATAAGTGGGGTCACAAGTACCACATAGGGTGCTCTAGGGTCAAAGAGCTTGAAAATGCTTCTTAACCTTTTCCAGCGTAAGATATTTAAAATGGTGGCTTCGAAAATTTGTGACACATAATTTTTGATCACGTGAATTATTATTCGAAATGCATTTTTTATTTTTCGAAAGGAAAATGTTGATATGTCTACGATCCGTGTTTTTATCCATCTAACAATGAAAGTGCAATATATAAAAACAAAAAGAAAAAAAATCCCCACAAATAAATAAAAAAAGTTATTATGGACCCCGATCTGGTAATCAAAGTACAGTAGATATAGGTGGATGTTAAAACAAAGCATGGAACCAGTTCAATATGGCTGCCTCCATAGGCACTTTACAAAACCGAATAAAAATATAGTGCCGCCGCCACAATAAAGCGCACATGGTGTGAAAACAAAAGCTAACTTGATACTAAAAATTTAGCACATTCCAATCAGCAATGGTCACAATGGGCAATAGAAACAGTTGAACTGAGACAAGAATAGCATGTAGATTAGCATGTAAAGTCCCCAAAGTTTAACAGTTGAAGTCATTATGGTGCACGGCGCGCTTTCAAACGAATTGAGCATCTGATCCCAAAACAAAAGGGCATTTTTTTTTTTTTTCAGATCTCGATGGAAGATAAGCTTTACTATAACTCAGCTGCTTTGCTCTAATGAAACATTGACAAAGGACACAATAACAAGATATAAAGAGTTTGAATTATAACATTCTTCTTTTTACTTAACATCACAAGATATATCGACTCAAGACAATGTCTAGTCGTCACCATCACAGGAACAGAAACGACAGTCACGTGGTCCCTTTATATAACCCCTCGGGCAAGTAATTCGACAAAGAGTATATGTGTAAAGACAGGGTTTTGCAAGTCGAATACTTGGCGTCTGGATAACGTCATCAGATGCGTCTATAAATAAAACGTCAATTTAACATTTTGTCAAACGATCTTGTCTTGAACGCTCCTGAGGAAAAGATTTATGAAAACATTTTTTGAAAAAGGAGAATATGTTGTATATGCTTTTAAATACAAATCCTATTATTTTAGTCATATTTTTTTTCATTGTCTGCAAGTGCTTTCATGAAAGACAAGCTCAAACTTGTGTCTCCTGGTAAAGAGTTAAATATCTACATGAGGTTCTCTTGGCAAGAATCATAAAAGTCAATTACACGCAAGAAAGAAAAACGTATTTCTCTGCCCTTCGACAGCAAACGCATACAATGTGATTTGGCACATATTGAAACAATGACGACGACGACAATGACGAAGAAAGAAAAGAAGAAGGATGGATAAGAATAGGATAGGAAGAAGAGTCAAAAGATATTGATGATCACGATGATGATGATGCGCTTTGTCAAAACACAGCAAATGTTGTATTAGAGTGACTCCCTACCTGATAGTATTTTCACGCATGAACAGTACAAGCAGCTGTCAGGTCGGCTGATAAACCCATGTTTACACTTCTCGTTGCAGATTACCTGTCATTTAAACAAATTATGGTTATATTTGAACTTTATACGGTCGAAACTTACACAAGATACATAAACTTACGAAGAGCACGCACACCCATACTGAGGCAAGTGCACATTTCTGTTAAAATACGTCCTAATTGCAAATAAGTAAACTTTTACTATCCTGATTTGACTAAATGTAAAAAAAAAAACGTATACTGTGTTACTTTGTCACGGGTATGAAGGTTTACTATCATCACTGCAGGAACTGTAATTCATTACCGGATTCTGCAAGATTATGAATTCTGATTCAAATCAATTGTGCACGTATACAAAATGGTTTATTCTTAGATTCAGCAAGTTTATAAACGTTTACTATCACCAGTTCAGAAAGAGTGAAAAATTTTACTCGCTTCACTTCGTCAAGTGAATCAACTTTCTTTCTGTATACTTCAGTTAGTGTTAAACTAACTTATTCTTCAATTCAGCTTTTGAATGAATTCCAACTGTTTTTACCTCCTCAAATGTATAAATTTTACTGCTTCACCTCAGCGGGTGAATAACGTTCACTCTATATACTCAGCAAATATAAAGAATGTTTACTGTACAAAATTTTCAACTGATATAAGTAACTTTACTTCCATACATCAGCAAGTAAATAAGTTCTTACCTTTTAACTCTCAGCTCGGTTAGCATTAAATAGAATGATGTTATATTTAATAGCATTTACTTACCTTACTCAAACAAGTGTATTCAAACTTATCCACCTTATCTCAAGCATATATTTCAAATATCAATATCCTTTCTCATTTAGTGACGTTTGTGTTTCAAGCATCTAAGATATTTATGACGAAAAGAGAATCTGTTGAAATTGAGCACTTATGCGGTTTTTTTTTTTTTTTTTTTTTTAAGACTTTGTGTCAGCAAACAAAGACATTATAAAGTTGCTTTTACAAGACATTTGCCATAGAGGATTGTTGGAATTTAGTGAGAGAGACTGGCCTTTGATTCTTATCATTTAAACACACAACTATGATATCCTTCAGCAACCCTTATTACTCCAATCTTCCCTTGCTTAGCCCATGACGAGTTAACAATGATAAAAATATCCTGTACATGTATTGACCTGCAATTTCCATAAAGGAAACTTAGGTCGTCTTTGTCACAAAATTAATCAGTTCGTCGTAATTTCAAATTTTAGATTGTACCCAAATACTTGGAAGAGAGTCATTGCCAGGTGCGCTGAATGTTTCAGTAAATTTGATTAGCTGTTACGAACAAGGGTAACCATTTGATATATAAGCTAGTTCAGTTCTCCCGAAAACTATCACAGCTTACAAAAAGGGCAAACAGTTGAGCGAAAGGAATATTTTGTTTTCAAGAAGATTGCAAACATTGTGAGAAAAGTAATGCTTTCTTTTTATAACCATCTTCTTCCCACAATGCTTTCCAAATCTATATACTGAAATGCTTGATATATTTGGTTTTGTGCCATCGAACACTTTGGTTTGTTCTGGGTCCGTATTTACCAACCATTCTCCAGAACAGTCTTGGTCTTATTTTCCAAGATTTTCTGTTTATGAAAGTAACACAACTCCTGATTGGCTTAACCAAATGGATTAGCTAATCAGAAGTCGTGTTACTTTCAAATTTAGAATTTTATTGTAGAATGAGACTAAGAACGTTCTTAAGAATAATACGCCCCTCTGTGTATGTAGTATTGCGCACTGTCGCAACACTGCTGACTCTCTGAATTCGTGAATGATCATAAGCTACCTTCGTTCTTACCTTCGCCATTACACAAGCTTCGGTCGACGGGCTCGGTAAAGTTGTCGTTGACAGTGGTGAGACAAATGACGAATTTGACCTTGACAAACTCTGACCAATAAATGGGGCTGAAAAAAAAACTATCATTAATCACTACCGCAAAACTTTCGGCGAAAGAAAAAGGTATTTCATGCATAACACAACGGCGAAATTTGATGGTTGAAGAAAAAAGAATACCCTCGTATTATTCTATGCCGGGTAAACAAAAGAACGACCAAACTATGTCATTGGTAAAAACATGCAATAGTTTATGGTCATAATTTCAAGTTAAAAATTATGCAATGTGATGTAATTGTGACCCAGCGGAAAAGGGAGCAGGTTGCTGGAGGAACGTTTTCATGGCGCTCATAAGAGTTTGAATAATGTAACAGCAGAGATTCTGTAGGTCTAATTCCAAGTCATTTAACTGCACGTCAAACCCACCTTTTTCCAGCGTTGTCTAACGTCATTGCCGTCTGACGTTCAAGATAGTTGTCTAATTGAAGCCGTCTATTGTCTACTCCATTAAACGCTTACGCCGTAAAACCTCATCGACGTCCAAAGCAAATGTCGTCTAAAGTTCACGTCGTCTTAAATCTTAAAATAACTAATGTCAGTGCTTTTTACCTTTCTTGTACCGTCAACATATTCTGTTTTTAGGTCCTCTCCTGATTAGGTCGTTATTTTTCATGTCCTCTACAGACAGTGTCGTCTATTTTTCGCGCCACCTGCCGACCCCGTTGTCTATTTGTCGCGTCCTCTACCAATCTTGTCTTTCATTTTTCACGTGTTCTGCCGACCATGTTGCCTTTTTTTCTTCACGTCGCCTAACAACCACGTCGTCTATTTTTTCACTTCGTCTACGACCAAGTCGTCTATTTGTCACATCCTCTAACGTACATGTAGTCTACCGACCACTTCTATTTTTCCCGTTTTCTACCGACCAAGTTGTCCATTTTAACTGCGTCTATCGAGAACGTCGTTTATTTTCATTTCGTCTATCGACCTTGTCAGTTTTTCACGTTGCCTACCGACCACGTCGACTATTTAAGCTTTGTCCATCGACCATATCCTCTATTTGTCACGTCGTGCACCGACCACGGCGTCTTTTTTCACTTTGTCGAACTACCATGTCGCTTATTTGTCGCGTATTCTAAATAACATGTCGTTCACCATCAACTTCTTTTTTTCACGTCGCATTTTGTCTACCGACCATGTCGTCTATTTATCAAGCTCCCTAACGTACATGTGGTTCACCGACCACATCTTCTATTTGTCGCATCATCTACTGACCACGTCGTCTATTTTTTACGTCTTCTACAAATCACGTCCTCTTTTTTTCACGTCGCCTACCGATTATGTCGTCTATTTACACCTTATCTACCATCCGTATAGTCTACTTTTCACGTTACCAACCACCTCGTCTATATTTCACGTGTTCTACCAATCACGTCGTCTACCGTCCATGTAGTGTATCGTGTAAGGTCAATGTCGTATTTACAATCGTGATCCAAACCAAATTATTCCAACAAATTCATTTATCGATCCTAACGCTCAAAATCTCCAACACTAATAAGTAAAAATGATATTTTTTTTTTTTGTATTTTCAAAGGCTTCTACACTACCTGTGATTGTTGTCTGACGTAATTGAGCAGGTATTTTGTCAGCACATAGACAATATTGACATCCCTCAGGCCCTGTATGATACCGACACATTTAAAATCTATATATTAAAATACTATATTAAATGTATCAATTATTCAATATGGCACATATCTGCTTTTGTTCTACACTGTATGATATTTCAGCATTTTTTTCATCAAATGTTCAATGTAGACAAAGATCGCACTTCACAGAACAAAAGTCAGTTGTCTGAAATTTATATGCACCGTCCGATGTTTAATTTTAGCAGGTATTTCATAAACAAAAATACAATATGAAGAGCCAACGAGGCATATGTAACAAAGAGATGTGTATTATATTAACTGTTTGGTCACTGCTTGACTTTCTTTTCAGTGTATACTAAGATCAAAATATGTGAGACTGATTTTAATCTGTAGGATCCGATATCTACAGCTGAGCAGGTATTTTATCAACACCTAGACATATCGTCAAGATTTGATCACGTGACTCGTAGCCCAAGTGCCTTCAAACAGGTAAGCTGGTTCCCCGGAACAAAAATGCATGATACCAATGTATATGATAGCTATTTCAGACGAGGTATTTATTTGGCAAGACGCTGCAAAACCACGACTTAATTCCGGTGACACACAGGAAATAAATGGATATAGTAGTTATTATGATAGTGTCTACATTGATAAATCTAATCTAATTAGGTTGGGAGAATTAATCCTGAGGAGGATTGCCGTAGCATGATTATTTCTTTCAACCGAGTTCGATTACGTTGAATATTTCTAGACCCTAACATGACTTTCTATTCATCTTGCAAGACATGCGTTTTTTAAGTAACTGGATCGGTGAATTTCAAATTTAAGTCAGTATCAAAGTCACCAAATTGGTACATCACTCGGGATTTCGGCAACACATAAACGTAATGAAATAACATGGTAAAAAGCCAAAACCAGACAGTGCAAGTTATTACGTCACTTTTTAATGATATCGGATAATTTTCTTCTCTCTTGTCCATGAAATTTAAATCAATATCAGTCACACGACTGGTATATCACTTGGGATTTCGACGATACATACACGTGATGAAATAACATAGGAACAAGACAAAACCAGACAGTACAAGTTATTACGTCACTTTTTAATGGCATCGGATAATTTTCTTCTCGCTTGTCCATGAAATTTACATCAGTATCAGTCATACGACTGGTATATCACTTGGGATTTCGACTATACATACACGTGATGAAATAACAGGAACAAGACAAAACCCGACAGTGCAAGATATTACGTCACTTTATAATGATTTCTGATAATTTTCTTCTCGCTTGTCCATGAAAAATCTAGTGAAGGATTAGAGTTTCTAACTCCAAAATAAATGAGCCATACTCTGTAAACAGGGGGCTTAATGCATCTGCGACAAATATCGAACCAGGTCAACCTGCGCAATCCGCGCAGGCTGACCTGAGCCGAAACTTTTCGCTATTGGTCAATCTCTGTATGTGCAGGGACCAGTCCATCTCATGATTCAGTCGGTTGTTAGACAGAGTGGATTTAATGGATCCATAATTATGTGATGCCTTGCTACGGTAAAATCACAAAGATGCAGTAAAACCCCTTTTGCCAGAGCATGGCTCATTAATGTTTTATAAAGTTTCATGTTATATGACAGGCTTTATTGGTCAGTGGCGCAGATAGTTAGAAGATGAATGTGAGTTGCCGGCGTAGATTAACTTAAAAACTGCCGAAAAGGGGAAATTCATACTGACCTAAGACATAATCATTATTACAGTCAAGTTCACAGAGTGTTTGTGTAGGAATACATGGATCCAAATACCCAGAATGCATCTGTGTAGGCCGTGGTAACGGTCTTCTGGTGGTTGCAATTGTCGTCCAGGGTTGGGATACATTTCGGGTTGCCATGGATACAGCAAAAAGTATGTTTGTAGAAAGTGATGACGCTGTATTACTTGTTGTCTCATTCGGACCTGACACTAGAAATATTATCAACCCGTTACCAAACCATCCCAAGATTTAACCACCCTGACAAACAAGGCTGTGGAAATCACTGTGGGAATAGGAGAAAAAATGCCTGTAACTAGCAATTTCTCCTCTTTCGTTTTTTTTTTTTTTTTTTTTTTTCTTTTTTTTTTTCTAGGAAAAACAGATTTTATAATTTTATAATTTCAACCTCGTTTATTGTGTCTTTTGCGACACAATTTTAATTTGGACAAGTCTAACATTTTGTCTTGTGTTGAACAGTTAAGTTATTACGTCCTCAGAACGATTTAATACTCCTTGGTATAAACTACATTTACAAACGATGTTACCTGTACATTTTTATGTGATTATGTCTCAGAGAATGCTACCTTGATACTAAGTCAATTCTTCTGCATTCATGATTACACCTTTACTTTTAGGGTATCTAGACATCTGTTATCTTTCAAGCCGATACTAAAAACACGAATATTGCTATTTCAAATTTACTTTTTGGATAAAAAACACATTTCCTTATCGGGCAGTGTAGATCCAACATCAGACTTCATGTTCTGTGCAGTCTGATCTTGATAGGTACTGTTCGCAAAGGGTCATTGAGTCGTGCTTGGCAGCCTAAAGGTTAATGATACAAAGTACTTTTTCTTGCCACTACCATGACTGAGAACTGAGAATATAGTTCATCAGCCAGCAAGTCAACCATAAACATTATCCCAAGGAGGATATCGCCCTGTCTCAAGACATGACTGTACATGCTTTCTAATGACCTGTCAAAAGCTATCAAAAATTATACAAAGGGCAAGCATTTCAAGGAGAAGCAATATTGTTTCAACATTTCGGGAAAACCCTTTGCTTCAAAAGAAGCAGTTGCTTGTTAAAAACTGTTGACCGTTTCCTAAAATGCATTTAATTATGACGTTGTCAGCTCTCAGGAACCAAATAAATCGCACATGTATAACTAGAATAGGGGTCCTGCATGGCTCAGTGATGAAGTGTAGTAGGCCTACTGATAACCTAGAGGCCCCGGGTTCAAGCCTCACTGGACGCACTGGGGTTTTTGTGAGAATGTTTATGGGCAAGACACTTGAGAGCCCTAATCTAATACTGGTGAAACCCAGGGCATATAGTACATGAATTTGCGAACTGTCGCCGTAATATGACTGAAATAATGTTAAAAGTGACATAAAAATCATTCACTCAATAAATCAATCAACAACTAAAAAAATTTAGTAAACATTCGTATTTGTGCCAACAATAAAAGAGCCAAACATAAAGATGAATATTTCAAAGCACACGTACATACACGAAGTGACGTTTACATTGGACTTTGCGCATGAGCAGTACTGACAACCGTTAGTTCCCGTTTTAAAGCCATAAGTACACTGTAAAGGACAATGTCGCACTGATGGGTCGCATGGTCTCGTGAAAAAATGTCCGATATGGCCGGCGTTGATTGAAAAATTTGACGGTACAAAATGACCTAGAACAAAATAATGAGAGCATTACTTTTTGTATCAAGAACACAACAAATTAAATTCCTAACTGAAAAGCAACACCTTACTGATTGATGATATAATAGAAAATTAATATCAAACTGGTTGATGATAAAATAGTATTAGGTATTTGAAATGCGTTATACATTAACAATTTTGATGTGAAGATGAGCGGTTAAAGGTTTGACTGATACGTAAATTTACTAATTTCTAATGGTGTTCTTTTAAAGAAGTAAATACTAGTATTAGGAACGATTTAAAAGGTTTACTTTTTTTAAATTCCAACATGAGCTTTTTTTCTCTCCCTCGCAAATCGCGTTAATTAAATGTAGGCCATCACTTATAAAACCTTTTCGTGTGTGATGAACGCAGCTGAGCATAACTAATGTTTTACAGAATAGAAGTATAAAAAGTCACACTTTTTTAAATTTCAGTATATTTGTAAGATATCTGCATGTACTTCTTCCCAAGGAATATTCAAGTTTTAAATTGTCTTTCTCATTTTAAAATTCAGTGTCTATTGGTTTAGCCAATCAAAGCTTGTGTTACCATCTAGATTGCTACATGCCTTGAAGTAAGAACAGCGTCCCGGTCTCAAGATTTTGAATGAGTTTTATTTGTAGACTTATCCAGACATTTTAGGATAGACATGGCCTGCTTGCAATTACAGGTTATTTCGACATGCCTGAATGTATATGGCAATGAAAACATCCTCATAAATGGCCTTGTTACATTTTATTGTTAATTTTCTTATTCCAAACTGAAATTTGCTTAGTCCATTTACAACTGATCAAAATATGTTACATGAAATAAAGGTTTCATACAATAATAGTCGCTTTACCATTGGATGCTGAAAGGGAAGGTGTCTGAAGCTGACCGGAGGCTATAACGACGCATGCGCAGAGATAACATCCGATCGGAGAGCTCTGATATCCTAAAGGACATGTAAGACCGCAAATACCGCTACAAAAGGGAACATTGCCATTGTAAGCATTGTTTAACAAGTAACGTTTCTGGCCTGACGCCGACGGGGACCCTAAAATATAAAATACATCCTCTGTGATCAGGGGCATTAATGCATCTGCAACAAGTATCCTCGCAGGCTGGCCTTGGCCGAAACTTTTTTGCTTTCGGTAAATTCTTTGCATGTCACAGGACCAGTGTGCCTCATGATTCAGTTGGCTGATGGACAAAATAGATTTGAGAGGCGCTCTGGCAAAAGCTTTTTTAATGCATCTTCGTGATCTATAATAACAAGCAAGTCATCACATAACTATGGATCCATAAAAATCCATTTTGTTCAACAACCGACTGAATCATAAGGTAGACACGTCCTTTCACATGCAGAAAATTGATCGATATAAAAAAGTTTCGACGGACTGCTCAGGCTGACCTTGGTCGATACTTTTCGAGCAATGCATCATCTAGACCTACTCTGTCTGCAAAATCCACAAAAATTATCCTTGACACTGTCAGTGTAAAAGTAGGACAGTTTGATTATATTATCAATGAAAATATTTCCACCTGTTCTTGTGAATGAAATATCTAGAAGTTCTTATCATGCGTCCCACTTAGTGTAAAACTACGTGTGGGAAGAGACAGGGAGAGAGAGAGAGAACACTGAGGTCATGGAGATGTGAAAAGAGACCAAAAAAAAACACACACACACACAGACAGCAAGACAAGGACGAAGAGAGTAGACAGACAGACAGACAGACAGACGGATAGACGGACGGACGGACGGACAGACTGACAGAGATTGGCAGCAAATAAGAAAGATACAGATAGAGAGGCAGAAAGACTACAAAAGAGACGGACAGACGGCCAAACAGATCATAATAACTGAAATAATGGTGAAAGAGAGAGACACACCAAAGAAGGCGACTTTCTAAGACAAATTTGCAGCAGCCGGCTTTGAAAACATTCTTGTAAAATTATTAATTCTCAAGGTTTGATAGCTGTACGTGAATACAAGAGAAAACTTTAATGCAAAACGGGCAGTTTCTCCCTTTCCGTGAATGCTTCTCAAAGGGGGTTTATAGCAAGACTGACAAAGTTGTCTCCTGTAAAGTATTTAACGCCCAACTTTAATTCTGAATTCATCACCACAGAAATTTTAGTTGACATTTCGTAAACCACCCATAGATATAACCCCTAATCCCAGTTGAAAATATGTAGACCCTTCAAAATTGAAAACAGTTGCAGACGACAAATAAATGGCGCTCAGGTAATTTGTATTACAAAGGGATTTTCTCACATAGGGAAGATAATAGTGCGGGAAAAGGAGAAAATGCCGGTTACCAATTACTTTCTTCCTCTCGGTAGTGATAACATGGTAATATTTGGTAAATGAATATTCAGACTTAACGCTTTACCAAACGACAAAATTTTAGACCAGTCCAAATTGAAAGCTTTTGCAGACGACAAAATAAATGTGACTGGAAGATCGAAATATTTCTTGGGAAGAGTAGAAAACATTGTGGGAAAAGGAGAAAATGCTGGTTACCAGCATTTTCTCCTTTGCCCACAATGTTTTCAAATAGCTTCTTCCTCAGGGTCGTTAAAAGTCGGGATTGTGTGGTAAACGGTTAAACAAGGATTCTGGTCACGCATTCTGAAGTACTTAAACATATGAGCTCAGCTCTGGAGAAAGGGGGTTTAGTGCGTCTCCGTGATGCAGTATACCAAACAATTTATCACATTAGTATGGGTCCATAAAATCAATTTTGTCCAACAACCATGCATCATGAGAACGAATGGTTCTTGGACATGCAGAAAATTTATAAACAGCAAAAGATTTCGACCCATGTCATCCTGCGCAGACTGCGCAGGCTGACATGGGTCGATACTCTTTGCAGATGCATTAAGCCCCCTTTTCTTAGAGCGTGGCTTACATTTTTCCCTGCATACGACTTGCTTCTTAACATCAATCTTAATTTTGAATATATTGTGGCAAAAGGAACAGAAAGAATGCTTATTTCTGAAAATGTGCATATCTGCTGAAAGGGAAGGGGGTGTTGTGTCAAAAGCAAAGGAGAGAATGCTGTCTCTGTAAATAAACGCGTACTCATATCAGGACGTTATTTATCAAAACTGCCGTGATAATTTTAGATTAATGTTGTTTGAACAGTATTTCAGTGTTGAAACCCATAACCAAACAATCGCCATTTTCGCGAAGAAGGTCCCATAAACATTGTGGAAAAAGGGGGAAATGCTGGTGACTAGCTTTTTTCTCATTTTCCCACAATGATTTCTTCTTTTTCAAAGACAAATTCGATCATTTTACCCATATATATATATTGTACATTAGCAAATACTTTCAGTACGGATAAATGTAAAATTTTGTCGTCAGACACACATTCAACTAAAAGGAACAATTCCGACACAGGACATCGTTCTACACGAGGAACGCCTCGAAAATTTTGAATTTGATGATGTAATATCTAGAATAGGGAAAAAACACGTGACTTACCTTGGATGGGCGTTGGTGACGCTTTGTAAAATACGCTGAAGAAGGCAATGCTAATAGTTAACCACTGAAGTGCCAACATTTTACGTTTTTCTATTTAACTATTTTTTCCACATGACTTTTTCACAGAGTTGCGTAAAGACAAGAAAAATATTATTATCAGTTTAATAGAAGAAAACTAACGACCCTTCCCTAAACAAGTCCTCGTCCAATTCTTTTCTTCTACTTTATTACCTTTTAATACAAATATGCGCGGCAAATGACCAAAGCTGTCGATGAGCCATAAAACAACAATAAAATCATTTGTTCCGTCGTTCGTTCGTTTCATTTGATCAAGGACAGAGCAATTGAGATTACTTTTTGTGGGCAATTCGGACCCAGATCAAATAGTACAAGGCTTTCGTGATTTTGCCCCAATATTCTGAAAGAAGCTTTACGGTGGAAATAAATGAGCCATGCCCTGGCAAAAGAGGGTTTAATACATCTCTGTGATGCATATACCATGCAAAAAATTCATCATATATAGATCCACTGAATCTATTTTGTCTAACAGTCGACTGGATCTTGGGAGCTAGAATGGTCCTTAGACATGCAGAAAATTGACGGCCGGCTGAAAATGTTTCGAACCATGTCAGCGTGCGAGGACTGCGCAATCTGACATGAATCGATACTTTTTGCAGATGCATTAAGTCCCCTTTTCACAGAGCATAGCTTAAATGTATGCAGGACATTTTTAACTAACAAGCGCGGTAGCTCAATCAGTAGTATACATGTTTTGAAACAAGGGGTCTGATTGGTTCAAATCCAAGCTCTTCGAATTTCTATACAAGAACTGGTGAACTATTTTCAAAAGCATGTTTTGTCGTATTATCAGAAGTTTTCTAAATTTGAAAGAAACGCAACTCCTGATTGGCTAAACCAAATGGTGTAGCCAATCAGAAGTTGCGTTACTTTCTAAATCTAGAATAAGACTAAGAATAAAGCTAAAATGGTTGGTGAATAAGATTCCTGGTCCTTGTGATAGGATCTCTCACAGCCGATTATTGAATTTCTAGTTGGTCCCTCTGTCTGTAGCAAAAATGATGTAAAGGATTTAAAGGCTAGTCAACGTACTTAATGACCAGATATTTTTATCTCTCAACACCGGGAGTGGTCAACTTGTTGAACTTTATGTCTGTCTGTCTGTCCTCTCTCTCTCTCTCTCTCTCTCTCTCTCTGTCTTTATTTCTCTGTCTCTGTCTCTCTCTGTCTCTCTCCCCTCGTCACAATCATCCCTTTCTCTCCCTCCTCTCTTTCTCTTACCGCCTCTCTCTCTCTCTCTCTCTCTCTCTCTCTCGTGCTTGTCACAAAGGTTTTATATATGAAAACATTTCAACAAATGTGCACGTCACGCACAATTTCTCGTTTTGCCACAAGTTTGTCATTTTTACAAGTGGTCTACAACATAACAGACGCAGTATGCAGTTAGCCATTATGGTCATTAACTGATTATTTCTACTGTTGTCACATCACCGGTTTTTGGCCACATTGAATAAAGAACGAATTTGACCATATTGACAGCTCCACAAATCGCTAATTGGCAAAACTATGGCTTCTCGGTCTATTGCTCTCATAAATACATCCATAGTCCTACAGAAAGAAAAAACAATATGTCAACTGATTGCGTTTTTCGCTTGATTCCAACCAATAGTTCTCAGACCAGTGCTGTTTAAAAATGCAATGTACGTTTCCAACTTGTCTTCCTTTCAATTATATTTTTTCTTTTCAATTTCCTGCACATTTCCTATATGAGAAAGAAATGTTCAATAATTCTCCACGGGAGAAAACAAATAGATTTTTATTCCTTCTGCCAACTTTAATTCTAATTGTGCATTCATGCAATTTGAATCCCAAATTGTTGACTCACCGAAATATTTAAAATCATAGAATTTAGTTCCTTTCGTGCATGGTAATTTAACCAATACCCTGTTATATCTACTAGAAATGTCAGTTCAGTCTTTATGGTCCATCTATAAACGAAAAGCAGAAAAAAAAAACATACTGGTCTATTTTACACTTTGACAGGTAGTCACCTTTCTTGCACAGAAATCCAAATTTGCCCTCAAGGACTCATGCATGCAAGATCATAAATAACGGTGATTGATTTTCTGTCAATTTTGCCAACATCGAATTTCATCAGTACAGTCTGACAGTCATTACTTTACTAGAAAAAGAGAAAACTTTAAAAAAATATATGAAAACATGTGCAGATTAAATGTAGCTCAAATGAGCACGTCATTTTTTTTTTTGAAACGGCTGAAAACACTGAGAAAAGGAGAAAATGTTGTTTACCTGCATTTTTTTTTTTTGTAATGTTTTCATTGACCTTCTTCCTCAAAGTAAAGTCCACGTGTTAGTTTGGTGAAGGGTTAAATATGTTGACATTTCATTTTCCAAGATTTGTTTTCTTTTTATATTTATGCGTCATTCGAGTCTGAAGTATATGTGAAATAAGATATATGTAGATATACAGTATGGACTTTAAGTTTTCATATCTTAATTTTTTCGTGGACTCTGCATATTAAGATCAGATTGCACACAGCATACAATGTGATCTTAGCTTTACAGTTTCTTACACTTGGAGATATTTTGTTCGAAAGTGGCTTTTTATTTAAAATTTGGGATTATATAGGTTTGTCAGGATGGGGGTCAATTTGTTTGTGTAGGTTTGTAACTCGGTTGTTTGTGTAAATAAGATTCAAACACGAATTGAGATGTTTGGGTTGACAGTGTAGTTTAACATCAGACTGTATGAATATAAAGCTTCATTTTTTATATATACTATCCGAATTATGTGTCTGAATGTTTGTGGGCTTTCTTAATAAGCTTAGAAAACATTGTTGGAAAAGGAGAAAATGCTTGTTACAAACATTTTCTGCTTTTCCCACAATGTTTTCAAAAGCCTTCTATCGTAGATCTTTAAAACTCGGGACTGTGTGTAAAAAGTTTAAATCGCAAAGGCATCTTATGAGTGTTTAATTCTGATTTATTATATCTCAATCAATTCACAGATCTCGTACATTTCATTTATTTAATTACATTTTATTCATTTGAATGCATTTCATTCATTTGAATACAGTTTCCGTATTTGAACGCATTTTATTTCACTTTTTAAACACATTTCGCTTATGTGAATGCATTTCACCCACTTAAATATATACAGCTCACTTTTTTGAATATATTAGTTTCAGTTATGTGAATGTACATGTATACACCTCACTTACTGAAGTATTAAAAAACGTTTATTTGAATATAAATATTTCTTATTTGTTAATATGCTTTTCACTTGTCTGAAAATAAACATTTCATTTATCTGAAAATAAATATTTAAAGATACATCCATACAGCCAAATACAAAAAAAAAACCACTGTTAAAACTTGATAGCATCTAGAATGACTCAGAATTTAGTCAGCTTTTTAAACATATATAAATTACCAATATATATGATGTAAGAGATAGAGATACTCAAGGGATTTGTCCTCATTTGCAACCGGAAACGACAACAGTTTTTTCTTTGGAAGCCTCTAATAATTCAGAAATGCATTTTCTATTGGTCGTAATCTGTGCAACCTTGCAACCGTCAGGGCCAGCATTTGGCATGAAGATACAAGAGTTATCATAGTTTTATGAAATAAAGATGAAATTGGTTAAAAACTGCCTAAAACGAATATAGATGTATCTTTAACTTATCTGAAAATATGCATGTTACTTATCTGAATATATGCATTTCACTTATTTAAATACAATCTTATCCGCTTCGCTTATTTGAACATAAATATTAAGCTTATCTTGCGTTCACAGTGTTATTGGAGTAGTTAATAGAAAATATAGTTGGTTTCGGAAGACAAAAATAAAGGTTATATTCACTGGATTTACGGTTGTGACTCTGTGGATTTACGTTTTTGAATAATTCGTATTGACGGAGATTTAAAGGTTTGGTTTTGAAAGAACGACATGGAAAGTAAAGCTGCAAGTATTGCAGGTAATCTATCTATCTATCTATCTTGCAAGTTGTTCCCCTTTATGATAAGTTTGCGTTATTCCCTTTAACAACGTGTTTTCTATCCATAACAGACAGTCATTAGCAGGTCGTCTTACGATGGAAAAAAAGTTAGATAACCTTGACTGAGCCCGGTAGCTCAGTCCCTAATGTTCGGGGCTAGTAATCGGGGATCGTGGCGACAGAATAACAAATGAGCCATGCTCTGTGAAAAGGGGGCTTAATGCATCGACGAAAAGTATCGACCCCTGCTGAAACTTTTCGCTATCAGTCAATTTTCTGTACGTCCAAGGACAGTCTACCTCATGATTAATTCGGTTGTTTAAAAAATATGGATATTTTGGATCCATAAGTATGTGATGGCTTGCTTGGTATAATGCATTACGGAGATGCATTAAGCCCCCTTTTGCCAGAGTATGGCCCATTTGTTTTGGCACTGTTTTTGTAATTTTTGCATCAGTAGCTAGGAAATAGTACTGTGCAAAGTACTGGTGAAAGGAAACATCGGGAAAGCATGGATAGGTGCACTAGTCCCCGCAGCCTTGGTTCCAGTCTGATAAATTGTACCGAATTTATTTTCTGACGTTACTTTGTCATGAATGACGGTACGGAACCGTTTAACAGTTTTGCCACAGCGCCGTATAGACCGTGAAAGATAACTGCGATATGGAATGATTGAAAGTTCGTCAACGCCTGCACCCATGGAACCGCCGTATAACTGAAAAGTGTTGAAATATATGTTAAGTATATGAGAAAGTTCGAAGTTTAGTTTGTTTTGTTTATCAGTTTCTTGTAATCAAAATGTTTAAAAATATTCAGCGCAATCTGATCTCGATCTTAACTGGCAACCAAAGCAGTTTCAATTTAAATTAGTGCAGTGATCCGTGATCATTCACCAAATCACAACACTTTAGACTTGTCCAAATTGAAAGTACTTGCAGACGAACAAAATTTATACGAGTCAAATGATGGGATAAGTCTTTAAAAGGCTACAAACACATTGGAAAAAGGAGACCACTCTTAGAACCTACAACTTTCCTCTCTACCCTTTCCAAAGATAGTTCCAATAGCACCAGTTAAAGTTTGGCATGGCGAATTTCTATTTATAGACTGTCCTGATTTGGAGGCTTTATGGGATATGGGAAAATCCCTTCCTACAACTCGCCAGATTCAACTCAGTCACAGCGACATCGGGCCTTACATTCATTTTGTGTGTCCACCAGAGCATCATGTAATTGGTCCTTCCATGGTCACGTGTTTGAAAGGAGGATTATGGGATGACGTCACCGAACCGTATTGCTCATGTAAGTAGTATTTTTGTTACTGCAATCGATAACCACGTAATACCCAAGAAAGCAGCCAGCCAAGTACTACGAAATTGCTTATGTAGACGTGAATCAACACTCCGAAATGTTTCCGGGTCGTAGCTGTCGAAAGTAGTCCCATTCACAAATATTACAGAAAGCACGACTGCAGCACTGTTTTACAGAAGAATATATGGGTCAGGTCAAAAATTTGTTTCTGGTATTGATAATGATGATTTATGTGGTAAATGTTTGCAAGTTTGTTATTTCTTGGACAACAATTTTGTGCATGTAACTACATAAATGAACATGCCCTACAACCGACAAGGGCCTTTTCTTTACTCTGAGTCTTTTCCATGGTAGTTGTTTTTGAAATGGAATAAGAAAAAACACAACTGGTTGAGATGCCAACTTTTCTAACTTGTTTTGTAGGTCACAGGACATATTTTTGATACAAACAAACAACATAGCTCTAAATTCAAGTGCAACAGAGGGTCAAAGATAGTAATTTCACTCTATTTTCAATGTAGCAAAAAGCAGTAGTGTGTCACCTAGAATATTTATCTTTTTATTAGTGGCGAAGTTCACACGAATGGGATAGTTATATCCTGGACGAAACCGCCCGTTCCCTTTCCAAAAATGATAATAACGACCAAAGTTTGCGACAAACGTTTAGCTCAAGATGCTAATTACACAAGTCATCCGATAATCGCAATTGGCAGAGCAAAGAATGCACACAAAAAGATTGAGGTTTCTGGTATCTTAAACCTCTCGGCGCCAAAGCCGAAACAGGGGCTTACGGCATAAATCAATGTCAGACTACAAATATTTCTCTGTTCTATATTGGATCTATAACGTCGTGAACCTAGTCATTTTAACCGTCGTTAACCTATACATTTCAGAGTAGCTTTTTTCATACACTTAAAACTCAAGCCTTCAAGAAACGCCCATGTTTAACATCCCGCGGACGTTAAAAAAAGGCAAAAAGGTTAAAATTTTGTACTAATGATTGAGATATCATATTGTTTTTTCCCAAGTACATAGCTTTGCACAATTTGCATTTGTATGCCAAAAACTCTGTATCTGTGTACACTTATTCGTTGGTTACGATTTCTAAAGCAAAGTTGTGTAATCTGAAAAGTTTGTATTTCTGACATTCATATACCTTAAAATTGAGCGGCGTAAAAAAGGGGGTTTGGTGCATCCCCGTGATCGCATCATTAGGGATACATAAAGTACATTTAGGGTGAATATTGACTAAATCTGGAGGTAGAATGGTCCTTGGACATGCATGACATTTACAAACAGCAAAAAGTTTCGACCCATGTCAGCCTGTGCGACCTGCACAGGTTGACATAAGTTGACACTTTTTTTTTTTTTTTTTTGAAGATGCATTAAGTCCCATTTTAACAGTGCGTGACTTATTTACAATGATTAAAAGTTGAACCTAATTGTATTCATAGATTTATTTCTTTTTACATTTCCCAAATCCAAAAGAGGAACTATTCAGATTTGCCTATACTCGCCTGTCGCCTTTACATTGAATAAACGTTCAATCTGAAGTGTTCGCATATCTCTTTAATCCTTTTCCAATCAAGTTTACAAATGTGTTTTTACAGCCCCGAAGAGGATAGCATTTGATAAGTATTAATTGCTGCTGACCAGCATTTTCTCCTTTGCCCACAACATTTTCTGCCCTTCCGAAGACAAAGTCGATTATTCGAAACACACCAAATGTGTCGCCTACATAATTTATCCTTTCAATTTGGAAAAGTCTTTTCATTTTCACTTTTTTAAAGAGGCAGACTAATCTATCCATTCGGTTTCTATTTACAATTCAGTTTCGCTCCTCTCAGTCTTTTCAGAGCTTTTATTTCAATAAAAGTGCAAAGTAGGCATAGTTTGCTGTTCTACCTACTACTATGCTTAAGCTGATCTTGGCCAACACTCTTCGCAAAGCACATCCATGGTCGAATGCATCAGATTTTCGAATTATCATCGGAATTGGCTTCTTCTCCCGAATTATGTTTTGTTGTTGTTTGAGATGCCGTTTTACATCATTATTTATTTCTAATTTTTAACACAGCCTCAAGTCTTTACGGTATCCCCCAGTCGGACTCCATTTTGATCGGAGTTTTAGCTGGAAGCGGTGCCATCGTTCTTATTACGCTGACTGTGATTCTGACCCATCTCTTCTGCATCAGATCGTCTACAGTAAGGAAAACTGCGTAAGCTTGATATCTACCATTCTTATTAATTAATTAATCAATTTACTTATTTATTTATTTATTCATTTATTTATTTAACCTGTCAAACAAGTCCATCATTGTGGAAGGACCATAAAACGAAATTCATTCATTCATTCATTCGGTCAGTCAGTCAGTCAGTCGGTCAGTCGTTACAAGAAGACAGATCTACATAGATATACATGTAGCTCTGTATATTACTGATCCAAAGACGTTTATACAGAACGAGAATAGTGTGTTGGACTGCATTGCCTTCCACAATGTCACTCTCACGTGATCATATCATACCATACGAAAGGATAGAAAGTTAAAAATATAGCTGATCCATCCTTTGTGAAAAGGGGAATTAATGCATCAACAAAGAGTATCGACTCATGTCAGCCTGCACAGTCCGCGCAGCTGACATTGGCCGAACCTTTCTGCTTTGTGTAAATTTTCTGCATGTCAAAGGAGCATTCTGCCTCGGTGAATGCCTCGGTGGTTAGACATGATGGATTTTATAGGTCCTTAATTATAGGATGATTTACTTGGTTTGATGCTTAGCGGAGATGCATTAAACTCAGCTGCCATTACATGGCTCATATTAAAAGACATCTTTCACTTACTACAGATCTGATGACAATTTACACCGGAGTGAAAACAGTTTACCTTCCACAACATACTATGTTGACGATAAAAGCTACTGCTCCATATCTGCCCCAACATGTCCCACTATGAACGGTAAACCCCTACAGACGGTGTCGCGGGACCGGAAACCCAATAGCCCCGTAATGTCTACAACTAGAAACCAGTCTTCACGTGACTGCCGCCTATTTGATATAGACAGAAACGATCTAGTTACTCAAGCAGATTATATAGACAAGCAGGAAGAAAGTGGTGCGCATATGCGAAATGTGAGCGGGCGCATGACTACCATTGCTGGTGAAAATGTATTTGTTAATTATGGATTCACTCCAGAACAAACCAGCATGTATTCCAACCATTGGAATCACTCGTAAGTAGTACATATTTAACTGAGTCATGGTCCTTAAAAAATGAATTAATGCATCTCCAAACGTATCGATCAAAATGATCCTGCGCACTAATCGGACAGCGCAGGCTAACATGGGCCGATACTTTTTGCTATTTGTATTTTTTCTACATGCCAAAAGACCAATCTATCCGATATTTTAACCTTTTTTTATACAAAATTCGTTCAAATGATGCGGCGACTATCTAGGCATTATGCATAGACACTTGCATTAACTCACTCTTCAAAGAGCAATGTTCCCCATACTATGAATGTCATTTGAGTAAAATGCTGATCTTTAGAGCGCAGTCATCGGACGGCTGTGAAACACCTCTTCCAGTAAAGAAAACATTGGTTCATGTGGATATAAAAGGCAGATATCCCCATTGTCCTTCATTTTGTAATGTAAATTCTTGATTCGAGTTTTACGCATATTGAAACCATTTTACCAGATTTGCACTGCGAATCAGCTTACTGTGATCATTCTGACCGGACCCTAATAATTTCACATGTACATGCGCTCTATACATTCTCTTTTCACTCTCAGAGAATGTGCATCATTCTAGTCGTATATGGTCGCTATGTCCGTCGTTCAAAACTCACAAGTAAATTCAAAATATGTACCAGTTAATTGAGTTCAGGATCGAAAGAAAATATATTTTCAAAACAAAATAATGTATACTTTAACTTTTCAACTTCAAGTCGTAGTGGTATATATGCTAAAAACGCTTAATCTAAGATTTAGCATATCTTTCATAGGTTTGTTATACAGACCTATTTGTCCTTGTACTTTTGCAGTTTGCATTTGCCATTCATTTTGACATTTTTCTTTTGTGCAGTCCCTTTTAGGCGCCTCCCCCCCAAAAAAAAACTACAGTCATTGTGCTTAGCACAAGTCCCCTTTTTTTATACACACTTCTCTTTGAAATTATCAGCTCAAGATTTCCATGCCTTTGTTTGCTTCGACTTAAGATTTCATGAACGGTGTATTACATATGGTAGCAAAAAGCCTTATCGCCAATCTACATACCGCTACATTCATAATCCAGCGCAAATGCGCTTTTCAGGACTTTTAGGGCTTTGATTTAGATGTAAAAACTGATCATATTTTTGAATAGACGACTAACAAAAATGAAGTCCGGCCGTAGCTGGACTAGCAGTGGTGCCCTTTACAGGATGAAAAAGTGTTGTTTTCAGGTTGTCATCCTTTCATAACTAAGATTTTAAACTCTCTCTCTCTAAAACCAATAAGCATTTCTATTTATTTAACGACCCTGTTGAAATGTATAATTGCAACATTGTGGAAAAGGGAGAAAAGGCTAGTAAATTGCTAGAAAATGCCCGTTTCATAATATTTTCTACCTTTCTTTAAAAACTAAAACATTATTACAGCCATATTTGATCTTTCGTCTGCAAATGTTTTCGATTTGGACAGATCTATATTTTATTGTCTTTTTTCCATCTGGTAAAAAAAACTATGTGGCGAGCTTTTCGTGGCCAAATAGTTAAGGTGTGAGACCAGTTCGGCCAGTCACAAGAGTATACCATATTCGATCCTAGCTGGAGCCGGTATAGTTGGTGTTGTGTTTGAGCCATGCCAATGAAAAGGGAGCTTAGTGCATCTACAAAAAGTATCGACGCATATCAGCCCGCACAGTCTGGGTCTAAACTTTTTACTATTTATAAATTTTCTGCATGGTAAAGGGCCAACCTGCGACAGTCGATTGTTAGGTTCACTGTATTATTATGGATCCATGGTTCTGTGATGACTTTCTGGTATTTTGCATCACGCAGATGCATTAAACCCCCTTTAGCCGGATCATGGCTCATTTGTTAACGCAATCTATCAAGTATTTGTATGAGCGGCCAAGTCTGGTAGTTTAGTTGGAAACACACAAGACTTTACACCAGCGGGTCTTCAGGTTCGAATCCCTAGTTTGGCAAATTTCTCTCCGGGGATTGATGAGAGTCATTGCGGCAGGATTCGTTCCTCTCTCATCTCTGATCACTGTTTCATAATGAGTATGATGAAAAGCCGTCAGTGGTTACGGATAAACATTGTGCGAGGTACTGGTAAAGGTAGCTCCAGGAAAGCATGGATACGCGTATTGGTATACAGTATACCGGTATACAGTTGAAATAATGTAGAAAACAGCATTAAACACAAGCAAAAACAAAATTAGGACGAGTGTGTCACTTTGTAGGAGCCAGTCAACTCTTTACCAAATGACAAAATATAAAGTTCGTATAAATTGGGAGAGTTTGCATATAACACGTCATACGTTTCTTAAATGAAGGAATCTGTCTGAAAGAGTAGAAAGCATTGTTGAAATAGGAGAAAATGCTGGTTACCAGCATTGTCATCTTTTCCAACCATGTTTTCAAATTAATTCTCTCTCATACTCGTTAAAGGTAGAGATTGTTTTGTGAAGGGTTGAATGTCTTTTGCCTGAGATATGTTTGAAACATTGGCGAAAAAGGGGTGCTAACCCTTTCTCTATCAATGTCAGAAATGACTTTTGCGGATCAGGTAGAGCAACATCAGACTGCACAGAACCTACAGTCTGATCTTCGATCTACTCTGTCTGTCACCTCATGCTAAAGTATAACAACACTTTACTTCGACCCTTAAAAAGGCGGATTTATTCAGTTGCTAGTAAAATATTTAAAGATAGGTTTTTCTTTTATTGCGTAGGTCAGGTGACAATTGTATACAGATGACGTCACTACTACCAAAATCTGACGGAAACAACCGAACGTCCTCGGATAATACAGCTGACACTGCCACGTCCTACAGTTACTACTCTACAGTTAACAGAACTGTCTTGTGACAAGAGAGTGGGTCAAATCCATGGATATTGTCGGTGACATTAGCCTCACAAAATTTCCTCCACAATAAAAATAGATACCATACATTTTTTTTTTTTTTTTTTCAGGCTCTGCGATGACTTTAGACCGGTACTTTCGTCCAATGAATTGATACGTTACAAATCATGCATACGAAAGAGTTTTCCTGGCCAGTTACACAATCTCAGTGTTCAAGTCTAGGCTAGAGTTAAAGATTTAAAATGCGCATTTTAATTCGCTGATGAGTCGCACTTTTAATTCGTGAATAATTTTTTAAAAGAAATTTAGATGTTGGGCTTTCTTAAAGCTAGGCATGAAATAATCGGTGAAGCAAACATTATGGCCGATAATTTGAGCACTTGTATTTAGTCTAAATTTTGTTAATGCGTCTAGATACCTTGTAAACATGTGAACAGCCTAGATTTTGTGAATGTGACGACAGTTTAGATTTTGTAAACGTTTGAACAGTCTATTTTTTGTAAACGTGAAGAAACTTTAGATTTGTAAACCTGTAAACAGTTTAGACCTTTAGACCTGTGAACAGGTCATGTTTTGTAATCTAGTGAACAGTCTGGATCTTCGGTGAAAAGTCAAGATTTTGGTAATGTGTGGAGAATCTAAAATTTGCAAACATGTGAACTATTTAGATTTTTAAACGCGTGAAGTGTCTAGATTTCGGGAAAGCGTGAACAGTCTAGATTTTGTATATATGTGTACAATCTTGATTTTGAGAACGTGTGCACAATCTTGATTTTGTAAACATAGGGACAGTTTAGATTTTGTAAACGTGTGAACTTTCTGTATTTTGTAAACGTGTGTACATTCTTTATGTTGTTAACGTATGCACGGTCTAAATTTTGCTAATGTGTGGAGAATCTACATTTTGAAAGCACGTTAAAAATTAACATTTTGTAAACGTTTGACAGTCTGTATTCTGCAAACGTGTAGTGATTCTCGATTTTGTAAATGTGAGGACACTTTGGATTTTGTAATCATCTTAATAGTATAGATTTTTTTAATATGTGCGCGCTCTAGGTTTTGTAAACCTGTGGACAGTTTATATGTTGTAGACGTGTGGACACTTTCGATTTTCGACACAATCTTCTTTAAACAAGCTACATATTTTAAACGTGTGCACAGTCTAGACGGTGTAAACGTTTGGACATTTTAGGTTTTGTAGTAGAATAAACACATATAATTCTGAAGTTAAACTGTTGTATGAAACGACTAAAGGCCTTACTATTTTGGCATTCATATGGAATACAGCCGAGCCCGGTAGTTTCATCGAGTACATGGCCTAACCCCAGTGGTCGCCGATCCGAATCCTACCTCCAATGACTAGTGGCACTGGTACAGGATTCCTTTCTCTTAACCGCTAAATATTTTTGCGACCATTAATGTTACGTAGGAAAGCAACAAGTGGCCCTGAAATTATGTCGTGCAAACTACTGCGAGGCTCGCCCAAATTGAAAGCATTCACAGACGACAAATTAAATTATAGACAAGTGAATGATGGAATTTGTCTTTGTAAAGAGGCAGAACATTGTAGCTGCCAGCATTTTCGCCTTTCCTGCAATGTTTTCTCAGGACTCGTGCACACAAGAAATTGTGAGGTAAAGAGCTGCATACACTTTAACTATCGATATAAGGGGTCGTTATACAATCAAATCGCTTGTCTATTTTTTTTCCACGTTTTGCAAGATTTGAAAATAAATGCAATTATCAGTATATGTCTACAAAGTTTTTCCGACCAAATACATGCTCCGCTTGCCGACAAAATCAGACAAGATAGAAAAAAAACTGTGTTTACTCAGAGTCAAATATAGTCCCAAATATGGTATGATGACGTAACACCTGCGCAGAAAAGGTTCAATTTGGTTTCCGGTTTAATTGGTCAAAAGTTTAGGCTATATAAGGTTCATTTGCCATTCATAAAAAAAAAAAAAGTTAATATACACTAAACCAGTATCTTTTTTTAGTTTTTTCGATTAAAATTGTCAATATCTGACAAAATAGTTTGTTAAAATTATAGGTATAACACAGAAGCCCCATTCTCACTGAGAACGGCACACATCCAAAGTTACGTTTTGTAGGATAAATGTTACGTAAAACTAAGTAAACTGTAAATCCGGTTGTATCCGCACGTGCTGCACTGACAGTTGACTATTTGAAATCAACCAATCAACACTGACGTACCTAAAAGTAGAAACAAATTAAACCTTTTGCTGAAATCTGTGACATAAACAGGTCTTACAGACGGCGTAGACCAAGATTAGTCAGTACAAAACGAAATGTGAGGTCTTAGCTCTAACATCGCTTGCTTTAATCAATTTTTAACTCTAACCTAAAGATATCTTTTAATGCCAGTGGTATTACAGCAGCTTGAATTAACTTACTTGGTACTGACAAAATTGATGTTAATGCTGATGATATTGTTGATGACGGTTATTATGATGATGATGATGATGATATGAATGCTTCAACAGTGTCTCAATCATATCACGCTGAATGCTCACTTATTCAAATGCAGGGCCGTCATCGGCTTTTGAGAAGTGGAACGAACATTGGAGCCTCCCCCGAGAAATGTTTTACATGAAATGATTTTAGGCGGCTCTAAAAGTGACTTTTATGTATTTTGAAACCTCGTTTGCTTTTTAAACTCAATTAATTTTAGCATTATTTGCTGAACTTTAAACTCTTGCGCAAACAAGTAGCGCAGTCAATACCATGTTCGGCCTAAAATGTGGACCGGCCGAACCGGCCAGACCAATGCCGAAGGCCTTAGAACAGGCAGGCTACTAATATCTGCAGAAAGTGTCTTTATTTTCTTACAATCAATTCTATCTTCAGTTTAGGGTGAAACGTGGCGGCAGGAATCATCTTTTCTGTCAGGTATGGACATTACTTTAACTTTGTTCACTTGGGAAAGCAGTCGATGCTTTTGAAAGAGTTTTGGCTTTGTTAACCTTTTACCACGCATTTCCGTGTTATAGGGACTCAGAAGAAAGAGCATTTTGAAAGCATTGTGGTAAAAGGACAAAACGCTGGTAACCAACATAAAGACAAAATTCTGGTAAGCAGTATTTTTCTCCTTTCCCAACATTGTTTTCTAAATTTTCAAAGACAAATTTCAATCACTTGAGCCACATTTAAACTTGTAGTCTGCAAATGCTTTAAATTTGGACATGTTCAAAATTTTGTCGTCTGGTAAACACTCAAAAAGAAGGGGGGGGGGCTGTAAAAATTGTTTTAGCTTGAGGCACATTTAATTCGTCGTCTGCAAATGCTTTTGAATATGGACGAATCTACAGTTTTGCCGTCTGTTGAAAAGATATTGAAGTTTTAGTATATTAGAAATTTTTCCATACCTACCTTTACAGTCGCACATGGTGCAGCTGTGGCCCCGTGAATCTGTCGACTTTATTTCTGCGCATGCCCAGGGACACATGTGATCTCGCGAGACGCTGCACGGGTCCGAGACTTTATGGTATTTGATATTGTTGACTATGACGACATCTGATGGGAGAGTAGACGTGACATGAGCAGTGTGGGTGGATAAGGGAGTTGTCTCCCATTGAACTGAAATGTTTAAGGTCCGTTTTTGTTGTTGTTAATACAGTATATTTTTTTTTTTTTTTTTTTTGGGGGGGGGGGGTTATTGTTTTGTTAGAATGTGTTAATACGTAGTTTTCAAAGGTATGTCATTCATATCAACGAGAAAGCTTACTTATTCTCATTAGTTCTCGGTTTAAAAAAAGTACTAGATTTGGACTTTGCTCTCTCTCTCTCTCTCTCTCTCTCTCTCTCTCTCTCTGTGTAAAAAATAGTTATTCTCAAAAAAATCCATAGCTTATCAGCCTTTGTTCAGAAATATTTGACAGACTTTGTTTAAAAAATCCCGGTCAACCACAACCGCCACAAGACTTCCTAAAATTGATTCAAATAATGTCATTCGTCTCTGAAGGATTGAAGACATTGTTGGAAATGGAGAAAATCTGGTAACAGCATTATCTCCTTTTCTGACATTTTTTCCAAAGTCTTCTTCCTTAGTTTTCTCGTCTGTTTGTATGATGTGTTATAGCAGGCGACGGTGTACCTCCGCGCTTTCCTGGAGTTTTGTATTACCAGCACTTCGCACAGAATTCTCCCTGTGCCACTGACTGCTTTCTCACATACTCATTGTCGCAACAATAATCAGACGCTCTTCCTCAGAGTCTTTAAAACTTGGGACTGTTAGAAAAATATTAATAAAGCTACGCAAGTCGAAAATTAACCTTTTACCAAACGATTCGGAGTTTGAAACGATCCTGAAGAAACATTGTGCTTTAGTTACCGCCATTTTCTTTTCTTCCCTCAATGCTTTCTACCCTAGAAGAGACAAAAATCATCATTTGAAGTTCATTGAATATGTCGAGTGCAAATGCTTTTAAGTTGGTCGAGTCCGAAATTCTGTCGTTTGTAAATAGTTAAAAAGGAATTGGCCTACTCACCGTAAAAATCACTGTCTTTACACAAACAAAACTCACAGTTAAAATCGCCTTTCATTTTAAAGAGAGTACAATGCACGGAACATAACTGGTCTTTAGGTCTGCATGGATTTGACGAGTAAATGTAATCTACTGTAGCGGGAAGGGAGGTAACTTCTGAAATAAAGTTAAGTAAACACAGGTAAGCCCAGTATACTATGTTCTACTGTGGCGGGACGAGATATAACTTCTAAAGCAGGGTAGAATGTATGGAAAACAACTATTCTTTCAGTGTACATGGATTGATCTAGTATACTATAATCAACTGTGGTGGGAAGGGAGTAAAAAATTGGCTATTCTGTCTACTAGGATTGGACGAACAAATGTAATTTACTGTGACAGGAAGGGCAGTAACTTTCGGAATATAATAGAAATATACACAGGTAAGCTGAGTGTTTGTGGTCTACTTGAGCGGAAAGGGTAAGCTCTGAAACAATACAGCCTGCAGAAGATAATTAGTCCTTCCACAGGGTTAGGACGAGTAAATGTAATCCGATGTTGTCGAAAGGACGGTAACTTCTGTAATAAACTAAAGCATACACAGGTTAGCAGTGTATGCTATAATCTACTGTGGCGGGAAGGAAGGTAACTTTTTAACCAGAGGACAATGCACGGAGCATTGTTACAACCCGTTTTGTAATAAAAACCCGTTTTATAATAATTTATTACAAAACGGGTTGGGAGAACATTATTACTATTCGGGTAGACAGTTACAACCCGTTTTGTAATAAACCCCCGAATTGTAATAAAACATTAAGTTTGCAATGAAAAGAGAAAATCTATCATTCTAAATAGAATTGGGCAAGTTATAAACTTTTACATTGTATTTTACCATTATGAAATTGATCTAAACACAACAGTTTTCAAGACATTTTTGATCGGAGTGTATTTTTGTTTTCATCAGAATCAAATTAATAAAATGCTACAAAATTACAGACATAATGGTGATACAATTATTACAAAATGGGTTGGGAGAACATTTTTACAATTAAGGTAGAAAATAATGACCCATTTTGTAACAAAAACACGAATTGTAATAAAACAGTTCGCAATGGAAAGAGAAAAATTATCATTCTCAATAGAATTGTTCAAGTTATACACTTGTCCATCTTATTTTATGATTATGAAATTGATCTAAACACAACAGGCTTCCAGACACTATAGAATGGAGTGTATTTCTTTTTGAACAAAATTGATCAAATTATTGTATTCCAACAAAATGACTAATATGGTGTTGATACAATTATTACAAAACGGGTTGGGAGAACATTATAACAATTCAGGTAGACAGTTACAACCCATTTTGTAATAAAACCCTGTTTTGTAACAATTTATTACAAAACGGGTTGAGAGAACATTATTACAATTTGGGTAGACAGTTACAACCCGTTTTGTAATAAATTGTTACAAAACGGGGTTTTGTTGTAAAACGGGGTTTTGTACCAAAACAGGTTGTAACTGTCTACCCGAATTGTAATAATGTTCTTGCAATCCTTTTTGTAATAAATCATTACAAAACCAGGTTTGTTACAAACCGGAGTTTTGTTACAAAATGGGTTGTAATTTTCTATCCGATTTGTTATAATGTTCTCCCAACCCGTTTTTGGTAATAATTGTATCAACACCATATTAGTCATTTTGTTGGAATACAATAATTTGATAAATTCTGTTCAAAAAGAAATATACTCCATTCTATAGTGTCTTAAAGCCTGTTGTGTTTAGATCAATTTCATTGAATAAGATAAAATAAGATGCACAAGTGTATAACTTGACCAATTCTATTGAGAATGATATATTTTCTCTTTTCATTGCGAACTTAATGTTTTATTACAATTCGGGGTTTTGTTACAAAACGGGTTGGAAATGTCTACCCGAATTGTAATAATGTTCTTGCAACCCGTTTTGTAATAAATTGTAACAAAACAGGGTTATGTTACAAAATGGGTTGTAACTGTCTACCTAAATTGTTATAATGTTCTCTCAACCCGTTTTGTAATAATCGTATCAACATCATGTTAGTCATTTTGTTGGAATACAATAATTTGATGAATTGTGTTCAAAAAGAAATACACTCCATTCTATAATGTCTTAAAGCCTGTTGTGTTAAGATCAATTTTATAATCGTAAAATAAAATGCACAAGTGTAAAACTTCTATTCTATTGAGAATGATATATTTTCTCTTTTCATTACGAACTGTTTTATTAGAATTTCTGTTTTTGTTACAAAATGGGTTGTAATTGTCTACCCGAATTGTAAAAATGTTCTCCCAACCCGCTTTGTAATAATTGTATCAACACCATGTTAGTCATTTTGTTGCAATACAATAATTTGATAAATTCTGTTCAAAAAGAAGTACACTCCAATCTATAGTGTCTTGAGGCCTGTTGTGTTTAGATCAATTTCATAACCATAAAATAAGATGCACAAGTGTATAACTTGACCAATTCTATTGAGAATGATATATTTTCTCTTTTCATTGCGAACTTAATGTTTTATTACAATTCGGGGTTTTGTTAGTAACTGTCTACCCGAATTGTAATAATGTTCTTGCAACCCGTTTTGTGATAAATTGTAACAAAACAGGGTTATGTTACAAAATGGGTTGTAACTGTCTACCTGAATTGTTATAATGTTCTCCCAACCCGTTTTGTAATAATTGTATCAGCACCATGTTAGTCATTTTGTTGGAATACAATAATTTGATAAATTGTGTTCAAAAAGAAATACACTCCATTCTATAGTGTCTTAAAGCCTGTTGTGGTACGATCAATTTTATAATCGTAAAATAAAATGCACAAGTGTAAAACTTCTATTCTATTGAGAATGATATATTTTCTCTTTTCATTACGAACTGTTTCATTAGAATTTCTGTTTTTGTTACAAAATGGGTTGTAATTGTCTGCCTGAATTGTAAAAATGTTCCCCCAACCCATTTTGTAATAATTGTATCACCATTATATTATATTAATTTGATTCTGATGAAAACAAAAATACACTCCCATCAATAATGTCTTGAAAACCGTTGTGTTTAGATAAATTTCATAATGGTAAAATACAATGTATAAGTAAACTTGCCCAATTCTATTGAGAAAGATAGATTTTCTCTTTTCATTGCAAACTTAATGTTTTATTACAATTCGGGGTTTTATTACAAAACGGGTTGTAACTGTCTACCCGAATTGTAATAATGTTCTCCCAACCCGTTTTGTAATAAATTATTACAAAACGGGTTTTTATTACAAAACGGGTTGTAACAGAGCATGACTGGTATTTCGGTCCTTATGGGTTCGACTGGTATGCTTACTTGTAATCGCCTGCCACATAACATCAGGTTCTATATTCACTGATTTGAAATTAACACAACTTCTGATCGGCTAAACCGAATTAGTCGCTGGCAGAAAAACGAATTGGTAAAATAGGAAAAAAAGTAAACAAAAGATAGAGTGACACGGCAACTTTTAAACTAGTTTTGATGATTATTTTTCTGCCAGCGACTAACACTTGGACCGACCGTACATTAACAGATTGTTATCTTCACAATATTTTCCATACTTTTAAATGATATGATTTAAATTTAACTGCATTCCAACAACTGCTTCGTTTACTTTTGGCAGCTATTGTTACTATAACTTGCCCTTTGATTCAATCCGTCTGGGTGAGTACACGTAATCTAATGTAGAGGCAAGGGAGGTAACTTCTGAAGTAGGGTACAATATACGGAAATTAACTTGTCCTATGGTAAATACTGTTTAAATAGTTTTACAATCTACCTTGTAGACCTGAAATTTTGAAAGGAACAATATTCTTGGTTGGCTTTACCATTTGTTTTGGTGCAGCCAAACAGAAATTGTTTTACTTTGAAATTTTGTTATTATTTGGTATCTGAATCAAAATGAACATTTTCAGAATGGTTGGGAAAGTACTTTCCCAGATCTGACAATATTTGAGACATTTCAGTGTTTTAACTCTTTACCAAACGACAAAATTTTAGACTAGATGAAAATGAAAGCATTTGCAGACGGCAAGATAAATTTTACTAAAAAACTGAAATTTGTTTTGGGAAGGTTAGAAAATATTGTGGGAAAAGGAGAAAATGCTGGTTACCAACATTTTCTCCTTTTTAACCCACAATGTTTTCAAAAGCTTTCTTTCTCAGGGGTCGTTAAAAGTCGGGAATGTGTGTTAAAGAGTTGAAGATCCTGAGGAAAACGGCTTTAAACTGTTTTAAAAGACGGTAATCGGTATTTATCCTTTTCCAACAATGTTTTTTAGCATTTTATAAACAAATCCTATCATTTTAGCCAGATTTTGTTTCCTGCAAATACTCCAGAATAATCTGTCGTTTGGTAATGAGTGGAAAGTTTACCTTGTAACAGATTGAAGAAAAAATACAGCATATATCCCGTTGATAACTCCATTAATGTGTTTAAGTGTCCAACTCCAAAGTTTGTTACAAACGACAATGGCAGGCGGTTCTTATCTTTGATATTCATGAATCAAATTTCATTCATCTATTTATTTAACCTTCTTTTTATCGTCTTCGTAAACGATCGGAACATTCCGTGACCAAGCGTTCATCCGTTCGATGCCGGATAAACTAATCCGATGTTTACCGAGGTATCAACGTACAGTTCTACTCCAGAATGTATTTTCATAATATTTTAGCATCGTGCAACGGACGATGTATAGATCATAGATCAGAGTGGATGTTTTGTGTAGTCTGATTTTGATCTGCACCGTCCACAAAATCGCATTGATTAGCCATTGGCGGTGTGAGAATTAAAAGCTGATGGTGTCCGAATGCATCCGACTGTTCTGAATGCCATTTTGATCGTCATGAATAGACATAACTTCTGTTGTTGATTTCCGGCTTTTTCCGCTGCTACCTTCCTTTCCCCCTCCCCGCCCTCTTGACATGACGTCAAAGTTTTATCCTGAATGAACCGAACTCATGGAATGTTTAATTTTAAAGAAAACCTGGTGATGCCTTATCTACCTTTTGTTGAACGGTCACTTCGGACAAATTCTGTCGCCCCATGAATAAAGATAAACCTACACGAACAACTTTCCGACATAAACAACTTTGCGGAAAGACGGGCTATCAACTGACGAATTAATGATTAATACATCAGAGATTTTATTTCATAGCTGCAACATCACTGTCTGTCTGTCTGTCTGTCTGCCTGCCTGCCTCTGTTTCTCTCAGGCTCTCTCTCTCTCTCTCTCTCTCTCTCACCTTACAACAGCATACAAAGATGGGCTTTACAGACACGCAATACAGACATGTACAAAGACACAAACAAAACTTTATTCATACATTAGATATAAGTTTTTAACACAATGAAACATCAATGTATGATCAAGTCTTGCCCACTGAAAAGGGGGTTTAATGCAGGCTGCGCAGGCTGACATGAATCGATACTTTTTGCTACAGGTAAATCGTCTGCTAGCCAAAGGACCATGCAAACCCACAGTACAACCGGTTAAAGTGAATCCATATAATGCCGTGGGTTGCTTTGAATAATGCATCACAAAGATACAATTTTTCATAGAGCACCGTCGTATCTTATCATATTCTTCTCAACGAAAATGCATTTGTAACAAAAAAAAAACCACACGTTTTAACGCTCTCATGAAGTGATTACTTTTTACCACAACTTTAGCATTGTCCAAACTGAAAAACAAATGCAGTGGACAAATTAGAAATCATTCAGAGATTTTGCTTTTAAGGTTTAAAAACTATGAAGGCAAAGGCGAAAGTACTGGGTGCCAGCATTTTACCCCCTTTTCTGTCAATGTCTTCGAACGTTTATTTCTTCAGGGGTGTTATAACATGGAATTGTTTGGTGATGGGTAAAGACCTATAACTTTATGAATCCTCCAGTGTCAAAGAAATTAGCCATGCTCTGGGAAAAGGGGCTTTAATGTATCTCCACGATGCATTATACCAAGCATATCATCACATGATTAGGGCTCCATAAAATCAATTTCCTCACAACCGACTAAATCATGAGGTATGATGGTCCTTTGACATGCAGGAAATCTACAAAATGCAAATAGCATCGATTCAGGTCAGCCTGCGCGCAAAGTGCTCAGGCTGACCTGGAACGATGCATTTTGCAGGTGGATTAAACCCCCTTTTTTAAAGAACATGGCTCAATTTTTTTTGACATGCTTATTGGTAAATGCAGTTCAAGATCAGATATAGGCCTAGTGCTTTATGATCTTATTTCTACACGATTACTTTTCATGAAATATAATTATTGACCAAGTATAGCCAGCATGGAAATCCCTGGCTCGGTTTCTAGCTTAGCCAAACAGTATACTTCCGGTGATTTATAGTAGTCACTGCTCCAAAATGCATTCCTCTCTTCCAGTCTAATATTGTTTCGACGATGGTGGTGTTGGAAAGCAGCCAGTAGCTTTGAAGGATTTTATTCGAAATACTGGTAAAGGCAACCCAGGGACAACAACGCTTCGTGCGCATGCATCCACAGTGTAACCGAAATAATGTTGAAAATGATATTAAACACCCAATAAACAGACAAACAAACTAACCAAAAATAGTTTTATAAACTGAATGCGATAAATTGACATCCACCTAGATCAACGGATATTCAAAGGGTGGTGCAGGTGAGTTATAGGATAATTATTGATTAGCTCTCTATGGTTTCGAATCGTTATCCAGTTACGCCGAATTTAAAGTGCTGTGTAACTTATATTTTCAATAACAAGGAATGAGCCAGTATTGGTAGAAAAATACCACAAATATTGCGTTAGCATTATACCTTTGCAAAGTTTAGACCAATCCTAAAGTATCTTAATCTTAAAATGACGACAAAAATAGTAAAACTGGTCAAAATTGAAAACATTTGAGCAATGCGTTGTCTTAGCATGCCATATTCTTCGAAGACAGACCTGTTTGCCATGACACATCACTATCCTGCACAATATAAATATTAATGCAAGCTGCGTAAATTGCCGCTAAAAATAGCAATCGGAAAATGGTTATGAATAATGCGTCTGTGAAAAAATCAAACTATTTTTTCACTATAAATTTCTTAAAAATATAACAATTTCGGACGAGAAAAATGATTTTGTAAAATACAGTTTTTATTGCAAATCTCTTTATACAATTTCTACATATGGACATGGGGAAAACCTGGATTTGTGTAACAGGCTGACAACAAAAATAACGTCCCAACCATGCTGGGCTTATATCGGGGCTATTTTCCAAGCTTATAGGGGCTGCGTTTATAAATGACTGCTACCTAATCATGACTGTAACAGTTTGGTTTTAGTGAGTAAACGTTTAAAAAAAATGTTTTGAAATTCGCTGCATCGATTGCCACCTTGAAAATAGTCCGGTTCTGTACCAGGAATTCCAAAATTAGATAGTTATGTATTTGCCGCCTAACGGAAGATACTGTTGAGCAATGTTCTGATGTTCGGTGAAAAGGGGGTTTAATGCCTCTGCAAAAAAATATCGACCTAGTTCAGCCTGCGCAGTCCGCGCTGGCTGACCTGAGTTGAAACTTTTAGCTTTTACCGGCTGTCAGTTTTCTGCATGTCAAAGGAACGTTCTACCTCATGATTCAATTGGATGTTGGATTTTATGGTTCCATCATTATGCGATAAATTGCATGGTATAAAGAATCACAGGGATGCTTTAAACCTTTTTACGAGAGTGCTGTAGACGACAAATCCAAATGTTGCTTAAATAATGGGATTCGTCTTTGAAATGGTAGAAAACATCCTAGAAAAAGAATACAATTCTAGTTACCTTGATACGGGCGAGGTTAGATGAAATGACGAGATCAGCCAAAATGTGACGAGTGATTCGTTTGGCTTTTAATCCTTAAAAGAATGGAAACTTTCAAACCGATAGTATAAACCAAACTTGTCATATTTCAAAGGTATTTTTGGAGGAAAGATATCTCCTTATCGGACAGAGTAGGTCCAAGATCAGACTGCACGTTCTTCATCTACGCTGTCCGCCAAAGGTCAGTGAGTCGCGCTTAGCAGCCTAAGGGTTAAAACATAAACCTCAGAGCGACGCTGTGAGTTTCTGTTAGAGCCTACTCTATAATATTCAGCGCCATACTAACCGGGTTCATGAAGGTCTAAATATTCAGTACAAGAACGGATTTAGTTACCTACAGAAAGAACTAAGTAACTGAGTTCGGCATACTAACGAGATTGACGTCAGTCTAAATACTTATTACAATAATGCTTTCAGTTACCGACTGAACCTACCTTATAACGAATTGCTGCGTACTAACGGGGTCCATGTCTGTCTATATATGAATTACGACAAAAGTTTCAGTTACCGACCATACATACAACCTAAAAAGTGCTATGTAACAACGAGGTTTATGTCCTTCTCATTATGAATTACAAGGAGACCAACCAAATATAACCTGTACAAAGCGATGCGTACTAACGAGGTTTATGTCTGTCTGTTTATAAATTACAAAGAAGTTTTCAATGAACGTACACTGTAAAAATATGTTGCGTACTATTGAGGCTGACGTTAGTCTATATAAATTACAATGGCTGATTCAGTTAAGGACAGAGCGTTCACTGTACCATAGTATGTCGTACTAACGAGGTTAAATCTGTTTAAATACTAACTACAACGAAGGTTGGAGTTAACGACCGAACGTACACTGTAACAAAGTGTTACGTACTAATGAGGTTGCCAAATTTTAATAACGGTTTAGTAACTGACCGAACCTAATTATGAAGCAAAGTAATGCATTATAACGAAGTTGACGTCAGTCCATTTTAACCGCGATTTTAGTTACTAACCGAACCTACTTTTGTAACAAAGTGTGGCGTTGTAACAAGGTTGACGTCAGTCTATGTATACATTTTGACAACGGTTTTAGTTACTGACCTAACCTACTGTTGTAACAAAGTATGTCGTTCTAACGAGGTTTTATAACACATACACTCTTTTATTTTTATGATAAGTTACAGATATATCAATACAAAGCGACTGTCTGTCGTAGCACAGGCCTTTGAAGCTCCATTAGTCTGTTACGGAACACTAACATTTTTCTTGGTTGATCATCGAATACTTGCGAATTGGTGCATCGCCTATATATCAGGGAATACTCAAATTTTCATTTGCACCGTTACTATAAATAGCACACTGGCGACTGCCTCTATGTTGTATATAATAAAACAACATAGAGGCAGTTGCCAATGTGCTATTTATAGTAACGGTGTCCGATAAGGAAAATTTCGTTGTCCGGTAATAGACCAATGGAGTTTCAGTGGCCTATGGTCGTAGCATCCCATATTTTATACATGTTTGCATATATATATTATATAAAGAGGGAAAACAACTATGAGTCTTAATGATTTAATGGCCCGTGCACAGTACGTACCACCTCTCATACAGGTAGAACATTACTTCTGCATATTCTTACTCATAGCTAAGAATCATACATGAGGCATGCTCTGGAAAAATGCATTACGTGATGCATTATACCAAACAAGTCATCCCATAACAATGGATCCATCAAATCTATTTTGTCTGAACCGACTGAATCATGAGGTAGAATGGTCCTTGGACTTGAAGAAAATTTACCAACAGCAAAAAGTTTCGACCCTGGTAAGCCTGCGCGTAATGCGCAGGCTTACCAGGGTCGATACTTTTTGCAGATACATAAAACCCACTCTTCACAGTGCATGGCTCAGGTGTATAAGTTTTGTCAGAATCTAGGGTCAACAGAAATCCTATCCATTGCCTTGCGTTTTAAAACTCGGATATTACTTACAAAAAGTGTGGGTAAAGATCATGTTGCATGTTCCTGCAGTCTCATCTCGCTGTTCACTCATTAAATCTATCTGCGCCAAATTTATCAACTGAACTCTTTTAATGGCTGAAAATTACAATCCACTGCAGCTCAAAAAGGTTCTAATATTAAAGGCTTGATGAAAGAAACGGACAGTATAGATCCAAGATTAGACTGCACGTTTTGTGCTGTCTGATCTTGATATATTTTGTCTGCAAAAGCCCCTGTTTTCGCCCATGGGACTTAAAGGGTTGTTTATCCATATCAAAAAAAAATGTTAAAGCTTTTAATATGAACTAATTTAGAATCAGTACATCGATTCTTTCAGGAAGACGTAAAATTAACCCTCAACCATACAATGTCGCTATTTTAATGACCTTGAGGGAGAAACCTTTTGAAGGCATTGTAAAAGAAGGAAAACATGCTGGCAACCAGCATTTTCTTTTTTTCCCCCAATAATGTTTGTGTACCCTTTCAAAGGCATTTGAGTCTTACTTAATTTGTCGTCTGCCAATGCAATCAGTTTTGATATTATGTAAAGCGATTATCTGTATTTAGCAACACTCGAGATACTTTAGATTGACGTCAGCTTTCTAAATTAACCCTTTACCAAACAATACAAACTTCAGACACGTCCATATTGAAAGCTGTGAAAACGATAAATTAAATGTGGATCAAATGATTGTATTTGTTTGTGAGAGGTTAGAAAAGATTGTGGAAAAAGGAGAAAATGCTGGTAATCAGCATTTTCTCCTTTTGCCACAATGTTTTCAAGAGCTTTCTTTCTCAGGGTCATAAAAAGTTGAGATTATATAGCAACGGCTTAATGCCCAACACTTTATGAGAGGGTAGCATAACGTTTCCACACTGACGCATAATCTGCTAAAAACTTGGGCCATGTCAAATCGTGGCCAACCGCACAAAACAGGACGGGACTTTTTGTTTGCAAACGCAAATATAATCTTAAAACTGGATAGACTTTACTGGTTCCTGTCAAGGAATAGCTTTTGTGACTATTTTCACGTGCGGAGATGAGGAAACTAAACTGTACTGCGGCATTGCATCCGTTGACTGAACTACTTTTTTCCCTAAGGTGTTGACTTTTGAAATGGAAGGTTTAAAAGTCGTAGGAATATTTTCTACAACACTAACGTCTGATGGACGCGGAATACTTTTGTTAAAGTCTATTACTGAGTTAAGCATGTCAAAAGGTCCAAAAATAGACTTAAGCTCTGGTGGGGGAGGTATCTTTGCGCCAGAAACTAGCCCCAAACCGCTGACGTCACTAGCTACGTGATCTCCCTTCTGTAGACTCTCTTTCCCGGATGATTTAACGGGATTCGAATTCACTAATGGTCCTAGATTATCCTTTAAACCTTGACTTAGAAATTCTGCCGGGGATTTTTTATCTGCCATTGAATTCGACACAGGTTTATCACGCACTGATGTCTCCGGGACGTTTTTTAAAACTTTGTTCTGTTCAATAGAACTCGAAATAAACATATTTGTTTGAGCTTTATTGTTTTCTTGTAACTTTGTTGTTGGGGTCGCTGATGTAGTTGTTTGCTTATCGAAATATGGATTCATTGAGACAGAGGGCATGAAACTCGGGGAAGACGGTACCGTTGGAATCGTGGTGACGTCATTTATAACAATGTTCTGACTGGATAACGTTTGGGCAGTGGTGGTTAATATGTCTTCTGGTTCAATTTCCATCTCACCGGGCGGAGCTGTCGGGTTGACCGGGTTGATCAAGAACTGAACTTTTCCATTTGGTTTGATGATTCGTTCGATTTTAACTGGACCCGAAGCTCTCAAAACGACAGGTTCCCCTTGGCCATCTGAAAGAGTGATTACAGAGATTCCGTTTGGTTCGCGTTTAACCGTAATTGATCCAACAGGTGGCGGGGTAGATTTTGGAGCTATTCCTGCGGCCGCAATAGCCGCAATAGACGAACTATTGATAGCTTTTCCTTGAGCAACGGCATTCGCTATTTCGGCTTGACTCGCTGCCGCAGCGGCTACATCCGCGGCTGTTCCACCCTTTATAACGGTCGTTACTTTGATGTTTTTAGTTTTTAGGGATTTGGTTTCAGTGACGTTACTTTCAGCCTTGGCAGCTGACGCTTTCACCTCGGCCGTGGCGTTAACATTCACAATCTCTTTATTTCCTGTTTGACTTACAACCCCTGATGGTCCCACGGCCGGATCAACTAGTGCTTTGTTATTATTCATGCTTGCCGTGTCGCCAGTGACCTTCTGGGCGTTTAGTTTTGTTGTTTCTGACAATTTAGATGAAACGACGGGACTCACAATACCGTTGTTTGAGATAACTGCCGTGTCCGAATTAATGATTCTCTTCTTAGAGGCTTTTATGCTGTTAGATTGACTTCCAGTTTTGTCAGACGTAATTCCGGAAGTGCCCGCTCCACCAACGGCTGGTTCCCGTTGTCGTAGATTAGATCCCGTATTTCCTCGGTCCTTCCTTGGGGCAGGATCAGGATTCTGGTTCGCAGAGCCGACATTTCCACTGAAACGTCCGCTTCCGGAGTTTCCTGCAGGCACAGATGGATTGGGGTCACTAAGGGATAAACGTAAAAGATCCAAAAGGCTCCGATTCATAAACGGTTTCCGGTCTGGAACTTGAATATTACCTTGAACTTGTTCACGCATGCGCCCTAGTTGTAATGCTTGTTGACGAAGTTTCTTTAGGGCTGCCTCTATACCTCTAGGCATGTTTAAGTCACCAAATCTAAAAGATAAAGTCAAAGTTTTAAAGTTAATAAACAACAATAGCAGCAATGATAAAATAATATTGAAATAATAATAATAATAACCATCATCATCATCAGCAGCAGCACCAGAAGTAGCAGCATCATCAGCAGCAGCAGCATAATGATAACAATGATGATAATGATAATAGAGAAGAAGAACAACAATAAAATCAACACCAACAACAACAAAAAGAAGGATAACAACAACAATTACACTATTATTAGAGAAGCTTCAAATAACGCACCGAACTAGGTGGATCCAAGATCAGACTGTACGTGTTATGCAGTCTGATCTTGATCTACACTGTACGCAAAAGGTATCAAAACTCAAATATCGGCGTTTGATACCATAAATAGGAGTAACTATTTAACGGCCCAGCACCGACCAAAAGTGAACAAGACGGGTGTTACAATGCATTTAATTCTAAATCATAGCATTTAAAAGTATGGAAATTATTGTGAGATGCCAATCTGTTATAGTGCGGTCAGTCCAAGTGTTCGTCCCTGACAGGTAAAAAAAAAAGAATTTGAAAACCATGTGTCAAGTAAAGGAAACATGGAGTAACTTGGCAACGTTTTACCGAAAAGTCATTTTTTTCTGCCAGCGACTAATACTTGGACCGACAGTAAAATAACAAATTCTTATCTTGGGGTTTCGTTTACAAGTATCTCACACAATATTCTTCCCAAGCCACTGGCTGCTTTCTCATACAACCATGATCAGCGGTGAAATACGATCGGACAATGACAATCCCTATCGTTGCGACAATTCCATTTTTCTCTCACGGCTAAGCAGTGCTTCATCTTCGTTTATGTGGGAAAGCAGCCATTGGCCTAGGATTGATGTAATGAGTGTTGAACCAGAGCAGTAAGCCAAGTAAGATATCGAGAGGTGTATTGGCCGCCGTGTTACAACCAAAACACTGTTGAAAACATGCAAAGTACAAAATAAACACTACCTAAACATAAAAAAGAAAAACAAATCTGTTAGTTTGGAAATAAATGAGCAAAACTTTGGCAAAATGGGGTTCAATGTATCGCTTAGACGTATTATACCAAGCAAGACATCACATAATTATGGATCCATACAATCAATTTTGTTTCACAGTCGACTGAATCATGAATTAGCCGTATTTTCACAGAGCATGGCCCGTATAAGGCACCGCTTTTTTTTTACCCCAAAAACTGCAACAGAACTTGAAAGTAAATCATTGCATTTCAAGGGTATTTTTCTCGGAAGGATTTCATTGTAAAAGACAGTATAGAATCAACATCAGAATTTACGTTCTGTGAAGTCTGATCTTGATCTGCACTGTTTGCAAAAGCATATTGAGGTGCACTTTGCAGCCAAACGGTTTAACTGACTGGTGGAAACATTGTGGAAAAAGAGAAAATGCTGGTCTCATTTTTCCAGATTTTTTTCAAAACTCTTCTTATTTAGGGTCGTTAAAACTCAAGATTGTGCGGTAAAGGGTAAACCTTTAGTCAAAATTACCTGGAGTCCGTTGGGACGACTGGGGGTGCTGCCCTTGGGATCGTGTCGGAAATGCGGGCTATGTTGGAGCCAGTGTTGGTGGGAGATTGAGTTCGGCTTTTGCGTATATCGTCCAACAAGTCGCGTAAACTCTGACCCCCACGGCCCATCTGACGTCGCCGTATCTGAGACTGTGGATGACCTCCGTCTGTACTGGGATCCGCACCTTTACTGTGACGATGTGCTGTAAACATTAGATTAGTACTGTTTGATAATTGTTTGCTGCTAAAATAGAATTAAGTAGCTTTTGCGGACAGCGTAGATCAAGATCAGACTGCACAAAACTTGCAGTCTGATCTTGGATCTACACGATTCGCTGCTTGATGTTTGTATCTCTCTCTCGCTCGCTCTCTCTCTCTCTCTCTCTCTCTCTCTCTCTCTCTCTACATGTCGAGATAGCTTATATTCAAACATGGTTAAATATCAGCCATGCTCTGGCAAAAGGGGGTTTGATACATCTCTGTGATACATTATACGAAGCAAATCATCACATAATTACGGATCTATAAAACCCCTTTAGTCTCACGATCGACTGCATCTGAAGGTACAGTTGTTCTTTGACATGCAGAAAATTGACCAATAGCACAAAGTTTCGACCCATGTCAGCCGGCGCAGACTGCGCAGGCTAACCTGAATCGATACGTTGCAGATGCATTAAGCCTCCTTTTTACAGAGCATAGTTCAATTGAAGTAATCCTTCAACAGCTATATAAATCAAATAAAAAATTAAAGCCCGCTGGTAACAACCCAAATATTGCGATTCCAGAGTTTGTAACCGGGTAAATCTCACCATATCGGACTGTGTAGAGTCATGATCAGACTGCACCTTCTGTGTATTCTGATATTGATCTACACTGTCTGCAGAGACGTGTTGCGTCGCCCTAAGCAGCGAAAGCTTTTGGAATTATATAGAAAATTATCATTTATCCTTACCTGTAACAACCGGGTCTTCCCGCTTAATTCCAGAGGGTTGAAAAGGATCGGAGGCGAGAGTTCTACTTGTTTCTCGTCGGGGGCTTCCGGCATCATTCGGCATTGTTCGTGGGTCTGTGATTATAAGTACTCTGTTTGGCTGGCCGGTTCCCGGAGGTGGCCGAATGACAAGAAGCCGGGTACGAGGAGGATTTGGGCGGCTTTTTCTGGTCTGTAAATGTAAGAAATGAAATATAATTTCTACCGTATTTGTCCATAAATGACGTAGAAAAATGAAAATAAAAGTATGCGCCATCTGTGAAAAGGGGATTTAATGCATCTACAAAAGACCTATGTTAGCCTGCGCAGTGACTTTTTGAGCTCGTTGTGAATTTTTTGTTTGTCCAAGGGCCATTCTAACTCACGATAAAGTCGGTTGTTGGATACAATGAATTTTACGGATCCATAAATTATGTTGGTATCATGCGTCAAGGAGATGCATTAAGCCCTCTTTTGCCAGAGCATCGTTCATTTTTCGTCCGTTCGTCGGGTTTTTTCGTTTTCTTCGTTCTGCCATATACTATTTATGAATCACTGACCGTGTTTCTAGTTCAGTGGCTTATGCTCCGTGCAAATTCTTTTACGCTTTCACCCTGCCGAACCCGGTAGAGCAGTCTGTTAAGGGCAAGGGTTGAAACTAGAAGGTCGCTGGTTCGAAACTTTAGCCGAACAAATTTCTTTCTAAGGATTGATTATAGACATTGCCACAGGATTCATTCCTCTCTCACCGCTGATCATTGTTTTGACGGTTATTATGTGGGAAAGCAGCCAGTGGCTTCGAAAGAACATTGTGCAATGTACTGGTAAGAGAAACCCCAGGAAAGCACGGAAATGTGTACTAGTTGCCGCGATATAACTGGAGTAATGTTGAAAACTGATCCCTGAAAAAATATGTCAAAATCTGATTTAACCCTTTCAGTGCCATAGGCGAAAACAGGGACTTTTGCGGACGGCATAGATCAAGATCAGACTGCACAGAACGTGCAGTCTGATCTTTGATCTATGCCCTCCGCTTGTTTGGTCAAGCCTATATGATAAAAGTCTTCTTGGGACTCAGTGGATTGTATTTACAGCCATCAAAAGAGGCCAAGTTTGTTTATTTGGCGCCGAAAGAGTTAATGCCCTTAATGCAGTCTGCGCAGGCTGACACAAATCGAAACATTTTGCCTGTTAAAGTTTTCTGAGTATCCAAGGACCATTCTACCTCATGATTCAGTAGATTGTTAGACAAAAATAGATTTTATGGATCCATAATTATTTGATGACTCTCTTGATATAATGCATCACAGAGACGCATTAAACGCCCTTTTGCCAGAACATGGCTCCATTGTATTACTTTCAATAGTGTGGAAAACTGTGTGAAAACAAGCAATTGCATGGCACACAATTTGTCCGAAGCTGACAAGCACAAAAATACAGAGACATATTAGTACAATAGTGAAATAAGGTTTATTTTTCTTTCTATCAAGTAGGCGACTATATCTATAACTTTGATTGATTGATTGATTGATTGATTGATTGATTGATTGATGTTTAACGCAGTTTTCAACATTATTTCAGTTATATCGCGGCGGCCAGTGCACTTATCCATGTTTTCCTGCAGTTTCTGTTTACCAGTACTTCGCACAACATTCTTTCCAAGCCATTGGCTGCTTTCCTACATAACCTTCGTCGAAATCAATGGTCAGCGATGAGAGATGAATGAATCCTGTCGCAATGACTATCATCAATCCTCGGAAAGAAATTAACCAAGCCGGGGATCGAACAAGCTATATCTATAGCAGTGTCGCGTAAAAGTTAACCTTTATCCTGCTAAATAAGTTAAATGTGGGAAAGCAGCCAGTGGCTTGGAAAGAATATTGTGCGGAGTACTGGTAAAAGAAACTCCAGGAAAGCATGGATAGGTGCACTGGCCGCAGCGATATAACTGAAATAATGTTGAAAACGGCGTTCAACACCATACAATCAATCAATCAATCAATCAAATAAGTTAAATGGAACTTTCAAGCCGATAGTAAAAAAACAGAATAATGTTATTTCGAACTTATTTATTTTTTATTTTTTTTGCGGGGGGGGGGGGGTGTATATCTCCTTATCGGACGGTGTAGATCCAAGATCAGACTGCACGTTTTGTGCAGTCTGATCTTGGATCTACACTGCCCGCAAAAGGTCAGTGAGCCGCCCTTAGCAACCTAAAGATTAAATATATTACATGTATATAAGACGTATTTCATAACTGCTGAAAGTACTAGATATAGATACATGTGTCACTCGCGACGTCATACTCACTCAAGATCTCGTAATATTGTATGTTTGTAAATTTCTTGTGACTATGAACAACTTGTCTTGCAATTATCACTGTTCTGTGCAGAAAAATCTTCTTCCCCCCTCCCCGAAAAAACAAAAATTGTAGTGAAATTTTCTTTGAACTTTTTACCTTGTTTATGGAATGAGCTGAGAACACAAATCCAAGACAAACACAAAGGACACAAAATTGTGAGATCGTTATGAATAATCGTCCCATTCTAATATTATTTGTGCATTTAATTATAACACAGTCTTAAAGTTAATAAACCGGCAAAGTGTTGTATTAGACACAAAGTGGCTAATTACATAGAAAATATGTCCCAGTCAAGCAACAGAACTTCAAAAGAATCGTATTTTCTTCTTGTACAGCTATTTTTCTTTTTTGTTTTTCCCAAGTAGCCAAGAAAATCTTATTAAAAGGCTTCTCTCAACTCTTCAATATTATAATACAAAGGTCCCTAATTAACACGACTAACGACACAGTATTCCTTATCCAAGTTCATAATACTGTCGTATAAAACAATCAGTATATATCTATATACGGACTTTATTGTAACTATGACAACAAACTTATGGTGACTACTGGTCGTTCATGACATTTATACCTGCAATGATCTGCGCATTATTGTTTCTCTTTTTCCTTTTCCTTCATCAACTTTTTTCGTGATGATGATGATGACTGAAAGTTTGGCTGTACACGAGGGTAGAACATATCGTGAGAAATTGTTCACAATAGTCCAGCACTGTTTCTGTTCTATGCTGTTTTCGGTCCTGCACTGTTTCCGGTCCTGTACCGTTTCTACTGTTTCTTATCCTGTACCGTTTTTGGTTCTGCATTTTTCTGGTTCTGTACTGTTTTCGCACGCACGCATGCCTGCCCTTTCTGCCTGCCTGCCTTCCTACCTCCCACCCATCCGTCCATCCATTTAGCTAGCTTTCTATTCAGCTATCCATCTAGATCTATATCTCTTCCTATCTATCTGTCGGTCTGTCTTTCAGACCCCCCCCTCTCTCTCTCTCTCTCTCTCTCTCTCTCCCTCTCTCTCGCAAACACGCGCGCTTGCACACATGGCCGCCCGTTGTCGAGCACACAACTGGTCCGATATTTGACGGAAATAGAATCAGTTCCGACAGTTAGAATTCCCGGTCAGTGTATAAAACTGTCATAGACCGACATTTTTACAACCAGTCTGACTTTCCGGATTGTGCCAACATTGTTATAGACAGAGTCTGACATCTTTATAACCATCTTACTTACCGGGCTGTGCTAACACTGTTACTGGACCACCGGCACAAATCAGGGCAGCCCGACTATCATTTTTTACGGCAGTGGCTAGGGAAAGAATATTGTGCCAAGCACCGATAAACAGAAACAAGGACAGGTGCACTGGCCGCCAAAAAATAATAATTAAAATAATGTTGAAAACGACGTTAAACACCATCACAATCAAGCAATACAGGGACGAATTATTCCACCTTTCTGCCAGAATGATTACAACCAATGAAAAGTCTAAACTGCACCGTCTTATCAAGCATCCATTTACCAAACCATTCCCATTTCTAAAGGTTTTCCATCCCGGAGAAAAATTTTCAAAAACATTTTTAAAAAGGGAGAAAAAAATCTGCATACCAGCATTTTCTCCCTTTCTCCCAGTGTTTTCCACCCTTTCAAAGACTAATTCCATCATTTTTGTCACCTTTATTTTCGATAATGCACTAGTGTATTACACTTTAACGGGTTTTTTTTTTTTTTCTATTTTGTTCTCTTTTCTGTTTTTTTTTTTTTTTTTTTGCGGGGGGGGGGGGGGTTGGTCCTAGTTTAGCTGTAATGATAAACATCCAGAGAAACTAACGACACCGATTGCCGAGTTTTGTATTACTTCGCAGTCCCGCAGGAAAATGAACTGTACTCACTTGTACAACATAAAAGCGTTACAATATACACATTTAATAATGACATGAAATGCTGGTTGTCTTATGCCCATAGACTTTAAAATGATTCGGTTTACTCCCCCAAGAAAATGTTTATCCTACTTTCGATGTAAATGTCACGGAGCAATCTACTTGTGCAAGTATTTCAGACCGAACTGCACTTGTAAACATGAGCCCGTCTCTTGTGCAAGTAAATATTTCAAACCGAACTTCACTTGTAAACATGAGCCCTTCTCTTGTACAAGTACTTCAAACCGAACTACACCTGTAAACATGAGCCCGTCTCTTGTGCAAGTAAGTATTTCAAACCGAGCTACACCTGTAAACATGAGCCCTTCTCTTGTGCAAGTACTTCAAACCGAACTACACCTGTAAACATGAACCCGTCTCTTGTGCAAGTAAGTATTTCAAACTGAACTACACCTGTAAACATGAGCCCAGACGGGCTCATGTTTACACGTGTAGTCCGGTTTGAAACACTTACTTGCACAAGTAAATAGAGGTCTGAAAGACAGACAGACATACTTATATGGGCTAAATTTGACGATGCAGGATGTTTCTTTGTCATTCTTTCTTGTGTGATAAACGGAATTTGACATGAGTAAAGTCTAGTTATACGATGTTATTTTTATTTACTAAATTCTTTACCACACAATACCCAGTTTTAACGAGCCTTGGGAAGAAGACTTTTGAAAAACTTGTTAAGAAGGAGAAAATGCTGGTAACCAGCATGTTCTCCTCTTCCTACAATGTTTTCTAACCTTTCAGAGACGAAAATCATCAAGTTAACCACATGTGATATGTTGTCTGCAAGTGCTTTTAATTTGGGCAAATGATTGATTAATTTTATGGTGTTTAACGCCGTCCTCAACATTATTTCAGTTATATCTGGGCGGCCTGTACACCTATCCATGCTTTCCTGGAGTTTCTCTTACCAACACTTCGCACTATATTCTTCCCAAGCCGCTGGCTGCTTTTTACGATATCCATCTTCGAAACAATGATCAGCGGTGAAAGAGAAATGAATCCTGTCGCAATAACTATCATCATCAATCCTTAGAAAAAAAATGGCCGAACTGGGGACCCCCCCCCCCCCCCCCCATTCACAAGTCTTGTACGCTGCCGACTGCACTACCGGGGCTTGGCTGGCAAGTCTATTTTTTTATGGTAAATAGTTAAAGGGGCATAAAACAAGACATTGGGTTTTATGGGGGCGGGGGTGTAGAAAGTTAAAATTCTAATATGAAAAAAAAAAACAAGAACGTGACTGATTACCATTATATGGGGAAAAACAGGTAAAACATGCTGGAAAAAATTGCCTCTTATGGGACTCTTATGACCTTCAGAACCGGAGTCGGTGATCTATTTATATGTATATTTATGTACAAGGTAAAGGTGGTCGTAAAAAAAGCCTGCAAAAAATAGGGAAACATGACTAAGAAAGCATTTGGTTTTATTATGACATGTATGAATCCATGATGAATACACATCCGCGTTCATGACTAATAAAAATGAGCCGTGCTCTGTGAAAAGGGGCTCAATGCATCTGCGAAAAGTATCGACCCAGGTCAGCCTGCGCAGTCCGCGCAGGCTGACCTGGGCCGAAACTTTTCGCCAATGGCCAATTTTCATTATGTCCAAAGACCGGTCCAGCTTATGATGAAGTCGTTTGTTAAAAAAAAAGTCGCTATTATGGATTCATATTATGTGATGGCTTGATAAGTATCATACATCACGGAGGATGCATTAGGCCCCCTTTTGTCAGAGCATGACTCATATATAGGTTTGTCCAAACCTATCAAGTGTTCAACATTAATTGAGCCATGCTCTGTGAAAAGGGGGCTCAATGCATCTGCGAAAAGTATCGACCCAGGTCAGCCTGCGCAGTCGGCGCAGGCTGACCTGGGCCGAAACTTTTCGCCAATGGCCAATTTTCATTATGTCCAAAGACCGGTCCAGCTTATGATGAAGTCGTTTGTTAAAAAAAAAGTCGCTATTATGGATTCATATTATGTGATGGCTTGATAAGTATCATACATCACGGAGGATGCATTAGGCCCCCTTTTGTCAGAGCATGACTCATATATATAGGTTTGTCCAAACCTATCAAGTGTTCAACATTAATTGAGCCATGCTCTGTAAAAAGGGGGCTTAATGCATCTGCGAAAAGTATCGACCCAGGTCAGCCTGCGCAGTCCGCGCAGGCTGACCTGGGCCGAAACTTTTCGCAAGTGGTCACTTTTCTGTATGTCCAAGGATCAGTGTACCTCATGAATCAATCGGATGTTAAACAAAATGGATTGTATGGATCTAAAAGTATGTAATGACATGCTTGGTATCTTGTATCACGGAGATGCATTAAGCCCCCTTTTGCCAGAGCACGGCTCAAATGTAATTCATCGTGTATTGGCCGCGCCCGATAGCTCCGTCAGTTACATCCAGAGATTTAAATTTTTAACAAACGACAAAATTTTAGACTTGTCCAAATTTAGAGACACCAATTCAAATTTGGCTAAATGACTGGATTCTTTTTACTGATAGGCTAGAAAGCATTGTGGAAGTAGGAGAAAATGCTGTTTACCAGCAGTTTCTCCATTTGTCCACGATGTTACCTGAAGACTTCTTTTGCTGGGTCGTTCAGACTCGGAATTGTGTGGTAAAGGGTTGAACAAGGGGGATCACTGGTTCGAATCCTCAGCTCTGCCAATATTTTCCGGAAACGATGGTATTCCATGTGATAGGATTCATTCCACTCTCACTACTTAATATTGTTTTGATAATGTTTACATGGGAAAGCAGTCAGTAGCTTGGGAAGAATACTGTTCAAAGTACTGGTGAAAAGATACTTTAGTACAGCAGCCTGAGATTTAAGAAAGAACAGAACACACATTTTATTGGCGTACATTTACATATAGTGAAATACCGTATCACGTGATATTTCAATCGATATACATTAAACATCAACAGATAAACAATGTTTTAAAAAAAATATGTGGAGCGTGGCTTCACATAAGATATACTTAGAGAAGGAAAGTAGCTTGTATAATTCATTTAAGTTGTGAAATTCGGAAAGTTATTTCTTTGTTTCGTTGCATAGAAAATAAATTTGCCTAAATTAAATGAAACTGATTTATTCTTGGTATTTAAAAGGTTGACGAACTTAAAGATACTAGGCCTTTTACTTTTACGACAAAACTTCTTGACGAACTTAACCTTTTACTCTTCAAAAGCTTTACAAACTAGAATAAAATGAAACTCGTCTTCCATTTCGGGTTCATTGCAAAACTGACAAAGCGCGTTCTGTCGGATTCTATTCGAAGTTTATTTGACCATAACCTGATTTTTGATAGACAAGTTCTAAATGTTCCATTATACATTAGATCAAGATAAGGAGCCGGTTCAAAGGAACTCATTATATGTAAATATAGATGACATAACAAAGTGCTATTTTCAAGATATGATCGTACCTCTTTGTAGAAAACAATAAATTACTCTCTAAGATGATAGTGGCTTTGACCTTAGCTTTAGTCTATATATTGAAGTGTGAACATTTACTGGAAATCAATGTCTAACACCATGCAAAGGTCCATAAGCTTTTCTCAATAGCTTGAAGTCATTGCAGATTTATTTTTATCTTTGATAACAATGACCCTGGCCTTCACATCAGCCCTATATTAAAATTCAGTCATAATCTGCACTTTAAGATCTATCATTATTGAAAGTTCCATAAACGAAGCTTAAGAATCGTTAAGTAACTGCAGTTTTCTATATATACGTTCTTAGTTGTCCCGTCAGGTGACAGGGCACTTGGAAATTTGTTCACGGCCGTGGCGAATCATGCCGCCCTGGGACGAAGGCGAGGTCGTGACATGGTGCGCCATAGCCGTGAGTAAGTTTCCAAGTTCCTTGCCAGCTGACAGGACAACGAACTCCTTAAACTGCGGAGTTTTAAATCATTACCACCACATTAGCTCTCCTTAAGTAATATTTGCTCAGATGGGCTTAATAAACAAATACATTAGAAATCAGTGTAGCATACGTGCAATTTCTCCTTTCGCCCAAATATTTTCAAATGGGACCTGATGAAAGACTAGTCTGGATTACCTGCCCCTACCACTACGTTATAGGGTCAGGCAAAGCGCAGTAATGGCGGCCTCCGTGGCGACCTCAAGCCTAGCCCTATATGCTTTCCTGTTTTTCTCAATTTCATGTACATGCAATCCAGTTTGAGCAGTGAATATAATGAGATCAAATTTGTACAAAATATACATTACCGAATCTAAAACGTGCTGTTGGTATATGATTTAGATAAAAATATGACTATGAATTATTTTAAAAGTAACCCTGTTATCGGTCCACTGACATTTCGGATACTTAAAGCATTTCTGATACGTAGTTTTACAAACGTGGGCCACCATTACTACGCTTTGCCTGACGTACTTTTGAAGTACGGCGGGGTACCAGACTAATGAAAGCATGTAACCAAACGTATGAAGGAGATTACAAATCAAATTCTAAGCAACTCTTTTTTTTCCAAACAGTATCGAAAATGTGCTGGAATAAGGATCAGTCGTTCGATATAAGCAATATTTATTTTTATGAGCCATGCTCTCTGAAAAGGGGGTTTACTGCATCTGCAAAGAGTATCGACCCATTTCATCCTGCACAGGCTGACATGGGTCGATACTTTTTTTCTATTTGTAAATTTTCTACATGTCCAAAGACCATTCTATCTCATAATTCAGTCGATTGTTAGACTAAACGGATTTTATGGATCCATAATTATATGATGACTTGCTTGGTATAATGCACCACGGAGATGTATTAAACCCCCTTGTGCGAGAACATGACTCTTATATTTCCCACAACATTTCCCGAAATTGTCGACCCTAGCGGCGCCAAGACTCGTAATTCAACAGTAATAGATGAAACACGTGATCATCATTAATGTCAACGATCTTTGACTCATGGCAGATTGACCTATTTATAAGCCTATAAAACGCCTTTCACGACTTTGGTCGCCTTTGCCGGCCAGTGTAGATCTGGATAAGACTTCACAAAACGCGCAGTCTGATCTTTGATCTACATTGTCCGCTTTTCTATGACATTTCAATGGACAAAAATAACATTGGAATTATAGCGAATTTCCTCTTAACCCTTGTCCTGCTGAATAAATGAAATGAAACTTTATAGTAGATAGTAGAAGCCGAAAACTTTCTTCTTTCAAAGGTATTTTTGGAGGAAAGATATCTCCTTATCGGACAGTGTAGATCAAAGATCAGACTGCACGTTCTGTGCAGTCTGATCTTGATCTACGCTGTCCGCAAAAGGTCGGTGGGTCGCGATAAGCAGCCTAAGGGTTAACCCTTATCCTGCTATATAACTGAAACGAAACTTCAATGCCGATCGTACAACCCCGAATAATGCTATTTCAAGCTTATTTTTTTGGAATAAAATATCTCCTTATCGGACAGTGTAGATCTAGGATCAGACTGCATGTTCTGTGCAGTCTGATCTTGATCTACACTGTCCGCAAAAGGTCGGTGAGCCCCGCGTAGCAGTCTAAGGGTTAACAACAGACCAAAAAATCTCTTTGGTTTATTTGGCGCTCTAAGTGTTAAGATGACAGGTTTTGTAACGATGAGATGAGTTGTTGGTTTGTTTAGGTGTTTAACGCAGTTTTTAACAATATTTCATTTATAAGGTAGCAGTCAGTGCACCCTATCCATGCTTTTCTGGAGTTTACCTCTCCAGCACTACGCACAAAACCCAAAACTGCTTTCCGACATAGGTATCTTCGAAACAACGTTTAACGTTGAGAGAGGAATTGGTATGTCATTAACACGATGACCTAGTTACGTGACAGCTAGCATTATTTAACTGTTTGAAAGGTAGGCCTATAGTGGAAATCATGATTTTGTATTCATAATTATTAGCGTAACATATACGTGTCATTTCTCTCTTCTCTGAAACTATCTTTTTCATTCTAAATGTACAATCCTGCCGAAGACAGTTAGTCGGACTCTTCATAAACAAGTATATGAGCCTTGCTCTTGCAAAAGGAGGCTTAATGCATTTGCATAAAGCATCGATTCAGGACAGCCTGCGCAATCCGCGCAAGCTTACCTGGGTCGAAACTTTTCGCTATCGGTCCTTTTACTGCATGACAAAGGACAATTCTACCTCAGAATTGAGTCGGTTGTTAGATAAAATTGATTTTATGGGTCCATAATTATGTGATGACTTGCTTGGTATGATGTACAACGGGGATGCATTAAGCTCCCTTTTGCCAGAGCATGGCTCATGGCTCGGTTTCGCATGTAGATTTAATCTATTAGGATGTAATTCTTGAGATTAAGTCATGTGCTTAAAAAATGACATTCATTACCTTTTGAGATAAAATTTTATTGAACTTTCCCAGAGGAAAAAGTTATCAGGTTGGCCAGATGCTTGCACGATAACACCTGTCTAGACTTATTTCATGAAAAAAAAAATGTCTCAAATGCCAGCCTAATATGGCGGATACGGTACATGAGTATCAAGGACACTTTGACCGCGTGCTTTAACCCTTATCCTGCTGAATATTTGAAATGAAATTTTCAAGCCGATGGTAAAAACCCAAATTTTGCTATTTCAAAGGCATTTTTGGGAGAAAGATATCTCCTTATCGGACAGTGCAGATCCAAGATCAGACTGCACGTTCTGTGCAGTCTGATCTTAATCTACACTGTCCGCTAAAGGTCAGTGAGTCGCGCTTAGCAGCCTAGGGGTTAATGATAAAAATAAACCGTCGTTCTTGATGGATAGATCACCTTAACCCCTTTTACCCTTTGCCAAACAATCCCATGAACCACCCGGAGGTAAAACGCTTTTGAAAACATTGTGGAAAAAGGAGAAAATGTTGGTAACAGGTATTTTCTCCCGTTTACCACCAAGTTTTCTAGTCTTTCAAATGCCTCAAAAGTTATATCAGCCACATTTAATTTCAAATGTTTTTAAAATGGGTCAGTGTAAGATTTTGTCGTCTGGTAGAGGCGCCCATAACGTACGATATGCAAGCTCGAAATGTAAAAACAAAAAAAAATGTCTTTAAAAAAAGATAGCCGGCCATAAGAGCGATTGGAAAATTAACATTTAAACTCTTTTCTTGTAGCTCAAAATGAAAAGTAGTAAAATGATAAACTCGACAGCTATTGCCTCTTTTTCTTCATTGTTTTCATTTTGTTGAAAAGAGGAATTTTCAACAAGATATCTGTTTCAAAATGTATTTCAAGATTACATGTCAATCCAAAACATCGTTGAAAAGAAAAAAGAAAGTGAAAAAAAAAAAAACCTCTAAGGACACACTTCAGTATCGCATCAAGATTTGGTCACCCATCCAAGCACCAAACTTAGTGTGCGTCGCTTAACTTCATCGAGGAGATGCGCATCATACCGTACTGCTGTCGTGTACAGTAAGCTGGCCGCCTGTTATCGATCTTCGTATCGGACGGCTGCAGGGGATACAACGGGTACCAGTTTATTGGAGAGGTCATCAGACCTCTCCAACAGTGGTGAGTTTAAAAGGCAGACTGCCACAGAAATCGCTGTCTAAATCCATTTGTTTTTGCGAAATTGTTCTGATACACAGTCTATTTCGTCATGGTTTTATAAACAAACCGAAATCAAAAAACTGAAATAGGAAATAAACGTTTTCTTTTACATGATGGATTTCCAAAAAGATTTATTATACTATATTGATAGTAAATGATCTCTCCAATAATTGCAATTTTTCATTAAACAAATAAATCTAAGCAGAGAGAAAAAAATTTCGTTAATAAAAAACGAGAAAGAACACCGCGGGAAAAGATCACGTGACTTGATATTATCTGGAGAATTCGTACCCTGGAGAACTCGTACCCTAATCTCGAGAGCACGAGTTCTCTGGAGAACTTGTACCCCACAAATAGATATAAATAGGTTGATCAGTATGTTTTCAAGTTCTATTTTTCAAAACTGACTAGACTCTAGCATTTTTCTCAGTTTTATACAAAAATTCTATGGATTTATAATGATATAGATTTGACGAAATAACACACAGAGCTGTTTCTACGATGCGGGATTGCGAGAATCCCGTGAAAATCAACTTATGAGCGGGAAAAAAAAGTCGTGCCTCTTCGCCCTACATACCGCACACCTCAAAAGAGTCCATGGTCGTTTGGTTTGGGGCGGATTGCGCAGGCTGACATGGGTCGATACTTTTTGCAGATGCATTAAGTGCCCTTTTCTCAGAGCATGGCTCATTTATCTACTTTCTTAAATTTTTAACTTTTAGACAAACAACCTATTCATTTTACATGCCTGCAGCAGACAACTTTTCAAAATATTGTGGAAAGAGGAGAAGCTGTAACAAATATTACTGCAGTTTCTCCTTTTGTCACAATGGTTTCCATCACATCAAAGCACCATCTTCCACAGTAATTATCAAAGTTTGAATTGTCGTCTGCATGCTTTTTCTGTTTGGGACAGTCCAAAAATTGCTGTTTGTTAAAAGATTAAAAAATGTTACATTTATTTTTAACATGTCTGGTACTAAGTATTATGTATAGGCCACGTTTATTTGTTGTTATCAGGTAAGATTCTTGCCTCTTCAGTGGAATTAGCATATTGTATCAAATTTTAATTGAACGATTTCTCCTTTCCAAAAAAAAAATTGGCTTAACTGAGCACACATTACAAACATTCATTAGAGGGTTGTTCCTTTTGAAAATGAGCTCAATTGGATCATCATCTTCGGTTTTGTGTCCTTGAATTTTGAAAAAAAAAAAAAAAAATGCATTTCTGAGCATGTTAATAGCATATGGCCTCCAATTCCTAGAATATTATAACAATGTGGAACATGTACTGTTTTGTGCCTTTACACCAGCAAGATTGAAAAAAAAAAAGTTTTTTCTCGTTCATTTAATGCCTAACTTGTTTGTTTACATCTACCAAAATATATTGAAATCAAAAGCCAATAAACTATTTGAAAACATTGATGCCGACCTCTCCTGGCTTCTTTTTTAAAGAAGCCAACTTGTTGTGTACAGCTTCCTGAACATTTACTGCGCTAGGTCCCGCCGAATAAACCTGTGCACATTTTTTACCAATCAAATATCGTCATCTATTCATTCTGTTTCATCATACAAAGAAGTAGGTCAAAAGCCACCACGCCGAAAAAAGAGGTAACGAGCCATTCTTTACGGAACAATCTCGTATTTAACGACATTAGGGCAGAGGACCGTTGAAAACGCTGATGGAAAAGGAGAAATGCTGGATACCAACATTTTCTCCTTTTCCATCCTTTCTAAGGCAAGTATCATTAATTGAGCAACATTTGATTTATCTCTGCAGATGCTGTCAATGAGGACATGTACATAATATTCTTCCCAGGCAACTGGCTGCTTTTCCACATAACTATCGTCAAACAATGATCAGAAGTGGGTGAGAAACAAATGCTGTCGCAATGACCATTGTCAGTCCTTGGAGGCAAATTGGCGGAGCTGGGGATTCAAACCAGTGACACTCTATTCTCAAGTCCTGCACACCACCACTGCGCCACCGCGGTTCGGCAAAAAGTAGTGCAGAAATTTTGTTAAGTAAATACACACATGTAATAATTTTACACAATTTTAAGAAATGAGGAAAAGTGACAATGATTTCATTCGGGCATTTTGTCTTCCCCAGATGGTGCAAGATCAGTTCTGACTTTTCAAGCCATTTGTTCAAATTAATGGATCTGCTCGAGTTATCAAAGGTCGAACAATTCTGTAATTTTGTTAATTTAGAGTGCGTAATAATTCTATAAACCTGGGTCCGTATTCACCAACTATTTTTACGAAAATACTTATTCTGATACAGGATTTAGCAAGTAACACAACTTCTGATTGGCTGAACCAAATGGTTTGGTCAATCAGAAGTTATGTTACTTTCAAATCTAGAAAACCTTCAGAATAAGGCTAAGGCTAAGAAATGTCTTAAGAATGGTTGGTGAATACGGACCCTGGTACCTAGCGCCTCTGGGTCAGAGTTCAATGTTACGCACGACTTGCAACGAAGATCAAGACTTAGTGCCTTATCCCGGAGGCGGTTGGTCGCCATTTTTACATAGCAACGTAATCTCTAACCAGAAGTCGATCGGTGGATATTTATCTTTTTTGGTTTGTTTCACTGGTATTTTCGAAAATTAAGTCATATCATACTAAGTTAATTTATTAGGAATAGGTAGCATAGTACGATTACTGTTTATATAAAAGATAAAAGACGGGTGTAAATGGAGATTAAAAAATCACGTCATAGGCCGAGGATGGCCCGAGATGCTACGGCGAACAATGCCGGACGTTGCGGAAAATGTCGACATTTGCCGACATTTCGGGTAAGGACGTAACGTTCATTAGTGTGTGAAATCCTTAAATAGTAACCTATATAAAACAAGCGGCGTACGAACGTCCCATAAAATAAAACCTGAAACGTTACTACAGCAATGAGAATCGTGCGTATTAAATGTAAATTTTGCGTGACACAGGACTTTTTGGTATGATTGATCAAACACTAATCGATCATTGATGGATTATTGGAGACCGATCACCGACATTTGGGCCAGAGTTATGAACCTTTTACTTTTCTTCCATGATCAAGTAAGTTGAGCTTGCGAACACGTGTACTTTAACCCGTGATCAAACAATCCCTAGTTTTAGCTACCCTGGGAGAGAAGGCTTTTGAAAACTTTGTAGGAAAAGATGAAAATGCTGGTAACCAGCATTTTATCCTTTTCCCATAATGTTTTCTGCAATTTCAAAGACAAATTCTAACATTTTAGCCACATTTAATTGCTTGCACATATCCGGTAAATAGCTTCCCGGAATTATCTAAAGCAACGCAAGGGAAACGCTTGCAGTTGCAAGAGATATGTATTCTCTGTGTAAAATAAAACAAAATGATCACACAACCTCCCTTGTTTTCAGTGTGATATACACATTTTCCTATCTTACACACGTTTATGATAAGCGTTGTGTGACGTCATATTTCACGTCATTTTAATCATAAAAAAATATGTGTCCGTGTCTCCCTTTGCATATTCTTACCTATCATTCGCGAGATGTCGCTAATTGATAAAAAAGAATCTGATATTTGTTTGCATTTTGAAATAATATTTTATTAAACTATTCCACAGAAATGTTATCAGACTCGCCAGAGACTTGCTTGAAAGCATTTTTCTAGGCTTGTTTAATGAAATTTTATCTCAAGTGCCTATCATTTTGTATATGCCTGCTTTCGTCTCAATACCCAGTCACAATTTTAGGGAATGATATACTTTTAATATGTAAGCCATGCTCGAGCACAAGGAGGTTTAATGTACTATACCAAGCAAGTCATTACATTATTATTATTCATTAAAAAAAAAAACATTTTGTTTAATAACTAACTGAATCATGAGTTTGAATGGTCCCTGGACGTGCAGAAAATTGACCAATAGAAAAAAGGTCTTGACCCACGGCTGACATGGGTCGATACTTTTTGCACATGCATTAAGCCCCCTTTTCACAGAGCATGATTCATTTGTATGTAGATCTACATTCTTTAACTTCTTTTATAGACCGAACTTGTTTTCGTAATTGTATTCATTTTTATTTCGTTGACATATATATTAACTATTGTTAGTCAAACTACATACATGATTAGTGCCTCTAAACCAGTAACAGGATTTACTGTTTCAAGAAAATTAATGAAGTTCTTTCACGCTCAGCTACCAACCCCCATATGGTCGCTGTATTTTACTTAGGATCGTAGAAATTCTTCTTTTTTTTTTTTTAGATTCTATGAGGATTGTAACTCTTCATGTCAATTGACCACGGATATGGATCAGTGTTTTGTATCACAAGATTACATTTATATGTATACGTAATAAAGTATGTCTATGTCTATGTTTTGTGATAATGATACGTCTACTTGTCATCACTTCCAGATGGCGACAGCGAGGCATCGATCGCGTATGCACAAAGCTCGGGGATCCGTAATTGCTCAAACTGGAACCCTTAGCGTGAAGCTGATGCAACAACTGATAAAACTTTGTCACGTTTGTAATACTATTGAAAAAACAGCCCTATCTGCAGCATAATCATTGAAAACGTTTATCTGCTTTTAAAAACGATTAACGGTTATGGCGCCATTTAGATGGAAAAAAGTGTAATGGAGACCTCTTGGCAATCACTTCCTTCCTCTTTCCTTCCTTCCTTCCTTCCTTCCTTCCTTCCTTCCCCGTTTTTTCTCCCTTCGCTCTTCCTTTTTCATCGTTTCTTCACCCCTCCAGTATGTGTTCCATTCTATTTTTACTTCTTCCGACATTATCGGAGTGATTTTAATGCATGTGATGTCGTTTTCTCGCAGTTTTTCTTGTAAAGCAATTTTCGAGCATAAATGATTTCAACTCTGCTTAATTATAGGCCTACAAATTGATTATCAATTTATTACAGGCCCGTCCGGGTAGCTTAGTGGTTAGCGTATCTGACTCGTGACCCGGTAGTTGCGAGTTCGATACCCGGTTGAGGCCTACTTTCATTCCGGCGATTTTTCGCCTCTCACCTCTGATGCATGTGAGAAAAGTAGTCAGTGGCTTTGGAAAGAAAGTTGCGTCAGTACTGGTGTGAGAAAGCCAGGAAACACATTGGTGCGTCACTGACCGCCATGATATGACCTGAGCTGCTAAATGGCGTTAAACTCCAATACAAAACAAATACAAACAATTTATTAGATAATAATTTAATATCAATTGTTTTCATGAATATTGGCGAGTTCTGATTGGCTGAAAAAAATTTCACAGCGTTAGAAAAAAAAAAAATCACGTTGTTCTGGAACTACTTTAGATGTCAAACTAATGTAAACAAACATGTATACAATATTCCACATTTTTTTTTTTAAGAATTTTATACAGAGTCCCAAGTTTATTAGTTAGCTTTTTTTTTTCCCTGAATATCATTTTATGAAGAAAAAAAAAAAATAATATAACAATTCAATAATAAAAGTTACGAGAGAAAAAATATTCACCACGCTTCTACTCTGAGTGAAGGTTACACATTGCGGGTCCGACACACTGCCGTGTTAATTTACTCTCGTTTTATTGGTTGATTTTCAGGACACGTTAGTATTGGGGACCTGAAAACTGCTTCCCTGTTGTATTCTTGCGCCATACAAATATGAGTGGAAGTAGTTTTAGAAACTCAAACGTTATATTTAAAAATAAAGAAAATGAATGCAGTTTGAATTATTTCCGTGGGTGTATGTTATCTGTAATATTAAATTATAAGGAATGAAGAGATTTTTTTTTCATTAAGGTATGAAAAAAAGAAACCTAATCACACTTCTGTATGAAACCGCTTCGCGGTTTCATACAGTGTGGTTAGGTTTTTTGTTTTTTCATACCTCCATGAAAAAAAAAAAACCTCTCTTCATTCCTTAACACAAATATATGCTCTAGCTGGCGAACACAATGGGGTTTGATACATCTCCTGATGTATGATACCAAGCAAGACATCATGTAATTATGGATCCATATTTTGTCGAACAACCAATGAAATCTGGGCGTATAATCGTCCTTTGACATGCAAAAAATTGACCGATAGCAAAAAGTTTCGACCCAAGTCAGCCTACGCGAACTGCGAGGCTGACCTGGTTCGATACTTTTTTGCAAATGCATTAAACCTCCTTTTCACATAACAAAGCTCATTTGCATTTTGTCATTCATACATCCACAAGTATGCATGTTACCTATATTTTCTATTACATATCGCACGTGTGCATTAGTGCTATTTTTGACGTCATGACGTCAACTGCGGTTAAACTGACGGTGAGGTCGGCAGGTATACGGACATGTTGTGATCGTTTGATGAATGATTATTTTCTGTTTATACGAGTTAAAGGGAAATATTCGGATTTTATCATAAATTTGTTGTTGTTGTTGTTGTTGTTGTCCCTTTCTTATTTGTATAAACATAAGTAATAATAGCATTTAAATCCATTTGTTCATATACTAAACACATTTTAGGTATTGATTTTCAATGTTAAAGAGCTACGTATTACTTTAAGCCTTCTTATACACAAAATTCAAATTATACCGCACGTAACTTTTGTCCCGTGAACTCAATATATGAGCCATGCTCTGGTGAAAAGGGGGTTTAATGCATATACTAAGAATATCGACCCAGGTCAGCAATCCGCCCAGGTAAGGCCGGGTAGAGACCTTTTGCTAATGGTCAATTTCTGCATGCCCAAGGATCATTCTACCTCATAACTGTGTCGATTGTTAGACAAAATGGATTTTATGGATCAAGGATTATGCGATGACCTGCTTGGAGTAGCGCATCGGGGATGTATTAACCCTTACACTGCTAAGCGCGACTCACTGACCTTTTGCGGACAGCGTAGATCCAAGATCAGACTGCACAGAACGTGCAGTCTGATCTTGGATCTACACTGTCCGATAAGGAGATATTTTCCCCCAAGATATACTTTTGAAATAGCAATATTTTGGTTTTTACAATCGGCTTGAAAATTTTATTTCACTTATTTAGCAGGTTAAAGGTTAGCTCTTTACCAAACGACAAAATTTTAGACTGGTGCAAATTGAAAGCATTTGCAGACAACAAAATAAATGTGATTGAAAATTTGAAATTTGTTTTGGGAAGGGTAGAAAACATTGTGGGAAAAGGAGAAAATGCTGGTTACCGGCATTTTCTCCTTTTCCCACAATGTTTTCAAGAGGCTTGTTTTTTGGGGTCGTTAAAAGTCGGGATTGTGTGGTAAAGAGTCAATCAGTCTTTCGCACAGTACTGGTACTAATATATCAATAAAACCAAAAGTAGTTGCCAAGCTACCTTTTCCAAGATACTGGCTGCCTTCCGACATAACCATCGTCGAAACAATGATCAGCGGTGAGAGAGGAATCAATCCTGTCATATTGACTATCATTAAAATTTTATCCTTGCAAAACAATTGGCTGAGCTGGGAATCGAACTGACTTAGCGGCCAGCGCACCTAACCATGTTTACCTGGCGTTCCTTTTACCAGTACTTCGCACAATTTTCTGTCCGTGCCACCTGCTGCTTTTCCATGCAAAAAATCATCAAAACCATGATAAGCGGTGACAGAGCAAAAATCGATCCTGTCGCAATGACTGTCATTAATCCTGGGAAAGAAAGTGGTCGGGTTTTCAAGGTATCGAAAGTACGACCCTGGATTTCAGATTTGTAATTAACGACTGTGCTACCGACTCGGGACGAGAGATAGATAGGCAGACAGACAGATACACGGACGGGCACTCGAACAGACGGAGACACACAGGCTGACGGACGGACACTGGGACAGACAGAGACACACAGAGGCTGACAGACGGATCCTGGGACAGACAGATAGACAGACAGGCGTACGGACGGACAGACAGACTCATACAACCTGAAGGACAGACATACAGACAGACAGAGAATAAAAGAAGAAAACAGATACAGGTCGGTAAGAAAAGTAGATTTATCACCATGACGTTTCTATTTAACACAAAGTAAAGTTATAGAAAGGAGCACACAAAAATACTAAAGTCGCAGCGATTAACTAAACTGTTTTTTCTCCGTTTTAATATTTTTCTGTGTTTTGTGCTAAACTGCATCATTTACACATTCTTTAAAGCATAGGTAAGTGTTGTTGGTGTCCCAGCGTTACCCCATGAGCCTATAGTAGATGACGAATGAAGAATCATCAGTTATAATTGATCAATTAGCGGTATAATTTTTGTCCCGGTTATACAAATGAATGTTTACTGTGCTCGACTCAAGAACACCAGGATCCACCTTCGCCAACCATTCTTTAGACCATTCTTATAGTCTTAATATCTAAGATTTTCTAAATTTGAAAGTAACACAACTTCTGATTGGCTAAACCAAATGGTTTAGCCAATCAGAAGTTGTGTTACTTTTAAATTTGGAAAATTCTGGAGAATAAGACTAAGAACATTCTTATAAATGGTTGGTGAATACGGACCCAGCCTTTTGTGTGGATTCGAGATCAACCTGAAACACTGCGTATCAACCGGTATCAGTTCTATCTATTGGCAACACTGACATTAACCATATACCACACGGTAAACTTTCGGACTCGACCACATTGAAAGCATTTGCAGAAGTCTAATAAAGCGTAGCTCCAATGATGAGTTCTGTCTTTGACAGGGTAGAAAATATTTTGGGGGACAAGGAGAACATGCCGGTTACCAGTTGCTAATAGTCCAGAGTGTTTGGTAAAGGGTTCAAGGATTTAAAAAAAAAAACGCTCTAAAACAGACAATAAACAGTTACATATTTTGCCAGTAAGATGTCGATAAACATCTCCCTATACAAATGAGTCATGCTCTGCAAAAGGGGATTTAACCCTTTACCAGACGACAAAATTTTAGGCTTGTCCTAATTGAAAGCATTTGAAGACGACAATTTCACTGTGGCTCAAATGATGCAATTTTTCTTTGATGGGGTAGAAAACATTGTGGGAAAAGGAGAAAATGCTGGTTACCAGCATTTTCTCCTTTTCCCACAATGTTTTCAAAAGGCTTCTTTCCCAGTGGCGTTAAAAGGCGGCACTGTGCGGGAAAGGGTTAATGAACCTCTGTGATGCATGATACGAACCAAGTCATTACTTAATTATGGATCCATGATATCTCTTTTGTCTAACGAACGACTGAATAGTGAGACAGAATGGTCCTTCGACATGCTGAAAATTTACAAATGTCATCAAGTTTAGACCCATGTTAGTCTGCCTGGACTGCTCAGCCTGGCGTGGTCGATACTTTTTGCAGATGCGTAAAAGCTTTATGTTAACAGAGCATGGCTCGTGTTATACTATAAATTCAGAAAATAATGAATTGTCGTCATACGTACAGGTGGGATTAAAATTTAATATAGTGCGAATTGTTTGATCGCAGGTGTTAAATGCCGGTTCCAACACTATTTTAGTTATGTCACGGCGAAATAGTGCATATGTCCATGCCTTCCTGGAGTTCTTTTTTACCAGTACTTCGCACAATATTCTTCCCAGGCAACTGGTTGCTTTTCCTCATAACCATCGTCGAAACAATAATTAGCAGTGGGATAGAAATAAATCCTGTCGCAATGACTATCGGAGGTAAATTGGCCCAGCTAGGGATTCAAACCAATGACACTCTATTCTCAAGTCCTGTGCCACGGCGGTTCGGCAAAAACTTGTGCAGAAATTGTGTTAAGTAAATACACACATGTATGTAATAATGCTTACACAATTTCAAAAATGGGGAATAGCGACAATAATTTAATTTCAGGCATTTTTTTCTTCCCCAGATGGTGCAAGATCAGTTCTGACTGCTCAAGCTATTTGTTCAAATTAACGGATCTGCTCGAGTTATCGAAGGTCGAACTATTCAGGTTTTACATGAGACCACAATTACTGTTTATTTGGTTGTTTTTCTTTTCCTTCAGCTTGTTACAGGTCATTGCTTAACCACGTACCGAACAATTCCCCCATTTATTAATGATCCTGGGGTGATAATTCATAATTAAAAACATTGTGGGAAAAGGGGAGAAGATAACTCTTTAACCCTTATCCTGCTAAATAAAAGAAATGAAACTTTCAAACCGACAGTATAAAACCAGATTTTCATATTTCAAAGTTATCTTCAGAGTAATGATATATCCTTATCGGACAGTGTAGATTCAAGATCAGACTGCACACTCTGTGCAGTCTGATCTTGATCTACGCTGTCCGCCAAAGGTCAGTGAGTCGCGCTCAGCAGCCTAAGGGTTAAAAGAACTTCGGCACATTTTTCTCAATTCAGAATGTGTTGCTTGTATATGCTTTCAATACCAGCTGCCCAGTGCCGGCAAAAGGTAAATAATGCGGGTATATTAAACGTATTTAGATATAAAACATACCATTTAAAAGTATGAAGATGACAATCTATTACGACAATCTGTTATTATACGATCGATCCAAGCGTTAGTTATCGGCAGAAAAAAACAAATGAATTTAAAGATTAGGTATAAAGTTGCCGAGTCGCTATATATTATGTTTACTGTTTACATGATTTCAAAATTCTGTTTTTTATGGCAGAGACTGTGTCTAGATACACTTCAGGGCTAGTCTAGATTACCTGCCCCTACCACTACGTTATCGGGTCAGGCAAAGCGCAATAATGGCGGCCTCCTAGGCGTCCTCAATTCTACCCCAATATACTTCCCTGTTTTCCCTAATTTCATGTGATCCAGTTTGATCAGTGATCAGTTTAGTACAAAAAATACTTTACTGAATGTAAAACGTGCTGTTGGGGTATGGTTTGAATATAAATTTGACTAAGAATCATTTTAAAAGTAGCCTTGTTTTCGGACGTTATATAGGTCCATTGACATTTCGGATACTTAGAGCATTTCTGATATGTAGTTTTTCTCGCTAAATAAGAACGACATGTGGAAAAACTCACTGCGATTACTTCATTGCAAGCGATCTGTTCTGAATTCAGCCTATGATCTGATTTGATCATGTGAAATAACATTATCCCGTCTCCTCTACATTTTACCAACGGGGGCCGCCATTATTGCGCTTTGCCTGACTCTTGAAGTACGGCGGGGTACCAGTCTACTTCAGGGCAAGTGGTTTTGAAAGAGTGCTTTTCGAAGTGCTCATAAAAGAAACCCAAGGATACCATTGATATGTGCACTGAGCCCTACGATATAACTGAAATAATGTTGAAAACGGTATTAAAAAAAAAAAAAAAAAAAATCATCAGTTCTTCAGTTATATCACGGCGGCCAGTGCATATATCCATGCTTTCCTGGAATTTCTTCCATAAGTACCACTCACAAACTTTTTTCGAGCTACTGGTTACCTTTCCACATAATACATGTACTTAGTTTGGAGAGGAAAAATCTTGCTGCAATGACTTTTTCGGCGTAGTAAAATGCCCTGGTTTTTTACCCACTTCTTGGGTATTGATATAATCGAATGAATAAACCGACATCTGTGACTGGTAAAAAATGTGGACATGTTTATTCTGAGGGCCCCTGCAGGCCTATTTGCAGGCAAATTTACGCTCGCTATCTTTTTTCAAAGATATTTCCTGTTTCTATGCTTCGAAAAATGCAGAGCCAGGCTTCGCATTCAGAAAAATATCAACATTCCGGCCATATTACGGCAGCTATTGCACATAGGCCTATTTATGCTTTGCTGGAATTTCTGTAATCAGTATCTCACAAAAGACTGTCTCCAATGTAGTAGTTGTTTTACCACGTCAACAAAACCGCATTCAGTTATAAAAAGAATGAATCTCGTCGCAATGACTTAAATCATCTAGGTTTTGGTCACGGCAGCTAGTGTACATATTCATGCTTTCCTAGAATTTCTGTGACCTGTACCTTTCAAAAGAATGTCTCCAAGCTACTGGTTGTTTTTCCAAATGAGCAAAACCAATATCCAGTTATGAGAGAAATGAATCTTGTCGCAATGACTTAAATAATCAAAAGCTATCTGAGTTCGACAAGAAATAAGTGAACCATGCTCCTGCAAAACGGGGTTTATTGCATCGCTGTGATGCATTGTACCAAGCAAGTCATCATACAATCACGGATCCATAAAATTCATTTTGTCTAACAAGCACTTGAATCAAGAGGTTGACTGGTCCTTTGATACGCAGAAAATTGACAAATGACGCAGTCCGCGCATGCTGACCTGGATCGATACTTTTGCAGATGCTTTAAACTCCCTTTTCACACAGCAGGGCCTTAAATACAATATAGATACACACTTACCAGCGGAACGTGTCTCCCCTCCGCCAATGAAGTAACAACATAAATTCCAATCACTACCAGAGATACCAGTCTAAATGTAACCATGTTGCACTTTATTTTAGAACCGCAAAGAGATTTCTAACTGAGCGTGCCTCCTTAACCGACTTTTCCTGACGTTATTCATTTCGATAACAATTTCAACTTGGATTTACCCTTGTTACCGCTAATGGGCCACACGATCAGACGTTTCTGACACTGTAGATCAGTATAAGACTGTACAGAGAGTGCAGTCTGATCTTGGCTCTTCATGTGCAGTTATATACTTCAAATCTGTCGCCAAAGAACTTTTTCATTTTGATTCAGATTGTAAGTCAATTTATGGGCAAAATCAAGAATTCGTGTAATTGCCGGGGAAAGGGGTAACCCTCTATCAAACAAACCTGTGTTATTTTACGATCCTGGCGAAGAAAGCGTTCGAAAAATATTGTGGGGAAAGGAGAAAGTGCTGGAAACGTATTCTACACTTTCAGGGACATATATCAATAAGACCATTTTTACTCTGTCGTCTGCTAATGCTATCAAATTGGACAAGTATAAATTTTGTTGTGTGGTGAAGGGTATAATGATTGATTCACGTTTTTACTAATTGAGATATGTAAGTTTTACGTCACACGAAATGTGTGACAATAAGCTCGTAAAATAATGGGCCGTGTTGAAACTTACTTTATACTATTCAAAGTTTGCTATGCGTCAAAAAGTTAACGTGACATTGTCAGCGTTGCATGGGAAACTTTACTAACATGTGCTTCTATTATTGCCACTCGCATATTTTCTATGTATTTTTTTTTTATGTTTCCTAAGTTTTGTGTGTGTGTATGTGTATTTGTCAGATTCAAGCATTATACACGTGAGTAAATTCATTGTAGAATTCTTACAGGTATATGTGCTGCGACAATGTACAATTTGTATACGTCAAAAAATAAATGTCACTTCAGTTGAGATAGAAATGTATGAAATTTTTATTGTCTATTTCATTAAATGATTGCTACTTCAAGTACAATAAGATAAAAGTCGTTGCAATATTCCAACTACAAAACAAACTACGTACTTCAGTATTTTTTTTTAATCTCTGCAAACTTTGAGTAGTATATGTTAGCGCATTCGATTTGGCTGAAGAGATTTACTGCGGGAACTGAGTCAGGTTTTCAACGATGACTCGTAGCAAATCGTCACGCCTCGGAGATCAAAGAAAAATATGTATTATGTTCAATTGTTTGTCACTTGTCTGTCCATATGTTGTGCTGTCTGTCCTTTTTGCTTATCGTCTATCTATTTAATTCTATTTGTGCACGCGTGGAAGCATGGATTCGTCTGCCTGCCTCTCTGCCTGCATGTATCTAGCTTATTGTCTATCTGTTCTCTCTCTCTCTCGCTGTGTGTCTGTGTCTGCCTCTGTTACCAATTCTTATTTTCTGAACAAGCAATTGTACATAACCTTATTACAGTGATATGTATCTCTGACACAATTACAAATGTACACATGTACACAAAAATATTCTCGTTCATGAAACATTGTGTAAAGAAATGAAATTCTTCTTCAATCTTGCAACATGAGTTATCTTCCCCTCCCCCCTGTACATGAGACCGATTGACATTTAAAAAGAATGCTTGACATTTTTTTCTGTATTATATAAAAATGCTACGTACATAAATCTTGCTCTATAATGTATTTTAATCTTCTGTTTTTAGTGTTTTTTTTTTTTTAAATTGAGGTTAAATTTCAGAGCAGAATAGAATATAATTATGTGTTATTTCGCCCAGTCATCACAATCATATAAACAGAGCAATATGTAAAAAAAAAAAAGATGATGACCAAGCCCCTACCCACATTTTGTCAATGAATGGATTAGAAAGAGCATTTTTATTTATATGAGTCATTCTTTGTGAAAAGGGGGTTCATTGCAGCTGCAAAAAGTACCGATCAGGTCAGCCCGCGCAATCAGCGCGGTCAATATTCTGGATGTCAAAGGACAATTCTACCTCAAGATTCAGTTGGTTGTTCGACGAAATGGCTTTTATTAGTCCATAATTATGTGATGACATGCTTGGTAAACGCTTCAAGGAGATGCATTAACCCCCTTTTTGCTAGAGCTTGGCTCATAATAGTATATTTTGGGAAACGAGAGGAAACAAGAGAAGTTATCCCCTTGTTTTTCATAATTCATATATGGAATAGAGGATTTTTGCTTTTTTTCGGTGAAAGATCGAAATTTATTTCATCGAGTGAACATCATCGGTAGTATTTTCACGAGTGGCACAGTCACGAAGGAAAATATTACCGTATGATGTTCATGAGATGAAATAGATTTTGACCTTTCACCGGAAAAAAATATACATATATTTATTTATTTCATGCTTCCAATTCCATTTTGTTGGGACTTGCGAAGTACACGGGAACTCTCGGTATTTCCGTACCAGTGAGTTTTATCAATCAGTAAATTCACTGGTGGAAACGGTGAAATTATCAAGCCATACACCACCGTTGTTTCCCGAAAAACTTCCGAAAAGCATGAAATAAAAGCAATATAATTGATATACCTTCTATATTTTTCACAATATAGATTTTTTGATCAACAGAATTAATGACAGTGTATATTGTTCACCGTGACAGTTTGTGTTCGATATTGTATATTTAACTCTTTTACCAAATGACAAAATTTTGTACTTATCTAAGTTGAAAGCATTTGCAGACGACAAATTAAATGTGACTCATATGGTGGAATTTCCCTCTAAAAGGGTAGAAAACAGCGTTAGGGTTTTCTAAAGCTTTCATCTTTAGGGTCGTTAAAACTCGGGACTGTGTAGTATAGGGTTAAGAAACTGTTCTAGAGCTCATTCGGCAAATCTCGGGTGATCCATTGATCAAGTTCCTCGGCTGTATCACATAGTTTGATATGCACCTACACGGTACATTTCTTCACCGGAAATTCACCGCTATACAAGGCTCCTCTTTAAAAAAAAAAACATGATTTTCTATCGAAATATGTCTGAATGCATCTCCGTTGACAAACGAATTGAACATTCAGTTTTCAAAGTGATTTATCAATTCTGTTGGAAGTTTTCAACAACAGACTGATAGATGTGAATAATTTCACCGTGGTTGTTTAGGTCGTATTCAAAATCATGTGATTGGCAATTCGAAATGGAAGCCTCCTTGATATAGAAGAGGTTAGATGTAGTTACAGAATCGGCCCAGTTGTGACAGTTGTTTTATAGCTGTGTCTGTACAAGCAAGTTTTAGTCATATTTTTGACTGATAAAAGTGAAAAAAAAAAGGGGGGGGGGGAACAAGCATTTGAAGAAAAGAAAACTATCTGTAATTGTGCACAAGATCAGTAACTCTGTCTTCATTTTTCTTGGAGCTATTGCCCTTGATTATTTCTTTTGTCACGAGTATAATTTCCGAAGTAAAAAAGCTGTTGACTTTATTGACTTCAAATTTCATTTGCAGATAGATGAAAGATAGTTGAGCCATGCTCTCAAAATGAGGTTTTAATGTGTCTCCGTGATGTATTATACCAAGCAAGTCACCATACAATTATGGATCCATAAAATCCATGTTGTCCTACTACCGACTAAATCATGAGGTAGAATGGTCCTTTGACATGCAGAAAGTTCACCACAAGCAAAATGCCTCGATCCTTTTTGCAGATGCATTAAGCCGCCATTTTTCACAGAGCATGGCTCAGTTGTATTTGTTTAGGTGTATTTCAATTTTGTTTAAATTGCTCAGATCATGATTTTTGCTATCTGGAGCTCACGTGGTGATCCACTTCTGCTCCCCCCCCCCCCCCCCCACACACACACATATACATATATAACAATGATGCTTGCTGTGAAAAATAGTTCTGACATCAAGTTAACGACGGTAATCTGGGTCAGAGATTCCTGTTTCTTGGAATTATCTCCGAGCACGGCCGGTCAGAATAACAATCTAGATAACCCTAGAGCCCATGCGCCGATAATCTTCTACCGTATTGGTCTTTTATGTTAACCCAACGCCGTGGAAATTTGACTCTTTGTGCCTCTGCAGAAGCCTGTATTCACCAACTATCCTTAAGAACGATCTTAATCTTATTCTCCAAAATTTTACAACTTCTGATTGGCTAAACTAAATAGTTTAACCAATCAGAAGTTGTATTACTTTCAGATTTAGAAAGTTCTGAAGAATAAGACCAAGAATGTTCTCAAGTATGGTTAGTGATTACGGACCCGGGTTTTGAAAAAAGTTAGGGAAATTTTGTTTCTTTTGTCATGTGTTCAATACCATTATGATCGGGCTTGAAACTAACTTCTGGTACAGGTGGTTTTAGCCAATTTCGGGACACTTCTCTTTATAAATTAATTTTAACTCTGAACCAAAAGCATTTGCAGACGACAATTAAGATGTGACTGAAATTATACTTTTGGCTGTGAAAAGGGTAGAAACCATTGTGGGAAAAGGGGAAAAATCTGGTTACCTGCATTTTCTCCTTTCCCCGCAGTGTTTGAAATGTTTCTTTATTAGGGTCGTTCAAAGTCGGGACTATGGAGTAAAAGGTTAATCTCAGCCTCAGTTGTCCTTATAAACTGTTGGTGTCAAAAGGACGGGGAAAGAGCTCGTTTTGCTTCTATTAGCTTTTGACTTGTATGACTCTATCTAGTTATTGGTGGACCTAAAAACTTGATAAGGATTGTTTAAAGAGACAGGAAGAAAAGCATTCGACAAACCTCGGGTGATCCGTGATCAATGTACGGAATCGGCCGAGTTGTGACGAGTTAAAGAAAAACTGTAAACAATTGTAGTTTGCTACCATTCACTTCTAAACGCTTCCATATTCTCTCTTTTATTTTGTATCACTCTGTCTATCATATGTGGACCCAAGAAACTTGCCTAAAAACTTACCCATATGGTAAAGGATTAAACGGGGTTCTGGAGGAAAAACGAAGGAAATTGAGTCAACAACTATACTTTGCTACCAAGCGCTTGCATAGTTGAAAGCGCCTCTTTAACGCATAGCGTCTACAAAAAATTTACCCAAAAGTTCAAAGTCTGAATGAGCTATCATTTTCCGAATGAATGCTGCAGTGGTCTATCCAATATGGACTTTTCAAAAGTATATATTGATGAATTGTTTGTAATCTCAAATGTTTTGCTTTATTCTTGCTCTGTGTTTTGTTATGAAGTGAAAAAGTCACGTGTTTTCGTGTTCTAGCAGACGACTTAAAGTCACAACAGCCTTGCTTTGTATTGAAGTGATAATCGGTAACCTGGATGTCGATCGGACGGGTTGTGGTTAGAGCGCTCGTCCTGTAAGCGAGGGCCCAGGATTTGAATCACGCTAATGCCCACTTTTTTCCCACAAAGATTTACTTAAATGGTGTCAGAAGTGGTTGCAAAGACCAAAAGAGCCATAAGGACTGGGGGGCTTGGGATCGCTCCCCAAAAATCAGGAGGGGAAGGACTTTAGTGATTATCATTAGGGTGGATGTTGAGTGGTCTGGGTAGCTCGGTGGTAAGAGCACTTGCCCTGTAAGCAAGGGCTCTTGGTTTGAATCCCATACTGGCCATGCTTACCATGCTTACCCAAAATAGTTTTGTTACACATAGACTGTTTTGCAACTTTTGGCTGGTGACTTTTAGCTCGGTAGAAAAGGTCTAGGTATTGTCATATCCCTTGTTTAGTAAATGATTTACACTTATTTTATCATTGTGTTACAGGTACAAATTCCAGGTGTAAACATAGATTGGCATGACAAAAATCTATGGATTTCTCTTGCAATGATTGGTTTTAATCCAGTCTTCTGGAACATGGTAAGTTCATAAACATTTCAGGAAAAGTCTAACTGGTATCACTGGTGCGAAAGCAGTTAACTCTATAATACCACACAGTCCTGAGTTTAACGACCTTGTGGAGGAAGCCTCCTGAAAAAACATTGGTTTTTTGTTAAACGTTGTGGGAACAGGAGAAAATGCAGGTATCAAGTGATGGTAGAAAAAATTGTGGGAAATGGAGAAAATACTGTTTACCAGAATTTTCTCCTTTTCCCTCAATCTTTTCAATAGTCTCTTTCTCAAGATCATTAAAATTCAGGATTATGTGATAAAGGGTATATTTTAAAAGTGATAGACCTGTCAAGATTGAAAGTATTTCAAGGCTTCTTCCTCTGGGTCATTAAAACGCAGGATTGTTTGTTAAGGGGTAAATGAGCACTGAGAACTGATGTTTCAAAACTGATTGATTGATTTTCTGTTTATCTATCGTCTCTACAGGTTGCCCATATCGGTGACAACCCAAAAAATCTGTTAGTTACGTTGTGGGGGATAGTGCAAGATGCAGAACAAAACCCATCCCAGCAATGCCTTGTTCTATAACATACTTGATGTGTAACACTGTCCCACAGGACCTCAGTTTTATGTCTCATCTAAAGACCAGTAATTTATAGTGGGCCAGCGGTTGGACTCAATCCTACGTCCTCAAGTGTCCAAAAAGTCTCACGGCCTCCAACTTAAGCTTTTCTACCTGGTCAAATCATAGAATTTCAAAACAGCTGCAGCTTCAGCCAGTATACCCACACAAGCACCAAAAACACTGTGCCTAGCCTGTCTCATTTGCATGTTTGAAAGGGAGGTAATTATGTTGGCCATAACAATAAGTTATTTATGTGATCCTTGGCACTAAATGATGTATTATATATGAGCCTTAATCTGGCAAAAAGAGGACTAATGCATATTCTTGAAGTTGACGCATATACCAAACCAGTCATCATCTAATTATGAATCCATCACATCCATTTTGTACAATAATCGACTGAGTTGTGAGGTACACTAGTCCTTTGACATGCAGAAAATCAACTCATAGCACAATGTATTGGCCTAGCCCAGTCAGCGCAAACTGCCCAGGCTGACCTGGGTCAATACTCATTACACCACCATGGCTCATTTACATTACAGATGGCTAGATGGGAATACAGAACTCATTATTTATCCAGAGTTGTTGGATCCAGACATGTAGCATGTTGTTTACTTGCTGCCTCCATATTTGGTCTTGGTATTGTACGAGATTTGAAGTAAGTGACAATTTGTATATTACTACAAAACTTTAGACCTGTCCAAGGCCAAAGCATGTACAGATGCCAAATTAATTGTGGCTCAAATTCTAGAAACTATCTTTGAAAGGATAGAAACATTGTGGGAAAGGCAGAAAATTAATGTTATCTTTATTTGGGTAGAAAACATTGTGGGAAAAGGATGAAATGCTGATTACCAGTATTTTCTCTTTTTACCATAATTTTTTCAAAAGTCTTCATCTAAAGGTCATTAAAAGACAGCATTATGTGGGTAAAGGTTTAAGTGCGACTGTTTGCAAAGAAAATCTTGAGGTATTGTCAAAGCCTTGAAAATTATATGCATAAATGATGTACTAATTCAGATTCTTCTCCCAGCCTCTCATGATATCATGTAAGATCTCCTACAGTGCATAGTTCTACCTTGTATTATATGGGTGTTATACTTGTTGTTGATGGGAAGATTGAGGCAGCCAGTTTATGTTTTGAATTTGTGGACTGAGCCCTGCAGTTTGTTTGTTGCAGCCTGTTACCGTTATCTGTAATAACTCATAACCAGATCATAAAAATTTTAGAATAATCCAATTTGAAAGCATTTGCAGATGACAATCAGATGTTGCTCAAATGATGGTAATTGTCTTTAAAGGAGTAGAAAACATAAAAGCATTTTCTCCTTTTTCCCACAATGTCTTAGAAAGCCCTTCTACCAAGGGTTGATAAAATACAGGATTGTGTGGTAAAGGGTTAACAAGCAACAGGCAATATCCAAATTCTACCAGGCATAACTTTGGGCCGTGCAAGACTGAACAGACATTGCAATAAGATGCTAGACTTGAAAATCTAAATTGCTGCATTATTAAGAATTGTCATCAATAAGTAGGATGTTGCCTGTTGTCAGTGAGACGGTTACAGTAAAGTGGTACTATCTTTATATAAGAAATGGGCCCTGAATTCAGGATATCTATATTGTTATCAGGGGACTGGATCCTGCAGTCAGGATATCTACGTTTGTTACTGCGGAATGATGTATTCACTCATTTATAATATATTCATTTCTAAGTCCAGGTTTAAGAACAAAGTAGACTCCAAGCCTCATCGGTGCATGTTACATCAGAAATAGGTCCTGTACACAGGGTATCCATGTTTGTTGTCTGGAGACCTGGCTCTGATTTACAATCTTTATCAATACTTGTTGTTAGGGAACCATGATTTACATAAAAACTGGGCCCTGTACCCAGGATATCTATGTTTGTTATTGGGAGACAGGGTCCTGCATTCAGGATCTATATCAATACCAGTATTTGTTGTTGGGGATTTGTGAATTACAGAACAACTTAACCCTGGCAGTTAACCCTTTCCCAAACGATTAATTTTAGACTGGTCCAAATTGAAAGAGTTTGCAGATGACAATTTTAAATTTGATGAAAATGACAGAAAGTTCTCCAAAAGGGTAGAAAACACTGTGGGAAAAGGAGAAATTGCTCGTTACGAGCAATTTCTCCTTTTCCGACAGTGTTTTCAAAAGACTTGTAATGCAGACACGTGAAAACCAGGGCCTGTTTGGGAAAGGGTTAAGATATCTACTGACAGGTTTTTTTATTGGGAACCATGTATTCACATTTTATAGTAATTTTTAACTCCAGGTGTACAAACTCAGTGGATAGTAAGCCTCAGTGATGTGTGTTATATCAAAATTAGCCCTTGTACTCATTGTATCTATGTTTTTGCTAGGGGACTGGGCCCTGCATTTTGGATCTACATCAATATTTCTTGTTGGGAAACAGTATGTTTATTATTACCAAAAAACTTCCCCCTGCAGTCAGGATATCTTTTGTTATTTTGAACCATGTCTTTATGAAGTTATTATGTAGATATTTTTTATCTTCAGGTTTAAGTACGCCATGGACTCCCAGCCTCAGTGGTATGTGTTACATCAGAACTGGGCCCTGTATTCAGGATACCTATGTTTGTTGTTGGGAACCATTCTAGTGGTGGCCAGTTTTCTGGCTCTTGGCTTTTATGGAACTTTTCTAGGTAGGACTAAATTTTTACAAAGTAAATCAATGTCTTGTGTAGAATGACCTTCACCTCTTTACCTGATGACCAAAAATGAGAGCCAAGCCCCATTAGCGCAGTTAGTAGCATACATGACTTGAGAGTAGGCCTCTCGTTTGAATTCCCAGCTTGGTCTATTTCTTTCCAAGGATTGATGATAGTCATTGCGGAAGGATTCATTCATCTCTCATTGCAGATCATTGTTTTGACGATGGTTATGTGGGAAACCAGCCAGTGGCTTGGGAAGAATAATTTGCGAAGTAAGGGTAACATAAACTACAGGAAAGCATGGGTAGGTGCACTGGCTGCTGAGATATGACTGAAATAATGTTGATAACGGCATTAAACACCACACAATCAATCCATCAACAAAAATTGAAACTTGTCGCCCTAACTGAAAGGGTTTGCAGTCGGCACATTATATTTTGCTCTAATAATGGGATTTGTCTTTGAAAGGGTGGAAAACATTGCGAGAAAAGGAGAAAATGCTGGATATCAGCATTTTCTTGTTTTCCCACAATGTTTTCAAAGGGTTTGCAGACAGCAAATTAAATGTGTCTCTATTAATTTGATTTGTGTTTGAAGGGTAGAAGACATTTGGGGAAAAGGAGAAAATGCTAATAACAAGCATTTTCTCCTTTTCCCACCATGCTTTTGAAGGGTTTGAAGATGGCAGATTAAATATGTCTCTAGTAATTTGATTTGTCTTTGAAGGATTGAAAACATTGGTTATCAGCATTTTCTCCTTTTCCCACAATGTTTTCAAAGGCTTTTTCCTCAGGCTTATTAAAACTCTGGATTGTTTTGTAAAGGTTTAAATCTTTCACTACCAGTGACATTTTTTGTTGTTAATGTGATTGGTACAAACTGTTTTCACCAACCTGTCTTAACCCTTTAACCCTTGGAGTGGTGGATGAACCCAACATAAATTTTCAGTCTAACCCTTTAGCTGCTAAGCGCAACTCACTGACCTTCTGCAGACAGTGCAGATCAAGATCAGACTGCACAGAACATGCAGTCTGATCTTGGATCTACACTGTCCGATATGGAGATATTTTTTCACCAAAAAAACCTTTGAAATGGCAACATTTTTACTATTTGCTTGAAAGTTTCATTTAATTTATTTAGCAGGATAAGGATAAAAGTAAGGCCCTAATAAGAACAATTAAGCTTGCTTTTGTTCAGAAGACAACAAAGTGGAAAGAGAACAAACATTGATAGACGTAACTAAAATGGACACCAAAGTTACATTGTTTATACGCTTTACTTTTAATCTGATCTTTCTGATTTGTTCATTTTTGTTGGTTTTTAAGTTTTTTCTCAGAGTAGAAAAAATATCAGTGATATTTACTGCCAGATACAATGGTTGACGGTGGTGACTTTTTATAACCACAGGAAAAATTTGCCCGCTGTCTGTCTAAAAATTGGCACCTTTAAACGTTTCTTTTTTTTTTTCACCACAACCCTGAGAAAAAACACCTGTTTGACTGATATGATCAATAAACCCTGGTAATTCGGCTCTGCTGCAGCACAAAGCTTGAGACACCTTGATTTAAATTAATAACAAAATTTTCAAGATGTTACCAAAATGTGATGAAGACAAGATCCTTGTTCATGTTTGGCTAAACCATTTGGTCTAGCCAATTAGAAGTTGTGTTTCTGCCTTTGTCTAGAAAAAGACTAGGAATGTTAACCCTTTATCAGACAATAAAATTTTAGCCTTGTCCAAATTGAAAGCATTTGCAGATGACAATTTCAGTGTGGCTAAAATGGTGCAATTTACCAGCATTTTATCTTTTTCCAACAATGTCTTCAAAAAGTCTCTTTCCCAGGCTTCTTTTCCAGGGTCATTAAAAGGCGGCATTGTGTGGTAAAGGGTTAACTGTGAATGGTTGGTGAATATGGGCTCAGGCTGCTCAGATTTTGCAGTCTGATCTGAGATCTACAACGTCTCCTACTTGATGCTAAACTTTGGCCATAATTTTCAGTGATAACAGTGAAAAAACAGACTTTGTTTAGTTGGCAGGGAACAAGTTAATTACCTTTGTGACAAATCACTTTACCAAACAATCATGACTTTTAATGCCCCTGAAGATGAAGGCTTTTGAAAACATCATAGGAAAAGGAGAAATGCTAGTTACCAGGTTTTCTCTTTTTCCTACAATGTTTTCAAGAGCATTCTCTCATGGTCATTAAAACTTGGGAATGTGTAGTAAAGTGTTATGGGTTAAACGGTGATGTCTCAACAAGGAAAAGGGTGTGTGATATTTGTTCTTTTGTTTATTTCTTTTAAAACAGGGGATTATTTTGGTATCTTGATGGACCGTCGAGTCACAAGTTTTCCTTTCAATGTTTTGGACAACCCAATGTACTGGGGCTCAACCTTGAACTTTTTTGGGTGTGCTCTAATGTAAGTGTGAGTATGCTTCATTAAAATTTTGGAATCAGAATTTATTTGCAGGCTTATGGTTGAGTTAATTAGAGGACTGTATCTACCACTAGTCCTTAACCGTTTTCTAAGCAAAAACCCAAGTTTACACAAACCTGAGGATGAAGGCTTTTGAAAACATTGTTACCAGCATTTTCTATTTTTCCCACAGTGCTTTCTTCCCAAATTCATTCTTTTCAGCCACATCTTATAAGTTGTCTTCAAATAATTATATCTCCCATCTACTAGTACATGGCGGGGGTGGGGGGTTATACTGGTTTCACCATGCCTGCCTGCCTGCCTGCCTGCCCGTCCTTCAGTTCTTCAGTTCATTTAATAGCCGTTTGACCCAGGACTCTGAAACTTTATAATAGTGTTCCTCATGAAGGAGGTGCTCTATTGTTTTGGGGTCACATGGGTCAAAGGTCAACGTTTTCTCTGATTGCTCTGCTTCGGTAACAAGGTGCTGATGGGTGGTATTTGTCTGCTTTGCATCAGTTCTAGTTGCAGTTTGAACATTCCTAAAACTTTGTTGTTTGGTAAAGAGTTCAATTATTCCAACCTTTAATTGCAATACTAGATATCTGATTGCCCTAGTCTTGGGCTTATAGGGGGCTATTTGGGTTTTTATAATCTCATCATACTTGAAAAATGATTCATCATGGAGTTAACTCTTTATCACACAATCCGGAATTTTACCAACCCTGTGAAAGAAGCCTTTTGAAAAAATTGTGAGAAAAGGAGAAAATGCTGGTAACCAGCATTTTCTCCTTTTCCCACAATGTTTTCTAGCCTTCCCAAAATGAATTTTAATTTTTGAGTCACATTTATTTTGTCCTCTGCAAATACTTTCAATTTGGACTAGTCTAGAATTTTTAGCTCCAATGGCCGAAGGCCAGCGGGCTTATGTCATGGCCTGGTGTCAGTCGTGCGTCCATCCGTCCGTGCGTTAACTTTTATTTCAAACATCTTCTTCTCTGAAACTACCCATCCAATTTTCATGAAACTTCACAGAAATGATCCTGCCATGGTCCTCTTCAGAATTTCTTGAAAGAATTTGATTCCTTCAAAAACTCTGGTTGCCATGGCAACAAAACTGAAAAATATTGGAAATCTTTAAAAATCTTCTTGTCTGAAACCATAAGGCATAGGGCTACCAAATTTGGCGTGTAGCTTTATGTAGTAGACCTCTATCAAGTTTCTTCAAATTATAGCCCTGGGGTCAAAATTGGCTCTGCCCCAGGGGTCACAAGTTTTACATAGGCTTATATAAAGAAAACTTTAAAAATCTTCCTCTACCTAGCTATAAGGCCTAGAGCTATCAAATTTTGCATGTAGCTATATCTAGTGGGCCTCTACCAAGGTGGCCAAAATTTTAGCCCTGGGGTCAAAATTGGCCCTGCCGCAGGGGTCACAAATTTTACATGGGCTTACATGGTGACAACTTAAGAAATCTTCCTGTTTTGATTTTTTTTTTGAAAATAGCCTTGCATCAGGGGTCTTATGTTTTACAGAGGCTTCATATGGACAAAAATTGAAAATCATCTTATTTATAACCATACAGCATAGACTTGTATTATTTTGGCATGTGGCTTTATCCTGTGGACCTCTACCAGGGGCCAAGTAATTATAGCTCTTGGATCAAAAATGGCTTTGCCCTGCGGGTCTCAACTTTCACATGGGCTTTTACAGAGAAAACTTTGTAAGTCTTCATTTTGAAACCATTTGGTTCAGAATTGAAATGTTTAGTATTGATGGTTTATATTTATAAGCCAGTGGAGCGATACAGGGCCATCATGGCCCTCTTGTTATGTTTAGTATAGCTGAGAAACCATCAGTAATGAAGAAAGACAAAAGTGAAAATAAAAGAAGGTTCAATGACGTTTCCTCTATACTTAGCATTTTAGGGATTTTTAGGTTTCATAGTGCTCAGAGTTTCTCGACTGACATTTGGACCCATTGCACAATAACAGATTGTCATCGTCATAATAATTTACATGCTTTTAACTCTTTACCACACAATCCTGACTTTAAATGATTCTCTGAAAAAAAGCCTTAAATACCTTGTGGGAAAAGGAGAAAATGCTGGTAACCAGCTTTTCCTTTTCCAACAATGTTTTCTGCGCCTCCAATGAGAAATTTTAATTGTTGAGTCACATTAAATTTATTTTCGTTGTTTGGACAAGTCCGAAATTTTGTTGTTTGGTAAAGAGTCAAATGGCATGATTTAAGTTTAGCATGTGCATTTTTACCTTTTTCCACTAATGGACCTGTAATATTTATCATTCACATCTAACCTTTTATCAAAAAATCCTTTTGAAAAAAAAAAAACAAAGAAGAGGGCTATTGAAAATATTGTTAGAAAAGAAGAAGATGCTGGTAACCTGTATTTTCCCCTTTTCCAACACTGTTTGCTACTTTTTCACTCATAATCTCTTACAAAACACTCCTTTGTGTAAAGAAATCCTGAAGACTAGGGCTATTGAAAACATTTTGGGAAAGATTTTTAGACTTGTCCAAATTGAAAGCATTTGCATATGACAAAAAACAATTGACTCATAAATTGAAATTTGTTTTTGTAAGGGTAGAAAAATTGTAAGAAAAGGAGAAAAAAAACAGTGTTTTTAAAATCTCTATTCATCAGGGTCGATAAAAGTTGTTATTGTTTGGTTATTAGAAATTGTTGAGTGATGCTGAGCATGATTCTGTTAATATTACTTCCCTTTATATTTTTGTATACAAACAGTAAAGGAAGTCAGGCAGGTTTATTCCTGAGCATGATAGTGGGTGTGGTATACAAAATAGCCATCTTGTTTGAGGGGTAAGTGGAAAGTTAACACTTTACTAGACGAAAATATTTTAGACTTGCCAGTATTGAGGACATTTTAAGACAACAAAGTTGTTCAAATGATGGGATAATAAAGTTGTTCAAATGATGGGATTTGACCTCAAACTCTTTTCCTCACAATGAAATTTTAGGCTTGTCCAAATTCAAAGCATATGCAGACAACAAATCAAAGTTGGCTCAAGTAATGAAACCTGCCTCTAGCTGAGTAGAAAACATTGTGGAGAAAGGAGAAAATGCTGGTTACCAGCATTTTCTCCTTTTCCCGCAATGTTTTCAAAAGCTGTCTTTCTCAAGGTCATTGAAACTTGGGCTTGTGTGGTGAAGGGGTAATTGGTAGAAAACAGTACGTGAAAAGGAGAAAATGCTGGATATCAATATTTTCTATCCTTTCAAAGACAAAACCTTATGACTTAAGCTACATTTAATATGCTGTCTGCAAATGCTTTGAATTTCAACTAATCAAACACTTTGTGGTTTGGTAAAGGCTTAAATAAAGCTGTGGTGGCATGAATGAGGGTTCTTTATCTCTTTACCACACAATCCCGAGTTTTAACGACCCTGAGAAAGAAGCCTTTTGAAAACATTGTGGGAAAAGGAGAAAATGCTTTTAACCAGCATTTTCTCCTTTTCCCACAATGTTTTCTAACCTTCCCAAACCAAGTTTTAATTTTTCATTTGCATTTAATTTGTTGTCTGCAAACACTTTCAATTTGGAACAGTCCAAAAAGTTGTTGTGTGGTAAAGAGTTAAATAGCTGCATAGGAAATACTGAACTGTTAAATGCTTTACAACACTGTACTCAGATTTAACGACCTACACAAAGACGGCTTAAGACAAAATTGCGGAGAAATGGAGAAAAAGCTGGTAACCAGCATTTTCTCCTTTTCCCACTTTTTCTACCCCTCCAAAGAAAAATTTCAGTTTTGAGCCATCTTTGTCATCTGCAAATCTTTTCAATTTGGACAAGTCTAAAATTTTGTTGTTTGGTAAAGAGTTAACTCTCTACTGTACAAGAAAATTTAAGATTACACCAAATTGAAAGTATTTGGAGCAACAAGTTTATTGTGGCACAAATAATGATTTGTCTGTGGAAGGGTGGCTACCAGCATTTTCTCCTTTTCCCAAAGTGTTTTTAAAGGTTTAAAGGTTTTCTCCCCCCAGGTTATTAGGGTTACCACGCACTGTGTGTTAAAGTGTTAATTCTTTGCAAAACAACAAAATTTTAGACTCGTCCAAATTGAAATGATTTGCAGATGATTTGCAGATGACTATTAAAAGGTGACAAAAATGCAGGGATTTGTCTTTAACCCTTTACCACATAATTCCGAGTTTTAACGACCTTAAGGAAGAAGCCTTTTGAAAACATTGTGGGAAAAGGAGAAAATGCTGGTAACCAGCATTTTCTCCTTTTCCCACAAGTTTTCTAGTCATTTAGTAACAAATTTCACCACTTGAGCCAAATTAAATCTGTCATCTGCAAATGGCAGTTTGGACCGGTCAAAAATTTGGTCATTTGGTAAAAGGGTTAAAAGGGTGGAAAATGTTGTGGGAAAAGAAGAAAATGCTGCTTACCAGCAATATCTTTAATTTCAACCATGTTTTCAAAAGCTCCCTCACTCAGGGTGGTTGAAAATTGGGATTGTGTGATAAAGGGTTAGACTGTTTCCAGCTTGCCTGTTTTCAAGGTAAATGCCTTAGTCCTGTCATCACATCCATCGTCATCAATGTCATGCAAAAAAACATGACTTTTTTTCATATTTTCAGACAACAAATTAAATGTAAATCAAAACCTGAAATTTGTCTTTCATAGGGTAGAAAACATCATGGAAAAGGAGAAAATGCTGGTTAAAGCAAATGTAGCCAAGCGTTGGCATCCTCATACAGTTCTGTTTTTTTTTTTTTCAGGCCATTTACTTCAAAGATCTATGCAGAAAAGGCAAGGGGAAACAGAAAGTTGTTGAACAAGCAAGCCTAAACACCACTTGATGTTAATAGCATTAACCTTAAGAACCCTGAATTAATGAAATGGACCTTTTCAAATAGCAAAAATAGCCAAAAAGCTGCAAGTCAAAGGATGTAAAGACCAGGGCCCAGTTTCTCCAAAAAAACTGAAGTTTCTTATTTTGCTTAAGTCAGCTAACAGACTCATTTTCCTACTAAAGTAAAGTTTTTTATTTGAGATCCATATCTGAAGCCGTGGTCACATCTTATGGAGTTGATGGTAGTGGGGAATGACCATAGTTGGCCATGGTTGAACGCATTAAAAGTAGTTACATGTATAAAACTGTTGTTCAACATAGTAATGAAGGTAGTTTGAACTTATGATTTGCCTGTAGTATAACTTTCCAACATGTTCAAAAATTTTTTACGGTTAACTGTGATGTGACCCTACTGTGGCTGTAGTTTGAATGTAGTTGACCTTACTTAACAGTAATATTAACGGTAGTGTGTACTTAGTTGACCGTAGTACCTGCCAAAACACATCAACTAAATTGAGAACAATACTTTGTTTCTTCCTTGCCGGCATGGTATGATAAGCGATAGCAATGTAGGCTCGTCAGCTTCCTCAAGCACAATGGCTGTAGTTTACCCATACTGAGCAGGCACAATCACATGGTTTTACTGTAGCTTAACCCTTTACTGCACAATGACGCCTTTTGACGCCCCAGGGAAAGAAGCCTTTTGAAAAACTTTGTGGGAAAAGGAGAAAATGCTGGTAACCAGCATTTTCTCCTTTTCCCACAATGTTTTCTACCCTATCAAAGAAAAATCGCACTATTTTAGCCAAATTGAAATTGTCGTCTGCAAATGCTTTCAATTTGGAGAATGCTAAAATTTTGTCGTCTGGTAAATGGTTAATGCAGTTGACACTAATGTACCATAGTTATGCATACTTAGGATGTAGTTTATTCGTAGCATAACATTGCCTGTAGTTAGACCTAGTGATACCCTATTTAACCATAGTCACTTTGCTTGCAGCTAAATGTAGTTGACCATACTTGCATGTGGTTCAAACTACTGAGACTTTCTATATTTCCTCTTTTTGCAAACCTACTTTGAACATACTTCAACCTAGTTGACCGTAGTAACACTATGTTTGAAATGAACTACGGTCAACTATGTGCATAACCCTAAATGTGACAATGGCATAATGTTGAGTTTATTTGAGATACATTTCACTAACTTTAACCCTTACAACACCAAATAAACCCAGCAGAATTTTGAAAAAAAAAATTGCATTTTCCAGGTTGCCCTTGTCAAGAATATCTGAGCAAAGCGGACAATGTAAAGATCAGTCTGCAGCTTTTGTACTGATGCTGATCTACACTGACAGCAAAGGCAACTATAGTTGTGAAAGGCGCTGTAAGGGGTAACAGTCTTAAGTAAAATTCTCAGATCCAGAGTTGACACAAGGTTATAGACTCAGCACAGCAAAGTAATGGACTTTAATCTGTTAACCCTTAAAGTGCCTTTCACAACTACAGTTACTTTTGCGGGCAGTGTAGATCAAGATCACACTGCACAAAACATGCAGTCTGATCTTTGATCTACACTGTCCGCTTTGCTGAAACTCTGTAGATGAAGGCAGCCTTTAAATTGCACTTAATTGGGTTGTATCTCTAGACTGAAAATGTTAGTTGAATTTATTCGGCACTCAAAAGGTTAACTGAATTAAGTTTGTTTATTGTATTGCCCAGGGCCCTTATTCAACAAATATTCTGAAGAACATTCTTAGTCTTATTCTCAGGAATTTCCTAAATTTTAAAGTGATAAAACTTCAGACTGGCTAAACCGTTTGGTTTGGCCATCAGAAGTTGTGTTGCTTTCTTGAATGTAGAATTAGACTAAGAATGTTCTTAAGAAAGGTTGATGAATACAGACCCAGAATATGTAACAAAGTAGACATCAAGTTTTATGTAGCTCACATGATGATTTCTATCTTCAAAAGTTAGAAAATATTGTGCAAAAAGAAGAAGATGCTGGTGATGGAGAATATATTGGTTACCAGCATTTCCTCTTTTTCCCACAGTTTTTACAGTAGCCATTTTCCTCATGGTCCTTTTATCATGGGACTGTATGGTAGAGGGTCAATCCCTCGCACACTGAAAGCAAAATGAGACTTGTGTTCTTGTACACTGCCATCTGTTTTGAAACACATTCTCACAATAGCTATGGCACATTTTCATGTGTAAATGTATGCCAAGTTAGCTCAAGTGTCTTCGAAGAAAAGTTTAAGGTATTGTCATAGCCCTGTCATCATCTGTGTCATCATCTGCATTGTCATCATGCAAAAAAATGACATTTTATAATACCTCTGACATTACTGAAGACACATACATCATACTGGGACTAGTTGTAAACTATCAAAAGGTGAATCCCATAAAACAGGGGCAGGTAACCATCAAAATAGACTTAGAATTTTTCACTGAAAATCAATCTAGTTCTGAAAAGCAACTGATCAGAGCATTTGCACCCAAATGAGGTGCTCTTGTTTATTGATTGAGAGCTATATAGGTAAAGATATATGAGTACTGCTCCAGGAAAAGAGGGTTTGATGCATCTCTGTGATGCGTACCAGGCAAGTCATCACATAATTATGGATAAAAAATCTAGGTTGTATAACAACCAACTCAATTATTAGGACAGTAGGTTGGTTCTTTGACATGCAGAAAATTTACCAGTAGCAAAAAGTTTTGAGTACGTAGGCTGACGTGGGTAATACTTTTTGCAGATGCATTAAACCCTCTTTTCACAGAGCTTAGCTCATTTATTTGTGTTCATTATTTATTTATGTCCACAATGTTGTCAAAAGCCTTCTTTCTCAGGTTGTTAAACGGGTTTGTTGAGTTTGTATAACCCTAATGTGATAATTGTGATATTTGTTTACCAATGCTGGCTTATTACATTTTGTTGAAAACGTTGATACAGCAGTTTGAATGCAGTGTAATTTGATTATATATAATTCTAAATTGGAGAGTGCTAATCGACAATAGTTCACCTCTACCACCCCTTTTTTATATATTGATTGACCCAGGTGGATGTCAAATTTACCCTGTTTAGTTTATACATGTTGTTTATTTGTTTACTTAACCCTTTCCCAAACAAGCCCTGGTTTTCAAGTGTCTGCAGTACAAGTCTTTTGAAAACACTGTGGGAAAAGGAGAAATTGCTCGTAACGAGCAATTTCTCCTTTTCCCACAGTGTTTTCTACCCTTTTTGAGACCTTTCTGCCGTTTTCATGAAATTTAAAATTGTCGTCTGCAAACTCTTTCAATTTGGACCAATCCAAAATTTGTCGTTTGGGAAAGGGTTAATCCCTTCCCAAACAATAAGATTTTTTCTCTTTCCCAAATGAAAGCCTCTGCAGATGACATATTTAATTTGAACCATGCTTTGTGACAACAGGGCTTAATGCATCTGCAAAAAGTCTCGACCCAGGTCAGCCTACATAATCCTGGCAGGCTGACCTGGGCCGAAACTTTTTGCTTTTGGTCAGTTTTCTGTATGTCCAAGGACCGATCTGCTTCATGATTCATTCGGTTGTCAGACAAAATGGATTTTATAGATCCATAATTATGTGATGACTTGCTTGGTATCATGAAGACGCATTAAGCCCCCTTTTGCCAGAGCCTGGCTTATTTCACTAAAAGGATGTGATTTACATTTGGAATGGTAGAAAACATTGGAGGAAATGGAGAAATGCTGGTAATCAGCCATTTTCTACCCTTTCCACAATGTTTACGAAAGATTTCTCACTTTGTAGAGGAAATGTGGTGAAAATGGTTGGATTTATCATTGAAAGAATAGAAGTCATTGTGGTAAAAGGAGAAAATGCTGGTCACCAGCATTTCCTTCATTTTACACAAAGTTTTCAAAACTTTTTCCCTCAGGTTATTAAAATTCAGAATCAAATTGTTTGGTAAAGGGTTAGTATACCTGTTGATTTAATAAAAAAAGATTTACATGACAAAGTTGTCTTGTTTTTGAATAGTAATGCTATGTTATTGTGATAAAAGAGGAAATTGCTTCTTTTGCCACAGTGTTTCCACATATATCCATGTGCAAAACCTAATGTGGAGGCCCTCCTTGGGTAGGTGTTTAACACTTCACAAAAAAAATAAAAGCTGGCCAGGTAGCTCAATGGCTAGCGTTTCTTACTTGTGTCCAGGTGGTTGCAGGTTTGATACCCATTTGAGGCAAACTTTCTTTCCGGCAATTTTTAGACTCTCACCTGATGCATGTGAGAAAAGTAGTCTGTGGCTTCCAAAGAAAGTTGTGTCAGTACTGGTGTGGGAAAGCCAGGAAACACATACTTGCATGCACTGATCAGTGTGATATGTCCTAAGCTGTTAAAATGTTGTTAAACTCCAATACAAAAGAACTTCACCAAGAAATCCCTTGTTTTTAACAACCCAATATAACAGGCTTTTGAAAACATAGTGAGATAAGCAGGAAATAATGGTAAACAGCATTTTCTTCCTTTCCAACTTTTTCTTACCTTTTAACTCTTTACCACACAATCCCGACTTTTACCGACCCTAAGAAAGAAAGCTTTTGAAAACATTGTGGGAAAAGTAGAAAATGCTGGTAACCAGCATTTTCTCCTTTTCCCACAATGTTCTCTACCTTTCCCAAAACACATTTCAGTTCTTGAGTTACATTTATTTTGTCGTCTGCAAATGCTTTTAATTTCGACAAGTCTAAAATTTTGTTGTTCGGTAAAGAGTTAAATAAAGTCCAATTATTTGACCCTTTACCACACAATCTCAGACACCTGATTCCAGTTTGACTCCCACCTTTCCACCTTTGGGTGGGGTAGGGGGTAAATTGGGAAAAAAAATCTAATGCTGGTTGCAAAAATATACAAATATACAAGCCAACAGAAAAATGTGTTGTTAGATATTTTATTTCTAAATTAAAACATAACTATACAAACATTCATCTGATACCATCAATTTCCAGATCATCTTCCAGGTTTGATGGCTTTATTTACCATTTACCGAACAATCCCGAGGTTTAAGGACCCTGAATAAGAAGGCTTTGAAAACATTGTGGGAAAAGAAGAAACTGCTGGTAACCAGCAATAGTTCCTTTTCCCATTAATTTTTCTAGTCTTCTAGAGACAAATCTATAAAATCATCTATGCCATATTCAATTCTTTGCCAAACAACAACATTTTAGACGGATCCAAATTGAAAGCATTTGCTGACAACAAATACAATATGGCTCAAATGATGAAATTTGTCTTGTTGGGAAGAAATCATTGTGGGGAAAAAGAAAAAATGGTGGTTATCAGCATTTTTTCCTATATCCACAATGTCTTAAAAAGCCTCCTTTCTTAAGGCCTTTGAATGTCATGATTGTTTGGTAAAGCGTTAATTAATAGTTTGCAAATGCTTTTAATTCTGACAAGTCTAAAATTTTGTTGTCTGGTAAAAATTTATTCATTACTTGCTTACAAAGAAAATTTACATCCACTTGGCTACGTTGCTACAACTCTGGAGAAAAACGGCTTAAAAGGTACACTGACTCTACCACACAACTAAATTTTGTACTTCACCAAATTCAAAGCATCTGCAGACTACAACTAGACTGTAGCTCCAAAATTTATTTCTGTCTTTTATATGGTAGACAACAATGTGGGAAACAGAACATGATAGTTCCCAGCCTTGCCTGCAATGTTTATAAAAGCCTTCTTCTTTAGCGTCATTAAAACATGGGACTGGGTGATAAAGGGTTAATTTCATCTATTCAACACTAAGTAGCTCTAGCCCTGGGCCTGTTCTCAAAAATAATTCTAAGTCTTATTCTAGATTTAGAAAGAAACACACCTTTGGATTGGCTACACTATTTTGTTTGACCATTCAGAAATTGCATTACTTTCAAATTAGATTAGTCTATTTGTATGGTGCTTGACCTCGTTTTCAACATTATTTCACTTTTATTGTGGTGGCCAGTGCACCTATCCATGCACTCCTGAAGTTTCTTTTACCAGTACCTTGCACAATTCTTTTCCAAAGCCACTGGCTGTTTTCCCAGGTAACCCTCATCAGCAGTAAGACAGGAATGAAACCTGTCACAATGACTTTCATCAATCTTCAGAAAGAAATTGGTGGAGCTGGGATTAAGTCCTTTAAACTACCGGCCTCAGCTTCAAATTTAGAAAATTCTTGAGAAATAGCCCAAGAATGCTTCAAAGAATGGTCGTTCAAAACCTGCCCAGAACCTTTTACAAGACAAAGCCTAATAAAACATTAAAAAAAGATTGCTAAGTGTTAAATAAGCCTTAGTAAGTTAACTGTTAACCTTATAAATATGTAACAAATTCATATTTTCAGCTCAAATTAAACTGCCTAATATTTGATGATATACTCGGACCAAAATAGACTTGCATATGTACTGGGCTATTCATGTGGAGTAAAAATGTGAACTTTGTTTTTTTCCTGCTTTCAAGGGTAAATAAACTTATTCTATAATTTAAGCATTCTATACATAGGATAGATAAAGAGTAGAGCTGTCTACATGAATTAGACACAAGCGACTGTGAATGTCTATTATCACATATACAAGTCCACAAGCTTTTGTCTGTCAAACTTTGATGACTTGGGATGACAAAGCATTGTACATGTTATATAAAAAGACCAAATACCGAACGCTGATTGGCTAATGATGTAGACTTAAGGGGTTGTGAGTGTCTACATGAGACAACCCCCATAAGCTTTTGTCTGTCCTGCTTACACCATGTTGAATGACAAAGCGTTGTATGCACTATACACACAGACCAAATACTGCGCGCTTATTGACTAATTTATCGGAACTGAGGTCCAAGCTCAATTTATCTAACCCATGTGGTCTACTCTTGTATAAAATAAAATTGGCATTCTCAGTCAGTGCTAAAGATGTCAATACTGCAATTTCAAAGCTGTTTTTATCAGGTCATCTGGCAAAGAAGCAGACTGCATTTTCTGTTAAGATTGCAGACTCTGCACTGTCTGCTTAACCTTTTACCACACAATCCTGAGTTTTATTGACCCTCAATGAAAAAATGCTTGAAAACATTGTGGGAAAAGGAGAAAATGCTGGTGACAAGCATTTTCTCCTTTTCCCACAATGCTTTCTCGACTGTCAGAGATAAAGTTCATTATTTAAGCCACATTTGTCGTCTGCAAATGCTTTCAATTTGGAAGATTCTAAAATTTTGTGGTGTGGTAAAGAGATAAGCAATTAAGTTTTGATCAGAGCTAAAGTGGTTAACTTTTTACAAAAGGACGAAATTTTAGATTTGTCCAAATGGAAAGCATTTGCAGACAACAAAATAAATGTGACTAAAAAATTGAAATTTGTTTTGAGAAAGGTAGAAAGCATTGTGGGAAAAGGAGAAAATGCTGGTTACCAGCATTTTCTCCTTTCCCAACGATGTTTCCAAAAGCCCTCCTTTTCAGGGTTGTTTACACATGGGATTGAGTGGTAAAGGGTTACAAATTACTTCCAAAAACCTAGCAGACAATTTTCTGTTACTAAACAATTCTGTGTTTTAACTTTTCTGATGAAGAGAGCATTTGAAAACATTTTGGGAAAAGGAGGAAGTGCAGTAAATCACCATTTTCTCCTTTTCCCACAATATTTTTTACCCTATTACAGAACTACAGCTCATTTGTATCAATTTCAAATGTGTAGTCTTACAGTTACTTTCAATTTGGAAAAGTTAACAATTGGTTACGGAAAGGGATAATTCCCCTCATAACTTGTTTGATAAAGAAGACAGATAAAACAAGAAATACCTTTAAAGATATAGCCAATTTTCAAACAATATTATTTTTATTTTATCAAACTATAATCGTTCTTGTATCTTCATGCCAAATGTTGCCCCCCGACAAGGTTGTATAGATTATGATGGATAGAAAATGCATTGGAGGCCTTCAAAGAAATCACCGTTGCGATGTGTCCAGTTTTAACTTGAAGATTTCCAATACAATGTATTTATCCCTTAAACTATATCGGTAATTTTCTGTGATTACAGAGCCGACATTCTAAACCATTCTACGGTCTACCAAATTTTAACCACGTTTTTTTCTCTCTGCCTGTAAAGATGTATCTTTAAAAGAAAAAGATGGACAGAGGAAGAGGTACTGGAATATGAATATTAAAACTCTTTTGTGGTTCCACATGAAGAGAAATAATGACAAGTAACCTCGCCAGCAATTGCTTATATTTCCTCATGGTTTTCCAAATTTTCAATCATATGGCATGCAACACACGAAAAGGGGCCTTCGGACATATGCATAAAAGTGTGTCGTTCCAGATCAGCCTGTGCAGTCTGTGACTAATCCGAGACGACACTTCCCGTTTTTGTGCGATTTTCTGTTTCACGAAAGTCTACTGTATGAAAAAATCTTATGTAGTCGTAAAGTGCTGTCTCGGATTAGCCTGCGCAGGCTAATCCAGGACAACACTTTACGCAAATGTCCAAAGGCCCCTTTTCATGTGTTGTATGCCATATATGAGCCATGCTCTAACAAAAGGAGGCTTAATGCATCTCTGTGATGCATTATACCAAGCAAGTTATCATATAAGTAGGGACCAATAAAATCAAATATGTCTAGGAACGGACTGTATCATTAAGGTATACTGGTCCTTTGACATACAGAAAATTGACCAAAAGCGAAAAGTTTCAGCTCAGGTCAACCTGTGTGGACTGCACAGGCTGATCTGGTTTGATACTGTTTGCAGAAGAATTAAGCCCCCTTTTCACAGAGCATGTCTCATATATATATTTTTAACCCTTCCCTACACAATACCGAGTTCTAACTACCTTGCAGAAGGAGCCTTTTGAAAACAATGTGGGAAAAGGAGAAAATTCTGGCAACCAGCATTTTCTGCTTTTCCCACTATGCTCTCTACCCATTCATAGATAAATTCCATCATTTGAGCAACACCAAGTTTGTCATCTGCAGTTGCTTTCAATTTCCATGGGTCCAAATTTTTGTCATTTGGTACAGAGTTAAGGTTTTTATTTGAAATTATTTTTGGAAATAGAAAATTGCTGATAAAATTGATGTGTTTGAAAATACATGTCGACATACCAGCATTTTCTCCTTTTACCACAATATTTTCAAAGGCCTTCTTTCTCAGAGTTTTTCAAAATTGTTTTTGTAAAGCTCTGATACAAGAAGTCAAAAGGACAGGTTTTTACTCTATCTGTATGCTCACATGCAGACAGATTCCAGCAAACTGCAACCAAAAAATTGAGCCATGCTATGTGGAAAGGGGGTTTAATGCATCAGCAAAGAATATTGACTCAGATAAGCCTGCCCAGTCTGTGCAGGCTGACCTGAATTGAAACTTTTTACTTTTGGTAAATTTTCTGTATGTGTAAGGACCATTCTGCCACAGGATTCAGCCGGTTGGTGGACAAAATGGATTTTATGGATCCACAATCAAGTGATGACATGCTTGGTAAAATGATCACAGAGATGTGTTAAACCCACTTTTGCCAGAGTGTGGCTCTTAATATTTTATATTATGTCTAAAATAGAAAAACTAAGATTAAGAAAAACAATTTAAAATTCCTCTTGGTCACTATCCTGTCGTATAGGGGAGGGAGATTCTGGATAAAAGTCTATTTCATCACCTAAATGGACAACCTCGCCCCGTTCGCTTACGTATGACTGCTCAAAACTGTCCATCCCATAACTGAAATCACTAACCCTTGAAGTTTGACCTTTATCAGGGGACATCACTCTGTTACCTCCCTTGACTTTACTGTCAGGTGGTCTTGGTGTTTCTCCATCCACCACACTGTCATCAAACGGAGACAAACTTCTGATTATCTCACCTTCTGGACCTTTAATACTGTCTAATTTGTCTGACATATATGATTGTTCGTCAATATCAGATCCAACTTTCTTTCTATCCTGGACTGGAATACGCGTTGTTGTGGAACCTTTTTTACCAACAGGACTTAAAGTATCATCCCTATCATTATCATCATCATCATTTTGTGTCCCTGTTGTATCCACAGTGACATCATGCTCATTCAAGCGCTTAAAAGCGCTGCTTGTTTCATGCAGAATACGTTCGTACAACTCATCTCGCCGAGTCTGTGTCTCATCCCGAGAATCATCAATGTAGCTGCTTTTCATGGTCGGATCTTCGATGTTCGAAGTTAGATATGGTTTGGGACGGATGTTACCATTTAGGTTTTTACCATACAGAGTTATTGAGTCATTGATTTGATTTCCTGATGAAATGTCTCCTGAGAAACCATTTGATCTAGAGACTTGTTGGCGAAATTTGGGTAGATGTTCTTTTGTGCTATTGTTAAATGGTGACCCCTCTGCGTCTAATCCAGCCATTGTTATCAGCTTGCCCAATCTGAAATATACAAAAATGAGAGGAAAAAGAAACATAAAAAAGGCCAAATAATTTTGCAATTGGTGAAGAACAGCTTCATTAACCCATTACCACACAATCCCAAATTTTAACGACAATGGGGAAGAAAGCTTTTGAAGACACTGTGGAAAAAGGATAAGATGCTGGTAACCAGCATTTTCTCCTTTTTCCCACAATATTTTCTACCTATTTAAGGACACATACTATCGTGTTAGAAAATATTTGAATTGTCATCTTTAAATTCCTTCAATATGGACAAGTCTAAAATTTTGCTGTGTGGCAAAGAGTTAAATGAGTTCTATCTGACAACGTTTTCTATCATTATCAGAATGTGTCAGTTTGATCTGGAGAAGTACTCTGCAACATAATTATGTGGCAAGTGTTAGGAAGGAGTTACTGGAAACTTTGATGTTGGTTGTAAATTTTGTACAGTATCCAACAAACAAGAGGGCCATGATGGCCCTGTATCGCTCCACTGGCTTATAAATATAAACCATAAATACTAAACATTTCAATTCTGAGCCAAATGGTTTCAAAATGAAGACTTACAAAGTTTTCTCTGTAAAAGCCCATGTGAATGTTGAGACCCGCAGGGCAAAGCCAGTTTTGATCCCAGAGCTATAATTACTTGAACCCTGGTAGAAGTCCACAAGATAAAGCCACATGCCAAAATAATACAAGTCTATGCTGTATGGTTATAAATAAGGTGATTTTCAAGTTTTGTCCATATGAAGCCTCTGTAAAACATAAGACCCCTGATGCAAGGCTAATTTAAAAAAAAATCAAAATAGGAAGATTTTCTTAAGTTGTCACTATGTAAGCCCATGTAAAACTTGTGACCCCTGCGGTGGGGCCAATTCTGACCCCAGGGCTAAAATTTTGGCCCGCTTGGTAGAGGCCCACTAGATATAGCTACATGCAAAATTTGGTAGCTCTAGGCCTTATGGCTAGGTATAGGAAGGTTTTTAAAGTTTTCTCTATATAAGCCTATGTAAAACTTGTGACCCCTGCGGCAGAGCCAATTTTGATCCCAGGGCTATAATTTGAAGAAACTTGATAGAGGTCCACTATATAAAGCTACATGCCAAATTTGGTAGCCCTATGCCTTATAGTTTCAGACAAGAAGATTTTTAAAGTTTTCCAATATTTTTCAGTTTTGTTGCCATGGCAACCAGAGTTTTTGAAGGAATCAAATTCTTTCAAGAAATTCTGAAGAGGACCATGGCAGGATCATTTCTGTGAAGTTTCATGAAAATTGGATGGGTAGTTTCAGAGAAGAAGATGTTTGAAATAAAAGTTAACGCACAGACGGATGGCCGGACGCACGCATGCACGGACGGACGGACAGACGCACGACGGACACCGGGCCATGACATAAGCTTGCTGGCCTTTGGCCAGTGGAGCTAAAAACTAATAAATATTGTAAACAGGTACTGCAAGGCATTTTGGAAAGTCAGGGATTTTATTTTGTGTTTACAATCTTCATGATTAGGTAATTCAAATGCACTAGTTATCCAAAAATTGGTGGTCAATTTGACAACTGGTGGTCTAGGATTTTTCCCTGAGCTCTTTTAATCTGTTACCATACAGTCCTGGGATTTCATGATCCTGACCCCCAAAAACTTTTGAAAGCATTGTGGGAAAAGGAGAAAATGCTGGTAACCAGTGTTTTCTCCTTTTCCGACAATGTTTTCTTTCATTTCAAAGACAAGTGATATCATTTCAGTCACCTTTAATTTTGTGTCTGCAAATGTTTTCAAATTGGACAAGTCTAAAATTTTGTCCTTTGGTAAAAGGTTAACTCTTTCTCAAATGACAAAATTTTGGACCTAGCCAAATTGAGTGCAAATTGGGTGCATTAGCAGGCAACAAATTCATTGTTGCTCAAATGATGATTTCTGTCTTTGATAAGGCAGAAAACATTGTGGGAAAGGATAAAATGCCTCAATTTTCTCCTTTTTCCTAAAATGTTTTCAAAAGCCTTCTTTTTCAGGGTTGTTAAAACTTGCGACTGTGCTGTAAAGACTTAATAAAGTCATTTGGTATTGACTGAGTTTCAGTTCAAACCTCGGACCTGTTACTATATGAAATACGAAACCATGTGATTATTGACAATTTTTATTAATTTATGGCTGTGATTTGTTTGTCCATTTTGAATTATCTATTGATGAATTCATATTGGCCATGCTTTGTTTGATATTGGCTTAGTTTTTTTTTGTACTGGTCGAGTAGTTTGCTGATATTTGCCAAATTTGTCATTTGCTATAGAATGGACCATTTTTGTCATGTTAATAAGCCCCCTCTGGCAAAAGGGGGTTCAGTGCATCTCCAAGATCCATTATACCAAGCAAGTAATCACATTATTATGGTTCTATAAAATCTATTTTGTATGACAACCTACAGCCTGCTCAGGCTGCATTGGGTTGATACTTTTTTTAGATGAATTAAGCCCCTTTTTCACACAGTATGGTTCAACTGCAATAACACAGTTTGTTAATTAATAACATCTAGTACACTGTAGACTTACCCTGCATCTCGCAGCAGGTCCAGGAATTCATGAAATTGTTTGAAAGATGCTTCTATACTATCCAGGACACTGTCATCATCTAATACACTTCCTTTGTTTCGCCGAAGCCGACTGTTTTCTTCTCGTATCTTCTTGTTATCAAGTGTTAACTGTAATAAATCATTGTTTATAATAAAGATTTTGGACTAAAAAACAAAAACAAAAAAAGACTACCAGGCCGACGGACAGACAGACAGACAGATAATGGAAATCACACTATAACATAAACTCTGCTGGCCTCCATCTGAAAAATCTATATTTGGAACTCTATTCAGGACTCTTAAGATTCAATACAGATTCAGATATGAATTTTCAACATTATTTCAGTTATATTGCAGTGACCAGTGCACCTATCCATGCATTCCTGAAGTTTCTCTTACCAGTACTTCACACAATATTCTTCCAAAGCCACTGGCTGCTTTCTCACATAAACATCCTTGAAACAATGATCAGCAGTGAGAGAGGAATGAATCTTGATGCAATGACTATCATCAATCCTCAGAAAGAAATTGGCTAAGCCGGGGATTCAAACCAGGGACCCCCTGTTCTCAAGAGGGTTGAAACAATGATCAGTGGAGAGAGAGGAATGACTATCATCAATCTTCAGAAAGAAATTGGCTGAGCTGGGGATTCCAACCAGCGACCCGCTTTCTAAAGTTCTGTACACTACTGGGGCTGGGCAAATATGACTCAAATCTTGGAAATGTCTTTACTGGAAATGGTAGAAAACATTGTGGGAAGTGGGGAAAATACTGGTAACCAGCCTTTTTCACATTTCCCACTATGTTTTCGAAAGCCTTCTCCTCCAGGGTTGTTAAAAGAATCAGGATTATTTGGTAAAAGGTCATAAAGTCTGAGGATACAAACAAGATAAAAAGACTTGCCTCTACCACCCTCTGTTCAGATTTCATCCTTGCCAGCCTCTCTTCCTGTATTTGTCTGCGTAATTGTACAAGTTCTACCTATAAAAGGATACCAGAAAATGTCACAGAGGCCATAACCCTACAAAAAGGACCCTTTACAAAACTTTAACATGTTGGCTGTAATATCATGCAACAAGCTATTTTGTTGAAATGATATCCCTGCAAAAAAAAAGCCCCCTTTTTCCATGACACAGCATTTAAAAAAAAAAAAAAAAAAAAACGTCGGTGTGCTATCATAAGGAACACATGTATGAAGTTTCATCAATTTTCATCAAGGATTTTAGAGGATATCTGTCCAGGATATTGGTTGGATGGACAACGCCAAAACTTTATCCCCTTGTCTTTGGCAGGTATAACAATAAATCAATTTATAAAGATCTGTATGATGTGTGCTTGTCCAAAGTGGGTGGAAAAACCAAACATTGTTTGGTTTCCTAACAACACCTCTTGGGTTAGAAATACCCCACCCATTTAGAACAAGCACACAACATACAAACCTTTACCAACCGATTAAATATTGTTAAATATTGCATGATAGTACAGCCAACATGTATAAGCCTTTGTATGCAAAGTTTGAAGAAAACAGTTGTGGCCATGAAAACACTAAACTGCTACCTGTTGTTTCTCCTGTTAACCGTCTGATAGACGATAGGCAAAACCCGATCTATCAATGGCAAGTATTGGTTTTCAAACTTGTCATCTGCAACAATCAGATAATGCATAACAGAATGCCTATCTCTCTGTTTTAATACAGGATTTATTTATCTTTGGCTTAAATTTTCTAAATATACAAAGATTATTCCAACAACAATGAATTCATTAAACTTGCTAAAGAATTAAATATTTTCTGATAAAGACTATCTTTGTGCGTAAGTCATATCACAATTTAAGTGTCCACATCTCACTTTATCTCACAAAGTCCTGAACCAGGTATCTGCTTTACAGCATTGGGTGTTACCTGTTGTTGATATGAAGATCGATAATAGGCTGCCAGTTTATGAAAATAGTCGTACGGACATCTATCCTTTCACAACCACTGCAACTGTCTCAGCAAATTCTCAACAATTTTACCTGAACGTTTTTTCCTTTGATAGCCGTTGACAAATTACTGTCATCCAATTTCATTCTGTTGAATTCCTCTTGGACTGAATCCTCAAAGTCTTCATCCTCTGTGCTCCTGTCACCATGGGATACCAAGATGGCCGACTGGTTCAGTGATCTAGGTGTATAATCCTCACTTTTCTCAAGTAGACTGCTCTGCCCTGGAATGTGCTCTGGAGGGTAGCCCCTGTGTTACATGAATAAAAATAAATGAGCCATGCTCTGGTGAAAGGGATCTCCATGATGCTCTTTACCAAGCAAGTCATCATATCATTATGCATCCTTAAAATCAATTTTTGTTTAACCCTTTACCGCACAATGCCGCTTTTTGACGCCCCTGGGAAAGAAGCCTTCTGAAAACATTGTGGGAAAAGGAGAAAATGCTGGTAACCAGCATTTTCTCCTTTTCCCACAATGTTTTCTACCCTATCAAAGAAAAGCTGCACCATTTGAACTACACTGAAATTGTCGTCTGCAGATGCTTTCAATTTGGACAAGGCTAAAATTTTGTCGTCTGGTAAAGGGTTAACAACTGGCTGAATCCTGAGGTAGACTGGTCATTCCGCATGCACAAAATTTACCAAAAGCAAAAAGTATCAATCAAGGTCAGCCTAGAAAAAGGAAACTTATATGCAGATATTGAGTACCAAACATCATCTTGTTTATGTTTTAATTATAACTCATATCATCGCTACATGTGCAGATAAAGATCAAAGTTGCGATAAATAAAACCTAATGTGTTGAAAAGCAACGCTCTTCATACATTTATAGCGTTAGAAAAATTACCTGTCCCACTAATTCATCTCAAAAACCTTGAAAAACAAAAGTTAAAGACAAAGCAATTACCGGTATTCTTCAACTGCGAGACAATCCCTAATTTGACACCTTGAGCAAGTGTGTGTATATTTTACAGTAAGTGTTAAAGTTTTGCACTATATCCATTATTTGACAGATGATTACCCAATTAACAAATACAGGTGTGAAACCCAAACATATAACTATTGACCAACCCTTTGTTCGACTTCTGCGAGGTAAAATACATAGGAAAATGAATAGCGGGACCCTGATACATGTTCGAAAGTTTGAATTAAGGGTTGTGCAAGCTTTCCGAGGTGGAACAATGTGAATTATGTGGAGATTTTGCCGGGACTGAGATTGTTATTCGAGCTCTCTTTGATATTCAAAATTACCCATGTTTGAGCTATGCTCAGAAGAATGCGGGAATCTTTATGAAATGCAATGATAAATGGTATTTTTTACACTAACACATGCACAAACTATGGGCTGAAGTTGTAGTGACTACCAGAGGTGATACAAAAGAACACTGAAATGGCCCATAAAATTTCCTTAGACTTTGTAAAAAGAAATGTTTACATTTTCTCAATAAAAACTTCCACTCTCTGCTTCCAATGCAATGCCCTTCCTCAAGCTGGATTCCTATTTATTGAACATGTGCGTGAGTCTTTTACGTAACATACTAGCTAGCATCCTGATAATTGCTTGGCGAAGTTCATCCCTGCTTTCATAATGTGTTCAATGAAGAGTATCCTTCAACATTGGAAACAGCTAGAATTCACAGAGGGCCAACTCTGGACATTACAAGGCATTTCCATGTTTTTTTACCTCCTCTTGAATGTTTCAATCACCACAAGCTGAGAAAAAGAACCTGTGATTACGCACTGATTGGTTTCATTTTTCCACAGTCAAACAAACTTACAATCACCTCATTTAAACTGGACAAACTACTAACTACTTGTACCTGTATCTATTGGCCCTTGCTGCAGTTCGCCATGGCAACCCTGGTCCAGCTTTTACTCCCTCAGAGCTGATTGGTTTCATTTTCCTGGACACGCCCACTGACTCAGCAGATTTTGTTCTCCTCCTGGATGCAGCTCCAGCAGTGATCTGTTATAATAATTGGTTGATTGAATGGTGTTTTATGCTACTTTCAACATTATTTTGCTCATATGATGGCAAAAGCTTACATATTCATATATGTCCTGGGTTTCATCAGCAGTAGGATAGGGCTCTGAAGTATCTTGCCCAAGGACACTCCCACAAAAAACTCACTGAGTACAGTGAGTCTCAAACCAAGGGCCTCCAGGTAACACGTCCTACGCTATACCACTGAGTCATGCAGGACCCTGATCTGTTCTGGATATCCATCCTAATTTATTAACCCTTTACCACACAATCCCGACTTTTAACGACCCTGAGGAAGAAGCCTTTTGAAAACATTGTGGGAAAAGGAGAAAATGCTGGTAACCAACATTTTCTCCTTTTCCCACAATGTTTCCTACTCTCCCTAAGACAAATTTTAATTTTTGAGTGACATTTATTTTGTCGTCTGCAAAGGCTTTCAATTTGGATCAGTCCAAAATTTTATCGTTTGGTAAAGAGTTAACACTTTACCAAACAATCCAGTGTTTTCGTGACCTCAAAGGATAAAACTTTCAAAAATGTTGAAGAAAATTTTTTGAAAAAATTTTGACAAGACAAGAAATCATTTGCAGCAAGCAAGTTCACCGCTGACAAAAATATTTTCCAGGTTATTTATGTTTATTTTACGAAACAATCCCATGTTTTAGCTCTTTACCACACAATCACAATTTGTAAAGACCCTGAGGAAGAAGGCTTTTTGAAAACATTGTGGGAAAGAAGAAAATGCTGGAATACTGCATTTTTAACTCAGCTGCTTTGAGGTAAATGTCAAACTAATGTCATAGCCTTGGCATAGTCATCGTCATCTTACAAAACTTTTGATTTTTTCAAAACCTTTGACACTTTTTATATCTCTGTCATTCCTGAAGATATTTACTTCAAACTTGGACAAGTGGCTCAGTGTCAAAAGGAGTAACCATACAACAAGAGCAGGTGATATCAATCTATATTTGACACAGTTATGCCCCTTTTTCAACATAAAATTTTCACTGAAAATCAAGCAACTGCAGAAGAGCATTGGCACCCACATGTGGTGCTTTAGTCATCTTTTCCCACAATATTTTCTAGCCATACACAAATAAATTTCAATTTCTTAGTCACATATATTGTGTTGTCTGCAAATGCTTTCAATTTAGACCAGTCTACATTTGGTTTGGTAAAGATTTTAAATGATTAGCAAGATAATAAATCTACAGAAAGCAATGGTGTGGTTTTTATGTACCCTTATGGTTGTTTTCCTTCCAAAACTGCTGTTTAGAGTTTTTGTCCTTTTCTTCAACTGCTTTCCTTTGTCTCCATTTTCTTCTGCTTTGATCCATTTATACTGAAATAAGGATAAATGAATCATAACTGTTGGCTTCTACACCTCTTCAGTGAAGGTGGACACAAAATAAAGAGCCAAAGGAAAAGAATAGATAGTTACCTACCTGTATGTACATAAAAACCATGCTTGTGCAAAAGGCCATGATGCATTATACCAAGCAAGTCATCATATGATTATCCATCAAATCAATTTTGTTTAACAACTGACTGAATCATGAGGTAGAATGGTCCTTGGACATGCAGAAATTGACCAAAAGCTAGAAACTTTGACTTGGGTCAGTCTGAACAAAATGCATAGGTTTACCTGGGTTGATACCTTTTGCAAATGCATTACACCCCCTTTTCACAGAATATGGCTGATATACTGACTCATCACCTCACTTTGTTTCCTTTCCTACTATTTCTCAAGTGCATTTTACAGATTGAATTAGAACAAGGTGGGTAATCCTGTATAACAATACTATCTACATCCTCTATAATAAGTTTCTCCCCTATCTTTTACAAAATGGTGTATTGGACTGAACTGAATAATTGATTGAAGGTCTACCAGAAATGAACCAAAAATTATGTAAGGTTAACAGCAAAAGAAAGCAAGAGGGCCATGATAGCCCCTGATAGCATATCTCAGCCTTTGTATATTTGACAGAATAATAGTAAGTCAAACATAAGATGTTACCAAGACCAACATTCTGACAAGGTTTCATGACAGACAGAAGGGTGGGCAGATGGGCAGGCAGGCTGGCAGGCTGACAAATGGAGACAGAGATGCACAGACAGACTCAGTCTGACAGTCACACAGACAGATAGACAAACAGACAGACAGACAAGCCAGACAATTTACCTCTGTATCCTGACCATTACAGTTAATCATCAGCTGTTCCATTATGGCATGGACTAGATCTCTATCTGTAAAAGCAAACACAATACTTTTACCCTTTACAAAGTGACCTACAGTAAGAAAGTTTTCAAAAGCATTGTAGTAAAAGGAGAGAAATACATGTAGCCTTCTTTTATCCTTTCTTCAATAATATTTTCTACCCTTTTACCCTATTACCAAACAATCTTGTGTTTCAACGAACCTGAGCTGGAGGGCTTTTGAAAAATTGTAGGAAAAGGAAAAATGCTGGTAACCATAATTTTTTTCCCTTTCCAAAGGTGTTTTTTACCCTATCATAGAACTTAACTCTACCAAATGCCAAAATTTTAAACTTGTCCAAATTGAAAGCATTTGCAGACGACATAATAAATGTGAGTCAAAAAATGAAAATTAGTTTGGAAAGGGTAGAAAACATTGTGGGAAAAGGAGAAAATGCTGGTTACCAGCATTTTCGCCTTTTCCCACAATATTTTCAAAAGCATTCTTTTTTTGGGTTGTTAAAACTCGGGATTGTGTGGTATAGACTTAAGCTCATTCGTACCAGTAATGAGTTTGCTGTCTGCAGATGTTTCAAATATGGAAGGGTCTTAATACTGGCGATTTGTGAAAGGATTAACCCTTTACCACACAATCCCAATTTTAACAGAGGCCTTTTGAACACATTGTTGGAAAAAAAGAAAATGCCGGTAGCCAGCAATGTTTTCTACCCTTTGAAAGACTTATTTTAATTTTATGTTTTGTGTGACATTTAATGTCGTATGCAAATGCTTTTAATTTCCACTGGTCTAAAATTTTATTGTGTGGTTAGAGTTAACCCTTTCCCAAATGAAAAATTTTGGACTGGTCCAAATTGAAAGAGTTTGCAGACGACAATTTTAAACGTGATGAAAATGGCAGAAAGGTCTCAAAAAGGGTAGAAAACACTGTGGAAAAAGGAGAAATTGCTCGTTACGAGTAATATCTCCTTTTCCCACAGTGTTTTCAAAAGATTTGTACTGCAGACACGTGAAAACCTGGGCTTGTTTGGGAAAGGGTTAACCAAATACCAAACAATCCGGAGTTTTAATGATCCTGGAAAATTAGACTTTTAAAAACAATATGGGAAAGTAGAAAATGCTGGTTACCACAGTATTTTCTCCTTTTCCGAAAATGTTTTTTAACCTTTTAGATCAAATCCAATCATTTGAGTCACATTCAATCTGTCATCTGTGAATGCTTTCAAATTGGACCAGTCTAAATTATAGTTGTGTGGTAAAGACTTAATAGGAAAAAGTATTTTGGGATTCAAACTGCTGATGCAGTCCAATTATTTCTGGAAAGGAAAAATGCAATAAAATAAAACCTTTCTCAGAACACAGTATTTTATCATAATCAAATCGACAATCTAAACGACTCTATAATAAATCCTAGGGGGAAAATCCCTACAAAATGACAATGTTCTCCAAACGAGAACCATTTTACAGGGAAATTATTGTCCGAATGTCATGCTCATTGATTTGATAACTTGTAATTATCATCTTTTATTGGTCTGGTACAATGTCATTACAAATCATCATTTGGTAGTCTGAAACCTGTCTTAGTCTGTTATTAACACTAATCAGTCTATAGTCTCACAAATTCAAATAATTTCTGATTAATACAAACTTGTAAGCAATATGCAGTCATTTTAACCCTATGTCCAAGTTTTAACAACCCTGAGGAAAGAGGTTTTTGAAAACTTTGTGGAAAAAGGAGTAAAATGCTGGTAACTAGCATTTCCTCCTTTTCCCACAATGTTTTCTGCTCTATCAAAGATAAATGAAATCATTCCAGTCAAACTTTATCTGTCGTCTGCAAATGCTTCCAAATTGGACAAATCTAAATTTTTGTCGTTTGGTAAAGAGTTAACTGTTTACCACACAATCCCAAGTTTTAGTGACCCTGCAGAAGAAGCCTTTTGAAAACATTGCTAGAAAGGAGAAAGCACTGGTAAACAGCATTTTCTCCTTTTGTTACAGTGTTTTCTACCCTATCAAAGACAAGCGCCATCATTTGTAACACATTTCCTCTGCAAATGCTTTAAATTTGGATAAGTCTTAATTTTTGTAAAAGGTTAAAGACAGAAATCCTTTCATTCAAGCAAAAACAAGCATTAATATCAACATGATAAAAACCTAGCGCACAATGCACACACAAATATAGACACAAAATGCTAAAACATGTATTAACCCTTTACTGTACAATGCCGCCTTTTGATGCCCCTGGGAAAGAAGCCTTTTGAAAACATTGTGGAAAAAGGAGAAAATGCTGGTAACCAGCATTTTCTCCTTTTCCCACAATGTTTTCTACCCTATGTAAGAAAAGTTGCACCATTTGAGCCACACTGAAATGGTCGTCTGCAAATGCTTTCAATTTGGACAAGGCTAAAATTTTGTCATCTGGTAAAGGGTTAACTCTTTACCAAACAACAAAATTTTGACTTGTGTAAATTAAAAAACATTTTCAGATGAAAACATGAAATGACACAAACATTAAGATTTGTATTTAGAATGATACAATACATTATTGGAAAAGGAGAAAATGCTGGTTATAAGATTTTTCTCTTTTTCCCACAATGTTTCAGAAACCCATCTTTCTCAAGGTTCAAAGCCACAGCAGTATGGTAAAGGGTTAATGACCTTAGGGATAAAAATTTTTTGAAACATTGTGGGAAAAGGAGAAAATGCTGGTAAACAGCATGTTCTCCTTTTCCCACTTTTTTTCATTAAGAAAACAAGAAAAATTTCATTATCTGAGATACATTTCAAATACCATCTGTAAAATACTTTAAATTAGGAATGAGTCTAAAATATGGATGTCAAGTTATGAGTTAACCCTTTACCACACAATCCTGACTTTTAACGACCCTGAGGAAGAAGGCTTTTGAAAACATTGTGGGAAAGGAGAAAATGCTGGTAACCAGCATTTTCTCCTTTTCCCACAATGTTTTCTACGCTATCAGGGACAGATCTTGCCATTTTGTCACATTTAATTTGTCGTCTGCAAATGCTATCAATTTGGACCAGTCTAAAATTTTGTCGTGTGGTAAAGAGTTAAAGCTTAGCACATTTAAAACTTTCCAAGCAGTACATTTACCCTTCACTAAACAAAACTAGTTTAAATTTGTCCAATTTGAAAGCACTTGCAGGGGACAAATTAGGTATCCTTCACTTGATAGAGTTTGTCCATTAACTCTTTACCACACAACAAAAAAGTAGACTTGTCCAAATTCAAAGCATTTACAGACGACAATTCAAATATGACTCAAATGATGAAATTTGTCTTTGATAGGTTAGAAAACATTGCAGGAAAAGGAGAAAATGCTGGTTACCAGCATTTTCTCATTTTCCTACAATGTTTTTAACAGGCTTCTTCCTCAGGGTTGTTAAAAGTCAGGATTATGTAGTAAAGAGTTAAAAGACAGAAAACATTGCTGGGAAAGGAGAAAATGCTGGTTACCAGCTTTTCTTTCTTTTCCCACAATTTTTTCAAAAGCCATCTTGCTGCAGGTTGCACAACACAGGATTGTTTTGTATAGGGTAATAAAGTAAGCCTACACACACAGAGTCAGCATTATAACTAGATAATGTTTGAGTGACACTCTGGCAAAAGGGTCTTTAATGCATTTCCGTGATGCATTATACCAAGTAAGTCATCAAACAATCATGCATCCTTGAAATCCATTTTGTCTAACAACAAACTGAATCGAAAGGTAGAATGGTCCTTTGACATGCAGAAAATTTGACAATACTGAATAGCAAAAAAAACTTGATCCAGGTCAGCCTGCACAGACTGCCCAAGCTGACCTGGGTCAATACTTTTTGGCAGATACATTAAACTCCCTTTTCACAAAGCATGGCTCATATTTATTAGTCAAATAACAACACTAGCTTTGACTTTATCTTAAAACTTACTGATTACATCTAGATAAGAAGAAAAAAATAATATTACAATACAACAAGAGATATTACAATAAATCGCTCACCTGAAATGCAACTCAGCTGTCATTGTTATGGCCACTTGCCTCTTGTTTTTTGCTCTGCATATAAGCCATCGTTCACAGATATGGCCTTCATATTCAGTCTTAATATTGTGATTATACCTTTTTTATGAGTAGGTCCAAAAATAAATTAGATATGAAATGACCTTTTGATAGACAGGCAAATGAAAAGTTGACAACAATTAGACAATAATTGCAGAAAGCAGTTATAAGACTCAGTGTTTCCCAATAGTGGCACATACCTGGTACGGATTGACATCTGCGACAGCCCAAAATAGGGTTCCACTTATAATGATACTCAGGGGAATGAAGAAATCATATCGCTTTATCTGAATATCGTTTTAACTGATGTATATTCTTATAAAAAGAGACCCAGTTGGGACCAAGGGATTAACGTCATTATAAGCAATATATCGTATTAAGCAATATAGTAATAAGCAAAGTTTACTGTAATTGTTGCAGAGATGCTCAAGAAATTAATTAATATTTTAGCAGATCAGTATTGAGTTGACACTTTTCAAGATATAATGGTGATCAACCTCTTTCCCACAACCACTTGCAAGAAGACTCAACACCATAATGCTACATGCCAAATATGAAAGCTCTAGCCTTTACGGTCTGGGACAAGAAGATTTTTAAAGATTTCCCTCTTTATCTCTATGTGAAATCCGAGACCCAACAAAATAAGGCCAATTTTCACACCAGGGCCATAATTTTACGTGTTTTGGTAGAAGGCCACTAGATGATGCTACATGCCAAATATGAAAGCTCTAGCCCTTACGATTTGGGACAAGATGATCTTTAAAGATTTCCTTCTTTATCTCTATGTGAAATCCAAGACCCCACAACATAGGGCCAATTTTTAACACCAGGGCCATAATTTGAAGTATTTTGGTAGAGGGCCACTAGATGATGCTACATGCCAAATATGAAAGCTCTAGCCCTTACGGTTTGGGACAAGATGATTTTTAAAGATTTCCTTCTTTATCTCTATGTGAAATCCAAGACCCCACAACATAAGGCCAATTTTTAACACCAGGGCCATGATTTGAAGTATTTTGGTAGAGGGTCACTAGATGATGCTACATGCCATATATGAAAGCTCTAGCCCTTATGGTTTGGGACAAGATGATTTTTAAAGGTTTCCTTCTTTATCTCTATGTGAAATCTGAGAACCCACAACATAGGGCCAATTTCCACACCAGGGCCATAATTTGAAGTATTTTGGTAGAGGGCCACTAGATGATGCTACATGCCATAAATGAAAGCTCTAGCCCTTACAGTTTGGGACAAGAAGATTTTTCAAGTTTTTTCTTTCAGATGCCATGGCAACCAGAGTTCTTCATGGAATTCAATTCTTTGAAGTATTTTGAAAGAGCATGACCTAAGGATCATTTCTGTGAAGTTTGATTAAAATCTGATTGTTAGTTTAGGAGGAGAAGATTTTTTTTGTAATTGTGAACGGACAGACAGACGGACGGACAGACGGACAACGGACATTGACTGATCACAATAGCTCACCCTGAGCACTTCATGCTCAGGTGAGCTAATAAAAAAAAATAACAATAAGACTATACAAAATAATAAAAAATTCCAGTTTGAATTTATTTAGGAATCATTTATTAACTCTTTACCAAACAACAAAATTTTAGACATGTTCAAATTGAAAGCATTTGCAGACGACAGATTGAGTGACTCAAAAACTGAAATTTGTTTTCGGTAGGGTAGAAAAAATTGTGGGAAAAGGAGAAAATGCTGGTTACCTGCATTTTCTCCTTTTCCCACAATGTTTTCAAAAGGCTTCTTCCCAAGGGTTGTCAAAACTTGGGATTGTGTGGTAAAGGGTTAACTCTTTACCAAATAAGAAAATTTTACACTGGTCCAAATTCAAAGCAGTGCAGACAACAAATTATCTGTGGCTCAATTGACAAAACCCGAGTCTAAAAGGGTAGAAAACCTTCTTGGAAAAGAAGAAAATGCTGGTTGCCAGCATTTTCTCCTTTTCCACAATGTTTCCCCAGGGGCGTTCAATGCGTTTGTATGGTAAAGAGTTAATGGGGCATATCTTGTTTTCTTTCTTGCAGGGAATCAAAATTTCTTGACAACCACTGACAAATACTTTGGTATACATTTCTCTATGAAAGCCTTAAAAGAAACTGGGATATAATATTCTATAAAAAAAAAAAAAAAAAGTGCTATTTCAGCTTGTAAAAACTCAAGAATCATTTAGCAGTCCAGGGTCCATATTCACCAACCATTCCTAAGAATATTCTTAGTCTTGTTCTCCAAGATTTTCTACATTTGAAAGTAACACAACTCCTGACTGGCTAAACCAAATGGTTTAGCCAATCAGGAGTTGTGTTACTTTCAAATGTAGAAATTTCTGGAGAACAAGACAAAGAACATTCTTAAGAATGGTTAATGAATACGGACCCAGATCTCCATATATTTTTTGAGACCAGGGACCATGCTTATAAAACTTGAGTTCATGCCCAGCTGAGTTTGTGCTAAACTTGAAATTTCATTAAAATTCAGGCAGTGAGAAAATTTGAAAAAATAGACATTAATCTAAAGAGAAGACGACAGAAAATGCTCTAAAAGTGAAGAATTTACTCCACTGGTTGTATCAAGTTATATTCCTATCAATTTGAAATTTCATGGTCAGCCGAGTTGAGCAAATATATTCTTTTATAAGTACTGAGCCAGATTTGCACCTATTTCAAAATGCTCCCACATAATCAACATGTGTCATCGATCATGACTGTGACGTTCCCATAAGCCATTGTGACATTGTGGAATGATATCTAAAAACATCTTTAGAGGCTATGTATTATTTCCATTCTTCACCTGGCAACATTCATATATGACTGGTACTCTGGCAAAAGGGGGCTTAATGCATCTGTGTTTCATCACACCACGCAGGCCCATAAAATCAATTTTGTCTCATAACTAACTGAATCACGAGGTAGACTGATCCTTAGACAGTCAAAAAATTTACAAATAGCAAAAACTTTCAATCCATATCAGCCTGTGCAGACAGTATCAACACCTTTTACAGATGCATTGACCCTTTACAGCACAATGCCGCCTTTTAATGACCCTGGGAAAGAAGCCTTTTGAAAACATTGTGGGAAAAGGAGAAAATGCTGGTAACTAGCATTTTCTCCTTTTCCCACAATGTTTTCTACCCTATCAAAGAAAAATTGCACAATTTGAGCCAGACTGAAATTGTCGTCTGCAAATGCTTTCAATTTGGATACGGTTAACATCTTGTCGTCTGGTTAAGGGTTAACCTGCTTTTCACTGAGCATGACTCATATATATTTTCAGACTTGTCCAAATTGAAAGAGCATTTGCAGAGGACAAAATATAGCTCCAAAATAAAAATTTGTCGTTCAAAGGGAAGACAACATTGTGGGAAAAGGACAAAATGCTGGTTGCCAGCAATTACTCCTTTTCCAGCAATGTTTACAAAAACCTTTTTCAGGGCCACTAAAACGCTGAATTTTTTTTGAAAGACCATTAAAATTAAATGTATTTTAGAAAAAAAAAAGGTCCTTTTTTTTTGATAGTTTGAAAACTATTTGCACACTAAATTCAGTGAAAAAACATTTTCAAATTTTGATATCATTGTTAAGATTCAAACGACCCCCTTTAAAAGGCGTGATATTTTCTTGATAGCCTAGAGATTACGGTACTAGCTTTGAAAGTTGATTGTCTGAATCTTGTTTCAGCCTTTACAATACAGTCCTGAGTTTTAACAACCCTGAGGAAGAAGCCGTCTGCAAATATTGTAGGAAAAGGAGAATCCTTCCACAAGCAAATCCAACAATTTGAACCACATTCATTTTGTGTGCCTACAAATGCTTTGGATTTGGACAAGTCCAAAATCTTCTCTCTTCACTATACGACAAAATTTTAGATTTGTCCAAACTTAAAGCATTTGCAGACAACAAATAAAATGTGGCTCATCTGATGGGATTCGCTTCTGTAAGGTAGAAAAGACTGGGGGAAAAGGACAAAATACCGGTTACCAGCAATTCTTTCTCGAGCTGTTAAAACTCAAGATGGTGTGGTAGAGAGTTAACACCACTTTCAAAATTATCTTTAACAAATCATGGCTACAGCTCACTTATTCATGTTTGTACTGGGTTTCACCAGTACTAGCCAAGGACTGTAGTGTCTTGCCCAAGGACGATCCCACAGAAAACCCAGAGCCTTCAGTGAAGACTGAACCTGATAAATATTCTAAACTTTTATTACTCAAACAAATTGACCTGAAAGTGACCTCTATGCAAAGAAATAATTATGAGAGTGAATTTTATATCATCGCTTATCATCGGACGATACGGAAATTCTATCAATGGTAACTGCTGGGTTTGACCCTTTCAGTGCCATAGTCAAACTAAGAAGCTTTTGCGGATGACATAGATCAAGATTAGACTGCACAGAAAGTGCATCTTAGATCAATGTCATTCGCCACATACTACCAATTTAAACCAACGAAGTAATATTTATTTCAGATATTTTAAGTACTCTTAAAGGCAGATAAATCTATTAGCCATATAAAGAATTGGAAATTGTTCATATATTTCTGCATTCAGACGACAAAAGGCGAAGCTAAGTTTGGATAGTAATCCAAGCGCGTATTATGTGGTAATAGAGGTCATTTATTTCATGTCAGTTTGTTCAACTAATACACATACCTATCAGAGGATTTCTGCGTACATCCAGAACTACAAGGGTGGTGTTGTATTTCAGAACGTCTAACAAAGCCTTGGCCCCACTTGATGATATACCATTTCCTTGCATGTCCAGAGCTGGAATAAATAATAAATAATTAGTAATAAATTGGTTAAGTTTTTATTACACAAAAAAATAATAAGAGTCATGCTCTGTGAAAAGGGGGCTTAACTCTTTACCAAACGACAAATTTTTAGACTAGTCCAAAGTGAAAGCATTTGCAGACGACAAAATAAACATAACTCAAAAACTGAAATTTGTTTTGGGGAGACTAGAAAACATTGTGGGAAAAGGAGAAAATGCTGGTTACCAGCATTTTCTCTTTTTCCCACAAAGTTTTCAAAAGGCTTCTTTCTCAAGGGTCGTTAAAAGATGGGGATTGTGTGGTAAAGGGTTAATGTATCTGCAAAAATTATTGACTCAGGTCAGCCTGCACAGTTGGCGCAGGCTGACCTGAGCTGAAACTTTTTGCTATTGGTCAATTTTCTGCATGTCAAAGGACCATTTTACCTCATGATTCAGTCAGTTGATAAAATGGATTTTTAGGGATCCAGGATCATGTGACAATTTGCTTGGTACATATATAATGCATCACAAGATACATAAAGCCCCCTTTTGCCAGAGCATGGCTCATATAACTTCATCAAAAATCAAAAGTATTTCAGGCATGCTCTGTGGAAAGCAGGCTTACTACATCTGTAAACGAAAAGTACCACCCGTGGTCAGCCTGCACAGTCCTGGGCCAAAACTTTTCGCTTTTGGTCAATTTTCTATAGCTCAAAGGACTAGGCTACCTCATGATTCAGTCAGTTGTTAGACAAAATGGACTTCATGGATCCACGATCGTGTTTACTTGCTTGGTATCGTACATCATGTATATGCATTGACCCTTTACCACACAATCACGACTTTTAACGACTCTGAGGAAGAAGCCTTTTGAAAACATTATGGGAAAAGAAGAAAATGGTGGTAACCAGCATTTTCTTCTTTTCCCACAATGTTTTCTATCCTTTAAGAGACAAATTTTATGTTTTGAGCTACATTTAAAATGTCGTCTTCAAATGCTTTCGATCTGACCTCGTCTAAATTTTTGTTGTTTTGTAAAGAGTTCAGCCCTCTTTTGCTGAGGCATAGCTAATTTGTAGATGACAAATGATACAAGAGTACGAAGGGTGCCAAGGCTCAGCTGCAGTTGTTTTTAGAGATAGTGAAAAATTAATGCTTTGTAGAAAAAGGGGCATAACTGTGTTAGATATATTTTGAGGATTATCTGCCATAATGGTATGGATTTCCTCTTAACAAACATTTAATCCAAGTTTGAAGTGAATATCTTCAGTAATGACAGAGAAGTTAGAAAAAGGTTCATTTTCAGTGAGAATTTTAAGCCAAAACAGCATAACTGTCAAAAATATTTTGAGGGTTACCTTCCCTTGTTTAATGAGTTCCCCTTTCTGTAGTTGAAAACTAGTCTGAGTTTGCAGTGAACATCTTCAATAGAGATAAAATGTCAGACTTTTTGCACAGTGACACAGATGGCAATGACAACGCAGATGACAATAGGGCTTTGACAATACCTAATTGTTTTTTGGAAAACAGCCAAGCTAATTAAGTACCTTCCCAAAAATTCAAGAATCAAAGTACTGAAAGTACTGACAGACTAGCAAATTTAATTGATTGATTGTTTGTATGGTGTTTAACCCAATTTTCAACATTATTTCAGTTATGTAGCCATGGACAGTGCACATATCTATGCTTTCCTGGAGTTTCTTTTACCAGTACTCCGCACAATATTCTTTCCAAGCCACTGGCTGCTTTCCCATATTTATATTATAACCATCGTCGAAATGTGAGAGAGAAATGAATCCTGTTGCAATGACTATCATCAATCCTCGGAAAGAAATCTGCTCAGTCTGGGATCAAACCAGCAACCTCCTGTTCCCAAGTTCTCCTGTTCCTGTACACTACCAACTGAGCTGCTGGGGCTATGCGTGCTATTGGTTAACTGTAATCAAGTTTAAGTTTAACCCTTAACCTGCCAAAAATGTTAAATGAACTTTCAAGCTGATGATAAACACCTGAATATTGCTATTTCAAAGTTACATTTTGGAGAAAATAATATATCCTCTTATCAGACAGTGTAGATCCAAGATCAGACTGCATGCTCTGTGTAGTCTAATCTTAATCCACACTGTCCGCAAAACGTCACTGAGTTGTGGTAGTGCTGGTAAAAGAATCTCCAGGAAAGCATGGATAGGTGCTCTGGCCGCCGCAGTATCACTGAAATAATGTTGAAACGGCGTTAAACACCATGCAATCAAATAGTAAATATCCAATCGCACAAGATGTAGTTAACTATTTAACTCTCTTTACAAAACGAACAATTTTACACTAGTTCAAATTCAAAGCTGTTGCAGACCATAAATTAAAAGTGGCTGAACTGATGAAACCCGATTCCAAATTGGCAGAAAACAATGTGGGACAAGGAGAAAATGATGGTTACCAGCATTTTCTCCTTTTTCCACAATGTTTTCAAAGGAATTTTTCCCCAGTATCGTTCAAACTTTGGATTGTTTGGTAAAGGGTTAATATTCAAGACTAGAATAATAGTTTAACATAACAGTTTAACTGTACACAATGATCTAATGAATTACTTACGGAATGACTTATGGAATGACAAGGGTTCCCTGTCCGGTGAGGGTTAATATAACTGGGATTTGCTACAAGTTACCTAGGTGTATCTATTAATAGATTCATTCATAATGTTACAGTGGTGTAGGAAAAAGTGATTCTCTGCTTGGCATAGGTCACTTAATTTACATATAAGCAAAGATCCTGTACCTTGTTAATAACATCTTGCTCAGTTTATTACTTTGTAGGACAACATGTTCAAACTAGAGTGGTAGAGATTTAGTGGTTTTTGTCAAAATCGTCATATAAATGGATTAAGATGTATAACAGAAAGAAGCATTTTTCTTTGAGGCAGTATTTGGCAACTGTGGGGTTATTTGTTTACTTTGACTGTAGGTCAATCTTGATGCCTATAGACTAGCTTCACTAGTCTAAAAATCCTACAAATTCCAGTACACATTTCCCACAAATTCAAGTAAACTTCCGGAATTTCAAGTAAATTTTTCCGACAACTTCCTTTACCCTTACCAAACAATCCCAAGTTTTAATAACCCTAAAGACGAATAAAAATTGTGAAAACAGGAGAAAATGCTGGTAACCAGCGTTTTCTCAATTTCCACAATTTCCATCATTCTAAAAACAAATTTTTACATTTTCAGTCACATTTAGGTCTACAGTTTTGTGTTTGGTTTTAAGTTAAAACTGAAGCATAATTTTCCCACAAATCAAGACAAAGTCCCCACATTTCGAGTGCTCTCTACCGGCAAATTCCACAGGAATTTAACCCACAAATTCCACGGGAATTTTACCTACAAATTCCAGGGAAACCTTACCAACAAATTCAACGAGAACATAACACCCCCCCCCCCCATTCAAAGGGAGCTTTACATACAAATTTCAAGGGACCACAAATTCCATGGGACTTTTACCCACAAATTACTACCTTTACCCACAAATTCCAAGAAACTTTATCCACTAATTCTAAGGGACCACAAATTCCAAGGGATCACGAACTCCAAGGGAAAGTTTACCCACAAATATCAAAGGATCTTTACCCACAGATTCCAAGGAAACTTTACCAACAAATCGATCGGGCCATAAATTGCATGGAAACTTTACCCACAAATCCCAAGAGAACTTTACCCATCACTTTCCAGGGAACCTTAAACCTAAATTCAAGTACCTTTTAACCACAAGTCATCCTTCAAAGCCTCTGCCAGCACCGTGGCACCTTGGTCTCCAATCATGGGGTTGTTATTGATTGTAATTCTGCGAATTCCAGGCATCCTGTCCAGGTCAGGCCGGCGGTACCGTAAACTGTCTCGCCATGCTTCATTGTGTCGTCTTGTACCTTGATGCTGTAAAAAGACAGTTTAAGACAGTTTGAATTCCTGAAATTTAATGACACTGAGGAAAAAGGCTTTCTTTTAAACTCTTTACCACACAATCCTGAGTTTTAACAACTCTGGGGAATAGGGCTTTAAAGAACCTTGTGGGAAAAGGAAAAATTGCTGGTAAACCAGCATTTTCTCCTTTTCCCACAATGTTTTTTTCTACCCTTTCAAAGATAAATTCCATCATTTGAGCCATGTTTATATTGTTGTCTGCAAATGCTTTCAATTTGGACAAGTCTACATTTTTCTCATGCAGTAGAGTTAAACATTTTGGGACAGAGAAAAGTGTCAGGGGGGCATCTTTCACGCCCCCCACCCTCCCATGTTTCCCACGTTTTAAAGTCAAGTAACATGATTTGAGTTTCATTTAAGGTGTTGTTTGCAAATGCTTTAGATTTGGAAAACAGTAAAATTTTGTCATCTAATCCATTGTTTACCAGTACTATTCACCTAATGACATACTTTTAGACTTTTCCATATTCAAGGTATTTGCATACAGCTCATTAACCCTTTCCCAAACAACAAATTTTGGACTAGTCCAAATTGGAAGAGTTTGCAGATGACAATTTTAAATTTGATGAAAATGGCAGAAAGTTCTCAAAAAGGGTAGACAACACTGTGGGAAAAGAAGAAATTGCTCGTTACGAGCAATTTCTCCTTTTCCCACAGTGTTTTCAAAAGACTTGTACTGCAGACACATGAAAACCAGGGCTTGTTTGGGAAAGGGTTAAATTTGGCTTAGGTAATACCACCTACCTGTGAAAGAGTGGAAAACGTTATTGAAAAGGAAAGAACAAATGTGGCTGAAATGATGAAATTGTTTTTCATAAGGATAAAAATCATGGTTAGAACAGGAGAAAATGCTAGTTATCAGAATTTTCTAGCTTTTGAACAATATTTTCAAAGGCCCTATCTTCATTATTGTGGGATAAATGGTTAACATAAAGATCAAAATAATGCTTTTTAATTGACCAAAATGTATTCCCAGCTTATCTGAGTTTCTGTCTCTGTTTTTGTATATTAAGCTTTAAAGCACCTTTCATGACTATAATAGCTCCCTTTCAGGCCAGTGTAGATCAAGATCAGACTGCACAAAACATGCAGTGTGATCTTAGATCTACACTGTCTGGTTTGTTAAAACACTATAGGCAAAAGGAAGCCATTAATTTGCAATTATCTGTCTTATTCTAGAATGAAGAAGTCCATTAGGTTTATTTGGCACTCTAAGGGTTAGAATCAATCAAGATGGAAACAGGGAACCAGGTCTCCAATTTATCACAGTCAGCCATCAAACTCTATAACCCTTTTCCAAACAATCCTTGTTTTTTACGACTCTTCAATACATTTTTTTAAAACATTGTGCAAAAAGGAGAAAATTCTGGTAACCAGTGTTTTCTACCTAGACAAAAATAAATACCTTTACCTCTTTACCACACAACAAAATTTAGACTGGTCCAAATTGAAGGCATTTGCAGAATGACAAATAAAATGTTGCATAATTTAGGAAATTTCTCTTTGAAATGGTAGAAAACGTGGAAAAAAGAGAAAATGTTGGTTATTATCATTTTCTCCTTTAACTAATATGTTGTTTTCAAAAGGCATTTTCATCAGGGTTGGTAAAAAGGTGTGATTGTGTGGTAAAGGGTAACAATGATCCTGAGGAATAAAGGTTGAAAACCATCCATCATTTGAGTTACAATAATTTCTCATCCGCATTTCCTTTCAATATGGACAAGTCTAACATTTTGGACCATCAGTACCCTAGCTTACAAAACTTAGGTCCATGCTCAACAGTGTTTGTGCTCAAACTTTAAAGTCTCATTTTTTGCTGAAGACTGTATGAAAATTTAAAAGGAAGACTTTAACCCTTTCCCAAACGACAAATTTTGGACTGGTCCAAATTGAAAGAGTTTGCAGACGACAATTTTAAATTTGATGAAAATGGCAGAAAGTTCTCAAAAAGGGTAGAAAACACTGTGGGAAAAGGAGAAATTGCTCGTTACGAGCAATTTCTCCTTTTCCCACAGTGTTTTCAAAAGACTTGTACTGCAGACACGTGAAAACCAGGGCTTGTTTGGAAAAGGGTTAATTCAATATGGATAAACAAAGAAAAAGCTCCTGAGTTAACCCTTTACCACACAATCCCGAGTTTTAATGAGCCTGAGGAAGCAACCTTTTGAAAACGGTGGGAAAAGGAGAAAATGCTGGTAACCAGCATTTTCTCCTTTTCCCACGTTGTTTTCTAATCAATGAAACGAAAATTTCAGATTTTGAGTACCTTTAAATTTGTTGTCTGCTACTGCTTTCAATTCCAGCAAGTCTTAAAATTTTGTTGTTTGGTAAAGTGTTAAAAGTTACACCATAAGGTTTATCAAATTAAATTTATACAACTTGGAAATTTCATACTCAGTTGAGTTGAGCACCAAAAAGGTTTTATAACACTGACCCTGGTAATGAGAAAACCCTTTAAAACCAGAATAAACCAAACAAAAATTTGAGCCATGCTTTATAAAAAGGGAGCTGGACCCATTACCACACAATCCTGAGGTGTAACGACCCTGAGAAAGAAGCCTTTGGAAAACATTGTGAGAAAAGGAGAAAATGCTGGTAACCAGCATTTTCTCCTCTTCCCACAATGTTTTCTACCCTATCTCAGGCAGAATCATCATTTTAGTAACATTTTAGTATGCCGTCTGCAAATGCTTTCAATTTGGTCCATTCTGAAATTTTGTCATTTGGTAAAGGGTTAATGCATCTGCATAAAGTATCTACCCAGGTCAGTCTGTGTGGACTGGGCCAAAACTGTTTGCTACTGGTCAATTTTCTGCAAGTCAAAGGACTGGTGTTTAGTGAAACCGCTTTAACATGTCGCAACTTTGTTTCCGTGACCATATTCAGTATTCTGATATATTCCTTGTTAGGGAGTTCAAATGTTATGTATGTTTGTATAATAAACTGATCTTGTCACCCTGTCCAAGGGGTCGATGTAAAATACTTGGACACATGATCCCGAAGTAAGAGTCCTATAAAATTGTAAATTTATCAGTGATCTATAATGAATAAAACGTAAAAAAGACAATATTAATTATGTTAATGAAGCATCACAGAGATACATTCAACCCCCTAATGCCAGAGCATGGCTCATTTTCATTCCAATAATAAGACCAAAATAATTGTAATTTCAATATTGTTTTGATCCTGAATGTCCCAGCACACCAGACAGTGCAGTTCTAAGATCATGCAGCAAGTTTTGTGCTGTGTGATCTTGATCTACACAGCTAAGCAGCATTCTCTTATTTTCTTACAATGTTTTCTACCCTTTTGACTAACTTAAGGGGAAATTTACAATCAATAGAGGTACACTGAATTAATTTTGTCATATGCAAATGCTTGCTAAGATTATGGTCTGGGAAAAATTTAAAAAGCAGACATCAAGCTTTATCAAGTCAAACTCTTTACCAGATGACAAAATTTTTTACTTGTCCAAATTCAAAACATTTGCAGATGAAAAACTAGATGTTTCTAAAACTGATGAAATTTGCTTTTAACCCTTTACCACGCACAATCCCAAGTTTTAACGATCTTGAACGAGAAACCTTTTGAAAATATTTTGGGAAAAGGAGAAAATGCTGGTAACCAGCATTTTCTCCTTTTCCACAATGTTTTCTACTCTTCCATAAACAATTTCAATTTTTCAGTCACTTTAATTATTTTCATGTGCAAAATCCTTGAATTTAGGAAAGTCAAAAAATTTTGTCGTTTGTCGTCTGGTAACCAGCATTTTCTCCTTTATCCACAATGTTTTCTACTCTTCCATAAATAATTTCAATTTTTCAGTCACTTTAATTATTTTTGTGTGCAAAATCCTTGAATTTAGGAAAGTCAAAAAATTTTGTTGTTTGTTAAAGGTTTAAGCCTTTACGACACAATACTGCCTTTTAACGACCCTGTGGAAAGCCTTTAGAAAACATTGTGGGAAAGGGTAAAAATGCTGGTAAAAAGCATTTTCTCCTTTATCCACAATGTTTTCTACCTTATCAAAGGCAGAAATCATCATTTTAGCAACATTTAAATTGTCATCTGCTTTGAATGCTTTGAATTTGGTCCAGTCTAGAATTTTGTTGTTTGGGAAAGGGTTAAGACAAAAGAAAACATTGTTTGAAAGGGAGAAAATGCATGATACCATTATTTTTTCCTTCCAACATGTTTTCAAACCTTTTTTCCAAGGGTTTATAACTCATGTTATTGATAGCTTTCTTTAAACCTTTAACTAAACAACCCCATATCTTAACAACCCTCCGAAAAAGGGCGTTTGAAAACATTATGGAAACAGGTGAAAAAGCTGGTAACCAGAACTTGCTTTCACATGACCAGAATTTGCTGTTGTTTTTTTTAATTTAATTTGTAATCTGCAAGTACTCTCAACTTGAGTGAGTCTAAAATTCTGTCATCTTGTAAATGGTTAACTCTTATCCAAATGTCAAAAGTTTAGACCTGTCCAGATTAAAGGCATTTTGCAGACTAGAAATTAAGTATTACTAAAATAATGCAATTTGTGTATGAAAGGACAGAAAACATTGTGGGAAATAGACTGGTAACCAGCATTTTCTCCTTTTCCCATGATGTTTTCTAGTCTCTCTCTTCTGTGTCTTTCAGGATTCTGTGGAAAAGGGTTAACCCTTTACCACACAATGCCGCCTTTTGATGACCCTGGGAAAGAAGCCTTTTGAAAACATTGCAGGAAAAGGAGAAAATGCTGGTAACTAGCATTTTCTCCTTTCCCCACAAATATTTTCTACCCTATCAAAGAAAAATTGCACCATTTCAGCCACAATAAAAAATTGTTGTCTGCAAATGCTTTCAGTTTGGATAAGGCTAAAATTTTGTCAACTGGTACAGCGCTAAGAGGAAGACATCATGCAAGATCACGTTTATTCTTATAATAGTTATATAAACAGACAACCAGTAATTGTGTATTTCTTATCATTTGTGTGAATCTCATATGATCAACTTCAGCTTCACTCAACTTTCTTTTAACCTTTTACTCTTCACCAAATGACAAAATAACAGGCCTGCCCAAACCGTCCTTTGCATCCAGACTAGATCAAAATCAGCCTGCAAAAAATGGCAGTCTGAGACAGTATTCACTGTCTACTATGCAATCTTGCACTTATTCTGGGTTAAGAAAGAGAAGCAATTTCTGAATAGCTAAATCACAGTAGCCAGTATGCATCTATCCATGCATTCCTGGATTACTTCACACAATATTCCTCCTAAACCACTGGCTGCTTTCCCACATAACCATCGTTGAAACAATGATCACCTACACGAGAGGAATTAATCCTGTCACAATGATGATGATCAACCCTGGAAGAGCAACTTGCTTAGCTGGGGGTTTGAACCAATCACCACCTGATTTCAAGCCTTGTACATAACTGACTGAAATACTGTGCTCCATTTTAGAAGAATTAACCCTTTCCCAAACGACAAATTTTAGACTGGTCCAAATTGAAAGAGGTTGCAGATGACAATTTTAAATTTGATGAAAATGGCAGAAAGTTCTCAAAAAGGGTAGAAAACACTGTGGGAAAAGGAGAAATTGCTCGTTACGATCAATTTCTGCTTTTCCCACAGTGTTTTCAAAAGACTTGTATTGCAGACATGTGAAAACCAGGGCTTGTTTGGGAAAGGGTTAAGTAAGGTTTGCTCTGGAATAATCATTGTCAGGCTCATCTCTGACCTTGTTTCTAACTGTTCTAATAAAATTATCTTGTTTTTTTTTGTAACGAACAATCTAGAAGCAAATGAGCCGCGCTCTTTCAAAAGGGGGGATTTAACCCTTTCCCAAACAACAAATTTTAGACCCTTCCAAATTGAAAGCATCTGCAGACGACAAATTTAAAAGTGGTACAAATGAACTGAAGTTTTTTGATTGGGTAGAAAACATTGTGGGAAAAGGACAAAATGCTGGTTACCAGCATTTCCTCCTTTTCCCACAATGTTTTCAAAAGGCTTCTTCCTCAAGGTCGTGAAAACAAGGGAATGTTTGGTAAAGGGTTAATGCATTTCCATGCTGCTTGATACCAAGCAAATACTCACATGATAATGGATCCAATACGTCCATTTATTCTAACTGCAAACTGAATCATGAGGTAAACTGGTCCTTTGTGCTGCACAAAATTGATTAATATCAAAAAGTTTCGGCCCAGCTTAGCCTGCCCAGCTGCAATGAGTCCCCTTTTCACACAGCATGGCTCAAACATTTTTTATTGGTTTATTCCATACAAAATACAGGCCAACATTATTCCCACTGCAATCTTGATTTAATCAGTCCATTTTTTTTTTGGCATCAAAAACATGAAATTGGTTGTCAAGGTAACCAACAGTTTTTGTGAAACTTGGTTTAACTCTTTACCACACAATCCCAAGTTTTAACGACCCTGTGAAAGAAGCCTTTTTGTCGTCTGCAAATGCTTTCAATTTGGATTGGTCTAGAATATTGTCGTTTGCTAAAGAGTTAACTCTTTACCAAACTACAAAATTTTAGACCTGTCCAAATTGAAAGCATTTGCAGAGCAAAAATTTTAAATGTGACTCAAAACTAAAATATCTCTTTTGAAATGTAGAAACATTGTGGGAAACGGAGGAAATGCTGGTTACCAGCATTTCCTGCTTTTCCCACAATGTTTTCAAAAGCTTTCTTCCATGGGCTCGTTAAAACTGTGGATTGTGTGGTAAGTGATTAACTGTATTCCTTTACGAAACAGTCCAAGGAACAAACCTGTAGGATTGGTATTCAAGGGGTCCTAGGTTTGACCCTCACCCTTGGCGCTGGATTTTTCATGGAAGTGTCCTTGACTGATTGGTTGATTGACTGATTAAATGGTGTTTTAAGCCGCTATCAACATTATTTCAGCCACATCACAGTGTCAATTCACAGCGATATGACTGCAATGTTGAAAGCACAGTGCAACAATTTTCCACCAAACGATGAGTGTAAGTCTTTACTACTATGAGGGAGATTGATTAACCGTATTGGATTTAATGCCATTTTCAAGTTTGTGTGGAAAATGGTTCACTGTAGTAAAGAAAAACTACTGAGTTTTGACTACAACTAGGGTCCCGAGTGGCTCAAAGTACTTGTCAGCTTGCGTTCTGGATTCAAGCCTCATTGGAAGCAATGAGGTTTTTTTTATAAGAGTGTCCTTGGGCAAGACACCTCCTAGCCCTAGCCTAGTACCTTTGAGACCCAGGACATACATGATTATCTGAGCTGTCACCATGATATGAGTGAAATGATGTTGACAGCGGCATAAAGCAGCATTCAATCAATCACTTGAATACATCTATGCTATCAGCGCTTTGATTTTACAAGCCATCAACTTGTCCTCTTTCTTTTTTTACTTTGTTATCCTTCAGTTTTTCTCCTGGTAACAGGGTCTGAGAGAACGATCATGTATCAAGTCTTTCAACTTTTGAAAACATTGTGGAAAAGGACCAACCGCTTGATAATTTTCATCCTTCCTGTACAACAAAATTTTAAACTTACAAATTCAAATCAAGAGCACTTGCAGAAGACATAAATAAATGTGGCTTAAATCAAAGAATTTGTTTTTGAATGGGTAGAAAACAATTGCAGAACCAGTATTTTCTCCTTTTCCCACAATGTTTTGTAAACAAAAAAAAAAAACCTACTCCTCAAGGTTATTAAAACATGAGTTTAATTGGTACAAAGTTAACTCTTTTAAGTCTTTACCAAAATGACAAAATTCCAGACTAGCCAAATTGAAAACATTAACTAACTTTATGCTCCACAAAAATTCTGTCGGGAGCTTGAAAAGGTTTTTTTGAGAAAGCAGACAACAAAATAAATGTGATTTAACCCTTTACCACACAATCCCAACTTAATCCCGACCCTGAAAAAGAAACCTTTTGAAAACACTGTGGAAAAAGGAGAAAATGCTGGTAACCAGCAATTTCTCCTTTTTCCACAATGTTTCCTACTCTATCAAAGACAGATTCCATCATCTGAGCCACAGTGAATTTGTCGTCTGCAAATGCTTCAATTAGGACCCATCTGAAATTTTATGGTGTGGTAAAGAGTAAAATTTAGACATGTTTTTTGGAAGCATGGAAAACATAGTGGGGTGGGGGAAATGCCAATTAATGGCATTTTCTCCTTTCCCCACATTGTTTTTGTAAACCTTACACCTCAGGATTATTTAAACATGAGATTAATTAGCACAGAATGAACTTGTAAGTCATAAATATATCAGTAGGGCTGTCACGATATACCGGTATACCGGTATATTGCATATTGCAATATAATTCAAAGTCAATACGTACCGCGATACAAACTTCATGTACTGTTTTTTTTTTTGCGATATTTTCTAGTTTCGATGTATTTTCGGTTTATTTTGATCTGGTCATTTCTAATACGTCATGGTCATGCAAACGCTTATCACTATTGCGTATGAAATTAAACTTAGTGCGTATGAAATTAAACTAGCTGCCTGTTGTCTATCGGACGGTTACGGGTACCAGTTTAGTATGAAAGCAGACTAGGGCATACTTGATTCATGATTGTCAATATTTTATGGTCACAACCAATTCAATCCAAGCCACGCAATGCCGAGTCTCCAACGTGATGTTAAAAACATCTTAAGTTACAGATTTTTAAAAACAGGAATATGATAATAAAATTCATCAATATGATAATTAAATTAATGGGAAGTGTGTGCAAATTATACTGAAGTTTTTTCTTGTAATCCTACTTGATTGCATCTGCATTTTCTGAATCGAGTATGACCATATCAACAATGGCTGCCAACACTAATGCTATAGATGCAACCACCGCGGTTACGGTAAAATACCGAATAAGAAGGCAAAATCCGATATTTGGAATCAGTTTTGTTGAGATTGGGTGATTTAATTGATTCACCTTCACTTTTTTTGAAGAATTAAACCTGAATCATGAATAGCAAAGGTATTTTTTTTTTTTAAATATTAATTTTAACATGGACGCGAATTTTGTGGTACATATCGCAATACGGTTCCTGTGTATTGCAATATTTTGTGGTACACTTAAGGCGTATCGTGACAGCCCTATATATCAGTGCTTTCAGCTCTTTGATTTCTGAACCACTAATATTCCGGAGTCTGTCATTCTGTTATCTCTTGTTTTTTCTCATCAGTGGGGAGGAAAACGATCCAATTTTCCACTTCACCAACCTTTAATTTCCTTTCAAGTGTTTGCAGACAACAGTTTTAGATCACTGATCACCTATAACCCTTTCCATGCTAAACGCTTTACCACACAGTCCGATGTTTTAACAGTCCTAAAGAAGAAAACTTTTGGAAAACATAATGTGGTAACCAGCATTTTCTCTTTCCCCCTACAATATTTTCAATGCTTCCAAAGAAAAGCCTCATTATATGAGTGGTATTTACTTTCTTGTCTCCAAAATTAATACTTTTAATTTGGATGGGTCTAAAATTCTGTCTTCTGGTAACAGATTTTACTCTTATCCTGCTAAATAAAAGAAATGGAACTTTCAAACGGATAGTAAAAACCCAATTTTTCTGATTTCAAAGGTTTCTTTAAGGAAAGATATCTCCGTATCTGACAGTGTAGATCAAAGATCAGACTGCACATTCTGTGCAGTCTGATCTTGATCTACACTGTCTGCAAAAGGTCAGTGAGTCTCGCTTGGCAGCCTAATGGTTAAGTCTTTATTTGCCAACAGAATCTCAGGCTAAATCCTAGACCGAATTAAAAGCATTGCACACAACAAAAAAAGAATGCCAACAAAATGAGAAGTTTTATAATCGAAAGGGTGGAAAACATTGTGGGAAAAGGAGTCTTTCAAAATGGTGGTAATGAGTATTTTCTCCTTTTCCCACAATGTTTCTGAAAGCCTCTTGCTCCTGGATCATCAAAAACTAGGATTGTTTTGTAAAGGGATAATCTTTTGACAACATTCTGTGGTCCAGCTCAGCAAATGTTTGATGTTTAATCTCATTTTCAACATTATTTTATTTGTATCATGTTGACCATGTAGTGCACCAAACAATGCTTTCTGACTTTCTTTTACCAGTAACATACAAATATTATTCCTAAGCCACTTGCTGCTTTTCCACAGAAAGTATGAAGAGACAATGTTGTGCAGTGAGAATGGAATGACTCCTTTCACAAAGACCATCATGATTTTGCCCGAGCTTGGACTGGAAAGAGAAAATCTCTCAATCTAATTCTCTGTTGCAAGGCCTTGAGACAGAAGGCTTCTGAAAACATTGTGGGAGCATTTACACCTTTTCCAATAATGATTTCTCCCTGTTCTAAGACAAATTATTTCATTTGAATTGTATTTAACTCTTTACTACACAACAAGGCTTTAGACTTGCCCAAATCAAATGCATCTGCAGATGACAAATTCACTGAAGCCAAAATCGAAGTTTTCATCACATAAGCCATGTAAAGTTGTGATCCCTGGGCTAGGGCCAATTTTAACTCCAGAGCTATGATTTCACTTATCTTTGGTAGGGGTTCCCTAGATATTGCTACTTGCCAAATTTGATGGCCCTGTGCTTACTGGTCAGGAACTAGAAGATAATGAACCCATGTAAAACTTGTGACCTCCAGGACAGGGCAAATTTTGACCCCATGGCTGTAATTAGAAGAAATCTGGTAAAAGTCTTTGAGATGAAGCTACAAAATTTTGCAACCCTAGGCCTTATGTTTTTGGACAAGAAGATTTTTAAAGATTTTTCAGTGTTGTTGCCATGGCAACCAGAGTATATTACAGGAATCAAATTCTTTGAAGAAATTCTGAGGAAGGCTATGGTAGGAACATTTCTGTGAAGTTTCATCAAAATTGGATATATAGTTAGAGAGAAGAAAGTGTTTGAAATTAAAGTTGACACACAGATGGACAGAGGGAAGGATACATGATGGACACAAAGCCATGACAATTAGGTTTGCTGGCCTTTGGCCAGTGGAGCTAAAATGGAGAAATTGCTGGTACCAGCATTTTCTATCATTTCCACAATGTTTTCTACCATTTCAAAAACAGACAGTCATGATCTTTTGAGCTACACTGAATTTGTTGTCTGCAAAGCTTAGTGCTTTTAATTTGTACAAGTCTAAAATTTTGCTGCGTGATATTAAGAATTATTACCAACAATCCTGAGTATTATCAAAGAAAGAAAGAAAGCTCTCAATAAAACACTGTGGGAAAAGGAGAAAATGCTAGTAACCAGTATTTTCTCTTTTTCCCACAAGGCTTTCTACTCAATTAAAGGCAAGTATCATCATTACAGCCATATTTGATTTGCCATTTGCAAATGCCTTGAATTTCAACATTAAAATCTATTTGAGTGGTACAGAGTGAACTAAATAATTACTTTGTATTCGGACTAATTTTTACCCTTTACTACACAATTCTGAGTTTTAACAACCCTGATGAATAAAACTTTTGAAAACATTGCTGGAAAAAGGAGAAGAATGCTGGTAACCAGGATGTTGTCTACTTTTTCAGTCAAAAATTCCATAACTAAAGCCACAATGAATCTGTCATCTGCAAAGGCTTTGAACTTTGACCAGTCGCAAGTTTTGTTGTTTGGTAAAGAGCTAAATTTTGCTACATGTATGTGGTAAAGAGTGGAGACAAGATTTTCATCCAAGAAACTTTTCCAATTAGTCAAGACTGTTGACACAGTAGAGACAATATTTTATCACAAATTGGCATCCACTGATTTATTTCTTCACCGACAAATAACGGATTGCTGATAGAAAAACGAGAAGTTTTCTGATAATTCAGATAAAAACAAGCATATTCTTCCAAGCCAATGTGCTGCTTTTCGGCAAAAATGTTGAAAAAGCGCCATAACTCTTTGAAATATATTTCAACTCTTTACCACACATGGGGTGTTAAAAGTCAGAATTGTGTGGTAAAGGGTTAAGAGTTACCTGCCATTCTGGTACAGGTCCCCTTCTGATTGTCATCAACTAACCCAAGTTTGAAGTACTTGTAAATATCTTCAGTAGTAATGGATGGATGGATGGATGGATGGAGAGGTGGATATGTGGGTGGATGGATGTAAACATCTTCGGTAATAGTGGATGGATGGATGGGTTGGTGGGTGGTTGGATGGATGGTGGGATGGATCAATGAAACAATAAATGAAGTTTTATGGCCCACCGATAGCGATGGTCATACATGCACGAGGTGTCTTGAGTAATAAAAGAGATGCATGTCAGAAAATGTCTAAGATTTTGCACAATGACAACTAAGACAATGGCACGGCTTTAACAAGACTTTGGTGAATTCTTTGGAAAACAGCCTCACTGATAAATTAATCAATCAGTCAATAAACCAACCAACCAACCAATCAATCTTTCACATCTACAGTTGCAGTCCTGTGGCCAGTGTAGATCAGGAGCAGCCTGCACAAAACATGCAGTCTCATTTTTGATGAACACTTCCTGCTATGCTCCCCACATTAAACATTTGTAGTCGCAAAGAGCAGGAGATTGGCTAAACTATGACAGGAATATCAATTTTTCCACCCTAAGTTCTAACAATAAACCACAATATTCTAACAGAACCAATCTTTGGTTATCAACCCTTTACCAGACAACAAAATTTTAGCCTTGTCCAAATTGAGAGCATTGGCAGACGACAATATCAATCTGGCTAAAATGATGGAAATTTTATTTGATAGGGTAGAAAACATAGTGGGAAAAGGAGAAAATGCTGGTTACCAGCATTTTCTCCTTTTCCCACAATGTTTTTAAAACGCGTCTTTCCCTGGGGCGTCAAAAGGTGGCATTGTGCAGTAAAGGTTTAATCAGTAAGATGACAAACAACAAAGATTTATTACAACTGTCCATTTTGTTCTATAAATGTCTTTCTGTCATTTTCAGAAACACATATATTGTATTACCATGGTAACTGTATCTCCAGAAGCAAATTTTAAAATAATAGGATAGCTATATTCCCTTACATGATGATTTTAGACTCTTCCAACACGAAGATAGAGCTGTGAATCCTAAAATAGTGTGGTTTTGTTTGGTTGGTGTTTAATACCTTTTTCAACATTTTTATCATGATGGCCAGTGCACCTATCCATGCTTTCCTGTGGTTTCTTTTACCAGTACTTTGCACAATATTCCTTACAAGCCACAGACTGCTTTCCCACAAACGAGGATTGTCCAACCCCACCCACCCACATTTTAAACTGTTATCAGACATCATCAAACCAGGCATGCTGACCAAGTTTTCATGAGTATCAGATTGAAAACCTCCAGGGTGCACACAAGGGTTTTCTAAGATTTAGCCAAGTGACCTACATTTTGACCAAAGACTTGTCCAAGATGCCATCAAGACAAATATTCTGCAGAAGTTTCACGAGTCTCAGACTTAAAATGAGGCCTCTAGCAAGCAAACAAGTTTTTTCTATGATTTTGCCCGATGAATAAGTTTTTTGAGTATTGGACTGAAAGTGTGGCCTCTAGAGTGCATACAAGTAACCTTACATGACCAGATTTCAAACTCATCTAAGATATTATCATGGCAAACATTCTGACCATGTTTCATGAGTATCATACTAAAAATGTGGCCTTGGTAGGCTTACAGTGCACACAAGTTTTTCTGTACTTGGTCCGGTAGCCTACTTTTTGACCTAACAAGATGCAATTTCAAACTTGTCCAAAATATCATCAAGACAAACATTCAGACCAAGTTTCATGAGTTTAAGACTGAAAATATGGCCTCCAGAGTACACATAAGGTTTTTCTAAAATTTGACCCAGCAACCTACTTTTTGACCCAGTTTCAAGTTTGTTCAAGATTTTATTAAGACAAACATTCTGACCAAGTTTCGTAAGTATTGGACTGAAAATGTGCCCTAGACTCTTTACCAAATGACAATTTTAGACATCCAAATTCAAACCATTTGCAGACAATACAATGAATATGACTCAAAAATTGAAATTTGTTTCCAAAAGGGTAGAAAACATTGTGGGAAAAGGAGAAAATGCTAGTTACCAACCCAACTACGGGCAACACAATTGACAGACACAGCACAATTACATAAACTCACTTCGTGTTCAGGGGTGCTAAAAATGCAGGTAACCAGCATTTTCCCCACAATGTTTTCTACTCTTCAAAGAAACAAATTTCAATATTTGAGGTACATTTATCTTGTCATCTACAATTGCTCCCATTTTGAGATGTATAAAATGGTGTTGCCGAGCCCTGATAAGTCTGTAGGGGCTGTACAATACTTAAAGAGTGTCGCTGGTTTGATCCCTGGCTGGGCCATTTTCTTTCTGAGGATTGACGATAGTCATTGGGACAGGATTCATTCCTCTCTCACCGCTGACCATTGTTTTAACGATGGTTATGTGGGAAAGCACCAGTGGCTTGGAAAGAATATTTAGCATAATCAAGAAATTCCAGGAAAGCATGGATAGATGCACCAGCCACCGCGATACAACTGAAATAATGTTGAAAACAGTTTTAAACAGCATACAATCAATCAATCACTAAAATGGTGTTGACTCTGCTGAATAGTTGAAGTTGAAAATAGTAAAATGACCAAAGATCTTTGATTGACTTTGTAATATTATTAGACATCCAGCTGAAAGAAACTGATTACACATGTAAACAGAGAGAGAGAGGGGGGGAGAGAGGGGAGGGTAAAAGAGAGACTGGAGAGAGAGAGAGACAGAGATATTCAACCTTACAATAAAGTGGAATATTGGAAAAAAATAACCCATCCTTCTACTGTGTGACAGACTCAACAACAGGAAATGACAGAATTATTGTAAGTTAACATGAAGTCTATCGTGAAATCTATCCAGGCAGCATTCATAGAGACTCAACAGGTATTTATAAGAGTTTGTGGAATATCTGACTTTGGAATTTTTGTAAATTGTTCACATGCATATGGTGCTCCATTCTACAGGTAGGATAACTTTAAATCTTTACCAAATGGCATCATTTTGGACTTGTCCAAATCAAAAGCACTTGCAGATGACATATATTGTGGCTCAAAAAGTCCAAATTGTCTTTGAAATGGTAGAAAACATTGTGGTAAACGGAGAAAATGCTGGTTAACTCTTTATCACATGATATAAATGTAGACAATCATGTCCAAGTTGAGAGCAATTTAAATATGGCTTAAATAATGAAATTTGTCAATATGGTAGAAAACCTTGTGGGAAACGGAGAAAAAGGCTGGTTACCAGCATTTTCTCCTTTCCCACGATGTTTTCAAAAGCCTCTTTCCTCAGGGTCTTTCAAACTGGATTTGGTAAAGGGTTAAAAAGTCATCCTTACAGCGAGAGAAAAAAGAAAGCTTTTAATATTTAATAGACTGAAGAATTGTTCAGAATGTAGTCAGCTGTGTAAACATAAATAAATTACCTAAATATATGGTTTAATGGATAAATACATATTACAGAAATTTTTCATTTAAAACTGGAAATGTCACAATGTCACAACGAAATGAAATGCATTTTCTATCAGTCATAATCTATGCAACCTTGCAACCATCAAGGCCAACATTTGGCAGGGAGATACAAGAAAGATTATAGTTTGATGAAACAAGAGCACCGCATGTGGGTGCAATAAAATAAGAGCACAGCATACAGGTTCCAACACTCTGCTGCGTTTGCTTGATTTTCAGTGAAAATTCTAAGTCAAAAAAGGGGGCATAACTGTGCCAAAAATACTTTGCTTACCTTCCCTTGTTGTATAGGTACCCTTTGGTTGTTAACAACTTGTCCAAGTTAGAGGTAAATATCTTTGGTAATAAAAATGATGTTATACAATGTCAAAGTTTTTGCATGACAATGCAGATGACAATGCAGATGCAGATGATGATAATGCCAGGGCTATGACAATGACTCAATGTTTTCTTTGAAAACAGCCCAGCTAAAAAGAGAAGAAATGGGTTAAAACAGGCTGAAAATGAGTATAGATGTATCTTTAACCCTTTACCACACAATCCAGACTTTCAACGACCCTGGGGAAGAAGCCTTTTGAAAACATTGTGGGAAAATGAGAAAATGGTAGTAACTAGCATTTTCTCCTTTTCCCACAATGTTTTCTACCTTTTCCAAAACAAATTTCAGTTTTTGAGTCACATTTATTTTGTCGTCTGCAAATGCTTTCAATTTGGAAACATCCAAAATGTTGTTGTTTGGTAAAGCGTTGACTATTGACCAGATGACAAAAAATTTTAGACTTGCCCATCTTGAATGCATTTCGCAGGCAATAAAATAAATGTAACTCAAATGATGGTATTTGTCCAAGAAAGGGTAAAAACATTTTGGAAAAAGGAGAAAATGCTGGTTACCAGTCTCACTCATTGCAAGCAGACTGAACAAAAATTGCCAATGAAACATGGGGCTTAAATGATCAGGTTTGTCTTTGAAAGGGTAGAAAACACTGTGTGTTGAGGTGAACATGCTAACTGAAAACCAATTTGGCTAAATTGATGAGGTTTGTCATTCAAAAAAGGGTAGAAAGCAGTGTGGATAAGGGAGGAAAAGTTGGTTGCAAATATTTGCAGATAACAAACGTGACTAAAAAAATGATGTTTGTCGTCGAAAGGGTAGAAAACATTGCTTGATAAAGAGAGTAGTTATGTTAATTGCAAATATTTGCAGACAATGAATTTGGCTCAATCGGCAAGGTTTGTTATTAACCGTTTTACTGAACAATCCTAAGTTTTAACGACCATGAAGAAGAAGCCTTTTGAAAACATTGTGGAAAAAGGAGAAAATGTTCGTAACCAGCATTTTCTCCTTTTTTCACAATGTTTTTCACCCATTCAAAGACAAATTCTATCATTTGAGTCACATTTCAATTGTAGTCTGCAAATGCTTTGAATTTGGAAAAGTCTAAGTTTTTGTCATTTGGTAAAGAACAAGAAAAAAATGTTGTAATTTAGCATTGGGGGTACAAGAGAACATTATGGTTACCAGCATTTTCTCCTTTACCTACAATATTTTAAAAGCTTTCCACTTCAATAAGGTAAAACAAAGGATTGTTGGTTCGGGCTTGAAAGGATCAAAGCCCATTATTGATTTGCATGCCAAGTTTATCGTTATTCATATTGTGATAAATTGTATTAGTCTTTCTGAATATATGAATATTACAGATCACAATATTTGTTAACTCTTTACAAACTACAAATATTAGACTGGTCAAAATTAAAAGCATTGCAGACAACAAAATACTTGTTGCTAAAAACGTGAAATTTGTCTGTGAAAGGGTAGAAAACATTGTGGAAAAAGAAGGAAATGCTCCTTTTCCCAGGATGTTTCTAAAAGCCTTCTTTTTCAGGATTGATAAAACTTGAGACTGTTTGGTAAAGTATTAATGCTATGTTTTAATGACCTTTGTAAGTACTGTGGTAAAAGAAGAATCATATTATATGAATATTGTAGATTATCAAAACATTTGAGTAATGTTCTGTGAAAAAGTAGTCCAACAATTTACCAAACGACAAAATTCTAACCTTGTCCAAACTGAAAGGATGTGCAGACCACAAAAGTAACAGTAATCCATGAAGGGACTAGAGAACATCGTGGGAAAAGGAGAAAATGCTGGTTACAAGCATTTTCTTCTTTTCCCACAATGTTCTATAAAGCCTTCTCCTTGAGGATTGTTAAAACTCAGGATTCTGTGGTAAAGGATTAATGACCCCAATATCATCAATAACAGTCAATAGTTAACAGTACAAACTTTCACATAACAGCGTGGACTTGTGGACTTATCTGCGGACTTTCTCTCTCCAATCATTCCCCAATACTGACAGGGCTCAACGCTCCAACAGTGTTCCTAATTACTACGATTGATTTCTTGGGAAACCTGTTTCTTTCTGCATCTAAATTGATTCCCTCTCTCTCTCAGTGTCAATTTCTCTGTCTGCTTTTCTCTCTCTCTGGTCCTTTTTCCATCCACCACTTCCTCACCTCGTTTTGTTTCTCTTTCTTTTTTTTTCTCACTCTCTTTGCCTCTTGTCTATTTCTTCCCCCTCTTGTCTATCTCTCTCTCTCTCACTCTGTCTGTTTGACCAATGTTTTATCTATCTTTTTATTAGGAAAGACCTTATATTCAGTTATTTTACCCTTTCAATGTCCCTGATAAGAAGGCTATTGAAGACACTGTGGGAAAAAGAGGAAATGCTGGTGACTAGCATTTTCTCCATTCTCCACAGTGTTTTCAGTTCATTTGTATCAATTTCAAAATTGCTGTCTGCAAAATTAATGCTTTTAATTAGAGCGTAGAAACGCTGATACCAGCATTTTCTACTTTTCCCACAATGTTTTCAAAAGGCTTCTTCCAAAGGGTTGAAATAACTGGGGATTTTTTCGTAGGGGGTTAAATTAAATCTCTAACATATTCACAACTACATTTATCGACATTATTACACATATAAGATGTAAATGGAAGTGCATGTTTTCGAAAGGTTTTTTTATCTCAAAGTTTTTAAAACCCATGTACCATTTTGTCCCTTATTATCGCTCCCCCTCTAATTAATGCTCCCCCAGCTTTTTTCTAACTAAAAATAAACTTACTAGACAGCCAATCCATTGGACAAAGTTGAAATAATCAGCTGGAATACACTTATGGTATTGACATAATCCTAATTATTTCATAAATCGATGTCACTAACACCTAACTATCCAAATATACATACGCTGCTGATAACAAAGTGTTATCCAACTTAGAAAAACTTTAAGAAAGTGGAAGTATCCTAGACCAATGTCACACATTAATTGTGAATGCAATTTTAATTCCAAATGAATCATAATCAGTGGTAAAATTGATAATCTGCATTAACTATAGTGGGTTTCTCAGTGGTAGACAAATCTACAGTAGTAAAGAGTTAATTGGCCCCCTTTTGGAAAATGTGTTGCCCCAGGGGCGTTAAAAAGAGACAATACAGTATGGCCCATAAATGGCCCTAAATTTGGAGTAAGAAAATCCCTCTGCTACCAAACATAAAATTTGGCAAGATTGCTACGATTAGGTAACAATTTTTTTTTTATTTACAGCTAGATTTTTGGAAATTTGGCGTCACAGAGCTTCATGCCATTTTGATATTTTGGGTATTTTGTATTTTTGCGGAAAATGCCAAAATGCTAAAAAACTCTTTTATCATAATTAAAGTACATGTATATGGCAATCACAATTACACTAAATTCTCCCAAAATTTTAATCATGATGTCTTCAGAGGAAAAAAATTAGCCATGCTCTGTGAAAAGGGGTTTCAGAGCAAAAAAAAAAAGGTACTGACTCATGTAAGCCTGCACAGTACACACAGGCTGACAACTGGGTCAAAACTTTTTGTTATTTGTAAAGTTTTTGCATGTTAGGACTGTAACACCTCCGGATTCAGCTGGTTGTTATACAAAATGGACTTTATGGATCCATGATGATGTGATGACTTGCTTGGTATAAAGCATTACAGAGATGCATAAAACCCCCTTTTGCCAGAGCATTCGTCAATTGCAAAAACCAATAAATTTCGTGAAACAATGACAATGCGAAAAGAAAAAACAGAAGGAATATAGACCCAAAGTAATACTGGGGAAAGGAAGAGTTAGTGGGAAAAAAAATAACAAGACTAAAATCAATTTTTTCCCAGAGTATCATTGATGGCAAATCGACCATTACTCTCTCATTCAACAGGTTTATATCGCAGCTTTATCTGCCACGTACCTAACATGTAATTACTCTCGGTGGAATAACAGTGGAATGGTGGGGAACTGTCGATGGTTATAATAAAGTAATCTTATAGACAGGGCTGTTATTGAAGTGTTGTTACCGTTGTTACAGAGGTAAATTAAGTGAAAATATAGATAAGAATTCCTTGATTAAATCTGCTAACACCTAATAAACCATGGAATTACCCTTTGGTTACAGTATTCCCAACTTGCCTCTTAACTCTTTACCACACGATAATTGATGTCCATGGTTGTGAAGTATGTCTCATAACCATAAGGGAGGGTGTCAATTTTGGGACTGTTCCTTGGCCCACAAATTTGGCACTAGTACTAGTGTAGTTTCCGGGAAGCAGAAGTAAGAGAGATGAGTAGAAGTTGCAAGAACTTGTTTCCCAATTTATGTAAAATAAATATGTTTTAACTAAAATTCCACATGACAAAATTTTAGACTAGTCTAAATTGAAAACATTTTCTGACAACAAAATGAATTAGAATCAAAAATTGAAATTAGTAAACCTTGTAGGAAAGGTGAAAATGCCGGTTATCAAATGTGGCTCGAAAGATGAGATTTGCTCTTAAAAGAGGAGAAAAGATTGTGGGACAAGGAGAAATTACTTGTTACACAGAAATTTCTCTTTTTCACATATTTTCAAAAGCTTTCCTTCCTGGGGATGATTAAAACTCTAGATTGTGTGCTTTTGTCTGAAGTATTTCAGTATAGCCAACAGTGTAGAACAAAGATCTGACTGCACATTTTGTTGAGAATGATACTGATCTATACTGGCTGCAAAATTGTAATAGGGGTGCTTTAAAGGCCAAGTGGCTGACAAAAGTAAACAATGCAGGTGCTAAAATGCATTTTTCAGATGCATTTCTTTAAATTAATTTTTCAAGTAACATATTGTGATGATTTTTTTTTTCAATCAAGGCAGGTTTTTTCCTGATAAGTATTTCCAATCAATTTTCAAACAAAAGCAGTTATTTAAATATTTTTCCATATAATATCCTTAAGAGATGCTCTCTTAACAAGCCCAGACAATTAAAAAACTAGCCTTCATTTTTGAATTTGCTCTCAAATCAACTCTTTACCATATGACAAAAGTTTCAGAAATGTCCAAATTGAAAGCATTATAGCAGACAACAAACAAGTTGTTGCTTAAATCAAGGGGGTTTGTCTATGAAAAGGATAGTGCTAGTCTGTATTCACCAACCATGCATGATTCTTAAGACCATTCTCAGTCTTATTCTTCAAAATTTTCTAAATTTGAAAGAAACACAATTTCTGATTCACTAAAGCAAATGGCTTAGCCAATCAAAAGTGTCAACCCTTTACCAGACGACAAAATTTTAGCCTTGTCCAAAGTGAAGACATCTGCAGACAACAATTTCAATGGGGCTCAAATGGTGCAATTTTTCTTTGATAGGTTGGAAAACATTGTGCAAAAAGGAAAAAATGCTGGTTACCAGCAATTTCTTCTTTTCCAACAATGTTTTCAAAAGGCGTCTTTCCCAGGGGCGTTAAATGATTGATTGATTGATTGATTGATTGATTGTATGGTGTTTAACGCCGTTTTCAACATTATTTTAGTTATATCGCGGCGGCCAGTGCACCTATCCATGCTTTCCTGGAGTTTCTTTTACCAGTACTCCGCACAATATTCTTTCCAAGCCACTGGCTGCTTTCCCACATAACCATCGTCGAAACAATGGTCAGCGGTGAGAGAGGAATGAATCCTGTCGCAATGACTATCATCAATCCTCGGAAAGAAATTGGCCGAGCCAGGGATCGAACCAGCGACCTCCTGTTCTCAAGTCCTGTATCTTACCGACTGAGCTACAGGGGCTTGGCTCCCAGGGGCGTTAAAAGGCGGCACTGCGCGGTAATGGATTAAGACTGAGAATGTTCTTTAGAATGGTTGAGGAATACGGACCCAGGATTTAAGTCGGCATTATAACCCGCTTTTTCACCGGCATTTAACTGGAAGCTAAATTGCAGAGAGGATTTGATAAGGAAAACACCAATTTTGGAAAAAAAGAGAAAAATGCTGGTCACCAGCATGTAAATCAGGCTTAGGGTGACATCTTGGTTACAAGCATTTGCTACTTTTCCATAATGTTTCAGAAGGACTCTTTCTCTGCATTTCATGATCATGGTAACACAGGATGGTCTATTTCAATAGGTCTCTTTCTCGGCATTTCATAATCATGGAATTTACCCTGGACAGTCGTAGAAAAAGTTCATAACCATATTCCTATTCAAAGGACACCTTAACTTGCTTTTGAGCCGAGTCTGGTTCAACATTAGTCTGAACATGAACTCTGTCTAATCTTGAATGTACACTGTCTGTTACTATGATAACTCTTTCCCAAGAAGCTGCCACTTTAGACATGTCCAGCCTAAAAACAATTGCTGATGACAACTTCACCAAGACTCACATAACGTGTTTGTCTTGGAAGTGAAGAAAACATTGTGTGAAAAGGAGAAAATGCTGGCCTTTTTTTAAGACTGCTTTACACTTTACCACACAGAAAAAATTTAGACTTATACAAACTAAGAGGATATGCAGACAACAATTTAGTTGTTGCTGAAATGAAGGGATTTATCTTTCAAAGGGTAGAAAGCATTGTGGGAAAAGAACATGTTGTTTAACCCTTTCCCAAACAAGCCCTGGTTTTCACGTGTCTGCAGTACAAGTCTTTTGAAAACACTGTGGGAAAAGGAGAAATTGCTCGTAATGAGCAATTTCTCCTTTTCCCAGAGTGTTTTCTACCGTTTTTGATAACTTGCTGCCATTTTCATCAAATTTAAAGTTGTCGTCTGCAAACTCTTTCAATTTGGACCAGTCCAAAATTTGTCGTTTGGGAAAGGGTTAACTGGCATTTTCTCCTTTTTCCTAGCGTCTTCAACAGTCCTCTCCTTTAGGGTTACTAAACTATCTTTATGTTTGTATGTTGTTTAATGTTATTTTCAACATTATTTCAGTATATCGCAGCAGCCAGTGCGACTGTCTATGCTTTCCTGGGGTTTCTTTCACCAGTACTCAGCAAAATATTCTTCCCAAACCACTGCCTACTTTCACACATAGCCATCGCTGAAACAATGATCAGCGTAGAGAGAAGAATGAATCCTGTCTCAATGACTATCATCAATCCTTGGAAAGAAATTAGCCGGAGACAGGAACTTAGGCTAGTTAAAACTTGGGATTGTGTAGCTAAGGAGTCAACATTAAGTTGATTGTTAAAATGTAAAACAGCTTTGAAATTTTAACATGTGAGCCTTTTTATACCTCTGCCTGATGATGTCCATTAAAATGTAGGACTCGTAACCTTGAGGCCCCAGGTTCAAACCTCACTAGAAGCACAGGGTTTTTCATGGGAGAGTCCTTGGACAAGACATTTCAGAGCCCAGCCTAGTGAAGCCCAGGACACACATGAATATGCAAGCTGTCGCAATGATATGACTGAAATAATGCTGAAAGCGACATCAAACAATCATTTTATCTCATATTTTTCATGATCATCTTTTTTCTCATTTCTATTTCCAGATTTTATTCAAGATGACAAAAATACAACAGATCATCCAAGAATAATAAGAATGCAGGATAACTGACTTCTAAACAAACACAGATAACTCTATAAATGTCTTGGAATACAATTAAAACAGGTTTAAAATTTGTCTAAGTGACTGACTCTCCTTTAACTTCTGTTTAACCCTTAAAGAGTCATTCACTTTTTTACTTACCTATGCAGCCAGTGTAGATCAAGATCAGAATGAGCAAAACATGCAGTCTAATCTTTGGTGTACACTGTTCACTATGCTGAGACATTCTGAACAAGGGTAATCTTGACACTGCTATTATCATGGTCTTCTTTTTCAAGATTGAAAGTATCTGTTGGGTTTAATTTGCACCTAAAGGGTTAAAATCTTTTTGGTGATTCTATACAAGTCATCCAAGTTACAACAGAAGCTTGATTGTTTCAGGAATAAAGCCTCTCTCCAAGAATGATCAACTATCTCTTCTAAATGGGTTCATAGAATGATTTTGCCTCAGACTTCTCTATATACTTCTGTATTGACAAGAATAACATCTTTTGAACAGAACAAGGTTCCAACTCCAACATTCTGGAATTCTGACTTGAAACATAAACTTGGATACTTTAACGATACAAAGATATTGAGTGAAATTGATTTTGATCTGAATCACTCAAATACATTACAAGTAACACCTAGTCTTGGTAGGACAGAAGCTTTAGCAGGTAAATCGATCAGCTCTGTGACACAGGTTTATGATTCAACACTAAAATCAGTGAATTATAGTATAAACTCTACACATTCAACGATGACAACTAACATCATCTCAGCTTTGATGGAAAACACCGTGGAAGAAGCCCATGAAGCTCGTAACCGTGTAATGTTGTTGGTGTTGATTGGAATTTTCATGTTTATCAGTTTGTTTATAACAATTGCCGTGTTTGTAATGTGTAAGAAGAAGAATTCTGTATTCATGTTACAGAAATGTGAACAAGAGTCAGATCTTGAACTTGACGAGATTGAGGAGGTTCACACAGAAGCTGACACATCTGAATCAGAGTATGAACAAATAGCAGACTCCGGGAAAGATCTTAAACATTCCGAATCCTATCCATGTCTCAGTAAACTGAAATATATGGACGAGAGCTTTGATGATGGCAAAAGTTTACAGCAAAATTCACCTTCTACTTCAGGATTTTTGAAAAACACTTGGGCAACTGGCTTTTCTTGGTCCCCCTCATCTACTCCACTGTTGCTGAAATCAAGTCCTCAGACTGGTACACAGGGAAAGTTTGCAACAAGATTGTTTGATGGTGATTTAAGTAATACCAGTCTAGATTTATTGACTGGTTCCAAATGTACAGACAAATGTGTAGTTGTTTTGGATAAATATAGCATACACAATCCACAGACAGATTCAGACATAGATCAGTTTGCATCTTCAAGTGAGATAATTGTTTGTGCACATAGCCCGACCATTACAAGGTCACAAACATTTGAATTAGGCAGTAGAAATAATACAGAGGGTTTACAATCAGGTAATTCTCACTTACAACCTGATTTACAACCAGGAAGCTCCTCAAATCACAAAAAGTGGCCTAACACACAAAACAGTGCTCCTTTAAATAGTAAAAGAACTAATTTCAGATCAACAAGTGTAGACAGTGAGGTAGAAAATACAGTATTGAGGCAGCAGCTCAGTGATGATTAACTTTCATCAAAAGATAAATTTTGAGGCTTGTTGAAATCGGACAACAAATTTAAAGTGGCAAAACTGGTTTTGTCTTTGGATGGATAAAAAAGATTGTGGGAAAAGGAGGAAATGCTGGTAACCAGTATTTTCTTGTTTTCCTAATGTTTTCAAAAGCTATATGTCTTGGGGTCACTGAGAGTTGAAATTGTGTGGTAAAGGGTTGTCTCATTACCACACAATGAACATCCTTAGACTGGTCCAAATTCAAAGCCTGTGACAACAACAAACTAGTATTTGTGATTGAAATAATGGGCCTAAAAAGGGAGAAAAACATTGTGAGAAAACAATAAAATGCTGGCAACAAATTTAATCATTTGTAATCTGCAGTTGCTCTCAGTTTTGGGCAAGTTTGAAATTTTGTCATCTTTTGTCAGCCTTTACCAAACGACCCTAGGAAGGTGGGTTTTTCAAAAATTATGGGAAAATGAGAAAATGCTAGTAATCGGGATTTTCTCCTTTTTCCAAAATGTTTCATACGCTGTCAGAGAGCTTCAGATCAGTGCTATCAATTTTGAATTTGTCGTCTTTAGATGTTTTGAACTTGAAAGAGTCTAACATCTGTTGTCTGGGAAAGGGTTAACAATAGGAGAAAATTCTGGTCAGGTGTGAAGCAAGGGATGTGGTAAAGTTGAATCCCTGTTTGTTCTTTCTTTCTTTCTTTCTTTCTTTCTTTCATTCGTTTGTTGGTTTGCCTTTAAGAAAATAAAACATCTGTACCTTAAGGATCCAAGCACAACCTTGTAAATTTTATAGACAACATAAATCGAGATCAGACTGCATTTTGCAGACAATGTAGATCAAGATCAGACTGCAAAGAAAAGGCAGTCTGATCTTTGATCTACACTGTGCACTATTTAGTTTTTTTATTTTCCTGCAAAGGCAGTTTTGAAATTGAGATAATTTGTTCTCTTTTCCAGATTGAGAGAGCGTATCTTGTTTGTTTGATGTTTTGATGGTTTATGTTGTGGCTCAGGCTTGCAGTCTCCTAATTACAAGCCTGCTGGTAACAAATCCTATCATTTTTGATCTGCAAAATTTTAATGTTTTCAATTTGGGCATGTTTGAAATTTTGGTATTTTGGATAATTCTTACCAATGAACCTATACAAAAAAAGTCTTTATCTTTTTTATAACTCTGAGGAAGAAACCTTTTGAAAGCATTTAGGGAAAAGGAGAAAATGCTGGTAAAAATCATTTTTTATCGGACAATGCTTTCAGTTTGGGCATGCTTGAAACTTTGTCAATAAACCTATACCAAACAAGTCTATGTTTTAACAACCCTTGGGAAAAAACCTTTTGAAAACAAAGTGAGAAAAGGAGAAAACACTTGTAACCAGCAACTTCTCCTCTTCCCACAATGTTTTCTACCCTTTCTGATACAAATCCCATCATTTGTGCCACATTTTAACCCTTTACCAAATGACAGAATTTTAGACCTGTCCAAATTGAAAGGATTTGCAGACGACAAATTAAAGGTGACTCAAATGACGAAATTTGTCCTTGATAGAGTAGAAAATATTGTGGGAAAAGGAGAAAATGCTGGTTACCAGCATTTTCTCCTTTCCCCACAATGTTTTCAAAAGGCCCTCTTACCCAGTCGGGATAGTGTGGTAAAGTGTTAATTTGTTGTCCGCAAATTTCTTTCAAGTTTTGCCTGTCTAAAATTGTGTCGTTTGGTAAACAGTTGGAGAACCTTCACAAAGTTTTGTAGCCAGGGTAGATGAAGATCTGAGCTGCATTTAACTAAACTGCGTACCACAAAACCTGGGTATGCCATTTAGGTAAGCAAGCATCAAGTCTGAAAACATGTTTCACTAAACTGCATAACTTTGCAATCTGAGTAAATATTTACATAACTACATACCTTTGGGTTCATCATGTTGTCATTTGATATAAAACCCCAAATTATTTGTGTAAATATACACAGTATATTGAAATGCAGCCAAAATCTATAGAAACTTACAGCCTGATCTTTGATCTAAACTAACCATTTTCTGAGACATTCTAGACAAAAGGAAACTCAGATTACATCTATGTAGGTTTTTATTCTAGACTGAAAATGTCTGTTGAGAATATGTGGCTTTGTCACACAAAATTAAGATGTAATGACACTGAGAAAGAAGACTTTTGAAAACATCATCGGAGAAGGAAAAAATGCCAGTAAACAACATTTTCTCCCTTTTCCACAATGCTTTCTAATCTTTAAGCCTTTAACACTCTTTTAACAACCTTGAAAGATATGGTTCGTAAAACATTGTGGGTAAAGGAGAAAAAGCTATTGACCAGCATTTTCTACTTTTCCCGCAATGCTTTTTTAACCTATCAAAGACAGAAATCATCATATGAGCTACATTTAATTTGTTTTCTGTCGTTTGGTTTAGTCTATCAGAAGTAGAAAATTCTTGGGAATAAGGCTAAGAATATTCCATGAATGGTTGGTGAATGAGGACCCTGAGATAAGGATGTGCTATACAATCAAGGAAAGTGATGCTTTGGTTTTTTACCCCTTTACCAGACAACAAAATTTTACCCTTGTCCAATTTGAAAGCATTTGCAGACAACAAAATAAATGTTACATAAAAATTTAAATTTGTTTTAGGAAGGGCAGAAAAGATTGTGGGAAAAGGAGAAAATGCTGGTTACCAGCATTTTCTCCTTTTCCCACAATGTTTTCAAAAGCTTTCTTTCTCAGGGTCGTTAAAAGTCGGGATGGTCTGGTAAAGGGTTAAACCTCATTAAACAACCACTACTTTTAATGACACCGAGTGTGAAGGTTTTTAACCCTATATAACACAATCCAGAGTTTTTTTTTTACCCTGGGAAAGAAGCATTTAGAAAACATCGTGGGAAAAGGAGAAAATGCTGGTAACCAGCATTTTCTCCTTTTCCCACAATGTTTTCTTACCTTTCAGAGACAAGACTCATTTAAATTTTTGTCTGCAAATGCTTTCAGTGAGGACCAGCCAAAAGTTTTGTTGTGTGGTAAAGGGTTAAAAACGTCATGGAAAGAGGAGAAAATGTTGTTCATTATATTTTTTTTTCTCCATCAGACACAAATTCCAACTTAGAAGCCACCTTGAACTGTCATCTGTAAATGCAATCAACAGAGTTCCAGATAGAGGGAGTGATTTTGATTTCAAAATTGAAAATATCAGTTATTTTCCACTATACCCTATGTTATGGGTACTCATTAGAATTGTCTCATCGAGACGATTCTAATGAGTATCCATAACATAGGGTTTGGAAGAGAAATAATGGATTTAGAATACCATGACTCCCTCTTATCTGGTGCTCTGTATCAATTTTGACAAGTCAAACTTTGTTGCCTGGAAAAGTATAAAAACTAAAGGTACAAACAAAAGGGACACGCAATAAAAGAATGTGTTTGTTGTCACAACGGACAGCTGTCATCGACAATAAATTACAAATGTCTGAACGACTCAGTTTTCAATTAGCCAAAGTTACCCAAAGGCTTTAAAAATATTTCAAGCAAATTCAAGCTCTTTGAGGGACGTGAAAATACTCATTCAGTAAAACAAGAACAATAAGATACGATCATGTGTTTTTGTAGGTCTCGAGGGGGAGTATCAGTTAATAGAGTTCTAGGATCAGTAACTGTTGATTGATTGATTGAACACTGTTTAATATCACGTTCAACATTTGTTCAGTCATGTGAGAGCTCACATATTTACATTTGTCCTGGGTTTCACCAGTATTAGGCTGGGGCTCTGAAATGTCTTGCCCAATGACACTCCAGCGAAAAATCCAGTGCTTCTAGCAAGGCTCAAACCTGGGGCCTCCAGTTTGAAGTCCTACACTTTACAAGTAAGCCACACAGGATCCAAGATCTAAGATCAGACTGCAATGTCTGATCAGTCTGACCTATAACTACACTATCTGCACCAGCAATGGACTTGTTAATGTCTTTGGTTTTGTTGGTTTAACCCTAACCAGAAAAAAATGTTTTGGACTTTTCTAAAATCGAAGAATTTGCGTATGACAGATTTAATTTCTTTCAAATGATGCAGCTTGTATTTAATTCTTTACCAAACAATAAAATTTAAGGCTCATTAAAATTGATAGCATGTGCAGACAACAAAATTTTCAAAATATGAAATTTGTCGCTCAAAGGGCAGAAAGCATTATGGAAAAGGAAAAAAAACTGGTAACCAGCATTTTATCCTTTTCCCACAATGTTTTCAAAACATTTCCTCCCTGTTGAACCCTTTACCAAACAATACTGGGTTTCAACAACAGGAGAAAATGCTAGGAACCAGCATTTTCTCCTTTTCCCACAATGTTTATAAAAGCTTTCTTTTTTAGGGTTGTTAAAAACAGAGCATTATAATATTATGGTACAGGGTTATGCAGCACATAAACAGATGTGATAATTTGTACATAAATGGGTTTCCATGGATTCCAGAAATATTTCAGTGGGAGTATTTATCAAATTGGAGCCTGACTGGTATGATCTTGAGTCAGAGCAGACTTGGGACAATTGAATTATGTAAATTCAGATGACCGTAAAAATTGATTTACTGCCATACAAATACACAAACAGGCGTCTCAATACAGTGTTTACTTCTTATTTGGCAAACAGGAGCAACACATAGGGGCCCTGTGGGATAGTTATTGTAGGAAATATTGTTAAAAGAAATTCCAGGAAGGCATGGTAAGGTGTACTGTCCTCTGTGATATAACTAAAATAATGTTAAGTACAACTCTTCGGATTTTTCATATTTTCTCTAAACCTCAAAAAACATTTATCACTAAATTAAGTTAGTCTACAGCTGGCAAATCATTAGTAAAGAAGAAAAACAAAAGATAGAAAAAAAGAGCAATGCTCGGTGAAAAGGGGGCTAAATGCATCTGTGAAAAGTATCGACCCAGGTCAGCCTTGTGCAGTGTGTGCAGGCTGACCTGCCCTAAAAACTTTTCACTATTGGTCAATTTTCTGTTTGTGCAAGGACCAGTCTACCTCATAATTAATACGGTTAAAAAAAATTGGCTATTATGGATGCATAATTATGTGATAGCTTAATAGGTATCATATATTGCATGGTATATTTCTTAATGGACTACATAACCTCTTAAGGTATCTTATGATTTTTTGGCAAGAGTTTCACGAAGACTTTGGAAATGTCATGCGATTAAAAACACACATAGATAATGAGAACTGGTACGCAATTCAGTATGGCAATGTCATATCTGATTTTATCAAAGCAGACAAAAATTATCAACTGCAAAACAACCATCCCATATTTCAAACACCAAAAATTGCATCTTTTCATTGAATATTTTCATCAAGTTTATAAGATTGCAAAGGAAAATATATTTAGTTGTATTTATCTGTATATTACAGGAAAATTTGATTTATGGCATAAAAACTAAACAGTGCCCTTTGAAACCCACACAAACAAACAAGAGACATAACTGTTTCAAATATATCCTTTAGAGTTATCTGCCCTTGAGTAAGGGTTCCCCTTTAGATAGTTAAATAGAAGCCAGAGTCTGAAATACAGATCTTATGCAATGACAGAATTATCAGAAAATTTCAGACTTTTCACCCAACAGCGCACATACTATATCCATTTTTATACAATGATAACTAATATCATTGGACCAAATCAATGATCCTTTTGAGTGCTTGATCAAAAGAGTGACAGAGTACTCAATTGTTAAATTAGTAATCAATTCCATTCTTACTACTAATGTATATCCTTTAATGTGGCATAGGATTTTACTTAGTGTTACAGTAGATCATTTAGTGATCGGTCAACTCTTTACCGCATGACAAAATTTTGGACTTCAACAAACTTAGAAGCATATGCAGAAAACAAAATAAATGTACCTTAAATGATGATTTCTGTCTTCGATAGGGCAGAATACATTGTGGGAAAAGGAGGAAATGCTAGATACCAGCATTTTCTCCTTTTCCCTGTTTGTTTGTTTGTATTGGAGTTTAATAATAATAATAATAATAATAATGTACATTTATATAGTGCTATATCCCAGACAAACCAGGCTCACAGCGCTGTACAATCTCATACAAAAACTCACACACAAACTTACATAAAATTCACACGAACTACATCATAAGGTTCACTTATCATGTTGTGGAGACAATTTAGCTGTAATGAATAAGAAATAGGTGTGACTTTAGTGCCTTTTTAAAGGCTTCAGATGATTGTATAATTATGCCTTATGCTATATGGAAGTGAATTCCACCGCTCTGGAGCACAGAATGCAAAACTTCACTCACCGTACATCTTTGTGCTGACTCTTCGGACATTTAATATACGGGAATCTGACGAGGACCTCAGGTTTCTAGAAGGCATATATTGATTTAGAAGACTACTCAGGTATACTGGGGATAGCCCCGAAAAATAATTGTGACAAAGAACACAGAGTTTGTAGTCAATAAGTGCTTCAATTGGAAGCCAATGTAATGATTTAAAGATGGGCGTGATATGGTCACGCTTCCGTGCCTTAACTATGAGTCGAGCTGCACAGTTTTGAACTCTCTGCAACTTATCTATGATATATTTAGGGGCATTTGACAAAAGGGAATTGCAATAGTCAAGTTGACTAAGAACATATGCACACACTAAGGTTTTTGTGGCATCTGTCGTAAGAAACCTACGGATTGAACTGATCTGACGAATAGCGCAATAAGCAGATCTACATACACTCATGACATGTGTATCAAGCGACATATTGTCAGAGATAATGTAACCAAGGTTTCTGGCTGATGCAGTGAAAGGAATATCTTCATTACCCACACCAAGAGTGGAAGGACTCTCACAGGACTTGAATGAGTTCTTGGTTTGAATCAACAAGTTTAACGCCATTTTAACAGCTCAGGTCATATCATGGTGGTCAGTGACACACCCAAGTGTTTCCTGGCTTTCTCACACCAATACTGACACAACTTTCTTTCCAAAGCCACTGAATACTTTTATCACATGCATCAGTGATGAGCGGCAAAAAATCGCCAGAAAGAAAGTTTGCCTCAACCGGCAACAAACTCACAACCACCTGGTCACGAGTTAGATATGCTAACCACTGAGCTACCAGTGCTGGCTCTCCTTTTCCCACAATGTTTTCAAAGCGTTCTTTCTTCAGAGATGTTGTGTTGTAAAGGGTTACACCAGTGAGCTATGCCCAGTAGCTAAGTCAGCAAAGCACAGAACTTGAAACCAAGGTTCAATTCCTATGTCAGGCAAAAAGCTTTCCAGGGACTGATGATAGCCAACCAAAAATAAATGGTGAGATAACAGTAAAAACGTACCTTAATCACTTTAGCCAAAGCATCTGCCCCTCTCCACGTAAGACTACAGCCCGTAAAGTTCACAGAGTTGATAGAGGTGGAATTTTTTACTCCTTTACAGATTACTGACAGAGAAAAATAAAAGCACTTCATGAGGATGCCAACATTCTGCTGCAGTTGCTTTCGTACAAATTTTAAGTCGAAAAAGGGGCAAAACTATGTCACATATGTCTCGATGATAACCTACCTCTGTTGTATGGGTTCCCCTTTTTATACTGAATAAGTTTGAAGTCAATGTCTTCAGTAATGACAGAGATATTATAAACTGTGAAAGTTTTTTAATATGTCAAAATTTAAGCACGACCATGCAGGCAATGATGCCAGGGCTATGACAATACCTTGATGTTTTCTTTGAAAACAGCTGAACTAATAAACAATCAAATCTTATCTCCATTGTTTTGAAAGAAAAGTTAACCATTATCCTGCTAGATAAATAAAACTTTCAAACCGATAGTAAAAACCCGAAAAATGTTTTTTCAAACTTAATCTTTGAAGAAAAATATCTCCTTTTCGGACAGTGTAGATCCCACATCAGACTTCACGTTCTGTGCAGTCTGATCTTGATCTACACTGTCCGAAAATGGTCATTGAGTCACACTTAGCAGCTTAAGGGTTAACCCTTTTGACTCTATACCAAAACAATCCTGTGATTTAATAATCTTGCACAAAAAAGTTTTGGAAAACAATGTGGGAAAAGGAAATAATGCTGGTAAATAGCATTTTCTCTTTTTCACACAATGCTTTCCATCCTTACAAAAACGAATCCCATGATTTGAACAACAGCTTATTTGTTGTCAGCAAATTCCTTGAGTTTGGACAGATCTATTATTTTATCTACTGGTAAAGAGTCCATTATCTGCACTTTTCTTTTTTGAGGTGCATGTATAGAAGTTTTGCAGAATTTTTTTTTATAAATCTGCTTGTATTAATAGTGATATTTAATTTGCTTTGGTCATTTTTGAATTACTGAGAAAGTATGCTCTTTTTTCTGACAAAAAAAGCAGAAAACAAATTGAGGGATGAAGCATTCCCACACAAATTATATACAGGTTGTCCAAAAAGAAACAACAGTTTTATTGTCTATTTATTTTATCCTAAATATGTTCTGCTAGATTAACGGAAACATGCCGATGTATAGGCAATAGACTTAAGTTTCATCTTGTGTCATTTCTAATATCTACACTCATATACTTTTCAGAAAATGTCATTTTACTAATATTTCCATATTTTGTTCATGGCATGAATTCAGCAGTTTATGATGTTTTCATGATGTCTTTCCCTTTGAAGCTTGCCTTCTCACATGCTCTTTCATTTGTAATTAAAACTAGAGCTGCCACTGAATGTGACTTAATACCCCCACCAGTGCTTTGACAGAAAAAAAGTGTCAAGTTCAAGGGGAGATAATTCCTCAACCAGGGGGAGTTGACACTTGAAAATTACGTCTTGCAAATCTTCAATATATGATCAATATATGTGCAAAGTTTCAATGCAATTGAAGGAAAACTCTAGGAGGAGCTCGCAACACAAAATTGCTAGTATTTTGTACACGGACAGACGGACAGACAGGCTGATTCCAGTATACCCACGAAAACATTCGTTTTGCGGGGGTATAAATATGTCAATTTTGAAGAACCCACCACAGCACATTTTGAGAAAAAATGATGTTGTACATTCATATTATGAGTAGAAGTGTTTTATGATTTATAACATCATGGAATGCTGTGATAGCTATTTCATGTGAATTAACTTTGAAGTATCAAACACTCACATGTTTTAACTATCTCAGGGAAGAAGGCTTTTAAAAACATATCAGGAAAAAGGTGAATATGCTGGTAACTAGCTTTGTTCATTAAGTGCTTGGATTAGTCTTTGAAAAGGTGAAAATATATTGTGGGGAAAGGAAAGGAGAACATGCAGTTGACCAGCATTTTCTCCTTTTCCCAGAATGTTTTCAAAAGTCTCCTTCCTCAGGGTCACAAAACAAAGGATCATGTGGTGATGGGTTTACCAAACTGGTTACCAGCATTTTCTCCTTTTCCCACTATGTTTTCAAAAGGCCTTTCTCTCAGGGTCCTTAAAACTTGGGATTGTGTGGTAATGGATTAATCGTTACCAAAAAATCCCACGTATAATGACCCTAAAAAAGACTTTTAAGAACATGTTGGGAAAAGGAGAAAATGCTGGTCACCAGCATTTTCTCCTTTTCCAACAATGTTTTCAAGCCATGTCAATTTTAGAAATTCTATGACATGTGATATGCTGTCTGCAAATGCTTTCAATTTTGAAGAGTCTAAAATTGTATTGTTTTATATTAAGTTATTAAGAGTAAACTTAAACTAATTTAAGTAAAAACAAAACTTACTTTCTATTCCTGCATCCCCGATACGACAGTATTCCAAGGAGAAATGGGTAACTGTATTATTCTTCACAATACCCTAGAAACAAATTACAGTACAGTCTATAGTTACACCAACTGCAAGAGAACCGCATGCGGGTGCCAACATTTGACTCCAACTACTTGATTTTCAGTGAAAATTCAAAGTCGAAAATGGGCATAACTGTGTCAAAAATACTTTTATGGTCACCTGTTTTTGTTGTTTTGGGCTCCCCTTTTGATAGTGAACAACTTGTCTGTGTGTGAAGTAAATATTTTCACTTAATAACTGCAGGGATTACATACTATTGGCTTATAGTATGGAACAGTCACTCATAATTTAGCCAAAAATGCTAATTTATGGGGCTATCGCCTTACCATACAGAGAACAAGAACATTACATGTGGGTGACAACACTCCGGTGCAGGAGCTTTCAGAAATAGATTGATTTTCAGTGAAACTTCTAAGTCAAAAAAGGGGCATAACTGTGTCAAAGATAATTTGATGGTTAGCTGTGGTATGGGTTCCCCTTTTGATAGTCAAGAAGTAGTTTGAGTTTGAAGTAAATATCTTCAGTTTTGACAGAAATATAATAAAATGTCAAACTTTCTACACTGTGAGGATGCACAATACAACAGGGCTATGACAATACCTCAATGTTTGTTCTAAGACAGTCAAGCTTATAAAAATGAACAAGGGCTAATCAACTGTGAAACTGACTAAAACAAGAAAAGTTTGCTGACTGCACACAGTTAAGGAATTAACTTCTTTCCACACAGTTGACAGGGCTATGCACTAACTGCAATGACCTCAGTAACTTATGTAGACAACACAGCTCAAGATCAGACTTCTTTCCCTTTTGGCTCAAGTAATGGTACATTTGTGCTAGCAGTTAAGCCTATAACCCTTTACCAGACGACAAATTTTTAGCCTTGTCCAAACTGAAAGCATTTCCAGACGGCAATTTCAATATAGCTCAAATGGTGCAAGTTTTCTTTGATAGGGTAGAAAACATTGTGGGAAAAAGGAGAATATGCTGGTTACCAGCATTTTCTCCTTTTCCCACAATGTTTTGAAAAGGCTTCTTTCTCAGGGGCGTTAAAAGGCGTAATTCTACGGGAACGGGTTATCACAATCCTTAAACAATTTTGAGAAAGAATGCTTTTGAAAACAATGTGGAAAAAGGAGAAAATGATGTTGACCAGCAATTTCACCTATTCCCCTAGTGTTTTCTAACCTTTCAGAGACCACCACTATCTGAGCAACATTAGTCATCTACAAACGCTTTGGATCTGGACAAGTCCAAAAATTTTGTCCCTTGGTAGAGTTAACCCTTAACCCTTTCCCAAACAAGCCCTGGTTTTCACGTGTCTGCAGTACAAGTCTTTTGAAAACACTGTGGGAAAAGGAGAAATTGCTCGTAACGAGCAATTTCTCCTTTTCCCACAGTGTTTTCTACCCTTTTTGAGACCTTTCTGCCATTTTCATCAAATTTAAAATTGTCGTCTGCAAACGCTTTCAATTTGGACCAGTCCAAAATTTGTCGTTTGGGAAAGGGTTAAGGATACAATACCGTTTTTACAACCTTGAGAAAAAAGGATTTTGAAAACACTGTGGAAAAAGAAGAAAATGCTGGTATCTAGCTTTTTCTCTTTTTCTTATGATATTGTCTAACCTATCAAGAATAATACTACAATTAGAGCCAGATCTAGTTTGTTGTTTGCAAATCCTTAGAGCTTGGACAAACCCAAAATATTGTTGTCTAATGCAGATATAACTCTATATCTCATGCTTGCAGTTTTTAGCTAGCGAAACTAGTCTACAGCCATCATGACTGACCTAGATTCAAAGTAAACAAAAAACCCCACAGTTGCCACATATTGCCTCACAGAAAATACTTCTTTCTGTTAGAAATCTTAATTCTGTTATATATGACAATTTAGACAAAAACAACTAAATCTCTACCTCTCTATGTTGAACATGTTGTCTTACAAAGTAATTAAGTGAACAAGATGTCATTTATAAGGTACATGATCTTTGCTTATATGTAAATTAAGTGACCTATGCAAAGCAGAGAATGACATTCCTACACCACTGTAACATTATGAATGAATCTATTAATGGATACACACCTAGGTATTATTAACTTATAGCAAATGCCAGGCTATATATCAACCCTCAATGGACAGAGAACCCTTGTCATTCATTATTTACATCATTGTGTATAGTTACACTGTTATGCTGAACTGTTACTCTACCTCTTGAATATTGGCCCTTTACCAAACAGTGTTTTAATGACACTGACAAGAATCCCTTTGAAAATATTGCGGGAAAAGGAGAAAATGCTGATAACCATCATTTTCTCCTTTTCTCACATTTTTTTCTGCCCTTTTGGAATCACGTTTCATCAGTTCAGCTGCATTTAATTTACGGTCTGCAACAGCTTTGAATTTGGACGAGTGTAAAATTTTTGGTTTTGTAATGAGAGTTAAGTACATCCTTTGCTACTGGATATTGACTCATTGATTGTATTGTGTTCAACGCCGTTTTCAACATAATTTCAGTGATATTGCGGTGGCCAGAGTACCTATCCATGCTTTCCTGGAGTTTCTTTTACCAGCACTACCGCAACTCAATGACCTTTTGTGGACAGTGTGGACTAAGATCTGACAGCACAGAGCGTGCAGTCTGATCTTGGATCTACACTGTCCGATAAGAGGATATTTTTTTTTCAAAAATGTAACTTTGAGATAGCAATATTCAGGTGTTTACCATCGGCTTGAAAGTTTCATTTAACATTTTTAGCAGGTTGAGGGTTAAACTTAAATTGGATTACAGTTAACCAATAGCACGGATAGCCCCAGCAGCTCAGTCGGTAGTGTACAGGACTTGGGAACAGGAGGTTGCTGGTGCGATCCCCGACTCGGCAAATTTCTTTCCGAGGATTGATGATAGTCATTGTGACAGGATTCATTTCTCTCTCATGTTTCAACGATGGTTATAATGTAAATGTGGGAAAGCAGCCAGTGGCTAGGAAAGAATATTGTGCGGAGTACTGGTAAAAGAAACTCCAGGAAAGCATGGATATGTGCACTGTCCACTGCTACATAACCGAAATAATGTTGAAAACAGGGTTAAACAACATACAAACAATCAATCAATCAAATTCACTAGCCTGTCAGTACTTTCAGTACTTTGATTATGTTGAGCAGCACACAAGATTTGGAGACATGACAGCAAAAGAGATAACTGTTGTAACCAGCATAATTTTCTCTTTTTTCGACCATGATATCTAACCTTTCAAGATAAATACCACAACCACAGCCAGATTTAATTTGTCATCTGCAAATGCTCAGAGTTTGAACAAATCTAAAATGCCATTTTCTAGTGTAAACTTAATCTCTTCCATGCAAATGTTTGGCTGATAAACAGACAACATTTTTAGACATGAAGGCAACAAAAAGAATTACGATAACGGTAACTATCATTTTCTCCTTTTCCTGCATAGTTTTTTCTAGCATTTTAAAAACAAATCTCATCATCTTAGCCGCATTTAAGCCTTTACCACACAACTCTTGAGTTTTAATGACCTAAAAAAAGAAGGCTTTAAAAAAACATTGTGGTAAAGGGACAAAAATGCAGGTAACGAGCATTTTCTCCATTTCCCACAATGTTTTCTGCTCAATCAAGACAGAAATCATCACTTGAAATACATTTAATTTGCCATCTGCAAATGCCTTCAATTTTGTTGTGTTCAGAATTTTATTGTTTGGTAAAGACTGAACTTGTCTCCAGCAAATGCTTTTAATTTAGACAAGTCTAAAATTTTTGTTGTGTTGTAAACAAGCATACCTTCATTAAGGTCATGAGATCTCTGTCTCGTAGCGGCAAACCTTGAATCTCCAGACAAGACAAGGCTGGGGTTACACCGAGACATTCCTTCAAAGTTTTACAAATACGGTATGTGATTTCCTTTGACCTAACTGCCGGTGTCTTTCTCTTCTCAATCAGAGCTTTTTTCTCTGAAAAAGACATGCATTTATTGCAACAAGTTTCACTGATTATTGGCATTTTCTCCATTTTTCACAATATTTTAAAAAGCCTTCCTTCTCTTGGGTCTTTAAAACTCAGCACTGTTTAACGAGTTAAACCTTTACTACACAGCAAAATTTTAGATCTGTCCAAATTAAAAGTATTTGCAGACAACAAAATGAATGTGACTCAAGACCAGAAAATTGTTTTTGAAGCATAGAATACATTGTAGGTAAAGCAGAAAATGCTGGTTACCAGCATTTTCTCCTGTGCCTACAATGATTTCAAACGCTTTCTTATTCTGGGTCGTTAAAAGTCAGGATTGAGAGGTAAAGGGTTAAACCTAACCCAACAGGTGACATAATCATTTTGGTAAAAAGGTGGATGTTTCCTAATATGTGAAATTTGTTGGAAATGAGCAGTGCTCTGTGAAATTTTGGTTTAACTCTTTACCAAACACCAAAATTGTGGACTAGTTGAAATTAAAAGCAATTGCACACGACAAAATAAATGTTATTAAAAAATTGGAATTTGTTTTAAGAAGGGTAGAAAACATTGTGTGCAAGGGAGAAAATGCTGGTAACCAGCATGTTCTCCTTTCCCCACAATATTTCCAAAAGCTTTCTTTCTCAGGGTCGTTAAAAGTCGGGATTGTGTGGTAAAGAGTTAATGCATCTGCAGAAAGTATCAACCCAGTTCAGCCAGCACAGTCAAAACTTCTGCTATTGGTAAATTTTCTGCATGTCCAAGGACCCGTCTACTTTAATGATCAAGTCATTTGTGAGAAAAGATAGATTTTATGGATCCATAATTACGAGATGACTTGCTTGGTATAATGCATCATGAAGATGCATTGAACACCTTTTTGCCAGAGCATGGCTCAAATAAATTAGAAAAAGGTCCTGAATCATGAATACATGGATGGACACACAGACGGACAATGCAGTGGCAGTATATAAGCTGAATATCTTTCATGCAGCTCAATCAGGAAACCAGCGCATGCTTTTGCCAGAATATTTCATAAAATAGCTGACAGATTAGATCCAGAATTAGATCACATGTTCTGTGCAAAATGATCTGGGTCTACACTATATGCAAAGAGCAGTCTGATCTTCATCTACATTGATTACAAAAAAAAGCCACATTTCTGGTTGGACCTGTAAGAATCAACTCTTTGACTAATGGGAAAATTTTAGACTTTTCAAAATTAAAAGCATTTGGTCAAGTAATCATATGGTGTTTAACACCGTTTTCTCAAATTCAACAATATTTCAGTTATGTAAAGGTGGCCAGTGCACCAATCCATGCTTTCCTTGAGCTTCTTTTACCAATACTTTGCGCAATATTCGTTCCCAAGCCATTGGCTGCTCTCTCACATAATCACTGTCAAAACAATAATCAGCAGTAAGAGGAGCAAATCCTGTTGCAATGACTATCATCAGAAATTCGCTGAGGTAGGGATTCAAACCAGCGAACCCCTGTTCTTAAGTCCTGTATGCTAAAATTGCACAATCAGGGCTCGGCTGAAAGCATTTGGAGACAAAAAACAACATGCACCTGCAATGATGGGGCTATTATTTTTTTTAATCAGTAAAGTGCTGGACATCGTATAAAAAGAAATTGTGTTGCTAAAATAGGGATACTTTTGACAGCACTGACCATCTTGCATCAGTTCACCAATCAGCTTGAATTGCCTCAGCTATAATAAATGGAGGTAATTCAAGCTGATGCTGGGCTCCATCAAAGTACAAAGTGTGCCTTGAAAAAATACTCTTCAGGCGTAACAGTTCGCACCAACCTCCTGAACAAGTATAACCAAAAAAAAATAAAACATGTTGTTACAAGCGTTACAGTGACAACACAGCCGATCAAGATGACGATCTTGGTTGTAAAGAAAAAATACTCATAGAAAATCAGAAAAACTGTGTGATGTCAGAAACATGTGTGTACTTGGAATGCTTTAAAGTAAGTTTTTTCGTGTATTTCCTGCTTCAAATAGCATAAATTAAGCAAATACGCAGCTTATCTAGGGCTCTGTAAGCCTTCTTTTCTAAATTCTAAATTGTGAAAACTCTGGATCACTTGGTAAACGGTTGACACTTAGGCTGCTAAGCACAATTTTGAAATTGCAGTCTGATCTTGGATCTGCACTATCCAATAAGCTGAGACCTCTTAACCAGCAAAATTTTTAAATCATAAACAACAGCTTTTACTACTGGTGGAAATCTTTAGATTGATTCACTTGGCTGCTTAAGGGTCGAACATGACCCAGCTTACCATTTTCATCTGAAGGTGGGGTGTAATAACTTCGAATGGCAACAAACTCCAAACTTTTGTTGATTCTCAAAGTGTTCAAAACTGGCATCCAATCATTGGCCCTGAAACAGGTCAATCATCGGGGGTTTATGAGTTTACTTAACTCTTTACCAGACGTCAAAATTTTGGAGTGGACCAAACTGAAAGCATTTGCAGATGAAAAATTAAATGTAGCTCAAGTGGTTATTTCTGTCTTTGATTGGGTAAAAAACATCGTGGGTAATCGTTTCCAGCATCTTCTCCTTTTCTCACAATGTTTCCAAAAGGTTTTTTCCACAGGGTAGTTAACAGGCGGCATAGTTGGGTAAAGGGTTTAACTACTTTTTACGACTATAGCTTAAACTTATGTATTTTACATCGGCTGTGAAACAACTTCTCACAACTTATATATGAGCCATGCTCTGTGAAAAGGGGGCATCATGCATCTCCCTGATGCATGATACCAAGCAAGTCATTACAGTATTATGCATCCCGAACATCCGTTTTGTGTAACAACCTACTGAATCATATGGTACGCTGGTCCTATGACAGGCAGAAAATTGACCAAAAAGCGAAAAGGTTTGGCCAAGGTCAGCCTGCCCTGACTGCTCAGGCTGACCCAGGTCGATACGTTTTGCAGATGCATTAAGCCCCCTTTTCACAGAGCATGGCTCATATGTATATTGATCATTCACAATGACTGCTTCCTGGAAACCTTAACCAGTTCTCAAGCCGTATTATGGGTACAATGTTACTCAGGGCTATAGTTGGAACTATAGTTGATTTTGCTGCCAGTACAGATCAAGATCAAACTGCACAAAAACTATAGTCTGATCTTTGATCTACACTGTCTGCTGTGCTGAAACACTGTAGACCTATACATCTATAAATTTCAATCATTTGGATCTACTCTATGAATCTGAAATGTCTTTTGGGTTTATTCAGCCGTCTAAAGGTTAACTCTTTACCAAACAAAAAAATTTTAGACTAGTCCAAATTCAAAGCATTTGCAGATGACAAAATAATTATGATTCAAAATTAGAAATTTCTTCTGGGACAGGTAGAAAACATTGTGGGAAATGGAGAAAATGCTGGTTACCAGCATTTTCTCCTTTTCCCACAATGTTTTCAAAAGGCCTCTTTCTCAGGGTCATTAAAAGTCCGGATTGTGTGGTAAAGGATTAAAACTATGAGTGCATGTCAGAGTATACATCCAACTCTCTACAAAACAAAAAACTTTTAGACTTGTCCATATTCATTTAGCATTTGCTGTCAATAAATTGCATGCAGCGTAAATAATCAGATGCATTTTTTTAAATAGTAGAAATAATTGTTGGGAAATAAAAAAAAAAGTGTTACCACCATTTTATCCTTTTCCAACAATATATTTAAAGACCCCTGCCTCAGATGACAGAGTCGTTAAAATATGAGAGTTAGGTGACAGAAGTATCAGAAAATGTCCACTTTTCCAAAGATGCACGTGATGGAAGATAGGATTGCTTGGTGGAAGGTTCAACATGCGGGCGCCAACACTCGGCTGCAGATCCTTGATTTTCAGTTAAAATTCTAAGCCAAAAAAGGAGCATAAATCTGTCAAAAATACTCTGATGGTTACCTGCCTTTGTTGTATAGGTTCCCCATTTGATAATTAACAACTTGTACAAGTTTGAAGCAAAATTCTTCTGTAATAACATGATATTATAAAATGTCAAAGTTTTCACATAATGATGCAGACAATGATGATGCCAGGGATACGAAAATACCTCTACATTTTCTTTAACCCTTTACCAGACGACAAAATTTTAGCCTTGTCCAAAATGAAAGCATTTGCAGAAGACAATTTCAACGTGGCTCAAATCATGCAATTTTTCTTTGATAGTGTGGAAAACATTGCGGGAAAATGAGAAAATGCTGGTTCTCAGCATTTTCTCCTTTTCCCACAATGTTTCCAAAAGGCTTCTTTTCCAGGGTCATTAAAAGGCGTCATTGTGTGGTAAAGGATTAAAAACAACCCAGCTACAAATGCCGATTGATTTCAACACAAGATTTTCAAAAGCTTTCTTTGCTGGGTTAAAGAAAATGTGGGACTATTTAATAAAGGGTTAACTCTTTACCAAATGACAAAATTTCAGACTGGTCCAAATTGAAAGCATTTGCAGATGACAAAATAAATGTGACTGAAAAATTGAAATTTGTTTCAGGAAGAGAAGAAAACATTGTGGGGAAAAGGAGAAAATGCTGGTTACCAGCATTTTCTCCATTTCCCACAATGTTTTCAAAAAGCTTCTTCCTCAGGGTCGTTAAAAGTCGGGATTGTGTGATAAAGAGTTAAGATCACTTTATTATGTCCTCATTTCAAGGGCAGAAAAAACTGTGGGAAAAGGAAATTTTAAGATGCTGGCTACAAGGAATTTCTTTCTTTTATCGATGTGTTTTCGTTGTTCGGGTTGTGAAATTGTTTGTTCAAGAATCAAGAATACCTTATTCTGTCCCCGTTCAGGTCCAAAACTCCCTGAGTTAGATGGGCCTTCACAGCCGGTAAGGGGCACGAGTCTTGGAGAGCACACAAGTTGTCGTAGTGTGTCTCGAAATCAAAGGCGCCTCGTTGGCGCACTTGAACACTCTCTATCATAGGGACGGTCGATGTCTGAAATATATAGAAAAGATCGTTATAAAAGCCTTGAAAATGAAATGCTAGAAGATAATTTTTATGGCAAGCCTCCTTAACTCTTTACCACACAATCCTGACTTTTAACAACCCTGAAAAATAAGCCTTTTGAAAACATTGTGGGAAAAGGAGAAAATGCTTTTCCCACAATGTTTTCTAACCTTCCCAAAACAAGTTTCAGTTTTTGAGTTACATTTGTCATCTGCAAATGCTTTCAATTTGGCCTAGTCTAAAAATTTGTTGTTTGGTAAAGAGTTAACTCTTCACCATACATAAAAAATTCAGACTTACCCAAACGAAAAGAATATGTATATATGACAAGTCAAATGTAACTGCAAGAGTGTGATTTGTCTTTGAATGGACAGAAAGCATTGTGGGAAAAGCAGAAAAGACTGGTAGCCAGCTTTTTCTCATTTTTCTACAATGTTTTCAAGGGTCTTTCAGTGTTTACTTTAGTTCTTGAGGGTCACTGTTTTAAATGCCTCTTTATAGCCACTTAAATTTATAATATGTTTTGGGACCTTTTGCTGTGACTCTGCCGACTTGGAACTGGAACTGTTTTTCTTAGTCTGACAAGACCCAGATATTTGATGCATTCATTGATTTTCTGGTTTTTTCCAAGTTTTGGAGGAGTTTACTTGTGAAAGAGATGGCGAAGAAGTCTACAAGTCTTTTCCATTTTTCTTTTTAGAATTGTCTGCCATTCTCTTTTGGAGAGAATAGAATACACATCTATTCTAATCATTCATTCTAATCCACCCATGATAATTCAGGTATTTAACCTCCACCCCAATTTAACCTCTACCAGATGACAATGAATGAATGTTATTTTATGGCGCATCGACAGCATTGGTCATTTAGCATGCATATCTGTATGGGCAATCCCTGCCTACTCAAAAGTAAAGACTGTGAATAGTAGTTTTGAGGAAATGAGAGCTGAAAATTGAGAAAGTCACTTAGTGTTGAGCTTCCATTGGGATCACAATTTTCAAGATTTGTCTGTATTGAAAACCTCTGCAGACAAAAAATTATATGCGGCTCAAACAATGGGAAGCGTCGTTTAAATCTTTACCAAATGGCAAAATTTTAGACTTATCCATATTAAACACATTTGCAGACAACAAAATGAAGGTGACTCAAACATAGAAATAATCAGTGAATGGGTAGAAAAAACAGGGAAAAGGAGAAAATGGTCATCAACATTTTCTCCTTTTCCCCCAAATTTTTTCAAAAATCCTCTTCTTTAGGGTCGTTTAAAGTTGGGATTGTGTGGTAAAGGGTTAACAGCTAGAAAACCTTGCATTTTCTTCTTTTCCCACAATGTTGTTGTTAAAGGCTTAATCCATTCTCACACAGGGATGTGGAAATCTTAGAAATTTCTACTTGTCTGCGGACAAGTAAATTCCAAAAATCTACTTATCCGCCAGTGTGGCTCCCACTTGTCCAAAACAAAACAATTTTAAATGGCATGCATAAAATGACATGTCAGCAATATGGGGATACTCTCGACAAACCTTACAAAAACCATTGTAAGGATCGTCCTCATTTAACCACACCTTGTTAAAAAACAAGTTTTTTTTTTTTTCATATTTCCTGTCACGGTCCATTTTAGATTTATGTTTGGAGCCGTCAAGTGGTTTCAGAGTCTGAGACCTCTCACTCTCTGCTTGCTTCGAAGATTTAATAAAAGAAACAGTGTTTTCTCCAGCTTTTCAGGAAAGGTGGCCCTTAGGGCCCCTTCAAATGTAGAAAGGGGGCCTTTTAATAAATGTGAGGGCCCTGATAATTTTGATACCAAATGTTTTTGAGTCAGATTACAGGACTGTTACTGGCATATCCATACAAGATACAGACCTCAAGCCTCTTTGCAGTTAACAGTTGACCTTTCTGCCCATTTTGATTGACAGGTCTTACCAGCCAATCAAAATGCAGTATAGCATGACACGTAAACACACGGGTCTGACAAAGTGACAGACTTTACTATTGACAATGTTATTGTTTTCTTTTTGTTTAAACCATAGTTCTAAGACTGGATTATACAACAATCATTTCAAAATGGATTAAAGTTACAAGTAAGAACCATGTGTTAAGGTAACTGATAAATTATATACCTTGAAAGGAAAACTAAATTCATCCATTCCAAAAACCTAGATCTACCTAAAATGTCGCTAGTAGATTTAACCAGGATTCCAAAAAACCAGCCACTCTACCATATGATAGAAAAGCAGGGGTTTTTTCCCAGTCTTTCAGGAAAGAAAGAATGGTCATGCCAAACTGTTTTGTTAAACTACCTGTACTGAAACCTAACTGCATGTACATCTTTCAAATTCCAAACCATTACTCCTAGACAGTCGTAATCATTAAATACGAAACAAGCAACAGGAAGGATATTTTATTGACAGCCACTTGTCACCCTGTTTCAAAAATAAGTTGACATTGCAAATTTCGTCATATAATTCTTGTTGTGATACTTTAGAGAGCTTTCATATTTTATTCTTGTTTCATAAACCCATGTGACTATTTATGTCACTTTCGCCTTTTTTGAACAATTGTTTGTTTTCCCAACGATTGTTGCATGACTTTATAAATGCATGTCCATTCCAAATCAGTATAATCCTTACAATCACCCAAGTGACCAAATATACCCCCAATTAAAAAGTTTTTTTACAACAAAAATTATATCGGTTAAAAATATGACAAATCACCTAATTGATTACTTACGATAAACTTCTTGATTTTCACTCAAACAGGTGTTAGAGGTGTTAATTACTTCTTTACCAGACAACAAAAGATTAGATTCATCTATTTTGAAAACATTTACTGTCGACAAATTAAACGTACATGTAGCTCCAATCATGAGATTCGTCTTTGAAAGGGTAGAAAACATCAAAGGAAAAGGAGGAAGTTTTCAAAAGTTTCCCTCTTTAAGGTCGTTAAAGCACGGGTTTGTGTGTAAAGGGTTAAATTACGTAGCTCCAATCATGAGATTTTCTTTGAAAGGGTAGAAAACATCTAAGGAAAAGGAGGAAGTTTTCAAAAGTTTCCCTCTTTAAGGTCGTTAAAGCACGGGTTTGTGTTTAAAGGGTTAAATTATAAATCCTTTTCTCATAATGTTTACTGTCTCAAACGGACATGTTACATACTGACAAAATGTCTTAAAAACCTACGCCCCTATTATAAATTATGGACAATGCTGACAACAATCTACTCACAATGTATTTTTAGTTTCAATGCTGTGACCAAACATGGAATTACTAACATATTTGCGCTATTTTCATTTTTCGATTTCTCATAAATATGACATTATTCAAAGTATTTTTTCTTGTTACTTTGCAGATTTAGTCTGAACTGAAAAGAACGTTGGAAAAAAAGCTATGGGTACTTTAATTATAACGAAACACAGGCTAGATTAAAACTGAAATAATCTCCCTTTCACTATGTATAATAACTGTATTCGACGCCATTTTCTAGTTTGTTTGTCGGGCATAACAACCAAAATACCGCGTTACTAAGGTAAGCGTGCCAAACTCACGTTTTCAGAAAGGTCAATAATTAACCCTTGGTCTTTTCATAAACAAGAGATCGTCTTCAGCAGACAGCTTCAAGGAGATATTTAAAGAAAATCAAAGTTGGGAAAAATATAAAAATTTAAATTAAGTTCAGCTCTGCAGAGGTGAAATCATTGTGACTGTAGGATAAACTGCTAATAATGAGCCAGGGGTGTGGAAACACTATGCAAGACTCATCCGACTTGGGAAAATTTGGCTCTGGACAAGTGACTTTTTTCAGTCTAGTTGTCCGCGGACAAGTAAAAAATATTAGGAAAATTTTGAAACAGAGATCTGTTGTATACTTATCCAGTGAAATACAAATGTTCTCACTTCGTACAAAAAATGACATTTTGAATAATAAACAGTAGCTTGAGACGATCCCTGATTTCTGGGAACCCAAAATACACATTTGGTGTATCACCACATTCACTGCATACAACAATATCGGTATAATACACGGCTGCTTTTGTACTTCAATTTTAATTGCTTTGAAAAATTCTGAACAGCTTCAAGATCATCATTATGGATTAAAATAAACTAATTAGCAGTATCATTGTAATATTGATTAAAAAATCTTTGACGATATGTTGCACACGTGAAAATTTTTTATCCGATCTTAAACAGCTTCGTGCAAAATGGGCCATGATTTAGCAATTATCTCCTCTGCCGGAAACTGTCTCTAGTGAAAATAAAACATTTTTTGATTCAGCGATCAATTGATGCATAAAATTGGAGAAAATGAGTCAGTTTGTTTCATTAAATCTTTGAAGCAAGCTGAAAGTGAGAAGTCTGAGACTCCGGAACTATGTGGCGGCTCCAAACATAAATCTAAAATGGACCGTGACAAGAAATATGACAAAAAAAAAGGTTTTTTAACGAGGTATGGTTAAAAGAATTCCTGTGGTTGAATGCAGATGATTTAAAAAAAAAAACACTGTTTTTTTGTAAGGTTTGTCGAGAGTATCGCCATATTGCTGAGATGTCACTTTATGCATGCCATTTAAAATTTTGTTTGGACAAGTGAGCCACACTGGTGGGCAAGTAGATTTTTGCAATTTACTTGTTCGCAGACAAGTAGAAATTTCAAAGATTTCCACACCCCTGTGAGCAATTTCTCCTTTTGTCACAATGTCTTCAAAGTCCTTCTGATGAAAAAGTAACATGTGCTTACATGACTATAACATCACTAGTTTTAGAACAAGACTGTCCAGTTTCTTCTCTTGTAATTTTGACCTGACGCAATATAAAGAACTCCAAGATCTGTGTAGTACTGGTGAAACCCGCGAAATACATGAATATGTAAGCTGTCACAGTAATATGACTGAAATAAAGTTGAAAGCGGTGTAAAATACCATTCAATCTATCAATCAAACCAAGATCTGTTTCATCGTGCACTGAAGTTATGCAGACGACATTGTTATGCTGCATTATATGCAATGTACAAATTTTTATCAACGAAAGTTCAGCGGCTGTCAATTTTTTATCTATTTTCTCTTGAAAATTGATGATTTGCAGTAAAATAATTTTCAACTTATCATGAAATGCTAAAAAATGAATTTGACGATATATTCTACATTTCTGACATTTATATTTAGTTTTCGCCATCATGGAAAAATTGCAAACGAAAAATCCGTAAAGTTGATGTTCTACACTACCAGACTCCCCATGACCTTGACCATCTGAATACTTGAACCTGATTGGCTGATGGACAGTATGTTTATTAATAACGCACAGTGCTGTTATCATGCAAGTAAATTTCACACCGAAATATGAGGATAATTTCAGCCAGATTTGATACAACCAATCGCGTTATTTTTGGAGTGCGCCCTTCGAGCCCTGAAGATGAGCTGAATTGCGTCAATTGGGATTTTGATGTGCTAAATACTGCAAGGGCACATGCTGGAGAAAACACTGAAGAAACCTACCCATCTTCTCCGATTTCACGCATCAATTGATCGCTGAATCAAAAAGTGTTTCGGTTTGACTAGAGACAGTTTTTAGCACAGGAGATAATAGCTAGATCAGGGCCCATTACGCACAAAAGCTGTTTAAAATCAGATTAAAAATTTTCATGTGTGTGACATTGACGTAAAAGATCTTTGAATCGGTGCTAAAGCGATACTATTCATTAGTCTAATAAAATTAAAATTATTTTAATCTATATTGATGATCTTGAAGCTGTTCAGACATTTTTAAAATCAAATAAAATTGACATGCAAAAACAGCCCTATAAAACAGCTGTTTATTAAACTGATCTTGTAGTATGTGGTGAATGAGGAGGTAAACCAAATGTGTATTTTGGGTTTCCAGAAATCAGGGATAATCTCAAGCTGCTGTTTAGCAATCGAAATGTCATATTGTGTAAGAAGCGAGAACATTTGTATTTCTATGGATAAGTATGCAACAGATCTTTGTTTTAAAATTTTCCTTATATCTTCTGCTTGTCCATGGACAACTCGACTGAAAAAAGTCACTTGTCCAGACCGGAATTTTCCCGAGTCAAACATAGTATTTCCACACTCCTGCCACAAGACACAAGTAAAGGCTCACTCATTATTAAAGCAATTTCTGGGGCAAAACTAAACATGGCTCAAAATGATCACATTTGATTTTGATATCGGTCATACTAAAATACGCCCTACGGGAAAAATTCGCCCTATGACGCCCTACAAAACAAATTATCGCCCCAAGGGTATATGGACTGTGTCGGATGGAATTAATGACTTATACCTTTTAAATTATACTTTATCGAACATGTCTTCAAATATCATGACTTTATTTTGTGTAATTTTGGAGATACTTGATCGATAGTTTTCGTTCTGACGATCGCTGACAGGTGCTCTACACGCCCTACCACTTCAACTCTCGCCCTACTTCTTTTCGGGTGATATTTTCACAAATAAAGTATTGCTTCTCATAGATTAATGTTTCTTCTAACTAAATTTAACTTGAATGTGGTTTAAATCTTGGTTTTATTGATGTTTCAGACGAAAACGTCCAATCGTGTGAGATTCGAAGGGAGATAACTTGATAAACACAAGTTTCTAAAAATAGAGTTATCTTTAATAGATATGATCTATACAGTATAGTCATGAAAACCTTGAGAAGGCCGTACAAAGGTAGAAAATTGGTAACCAGCATATTTTTCTTTTCCTACGGATAGGTAGACAAAAAATGAGACAGTAACCCTTCTATTTAAACCCCTCTTTGATAGTGGCCCATATGAAAATCTATATATCCCTGCAGGAAAAATTCGCCCTACGACGCCCTACGAAACAAATTATCGCCGTACGGGTATATGGACTGTGTCGGATGGTTTTAATGACTTATACCTTTTAAATTATACTTTATCGAACATGTCTTCAAATATCATGACTTTATTTTGTGTAATTTGAGATATTTGATTGATAGTTTTCGTTCTGACGATCGCTGACAGGTGCTCTATACGCCCTACCACTTTACATCTCGCCCAACTTGTTTTCAGGTGTTATTTTCATCGCTTATTACCATATCTGGTTAAAATGATGTAAAATTTGACTGATTCTTATTTATTTCTCATTTATTTACAGGTTTTTCTGATGTTCCAATCGGTATAAAGCCCAGAATCGTACACATTCAAAGGGAAATAATTTGATAAACACAATTTCCTACAGATAGAGTTATCCTTTGTCAGATAGTTCGCCCTACGGGAAAAATTCGCCCTCCGAAGCCCTACGAAACAAATTATCGCCCTACGGGTATATGGATTGTGTCGGATGGAATTAATTACTTATAAATACCTTTTAAAATATACTTTATTTAACATGTCTTCAAAATATCATGACTTTATTTTGTGTAATTTTGGACATATTTGATCGATAGAATTATACTTTGTCAGATAGACCAATCTCAAGTCATTAACTTAAATACTGGTTATCAATACTTAAGTTCTAAACCCAGATGTCACAATTTCCTACATATAGCGTTGTCCTTTGTCAGATCGACCAATCTCAAGCCATTTAATCTTTACCAGACTACAAAATTTTAGCCTTGTCACAATTCAAAGCATCTGTACACGACAATTTCAGGAGGCTCAAATGGTGTAATTTTTCTTTGATAGAGTAGAAAACATTGTGGAAAAAGTAGGAAATGCTGGTTACCAGCTGGCAGCATTTCCTTCTTATCCCACTATGTTTTCAAAAGGCTTCTTCCCCAGGAACGTCAAAGTCGGCATTGTGTGGTAAAGGGTTAACTTAAAATACCTTGAGAAAGACAGCCGTTGAAAACATTGTCTAATACGACAAAAATACTGGTTACCAACATTTACATGCTAAATCAAGATCTTGACTAGATCGGTCATTTCTTCGATATATCCCAATATTATACTTAATCACATTTTTTACCTGTCTACAGACGCTGTATCTTGAAAACATTGCGGAAAACAGAGAAATTGCACGTAACGAGCAATTTCGTAATTACCAAGCGGTATCTATCATATCACTTAACTCAGACTAATTTTACTAATATCACAATTGTGGAATTGTTGAGATGAAATAATTTTCGCCAAACAACAAATTATTACAGTTATGATTGGAAATTATGTTTGAGCGTATCTAATCAACGAATTAAGGCCTTATTAAAGGATTTAAATTGGTAATTAAAGTTGATCATTCAGACGATTGTTAGAATGAGTAACAAATGTCAGTCGGGCTTGTGTTTGTTCTGTTGATATGATATGCTATATATAGTGGAAGAAAATCGAATACGGAACACTGCACCAGGATTCGCTCTAGGTATAAGATAGTAACGTATCTAAAATTATATCAATATTAATTTTTTACATAACTCTTTTTGCAACATATTCTCTATGATATAATTTTAAAGACAAAAGATAATTTTAAAATTTTGTACCGGACTTTTCATTAATATAAACGATCTTCATTAAGGTTGAAATACTTCCGAAAATTTACGATTCTCATAAACAGTTTTTGAAATCTTAAATCCTTTACATAGTTGATTTTTAGTGTTGCTTCTATCACAAGAATGGCTAAATATCCATGTGGTGTATGTTTCTTAAATTGTACAGGGAAAGGAGACATCGTGTGTGATGTTTGTGATAAATGGTTCCACAAGAAATGCGAAAATTTAACAAATGCTCAGTTTAACATTTTGGTCGACTCGGAGTTTGATTATGCCTGTTCTTCATGTTCGTCATATCCTGACAAAACATTCAATTTTGGCCTGTCTTTAGACAGATTGCATAATGCATTAAAAGGTGGAAAATTAGCAGAATACATTAAATTTGAACAGGTCTTACTTAGATCGCACAAGATGGATATTTCAAAATTCACATTCCCATATTACGCCAAATCTAACTTATTTGTGGACCAGGTTGCAAAATCACTTTTGGGTGCAAATAACGAATTTGTTCCAATTACAACAACTGGCAATGGTAATTGCTTGTTCAATGCCTTGTCAATTGCTGTAATTGGAAATGAAACGTTGGCTACAGAACTCAGGGTTCGAACTTGCATAGAACTCAGTGGAAACAGGAGATTTTATGAAAACGCACATAAATATGATAATTTGTGGCAGGTGACGGATACTATAGATGAGGCCATTAATGCTTGTGCTACCGACAAGGCTTACTCCAGTGCATGGACCATGCATAGTGCGGCAAGCGTTATAGGTAGAACAATCCGATCCGTTTTCCCACCAAAAAACTCCCTAGTAGACATGGCTGTAGGTATTCTTAATACTGAGTTTCATCCAAGAGATGCACCTCTCGTTAAAAAAAACCATGCGGTACATATAATGTGGACTGGCTCTGGGTCAACAATAAACCATTTCGTGCCTTTGTTAAGGATAGATATAGGACCATTCATTGATCTCACAAATGTAAGCGATTTTCCCCCTCTCCCCGAATGTCCAGAGTTATCATCTACTGTTTCAAGTTTTGAGGACCACATCATTGACTTGAACATTTCGGAATTTCGCGATCTGTCAAGCTTGCCGTTAATTTCTGAAAGTCAGATTGAGGATTTTTTTGAAACAGTTCCCACTGAGAAAAATGATATACCGTCGAATTCAAATGATTCAGATTGTACCTTTTCTGAGATAGGGGTACCCTTAAATGATTCTGACCTTAAAGTCTTTGACGCAGATAATTCTCTAGGGACGCATGTAAGTGGCACGTCAAATGAAAGTGGCAATAACAATCCAGGAAAGTCAGACTCTGAAAATTATGACAATGACAAACAAGAACCTCAAAACATTGATAATGATAAACATGAACCTGAAAACATTGTCACAGATCATGTAGAATTTGTTTCGGAAAATACTGGTTGCGTCGGTAGTCCTATAGCAGGAAACAAGTTTATGGACGTAAATAAATTACTTCATATTTTGAATAACGAAACAGTAGCTATTCAAAGTAAAATTCCAAATGGTTTAAAAGAAAACTGTTTTTTCTTGGTAAAGCGTTGTGGAGTTGATTCTTTTATGGACGACTGTGGTGCTTGGCAAAAGTCATCACTCAAAAAGCACGAATATCTTGTAGATGAAAAGGGAAATCTGACCGGGATATACAAGAAAAACGGATTCTACTGCATTTCTGTTAAAAAAAAGTATGTGCCCTTAGAAAATCAACCACAAGATAAGGATATCATTACTCTTAAAAGGTATTACAGCAAACTTAAGAAAAATAACGAATACCAGCGTAGAGTAACTTGGATAGAAAAATCAAATGGAACTGAAAACAAACAACTCATAGAGTATATTGGCGAATTTCCAGGTCATACTTCCCACGGAAACGCTAAGTTAAGAACCAATGAGTATATAAGAGTAAGCACTGAAAAAAGGAGAATCATTGACACGGGGATTTCGAACAATCTTAAGCCCATTCAAATCCAAAAAAAAGTCAATTCCGTTGATCCAGAAAATCCAATTGGTTGTAAAACTGTTCAGAACGCGAAATATAATCTAACCAAAAAAGAAAGACCCTACTCATACATTAAAAACAGTGCTGATGAGGTACAGGCTGTGCTAAATCAGCTACAAACTAATCCGTTTATAAGAACTGTCATTGCAAATGATAATAATAAACCACCTGCTATCATCTGCTATTCAAACGAACAATTAGAGCTAATGAAAAATGCTGTGAGTTCCGGTTCTGTAATTGGCATTGATAGAACTTTTAATCTTGGAGCGTGCTTTGTCACTTCATTGGTTTTTCAAAATCATAATTTGATCAGATCTGGTACATCAACAAATCCGATTTTATTGGGGCCTACCTATTTACATTGGGACGGATCTTATCAAACTTACAGCGATTTCCTTTCAAAAGTAAGATCTTCTTTAGGATTTTCATTTCCTACCGAAAAAATAATTTTTGGGTCTGACGAAGAACAAGCCCTCTTAAATGCAATTCGTTCTTCTTTTCCAAGCGCAAAACAAATCTTATGCACGCGGCATTTAGTTGAAAATACGAAAAGACAACTGAATAAATCACAGGTTTCAGAAAACATTCAAAAAGTATTGATAAATGATTTATTTGGCGGAAAAGGAATCCTAACATGCTCTAGTAAGGTTTCATTCCTTGAGAAAAAACAAGAAATTTTAGACCAGTTCAGCAACATTGGATTTGAATACTTGAAAGACAAATTACTACCTGTACTTTATCAGTATGTCTTTTTGCCTAGACTGGAAAATCCTAGTATACCTCCTCTCTGGAAAAACAACAACTGCGAAAGCATGCACCATAAAATAAAATTACTCGGTGATTGGCATATTTCGAAGCTACCGCCTTTGATCGAACGACTGCAAGATATCGATATATCTCAAATGCTTGATATTCGCGGTGCACTCCATGGTAGGGGAAACTTCCAATTGGCACCAACTGCTTTAGACTTGAAAATTAATCATAATACGTGGATGACATTGGATGAATCCATGCATAATCGATTATTAACAAAGTTTTTCAAATTCGCACCTCAAAACAACAAAATGGTTACTTCAACAGATTTGACGTTGGATATACCAACCACTTCAAAAATCGCAAAAAAACCAGGTCAAGTAAAGAGGGTTAGGTCCACAAAGACATTTACTATTCAAAACAAGAAATATAAATGTTCTCAATGACGCTGCCACGTTCATTTCGGAATTGCGTTTATTATTTTAAATATTTCAGTAATCCACCAGGTGAAATATGTAATAGGTCACAAGGGCTATGTCAATAAAGGGCAAGTATGAGGACTGCAACTGCGTACCTTTGGACTTTGTCCACCCTTTTCGAGGCTAGCCCTTTCTCTTTAAACTAATGTGTTGTGCATCCGCAGCCTGCCTTGTGCATTTTGTCTCGGATGGTTTTTAAATCAGAAATAATGTAACAATTGAGAAGAGTTATCTAGTTGATACAATGTTTTTTTTTTTTTTTTTATTATTATTAAAAGTTTACTGTGACATCAAAAATGTAGAGGGTTATGACATAATGCGTGTACCGTTTCTCATTGTAGGGATGCCCATCAGGGTAGGGGCGGTTATGTCATAATTCCGTATATTTTGGGTGTTTTGTAAAAAAGAACTTTGAAGTGATTGTAATTGTACAAATTCAATATAGTTGTGTTAAATGTAAGGGTTAAGAGTTTATATTCGTACAACTCTTAGTGCAGTACAGGCGCGAAAGTTATGAATGGTCCTCAAAAAGTCACTGTGCTTAGCAGACTCAGGATTAAAACAAGAAATATTAAAAAAAAAAAAAAGCATTTTTCCTATGAATGTAAATATGTAAATAAAAATATATATAAGAATATAAAAGAAATAAAAGTAAGTAAATAAAAATATATATAAGAATATAAAAGAAATAAAAGTAAGTAAATAAAAATAAATAAATTTAATAGTGAACTGAATGAATAAGAATTAATTTAATAGTAGTGAACTGAATGAATAAGAATTAATTTAATAGTGAACTAAAGAAGAAAAAATGGTTATCTAGTTAAGTAAAGGAATTCTTCTATCATTATTAAAAGATTTAAGATTTAACAGAAAATTTAGAAGGTTATGACAAAGCGTGTACCGTTTTTCAATGTAGAGATGCCCGTTTAGGGTAGGGGCGGCTACATCATATTTTTCCTGTAGGGATATATAGATTTTCATATGGGCCACTATCAAAGAGGGGTTTAAATAGAAGGGTTACTGTCTCATTTTTTGTCTACCTATCCGTAGGAAAAGAAAAATATGCTGGTTACCAATTTTCTACCTTTCTACGGCCTTCTCAAGGTTTTCATGACTATATATATATGACTATCATATCTATTAAAGATAACTCTATTTTTAGAAACTTGTGTTTATCAAGTTATCTCCCTTCGAATCTCACACGATTGGACGTTTTCATCTGAAACATCAATAAAACCAAGATTTAAACTACATTCAAGTTAAATTTAGTTAGAAGAAACATTAATCTATGAGAAGCAATACTTTATTTGTGAAAATATCACCCGAAAAGAAGTAGGGCGAGAGTTGAAGTGGTAGGGCGTGTAGAGCACCTGTCAGTGATCGTCAGAACGAAAACTATCGATCAAATATCTCCAAAATTACACAAAACAAAGTCATGATATTTGAAGACATGTTCGATAAAGTATAATTCAAAAGGTATAAGTCACTAATTCCATCCGACACAGTCCATATACCCGTAGGGCGATAATTTGTTTCGTAGGGCGTCGTAGGGCGAATTTTTCCTGTAGGGCGTATTTTAGTATGACCCTTTGATATAGTGGTAAACATTGCGGGAAAAGAAGAAAATGCTAGTTACCAGCATTTTCTCCTTTTCCCACAAGATTTTCAAAAGCTGCTTTACTACAGGGTTGTTAAAACTTGGGACTGTGTGGCATAGGTTTAAAATAAACCAGCGCAACATCTTGATAACCAGATTTTAAGAGGAGGCACTTTATTACAAACATCTCACCCCTCTAATGTTCAAGTAGTTAGTCATCATTGTCCTGAAATCTTGAAGAATAAGGACATGAACAACAAAAAAGCTTGACAATAAATCAACAATTAAGTAAAAGGAGTAAGAAAACATGCAACTGACGCTACTTCGATTCAGTTTCAGCATGAGTTCAGAAAGGATAAATACAAAATGATTCCGCATGTTAAAACAAGCCTCTGCTCGTAGAGTTTTACAGGCAATCAAATATTTCGATCTTTACAGCAAATATGAATTGCAGAGATCAAAATACTACATTGCAAAGTACAAAAAGATACTTACGTAAACAGTTTATGAGAAAAATATTGAAATCGGGCTGTTGATTTTCACGTAACTAAGTGGGGAATCCAATGTAAACTATCTTTAAATTTACAGGAAATGGCGCCGTGAAATGCACTTCCGGTTTATAGGTAGGGTCTAAGACTGGTTTTCTATATTTCCGCCGTCTGAGTGATCTGACTGCGTTATCCGTTTGCGACTGTGCGATTTTCGGACGCAAGTTCAGAACACATTGTTTTTAAATATGAGTTTTCCTTGTATCTGATTGCGTTGTCCGTCAGTGTGACGGTCCGACTACGACAAAAATAAGTTCGCTACAGGCAGGTTTCCATGACTTTCAGTGTCTCAACTTACATTTATTTTTGTATATATTATAAATAATAGAAGATTTCTCAGCTGCCATGTTTTAAAGCAACAGAAATTCGTTCACTGGACGCCGGTCCCCCAATTGTCGAATAGCAAACATTGCAAATACGGGTACCACGGTAATGTAAACACTCTGTTTACTAAATTAACTTAATAAGCTATTGTAAAATACATGTAAATACTGTATAATTTGGTATGAATAACAGACAGCTATTATCAAGTGAGTTTATTTAAAAGTCCAACATAATGGTGGTACCCGTATTGGCTATGTACACAATGCGACGATTCGTGAACCGGCGTCTAGTAAATGAACTTCCGTTGCTTTAAAACATGGCAGCTGAGAAACCTTCTAGTATTTATAATATACAAAAATAAATGCAAGTTGTGAAAGTCATGGAAACCAAGTGCCTATGCAAAGGTCTTAGCGGTCAGACAGAAAAACATTTGATGATGCCGTTGAACATATGGGTAAAGAATCAAGCTTGCTCATTTTGACAGAATGTAACTTTTTAAAAGATAGTGATAAATCTTTCATTCTGCTTATGTTATGTTAAATAGTATTTCACCAAAATGAAAGCAGTAATTGCTCATATTTATGCATTTTATTGACATCGGTGAGTTCTTCACTAATATTCTTTCGAAACCGCTAAATACTCTTTTTTCAATAGCGGAGTCAAAATGTTCAGCGGTGAAAGAAATGTATCCCTGCTGTATCAAATTTGTCTAATCCACGGCAAAACTGCCTAGGGTTCTCTAAGAGTCTTTGAAAAAAAAAAGGGGGGGGGGGTCTTCTAAGAATCTTTTTTAATGCTGATATGAATGGTTCACATTTTTTGTCTTTGTTGTTGAAGTTATCATAACCCATTCCTTTTGTTTTTGAAACTATTAAATACGTTTTTAAGTACCGTAGGCCTAAGCTACCGACTACACTACTGTGCTCGGCATCATGCCTCCAGAGTGAAGCAACTATTTGCATATATATATAAGAAACATTTTTACTCGTTTTCAGCCAAACTATAATCATTATTGCATCTTCATGCCAAATAATGCCCCTGACGGTTGCAAGGTTGCACAAATTACGACCGATAGAAAATGCACTTTCTGATTTTCTTGAGGCCTTCAAAAAAATCACTGTTTTCGTTTCCGATTTTAAATCGAAGACAATTCCCTTGAGTTTCTTTATCCCTTACACCACATATATTGGTAATTTAGCTACATGTATGTTTACACAACTGACTAAATTCTGGGCAATTCTACACAATATCAAGTTTTAACAGCGTTCTCTCTCTCTCTCTCTAGCTGTAAGTATGTATCTGTAAGAAACAGAGATCTAGAAGACATTTGCGAAATCAAACAGAAATATCAGGTTTCATTACCTTATTGGCTTCCTTGCTTGAAAGGTCTGGGTTGTTTGGAAGCCGACCCCAAAAAGTCGAGAGAGAGAGAAGAGAAGAGAACAGAAGAGAACGGAACAGAAGAGAAGAGCCTTGCACTCACAATAGGTTGATCTCTTTCTCTCAAACTGAAATAAATTGATATTTTGTTTGTAAGGCACACACAGGCCTGGTTGTCTACCATGTGACAAAATTTTAGGCAGCATTGGTAGACGGCACACCAAATGAACTCAATTGATGTTTTTCTTTATCTTTGAAAGGATAACATAATAAATAGATCAGGATTTTCATTATTTTCCTACAATATTTTCAAAAGCCTAAAGTTCCTCTTGATTGTTAAAACATGAGTTTCATGGATTATTATCCTTTCACCAACATTTGAGCCACGTTTAATTTGTCGGTTGCAATTCCTTTGAATTTGGAAAGTCTAAAGTTTTGTCCTCTGGTAATGAGTTAACCCTTTACCACACAGTCCCGTGTTAAAACGACCTGTAGGAAGAAGGCTTTTGAAGATATTTTGGAAAATAGAGAGAATCAGCAACAGGAAAGCAGCATTCCCAAGCCACCCACCCCCTTTTTTTTTTTTTTTTTTTTTTTTTTTAGAAATCCTTTCAAAGACAATTTGTCGTCTGCAAATGCTTTGAGATTGGAATTTTGTCGACTTGGAATAAGTTAACTCATTAAAGAACCAAACGACGAAATTTTAGACTAGTCCGAATTCAAAGCATTAATCTGCAGACGACATTTTATACACTGTAAATATGTCTGAAAAATCGAAAATTGTGTTGGGAAGAGTAGAAAACATTGATAACCAGCATATTCTCCTTCTCCCAAAATTTTTTCAAAAGGCTCTCTTCCCAGGGTCGTTAAAACCCCGGATTGTCAGGCAATGAGTCAAGAGCGTTTAAGCGTCGACTATAGTTTATAGTATAGCATATAGTTTATAACGAACTCAACCGTAAACACTGCACATGCAGAACGACAGTAGAACGATTCGGACGCTCATGTATCGAGAGAATGGCAGCACCACCACTTGCTAAACAACAAGTAAATTTTTCTGTCAAAGCTAGCATAGTTTACCGCAAGTTTGGCATAATACCGGCAAACCCCACCACTATATACAGTTATGTATATACGGCATATGCCGGCAACTCCCTAACCACTATATCGCGAAAACCCATGAAAATCAAAATTATGCATCAAAAACGTTGTAATATTTTACGGGTTCATTCCATTCAAATGCACTAAGCAAAAGAAACAAGAGAATCTATGTATACGAAGAAGAGTTAGGGTATCGTAACCGGGCTTCCTTGTATCCGATTCTTTCAAACTTGACTGCACATGTCGGATATATACAGTATAATAATAAGTATGTGTACATATACACCCCATACAGAAATATCTCAAAATGAATTCATCAAAATCAACACCAAAGAGTGGTATTCTAGCCTAATGGAAGGATTTATACAACAAAAGAAAAGGACTCATTCTGTACGGTACATTTCTTGCATTATCCACCAAAGATGGCAAGCTAAATCCACTGAGGGAGTTCCCAGGATGATGTCCATATGTTACTGCACAGGATACTAATGGATGCCAAACTTTCTAAATGCCTACATCAAAGGCAAGAGCAACTGTGATAAGATGTATTCATGATACTCAATTCAGCTTGTACCAAAAGAGTTTGAATCCACATCAGGGCAGACTACAGGGTTGTGAAAATATACGAGTGTTACATATGAGCCATGCTATGGCAAAAGGGGCTTAGTGCATCTCCATGATGCATAATACCTTGAGCAAGCCATCACATATTTATGGATCCGTAATAGCCTTTTTTTTTTAACAGTAGACTTAATCCTGAGGTAGACTGGTCCTTGCACATATAAAAAAATTGACAAATAGCGAAAAGTTTCAGCCCAGGTCAGCCTATGCAGATTGCACAGGCTGATCTGGGTCGATACGTATTGCAGATGCATTAAGCCCCCTTTTCAGAGAGCATGGCACATATGCTGTTGTTTCACTCGGTACAAGACAACAAAATTTTAGGCATATGTAGACTGATACTCAAATGAATGGTAGGATTGATCTATGAACTGGTGAAGATGAAAAATGCTGGTCACCTGCATTTCCCCACTTTTCTCACAGTGCATTTTTGTCTTGGAAAGTGTATGGAAAGATCACAGTTTAGATTTCTCCTATTTGGCCAATGTTAGCATCATATCAATTACATGTTTATCATAATTGAGCCATGCTCTGTGAAAAGGGGCTTCATGCATTAGCAGAAAGTATCGATCTTGGTCAGCCTGTGCAGTCCGTGCAGGCTGACCTGGGTTGTCTAAGGACTATTTTACCTCAGGATTTCGTTGTTTGGTAGACAAAGTGGATTTTATGGATTCATAATTACTTGCTTTGTGTAGTGTGTCATGGAGATGCATTAAACCCCTTTTCACAGAGCCCCACTCACTTTATTGTATGAACTTACCATTTTAGTATCAACTGTTCACTGCATGGCAAAATTTAGGACTTGTCTGAATTGTAAGCATGTACAGGCAATAGTGTGGTTTAAATCAATGATTTTTCTTGGAAAAGGTACTTGCATTTACTCTTTTTCCTACAGTGTTTTCCAAAGTCATTCTGTTCAGAGTCGTTCAAATATGGTTTGGTAAATGGTGTGTCAAAAATTTGCATAAGGCAAATGGAATATAGATTTAAAAGAGAGGAACACATTTGAACGAAAAGAAAAAAAATACTGTTCATTTTCTCCTCATACCACAATGATTTCCAAATTTTTTCTAGCTCTGAAGGTGGCTAAAATACCAGATTGTCGTGAAAAGGCTTAAGTTTTTATAGTTCATTTTATCACTGACAGCAAACAGACAAAACTGCTGGAGTTGAGAAGAAGAAGAAAGAGACAATTTTAGATTTGTCAAAATACCTGGAAAAACCTATACGCGTCAAGTTCAGTGGAGGGAGAGAAGGTAAAACATGCAATATCTGACATGTTTGTGTATTATATATCCCCATTTCTAGCTCCATTGGCCAAAGGCCAGCTAGCTTATGTCATGGCCCAGTGTTTTCCCTGTGTCCATCTGCGCATTTTTTTTCCCAAACATCTCAGAAAGTACCCATCCAATTTTAACCAAACTTCACAGAAATGATCCTTCCATGGTCCTCTGCAGAATAGCTTCAAATAGTTTGATTCCAGTAAAACCTCTGGTTGCCATAGAATATGAATATAAACTGAAAAAATACTGAAAATCTTTAAAAATTCCTAAACCATACAACCTAGGACTACCAAATTTGACCTGTAGTTTCGTCTAATGGACTACATGTACTACCAAAATTCTTCAGATTACATCCCAGGGTTCAAAGTTGGCCCCGCCCCAGGGGTCACAGGTTTTACGTAGGCCTATATAGTGAAAACTGGGGCTGATGGACTGGCATTAGTGTCAAACCCTGCTTATATGGTGAAAGCTCTAAAAATTTCTAGTTCTTTATAATTAGCCTAGACCCAGAAATCACAAGTTTTGCATGGGCTTGTATTAAAAACTTAAAGAATCTTCATGTTCCTGATCATTAAATCTAAAGCTACCAAATTTGGCACAAAGTGACATTTATGAGGTAAGCAGGAAAACTTTCTGATAAATTCAGGTAAAAGGAGAAACTGCTTGTTACAAACAATTTCTCATTTTCCCATAATGCTCTCTACCTTATGAGAGAACTTGGGCCATTGGTTGCCCATATGGGCAACACCTGCAGAAGGCCTTTATTTTACTGAGGGATAGTGCAAGATACAGGGCAAAATCAGTTGAAAGTTATGTCAGTCTGGTTCTTTAACCCTTTACCAAACAATCCTGTGTTTTCACATCCCTAAGGAAGAGGCCTTTTAAAAACATTGTGGGAAAAGGAGAAAATGCTGGTTACCAGCATTTTCTCCTATACCCACAATGTTTTCTACCCTGTCAAAAAACCTTAAGTTCAATTGTACCACTTTCAAATTTGTCATCTGCAGATGCTTTCAATTTAGAAGGGGCTAAAAATTGTCTTTTGGGAAAGGGTTAAGGATGTTTTTGGGTTTCTTTGCGCATCCTAGTGCGCATGGAAAAGAGCTTTTTTGTCTCTAAGCTTGTTTGCCTGAACTTGTTCTTCCGGGCTTGTTCATCCAGGCGTGTTCATCCTTTTGAATGATCTCATTTCTTTTCAGATCAAATCAACCCCACAATCCCAAAATTTAACTACCCTGGGAAAAAGGCCAAAATGAAAATATTATGGGGAAAGGAGAAAATAAATGTAACCAGCATTTTCTTTTTCTACAGTGTTTTCTCAAAAATAAATACCACCATTTGAGCTATACTTACCGGTAATTTGTCGTCTGCAAAAGGTTTGGATTTGGATGCCTAAAATTTTGTCGTACACATGGTAAAGAGTTTGCTCTTTCCCACACTACTGAATTTTAGACTCGTCCAAATTCAAAGCAAATGCAGATGACAAATGTAGCTGTAAAGATAATTTCTGTAATATGAAATGGTTGTAGACATTGTTGGAAAAGGAGGAAATACTTGTGAACAGCATTTTCTCCTTTGCCTTTGTTTTCAAAAGCCTCTTTCTTCAGGGTTGTTAAAATTTGTGATTGTGTGGTTTAGGGTTAACCCTCCTTTTCACACAGCATACATGTATATAACAAATATTTTTTTTTCTCAGCCAGTGGAATACTAAAAGGTTTTGATCCATTGTTAAACCTGGTGTTGGACGAGTCCATAGAGTATCTGAGAGGTTGGTATTAAAGGCCAAGTAGCTTCCAAAAGTAAACAAAATTGGTGTGTTATTTGCACATGTCATATTCTTCAAAGATTGACCTGTCTGCTATGACACATCACTATCCTGTTCAGGATAAATATTAATATGTCATGTGTAAACTTAAAAACTATGCTGCTTAAAGTAGCAAGTGTGGTTAAAAATAATATGTGGAAAAATTAAGCCTGTTTTTTTGCACCTAATTTCTTAAAAATGTGATAATTCCGGGAAAAAAGATTTTGAAAAATATCATTGCTTACTACAAATTTTTTTGTACAGTTCCTAAATACAGACATGGGGAAAACTGGCATTTGTGCAGGGTTTTTCATAGCCTTTCATAACAAGAAAAATGTCCCCACCATGATGTGCTTATTCTGGTTGGGGCTATTTCCCCAGCCTATAGAAGCTGTGTTTATAAATGACTGATGCATGAATTATATGCTAGGTAACGATGGCTGGATGAGTGGTATTTGAAAGATGCCATGACGTAAATGTAAAGGTATTTTTGTAACACCTGCTTTGTTTACTCTTGGCAGCTATTTGGTCTGTATGTTTGTTTGCTCATTACCATAGGATAAGGCCCATCCATTATGACACTAGTTATCTCTTTACCACATGACAAAAATTTACACCTGTCCAAATTGAAAGCATTCGCAGGATTGTGTGGAAAAGGTTAAATCTTTGTTAACAACAAAATTTAAAACATCCAAGTTGAAAGTATTTGCAAGCTACAAAATGAATGAGATTCAGAAAGCGAAAATTGTTTTTGGAAATTTAGAAAACATTGTAGGAAACGGAAAAAATGCTGGTTTCCAGCTTTTTCTCTTTTCCGCACAATGTTTTCAAAGCTTTCAGGGTTGTTAACACCCATGGTTGTGTGGGGAAGGGTTAATTTTTGGTCTGCTGAAACAAGTTTTCGGTAGTCTGACAAAGTTAAAATACGTAGCAAAGAAAGAGCATAGCTGAGAATTCTAAGTCAAAAAAGGGGCATAACTGTTGAAAATATGTTAAGGGTTACCTCCCCTTTTGTTAAGGGTTTTCCTTTTGATAGTTTACAACTGGCTGAGTTTGAAGTAAAGATTTTTATAGGAATGAACAGATATAAAGGTTAATGATGGGTTATTTTGTAGTTTTGAACCCTATACCAAACCATCCTCGATGACCAAGTTCCGATGTATCCTAAAATACATTCATCGCCCCTGGGTTATCTTGCGTATGTTTTCTTGTTCTCATGAATTATTCATGAGGCATTTTGATTGGTAATCTCAGTTTTTCAGTGAGAAAATTTAATCTATTTATCAACCATATGCCATCAGTTCTATTTTTACCTCAACTACAACCAATCAAATTGCTTGTTTCAAATCAAGCTTAGCGATGCTTTAAACATGGCTGAGGCCGTGAACATCATTGGCAAAAGTTTACAAAAAAATATTTGGCCACCAAGAATGCCTTTGTTTACAAGGATGTGTAATGTCTGCCCTGGATTGTCATAAGGCAAATGCCTCAGAAGGAAGGCCCACCGGCGGCCCCCATATTCATTGATAATGAAGTGGGTTTTACCCGGTTTATTCATTGTAACAGAAGAAATCCTCCACTACAAGAGAGTATGGTTATACTATCGACATTTCAGTTGGCTATTGGGTGTAATTTGCAATCTTACGAATATTCATAGAAACGACAGTTCTGCAATTGATTGTCCCAGGGGTGATGAATGGTAATACTTCACACCTGGGTTAACCAGGGTGATACCAAACAATCGTAAGTTTCAACAACCCTGAATAATAACGCTTGTGGATAAGGAGAAATACTGGTAACCAATATTTTTAGCTCAAAGAAAATATTGAGGTATTATTGTAGCCTTAGGGTTAGTTGTCTTCATTGTTGTCGTCATGCAAAAACTTTGACAATTTGTAATATTTCTGTTATTACTGAAGATTATTTATTTCTGATTAAGTTGTTAACTAACAAAAAGGGAACCAATACAACAGAGGCAGGCAACCACCAAATATTTTTGACACAATTATGCCCCATTCTCAACTTGGAATTTTCACCGATAGTCAAGCAGCTGCAGTCAAGTGTTGGCACCAGCATGCAATGCTCTCATATCCTTTTACCACTATGTTTTCTAACCTTGCAAAGACAAATCCAACCGTTTGAGTCACATCAAATGCTTTTGACAAGACTAACATTTCATCATGTGCTCGAGTTGAGATATAAGTTTGCATATGTTGTATAGATGCATAAATTACTGTATGAGCCATGCTCTGTGAAAATAGGGCTTACTGCATCTGCAAAAGGTATTGACCCAGGGTAGCCCGCGCAGTCAGCGCAGGTTGACCTGGGCCGAAACTTTTCGCTATTGGTCAATCTTCTGCTTGTTTTCTGTCCTATCAAAGACGGAAATTTTGAATTTAGCAGCATTTAATTTTTCATCTGCAAATGCTTTGAATTTGGACCAGTCTATAATTTTGTCGTTTGGTAAAGAGTGAATTATGTGATGACTGTTTGTATGTTGTCTTACAATGTTTTTTATTCTGTTGAAAAATATTTTGTTTCCTTGAAATATTTGTCTTTTGTGTAATTTGTGATAGGTTTTGGTCAGTCTGAACATAGCCTGTACAATACATGTAATTATTTTTATTTTTAGATCCTGATGATCCATTTAAGCTGACAGAAGATACTCGAAGTTTGGGCCTTGTTGTGTGCCGTGGAACTTCGGTGGTTCTAATCTGTCCTGCAGATGGCATGGAGGCCATCCCAAACCCTTTTATACAACAAGACAGTTGATGTCATCAGTGAACATCTTTTTCATTGGTTCTTCTCATTTGAAAACCTTTGCATCAAGATGGCTGATTGGTCCATTTGTACAGTCTCATTTTATAAAAAGACCTCCAGATAAGAGGGAGTGATCATATTCTAAATCCATTATTTCTCTTCCAAACCCTGTGTTGTGGGTACTTATTAGAATCGTCTCGATGAGACGATTCTAATGAGTACCCATAACATAGGGTTTAGTGGAGAGCGATTAATATTTTCAATTTTGAAATCGAAATCACTCCCTCTATCTGGAGCTCTGATAAAAAACAGTTGATTTGTCAGCTTATGAACTCTCACTGGCCCATTTCATTTCAAAATCTGTGTGACCGAGTGGTTAGTATGTACGTAGTCAATACATTATCATTTACTTAATTTTCATCTTGCTTTTTGAAAAGCATGATAAATCATTATCACTACTTCTAAAACTTTACTCTTTACCAAACGACAAAATTTTAGACCAGTCCAAATTGAAAGCTTAAGCAGATGAAAAAATAGATGTTACTCAAAAATGAAATTGAAATTTGTTATGGGAAGAGAAGAAAACATTGTGGGAAAAGGAGAAAATGCGGGTGACCAGCATTTTCTCCTTTTCCCACAATGTTTTCAGAAGGCTTTTTCCTCAGGGTCGTTAAGAGTTGGGATTGTGTGGTAAAGAGTTAACTCCACCAAACGATGAAATTTTGGACTTGGCCAAATTGAAAACATTTGCAGATGACAAGTTCATTGTAGCTCAAATGAGGATTTCTGTCTCTGATAGGGTAGAAAACATTGTGGGAAATGGAGAAAATGCTGGTAACCAACATTTTCTTCTTTTCCGACAATGTTTTCAACTCTTTGAAAGACGAAACCTATCATTTCGACCACATTCAACTCTTTACCAAACAGCAAATCTTAGACTGGTCCAAATTGAAAGCATTTGCAGATGACAAACTGAAACTAGCTTAAATGATGATTCCTGTGTTTGATAGAGTAGAAAACACTGTGGTAACCAGCATTTTCTCCTTTTCCCAAAATGTTTTCACAAGCCTTCTTCCTGCGGGTCGTTAAAACTCGGGATTATGTGGTGAAGGATTAAGTTGTAGTCTGCAAATGCTTTGAATATTGATTAGTGTGTGATTTTGATGCTGTATTAACCCTTAATCACACAATCAGAGTTTTAACGACCCTGAAAGTGAAGGCCTATGAAAACATTGTGGGAAAAGAGATAATACTGGTAATCAGCATTTTCTCTTTTTCCCCACAAGGTTTTCTCTCATATTGTGTATAGAAATAATTATTATACCCCCCAAAACTCTGTTTGGGGGGGTATATAGGAGTCAGCTTGTCAGTCCGTCCGTCGGTCGGTCGGTCGGTCTGTAGCTTTTTGTCCCCTCTATTTCTCATAAACTATTGGACGAATTTTATTCAAACTTCACAGGTAGACTCAGTATCAAGCAGAGATGTGCATATGAAATGTTGGTTATGGTTCATTGATTTTTCACTGAGTTATGGCCCTTTCATGAAATTTCTTGTCCGCTCTTTTTCTCATCAACTATTGGACAGATTTGGTTCAAACTACACAAGTAGACTCAGTATAAAGCAGAGATGTGCATATCCTATTTTGGTTATGGTTTATTTAGGTTTCATGGAGTTATGGCCCTTTGGTGATTCTGGACACCGTCGGTCGGTCTGTAGCTTTTTGTCCGCTCTATTTCTCATAAACTACTGGACGAATTTTATTCAAACTTCACAGGTAGACTCAGTATCAAGCAGAGATGTGCATATGAAATGTTGGTTATGGTTCATTGATTTTTCACTGAGTTATGGCCCTTTCATGAAATTTCGTGTCCGCTCTTTTTCTCATCAACTATTGGACAGATTTGGTTCAAACTACACAAGTAGACTCAGTATAAAGCAGAGATGTGCATATCCTATTTTGGTTATGGTTTATTTAGGTTTCATGGAGTTATGGCCCTTTGATGATTCTGGACACCGTCAGTCGGTCTGTAGCTTTTTGTCTGCTCTATTTCTCATAAACTACTGGACGAATTTTATTCAAACTTCACAGGTAGACTCAGTATCAAGCAGAGATGTGCATATGAAATGTTGGTTATGGTTCATTGATTTTTCACTGAGTTATGGCCCTTTCATGAAATTTCGTGTCCGCTCTTTTTCTCATCAACTATTGGACAGATTTGGTTCAAACTACACAAATAGGCTCAGTATCAAGCAGAGATGTGCATATCCTATTTTGGTTATGGTTTATTCAGGTTTCATGGAGTTATGGCCCTTTGATGATTCTGGACAAATTTCTTTCAAACTTCATGGATAGACTTTGCACTCAGCAAAGATGTGCATATCATAAATTGTTCTTAGTTAATTAAATAAAATTTCCAAGAGCTAAGCCCTTTTTTGTCGTTCTCTTTATGACGGTGCCCTTGCTGAATTGATGAAAATAAATTATACTTTTGATAGAATACTTTTAACACAGCTGTCCGTCGGTCGGTCGGTCTGTAGCTTTTTGTCCGCTCTATTTCTCATAAACTATTGGACGAATCTTATTCAAAATTCACAGGTAGACTCAGTATCAAGCAGAGATGTGCATATGAAATGTTGGTTATGGTTCATTGATTTTTCACTGAGTTATGGCCCTTTCATGAAATTTCTTGTCCGCTCTTTTTCTCATCAACTATTGGACAGATTTGGTTCAAACTACACAAATAGACTCAGTATCAAGCAGAGATGTGCATATCCTATTTTGGTTATGGTTTATTTAGGTTTCATGGAGTTATGGCCCTTTGATGATTCTGGACAAATTTCTTTCAAACTTCATGGATAGACTTTGCACTCAGCAAAGATGTGCATATCATAAATTGTTCTTAGTTAATTAAATAAAATTTCCAAGAGCTAAGCCCTTTTTTGTCGTTCTCTTATGATAGATTCCTACACCTGTAGATAGTTAACAGTAGACTTACCATCACTAACCATCACTAGTAAGTTTTCATGTCACTTCACTTATGTCATGTCATGTCAATTTCATCTTTTCATCGGAAGTTTACTCAAATATAAGACAGATTAATCTTTCAGATATGTTTGGAAAAGGAGAAAATGCTGATTACCAGCACTTACTACTTTCTACACAAAATTGGAAAGATTAATCTTTGCAGTTACTTGGGAAAAAAATAAAATGATGATTACAAGCATTTACTACGTTCTCCACAACTATTCCAAGTCTTCAACTTGTGATGTGTTAAAATAGATACCAATACCGTACGGAAACTAACGAAAGCAACATTTTTTGCGGTTCCGCTTCGGCTTCGCTGCGGTTTCAGTGCATTCCGTATTATATGACTAAAAAGGAAAACATTGTAAACATCGTGAGCAATGGCTTCTGTATTTACAATGTTTTCTTAAGTTTATTACTTTCGGTTCAGTTCAGTTACTATTACGGTTCTGATTCGGTTCGGAGGTTGCTTTCGTTAGTTTCCGTACTGTATAAGCAAGATGTAGAGTCTGGTCAAAAACATTGCATGAAAAGACATTTGTTGTCTGCAAAACCTTTTCATTTAAACCAATCTCAATTTGTCCAACTGGTAAAAAAAAATGTATCAAGTAAGTTTTATTCTGTCCAAGTCTTCAGTCTGTAACAAAGAGTAATTCTTTGGCAAGAAGCCATTGCAGGATATTCATCACCTTCAGTGATAGCTCTGGTATAATTGACTCTCCAGTCACTTATTTTGCATTCCTGTGACATTAATCTGTTTTGTGACAAGGAGCTGTTGGGGGGTATGATCACGTTTAGTGATAGCTCTAGTTTGAGTTGCATTTAATTTCTATTCTGCAAATGCTTCAATATGGTCTACTCCAAAATTTTACCATTTGGTAAGAAATTTTACCATTTGGTAAAAGAATTAGTACCTTACCACACAATCTCTAAGTTTTAATGACCCGGAGGAAGAAGACTTTTGAAAACATCATGAGAAAAGAAGAAAATGCTGGTTACTAGTATTTTCTGCTTCTCCCAGAATATTTTCTTACCCCATCAAAGACAAATTCCATCATTCCAGCCACATTTAAAATTGTGTCTGCAAATGCTTTCAATTTGGACAACTCCAACATGTATTTTGCCTTTTGGTAAAGAGTTAAGCAGGCATATACAGAGTTTCCAGAGAAGACACATGCATTGAAATGCTTGTACTTAGCAAACACCCATCTAAATACCTAGTCTGGCCTGCAATAAGCTTACAGCACCCACAAGATGTATGGCCTCAATATGGCGTGCAACATATGAAAAGGGGCCTTCGGACATATATGTAAAAGTGTGTCGTCCAAGATCAGCCTATGCAGTCTATGACTAATAAGAGACGACACTTCCCATTTGTGTGCGATTTTCTCTTTCACGAAAGTCTACTGTATGAAAAAAACATATGTAGTCTCAAAGTGCGTGGACTGCTCAGGCTAATCTGGGACGACATTTTATGCATATGTCCAAAGGTCTCATTTCGCATGTTGCTGGCCATATGGAAGCTGCCAGAAGCCGTACAATCATCATCCAGGGATTCTGTAGCCTCTTTTTCTTTACCATTACTCTCCATCAGAGTTAAAAAAAAAATCCAAGCCCATGGCCCCTACAAAGTCTGATACAGAAAATCAGACAAATCATGCAGCACCTGGGGCAAATGCAAGCCAGGCATAAATAAGCACTTTTTATTATCCCAAAAGTATTTTAATACCGTAATTCTTTATCACACTCTGCCCCATTTTAAAGAAAACAATAGGGGAAAAGGAGAAATGGCTGGTGACAGGCATTTCCTCCTTTTCCCTTTTCTACCCAATCATTCGATCCAGTCTAAAATTTTATTGTCTGCAGGTACTTTCAATTTGGCAGAGTAAACAATTTGGTAATTGGAAAGTGTAGAAACAAGTTGAACTTTACTAAGATTTGGACATGTCTAAATATTGCATGTGGGGAACTGGGTTTAGAGTGGGAAAGGTATTTATCCCTGTATTACTCATTGATTGTACTGTGTTTAAAGCCATTTTCACCATTATTTCAGTTACTAGTACATTGCAGTGGCCAGTGTACCTAATTTCTATTACCCTAATTTCAGCAACTGATAGGAATGGCTTTGCCAAACATTGTTGTGGGAAAAGGAGAAAATGCTGGTACCTGCATTTCCCATTGTCCCACAGTTTTCTGCCATCGCTTGAATCCAAGTTTTTTTTAACTTATCTGCAAACGCTTCCATTTTTGACACATCCCAACATTTATTGGTGTTTTACACTGCTTTTAACATTATCTAAGTTATATCATGGCGACAGCTCACATATTCATGTGCGTCCTGGATTTTACCAGTACTAGGCTAAGGCTCTGAAGGGTCTTCCCAATGACACTCTCCCAAAAAGCCTGTTGCTTCCAGTAAAGCTCAAACCCCGAGCCTGCAGGCTGCTAATCCCCCACTTTACCACTGAGCCACGCAGAACCCCTTTGTTGGTACAGGGTTCAACACTAAATTTCTTTCCAATCTGTGTAACTATGGAGAATAAAAAGAAAACATTAACAAAGAGTTTGTTTTACTACAATTCTATTTCACAACTGGATGATCAGATTTACAAAGAGTGATTCGGGACTTATATACAAAATGCAAAATGTTCTGTTCTTTGACTCTTTACCAAAAGACTAAACTTAAACTTGTCCGAATTGAAAGCATTTGCAGACTAGAAATTAAATGTGGCTTACTTAAGTGGTGTGATTTGTCCATAGCAGGTTAGAAAACGTGGGAAAAGGTGAAAATGCTGGTTACCAGCATTTTCTCTTTTTCCCAGAGTGTTTTCAAAGGCCTTTTTTTCACAGAGATGTTTAAACATCTGATTGTTTGGTGAATGGTAAACCTTTTATCAAAATGCAAAATTTTTGACATCCACATTCAAAGCATTTTCAGATGATAAATCTGGCTCAACTAATGGTTTTATCTTTGAAAGTGTTGAAAACATTGTGGGGAAAAAAAAATGCTGGTAACCAGCATTTTCTTCTTCCCACAATGTTTTCGTAGGCCTTCTTCTTCAAGGTTGCTGAAACTCGGGATTACCCTGGAATTCACTGTATAACCCTTTACCACATGAAAACATGTTAGACTTGTCCAAATTTAACATCAGGGTTATGGCAATAATTCATGGTTTTTCTTTGAAAATAGCCCTAAAATGTAGGCACTGGATATAAATTCTACTACTTCCTATCAAAGAATAGACAGTAACAAACATTTTTTTAATAATGTCCAATAGATTTTCAAGACTGAGCCATGCTCTGTGAAAAGAGGACTTAGTGCATGTCCATAATGCATTGTACTAAACAAGACATCACATACTTAGGTATCCTTAACATGTTTAGTCTGACAATTGATAGGATACTGAGGTAAATTGGTCCTTGGATATGCACAAAATTTACAAAATTTAATAGCAGAAAGTTTTGACCCATGTCAGCCTGTGCTTACTAAGAAAGCTAACAGGGGTCGATACTTTTTGCAGATGCATTAAGCCCCCTTGTCACAGAGCAAAGCTCATGTGTATTTTAACATTTACCACACAATCCTCAGTTTTAACCACCCGTATTAAGGTTTTGTAGAAACGGTAAACCCTTTACCACACAAACCCGAGTTTTAATGCCCCGGCCGAGCAGGTGTTTGAAAACATTGTGGGAGCAGGAGAAAATGCTGGTAACCAACATTTTCTTCATTTTTCTACAATGTGTTCTACACTATTAAAGACAAATATCATCATTTCAGTCTCCTTCAGATGTTAATGTGTCTCAAATCTTGTCGTCTGGTAAAGACTCAACATGAAAACAGTGTATGCAAATTTTAATTCCATTTCTGTTCTAACACATGATAAAAGTATAATTCTAACATGAGTAATATGGACACAAATTTGATGCCTGCTTGTGTACAAACACATGATAATGTATATTTCAATGTGAGAATGTCAAGTAAATTTGATGCCTGTTCCTTTACATACATGAATTTTATGCGGTCTGTGTTCAAACACATGATGGTGTATAATTTATTGGAACACATTATATACAAATGTATGATGTGACAATGAATATTGGCGACAGATATGAGGGATGCTCTGGGAAAAGGGGGCTTATTGCGAATGGGTTCTGCATTAACCCTTTACCAGATGACAAAACTTTAGAATAGTCTGTATTGCACATAATGACATACTTGCAACAATTTACTTAATAGTGCTCAAAAGAAGGGATATGTTTGTGAAAGGGAAGAAAGCACAGTGGGGAAAAAGAGAAAATGCTGGTCATCAGCATTTTCTCCTTTTCCCACAATGCTTTCAGAATCCTTCTCCATCAGGGTTGTTAAAATTCTAGATTCTGTGGAGGTTTAAGCCAAGCAAGGAGTCACATTATAAAGACCATTTTGTCAAAAACTCCACCAAATCATCAGGTGGAATGGTCCTCTGAGATGCAGAAAATTTGTGAATAGCAACAAGTTTCAACCCAGGTCTGTGCAGACAGCACAGACTGAAATGGGTCGATACTTTCTGCAAATGCATAAAACCATCCTACCAGAGAGCACGATTCATATCAATGATGGTGATGCATATAAATACTATACAATATGTTGTTAGTCCATTAACCCTTTACCAAACAATCCCGTTTTCACGTCCCTGAGGAAGAGGCCTACTGAAAACATTGTGGGAATAGGAGAAAATGCTGGTAACCAGCATTTTCTCCTTTTCCCTAAATGTTTTCTACGCTGTCAAAAAACCTTAAGTTCAATTGAACCACTTCCAAATTTGTCATCTGCAGATGCTTTCAATTTGGAAGGGGCTAAAATTTGTCATTTGGGAAAGGGTTAACATCTCTTTACCAGATGACAAAATTCTAGACTCATCTGCATTTAAAGCACTTGCAGATGACAAATTAAACTTGGCTTAAATCACACGATTTGTCTGTGAGAGGGTAGAATACATCATGAGAAAATGCTGGGTTCCAATGCTGGTTACTTGCACTTTTCTCAGTTTCCCACAATATTTTCAAAAGCCTTCTCTGTTTGGGTCGTTTTAACTTGGCATTGTGTGGTAAAGAATTAACTCTTTTGCCATACAACAAAATTCTACACGTGTCCAGAATGAACTTTTTTTATTCCCCACAACATTTTCAAAAACAGTGGATCATTAACAATGACAATCCCAAAATACATGGAAAGAAAACAAAAACTGATTTACCTATATAGAAAACATTGTGAGTGAAGAGCAACAACCTTTTCCAACAGACACTGGTAACCAGCAATTTTTCCTTTTCCACAATGTCTTCAAAAGCCTCTGTAGTTAAGACTTGAAATTGTATGATAAAAGGGTTAAAGTTACTTTCATAGTTTGGTGTCTGCAAATGCTTTCAATTTAGACAGGTCAAAAATCACGTTGTTTGGTACAGACGCTTTACCAAAGACAAAACTTGGGGCCAGTCTGAATTGAAAGCACTTGCAGACACACTCAAAAATACAATTTTGTCTTTGAAAGGGTCGAAAAGATAATGGAAAAGGGTTACCAGCATTTTCTCCTTTCTACAACATTTTCGAAATTGTATGGCAATGGGTTAAGCCTTTAAGGGGCAAATACATTGCCTGTATCCCCCTGAAATCTGTCCTTAGATATGAAGATGGTTCCCTGCAAGTGATAATTTATTCCTGATCAAAGTCTGCTGGTTCCCGTAACATTTCCACCTTGAACTTCCTGTATGGGTAGAAAGGAGGTCTCTCAAGGTTTTCTATCAATTTTTCTGTTGTAATACAGGGCTTGTTATCCTCCGTCTCCCCTAGCAACCACTTGTTACACTTGGATTCCATTTCCTTGGTAACCTTAGCTACAAAGTAAACATATGTTGTTTAATCGTTGTGGTAAGTCAATAACTATACGTGTGAGACAGTGGTGTAGTGGTAGAATGTCCGCCTCTTAAACCTAAGGCTCTCAGCTCAAATCCCGTGATGAGTTGGGTCAACCTTTGAAACTACACACAACATGGCTAGAGTTCTGGCTAAGGTTTCCAGGAAGCAATTATCGTGAGAGATTAATATAAGTTGTGAGTACTTGTTTCACAAGTGATGTAAAAATAAATATGTTAAACTAAACTATCAACAGCTAAAGTTATTAATCCTTTACCAAACAACTCCATGTTTTCATGACGCCAAGGAAGAGGCCTTTTGAAAACTGTTGGAAAAAGAGAAAATGCTGGTAACCAGCATTTTCTCCTTTTCCCACATTGTTTTCTACCCCATCAAAAAAATTAATTTCATTTGTACCACTTTTAAATTTGTTGCCCGCAGGTGCCTTCAATTTTAGAGGGTCTGAAATTAGTCATTTCGGAAAGAGTTAATGCAGAGGACGGGAAACCAAGACGTCTGAAAATAGCCCCCTCTCTCCCATCAGTTGCCTTGTTGCTGGAACAAAAATATAATTCAAAATTCCTGGAACAGTCAACAATCGTACTGAAAAGTACAGGTGCATAAAAAGGGTGTAAGAGTTAATAGTTCAGTCAATCTGGTTAACCCATTACACTTCTCCAAATTTAAAGCATCTTCAGACGACAAAATAAATGACTTATAAATTAGAATTTTCCTTTGGAAGGGTAGAAAACATTGTGGAAAAGGACAAAATGCTGGTTACCAGCATTTTCTCAAGTTCTCTTATCTAATTAAATGTGTGGTATTCTGTGATTCTTGATAGGATTGAGGTTTTAATCCTCAATATTTCATCAGTCGATGAAAACTTTATTACTCTCTTTTTTCTCAGAACCATGTAGCAAAAAGCCAAAAAGGAAGAAGATACACATGTACACTATGATATCATGGGGCTTTTGTCCATATTTCTGTTGATATCATGGGGCTTTTGTTGGTATTTCTGTTACGTAAGCGGGGCTTTTGTTCTATGAGGCCCTTGTCCTTAGGGCTTCTATCCTACGAGGCTTTTGTCACTACCGCAAGTTTCTTATACACAAAACTACAATATCAATGAAACTTTGATAACAATACAAACAAGAGGACCATGATGGTCCTATATCGCTCACCTGAGTACCAAGCCGTAAAGGTCTACAATGAAGATAAATACCAAATATCGAAGTGCAAGGCCAAAGCTCTAGGTCTTCTTGGTTTAGACAAGAAGATAATCTTTCTTAACCAAACCCGGTTATATAAATATTTGTGAGAAGTTTGAATGATATTTGTCCAATAGTTTTTGGAAAATCGGGAGAACAAGAAATTTCATCAAAGGAAAATAACTTTGTAAAAATTCAATGAACCGTCACCAAAATATAATATGCACATTCTTGCTTGGCACCGAGTCTCTCTAAAGTTTGAATGAAATCTGTCCTGTAGTTGTTGAGAACTAGCTCTGACAAGAAAATGCTACAGAAAGACTGATGGATGGATGGATGGATGGATGGATGGACTGACAAGCTGACTCCGACATACATCCAGAACAGAGTTTTGAAGGAATAGTAACAAAGCGCTAGGCCTTTTGGTGTGTGGCAAAAAGTTGCCTGATTTGAACAAACTTAGTAGAGAATGTTTGCCGATTCAAGACTTTCTATACAAGTTAGTATTATAATGTTGTTAAATACACCACCAACTACAGTGGTTGTCCAGGGACATGTTCATGGGTAATTGCTATTGTAAAACACATAAACAATGTATTTACACTTGCAATAGTCTTGCACCAACCTTTAAACGCGTCCAGCTTACAAAAATTTGACCTTCAAGTGTGACATTGACCTTGGCCCTACCTGAACAGATCTTTCAAATGGTACTTCAATTCATGGGTGAGTATATGCCCAAAATCTATCGGGGGGGGGGGGGGGGGGGGTCATAAACTTATTTATAAATTAAGACAAACACCACAAACTGAAGAACAAAACTTATAATGACTTCTAAGATTTACAAGATAAAATCTGTACTACAGAGTTAAATGAATGAACAAATATGAACTCAAAATACAATGAACACAATGTTCAAAGATACATCCTAACAGCCAGAGAGAAAAATGCTGTCAAAGCCTTTAACCCTTTATCACATGGCAAAATTTTAGATCTGTCCAAATTGAAAGCATTTGCATACAACATTTTCATATTGGCTCAAGTGACACAGTATTTCTTTGACAGGGTAGAAAACTTTGTGGGAAAAAGGAGAAAATGCTGGTTACCAGCATTTTTTCCTTTTCCCACAATGTTTTCAAAAGTTTTCACAGAATGTTTCTCATCATGTGACCTAGCGCATATTGTCAAGGTTCTGCAATTTATAGCTGCATCATGGAAAAAGGGGTCTTCATGTTATATTTCATTTTTCACCAGTATCTCTTTAATTACTGGACATACATGTATCTCAACAGATTTGGATGAAATTTTCACACATCAAGTGACCTAGCACATATTGTCAGGGTTTTGGAATTTATTGCTGTGTCATGGAAAAAGGGGGCTTCATGTCAAATTTAAACTGCATCTGTCCGTCCTGAATAGATAAAAGGAAAAAATGATCAGGTGGGAACCAAGGCTAGGGGTACGCAAGACAGGATGTTTTATCAGACAGTGTAGATAAAGATCAGACTGCAGTTGGATCTTGGATATATATGCCTTATATTCTGCAAGATAGTATTGCCTACAACACAGTCTTGAAATGCATATTACTTGGTCTATCTTTATCTCTTTACCAAACAAAAATTTTAGACTGGTCTATAATTCAAAGCATTTGCAGACAACAAAATAAATTTGTCTCAAAAAATGAACTTAGATTTGGGATGGGTAGAGAACATTGTGGAAAAAGTTAAAAAAATCCTGGTTACCTGAGTGCTTGGCCCAACTGAGATTTAAACTTGACATCCCTGCATAGCTAGCCCTGTAGGTAATGAGCTAACAGGCTTGGCTCAAATTATTAACAAACAACAAAATTTAATCCTTAAACCCAAAGGCCATTTTCATTCCAGAATGAGTCCAAGATGATAACAACTGCGTGGGTGCCTTTTGTCTGCAGTGTTTCAACAAAGCAGACAGTATAGATCAATGATCGGACTGCATATTTCGTGCAGTCTGATCTTGATCTACACTAGACACAAAGGCAACTATAGTAGTGAAAGGCGCTTAAAGGGTTAAGACTTGTCCAAATTCAAACCATTTGCTGACAACAAAATAAATGTGACTCAAAAATTTAAATTTGATTTTGGTTGGGTGGAAAACATTGTGGAAAAAGGCAAACATGCTGGTTACAAGTATTTCCTCTTTTTCCCACAATATTTTCAAGAGCCTTATTTCTTGCAGGCGTTAAAACTTGGGATTGTGTGGTAAAGGGTTAAATAGAACAAGACTTTTAAAAGTTCATTCTGTATACCTTTATGTCCTTTTTTGACCCAGGGGCATCATTTGAACAAAATTGGTAGAAGTCTACAAGGAAATGCCACATACCAAATATCAAAGCTCTAGGCCTTCTAGTTTCAGACAAAAACATTTTTAAAGTTTGCTCTATATACAATTTTGCCCAAAATTGTGACCCCTGGAGTTAAAGGGTTAATTCAATTCTTTTAACAACTTTGGTAGAACTTCACCCAAGGAATATGCCTGTCAAGTTTCAACGTGATTGGTTTAGGATGAGAAGATGTTTAAAGGAATTGTGGAAAGACGGATGCCGTACAACGACAAATCACAATACCTCACCCAGCGCTTCGTGCTCAGGTGAGCTAACAAATAGGCCTAACCATTGTCTGTGGCTTGTGATAAACAACATAAAGATGAAGTTTCATAACATTTTGTCTTGTAGTTAAAGAGATATTAATCCATAATGAAAATATATGTGAAGCCCCCTTTTTCCATGACATGACATTTAATCAAAAAAGCTAAACTAATGATATTGGCGGACTATCATAAGGAACACATGTATGAAGTTTCACAAATTTTTGTCCAGGATTTTGAGTTGAAGATACATGTATATTGATCCTTAACAGAAATATACATGAAGCCCCTTTTTCCTATGAGACAGTATTTGATATCAAAAAGGAAAAAAAACCCAATAAATATCAGCGGACATCAATAGGAACACCTGTATGAATTTCTATTAGTTTTTGTCAAGGATTTTAGAAGATATCTGTCCTGAAAGATGGACAAACAGATGGTCATTGGTCCATGACGAAATTAAACATTTAGCCCCCTTTTTTCATGACATGGCATTTCATGAAATAAAAACAAATAACTATTGTCTGTGGCTTGCAATAAACAATAAAAAGATGAAGTTTCATGACATTTTGCCCTGTAGTTAAAGAGATATTGGTCCACAATGAAAATATACGTCAAGCCTCCTTTTTCCATGACACAGCAATAACGGGTCCTATAAGACCTACAATCAAACTCATTCGAGACCTTACGGTCATATATATTTTGACCAAGTTTGGTGCTGATTGGCTTAAATTTGTAGATGCTAGAGTGTAAACAAAGTCAAATGTAGCAATTTTTTTAATTCAAGGGCAAATAACTCCAGTCGTTCTGGTCCGATTAGACACATAATCGAACTCTTCCGAGATCTTATGGTCATATATATTTAGACCAAGTTTAGTGCTGATTGGTTAATATTTGTAGATGCTAGAGTGTAAACAAAGTCAAATATAGCAATTTTTCTAATTCAAGGGCAAATAACTCCTATCATTCTGGTCCAATTACACCCATAATCGAACTCATCCGAAATCTTATGGTCATATACATTTTGACCAAGTTTGGTGCTGATTGGTTAATATTTGTAGATTCTAGAGTGTAAACAAAGTCAAATACAGCAATTTTTCTAATTCAAGGGCAAATAACTCCAGTCGTTCTGGTCGGATTAGACACATAATCGAACTCATCCGAGATCTTATGGTCATATACATTTTGACCTAGTTTGGTGCTGATTGGTTAATATTTGTAGATGCTAGAGTGTAAACAAAGTCAAATATAGCAATTTTTCTAATTCAAGGGCAAGTAACTCCAGTCGTTCTGGTCCGATTACACCCATAATTGAACTCATCCGAGATCTTATGGTCATATACATTTTGACCAAGTTTGGTGCTGACTGGTTAATATTTGTAGATGCTAGAGTGTAAACAAAGTCAAATACAGTAATTTTTCTAATTCAAGGGCAAATAACTCCAGTCGTTCTGGTCGGATTAGACCCATAATCGAATTCATCCGAGATCTTATGGTCATATACATTTTGACCAAGTTTGGTGCTGATTGGTTAATATTTGTAGATGCTAGAGTGTAAACAAAGTCAAATGTAGCAATTTTTCTAATTCAAGGGCAAATAACTCCAGATGTTCTGGTCCGATTAGACCCATAATCGAACTCATCCGAGATCTTATGGTCATATACATTTTGACCAAGTTTGGTGCTGATTGGTTAATATTTGTAGATGCTAGAATGTAAACAAGAAAATGTGGACGGACGGACGACGGACGGACGGACGGACGGACAGACGGACGGATGGACGGACGCAGACGGACAGTGAGTGATCACAATAGCTCATCTTGAGCACTTTGTGCTCAGGTGAGCTAAAAAGTCAACTTACCTTTCTTCCATGTATCAAGCCACTTAGAGAACTTCTCATGAAGTTTTAGAGAAACTGTTTTGTGAGACTGAAAGTAAACAAGAACTATTTTGTGACACTAAAAATAAACAAGAAATTGTTTTGCTGATTACCAGCATTTTCTCCTTTTCCTACAATGTTTTCCAAGGCCTTTTTACCTAGATTCATTTAATGTCAGGATTGTATGGTAAAAGGTAAAAGTAAACAAGAAGTGAGGAATGACTGTATGCTTTGACTGATTTTAAAGTTTTTTAACTTTTCATTGTTTTAGTTTGTTTTACATTTCCTTCTGTTTTCTACATTCAAACTTTCATAGTAGGACACTTCATTACATGGAAGGTGTGATCAACAACTGTAGCTGTCCTAGTGGAGGACATTCAGAATCACCACCACTGACTTACTACATTAGCCCTTAAAAAGCCTTTAACAACTACAGTTGCCTTGGCGGCCAATATAAATCAAGATCAGACTACACAAAATATGCAGTCTGATCTTTGATCTACACTGTCTGCATTGCTTAACAGTAAAGATGAATGTATGACTGAATGGTGTTTAATACCGCTTTCAACATTATTTCAGTCATATCAGTGCGACAGGTCACAGATTCATGTATGTCCAGTACTAGGCTAGGGCTCTGAAGTGTCTTGCCCAAGGATACTTCCGCAAAAAGCCCAGGGCATTCAGTGAGGCTTGAGCCTGGGACCTCCCTGTTACAAGTCCTACACTTTACCACCGAGTCACACAGGACCCTAGTGCACACAAAAACTACCATAATAATGTAATTATTTGGGTCTTATTTCTCAACTGAAAATGTTTGTTGGATTAGTTGGCATACTAGGGTTTGTAAATATTAAGTATTTTTATTCTATTTCTGTCAGGGTTGTTGAAACTCAGGATTGTTTGGTTGGGGGTTAACAGTTAACCCTTTATGAAAGGACAAAATTTTGGACTGGTGCAAATTGAAAGCATTTGCAGATGACAAAATAATTTGTGACTCAAAAATTAAAATTAGTTTTTGAAAGGGTAAAAAAGACTATGGAACACTATAGTAACCATCATTTTTTCCCTTTCCCACAGTGTTTTCAAAAAGTATTCTTCTGTAAGGTCATTACAAGTCAGGAGCGTGTGGTAAAGGGTTAAACACATCCATTATACTACCCACCTCTCGCGCTCTTTTAAGTGCCATCCTTTTGTACAAGTAACTTTCACTGTTAGTCACGTAGACCAGTCTAAAAGAGTTCACATTAAATTTACACTCCGTATTATCAATAATATCCATGCCATCGTCGGTGATTGTCTTCACGACCTCCTCGTCTTCTTCGTCTTTGTCCCCATCATTGTTGTTCTCTGGAGATTCTTTTTCCTCCAACCCCACCTCTTCCGTTTTCAGTTCTTCTCGTTCTTCAGATGTTTCTTTTGAGTCTTCTTCATTTTCTTTCTTTACAGATTCTTCAGTCTTCAGTTCAGGCTCGTCCTCATCTGTTTTGTTTTTTTGCTCTTTATTTCTGCGTCGCCACTGTCGAACATTTCTGAAATTGATGTCAAAAATCTGTCAATACTTTTCATTTGTAAACAACCATGGAACTACATTATTACCAGACAAAATTTTAGACTTGCCCGAACTGAAAGCATTTGCAGAAGATGGAATAAATGTGGCTCAAATAATGGAATTTGTCTTTAAAAGGGTAGAAAGCATTGTGGGAAAAGGTAAAAATACTGGTCACCAGCATTTTCTCCCTTTCCAACAATGGCTTTAAAAGCCTTCTTTTTCAGGATCATTAAAACTTGAGACAGTGTGTTAAAGAGATAAATTTGTCGTTTGCAAATGCTTTCAATTTCGACGTCTAAACTTTTATTGACAACCATGGAACTACATTAACTCTTCTACTACTAACTCCAGAAATTCAACTTCTTTCCCAGTTTCTAAAAATAGATTTCCACTTACTACTGAAAATGACTTTTGTCATAATTCAATAACAGATTATCTTTCTGTCTGATGGTCTTTTTAATATGAGATTGTTTTAATAACAAGGTTAGATAGTTAAATCTATTCACATTACGTATGGGACATTTAACATGCAATATGTATTTTTCTGGACTGCTGTTTTTTTTTTTTTTTTTTTTGGGGGGGGGGGGGGGGGGGGGGCAGTGGCCTACATTTACAATAAAAGCACTTTGTTTGGTTTTGTATTAGTAGCCGGTGGTGTAGATCAAGATCAGACTGCACATTTTGAGCAGCCTGATATTGATCTATGCCATTCGCTAAAGCTACTCAAGTAGTGAAAGAGTAAAGTGTTTACCAGGGGACAAAATTTTCGACTAGGTCATTATGAGTTGATTTTCAGACCATAAATTAAATGTTACTCAAATGATTAAATTTGTCCTCAACCCTTTACCACACAATCCCGACTTTCAACGATCCTGAGAAAGATGCCTTTTGAAAACATTGTGGGAAAGGCGAAAATGCTGGAAACCAGCATTTTCTCCTTTTCCTGCATTGTTCTCTACCTTTCCCTAAACATATTTCTATTTTTCAGTCACTTTTAATTTGTCGTCTGCAAATGCTTTCAGTTTGGACTTGTCTAAAAAGCTGTTGTCTGGTAAAGAGTTAAAAAGAGACAGAAATCATTGAGTGAAATGGAGAAAATACTGGTAACCAGCATTTTCTCCTTTCCCGAAAACAGCTACTTCTTCAGGGCCATTAACACGTGGGATTGTTTGACAATTGTTTGTTCAGGGTCGTTAAAGGCTTAGTTAGTAAGGCTTAGTTAGTAAATAACTGCTGTATTTTCAAAGAAAGGCTCAAAGTCTGAAAGTGTAAATTCTTCCCTACAACCTAGGTTGTGCGTACTAATTAGAAATGCTTTGATGCGACTGAAAAAAAACACCTTACCTATGTAAGAACACAGGTTTCACTGTGAGCATGTCCTTCAGCTCATCTGTGGCCACGACTTCGTTATTCACATACTTTTCCACGTATTCAGACCAGCGTTCAACCTCTACTGGATCTTCCGCAGGTTCGTGATCTGTATCTAGTAGCTCTATGCTTAGCCTCGTTTCTTTCTTGAACTGTTCATGGGTAATAAAGAACTTTATAAATTTCCATGCAAATAATGGAAATTCTTTACAATTAAACATGTGAGGACTTAGTTTATTACATGAACTCTTTACAACACAATCCTGAGTTTTAACGCCCATGAACAACATTGTGGGAAAAGGAAAAAATGCCGGTAGCCAGCTTTTTCTCCTTTTTCCATAATGTTTTCTACCTTATCATCATTTGAGCCGTAATTAAATTGTCATCTGCAAATGCTTTCACTTTGGGCAAGTCTACATTTTTGTCATGTGGTAGAGAGTTAAAAAGACCTGTTCAATCACAGAAAAAAAAAATGCTGATATTGCATCTTTTAACCCTTAACTGGCTAAAATAACTGAAATAAAAAATGTTTAAAACAATAAAAAAAAAATGATAATGATATTCCAAACTTCCATTTTGGGAGATCAGTATCTCCTTATCAGACAGTGTAGATCCAAGATCAGACTGCACATTCTGTACATTCTGATCTGTCCGCAAAAGGTAAGTGAGTCGCACTTAGTAGATTGAGGGTTAAGACCATTTAGGCCAGAATAGGTTATAAAACTAGCAGATAATGTGGATCCATATCAGACAGCACATTCTGTGTGGTCTGATCTTGATCTACAGTCGGAAAATGCTACTTCTACCAGTTCCAGCATCTCTTTACCAAACAACATAAACTTGTACTCAACCCAACTGACAGAATTTGCAAAAGACAAACTAAACGTAGCTCAAACGATTACTTGTCTTTGACAAGGTAGAAAACTTTGTTGGAAATGGAGAAAATGCTGGCTTCCTAGAAACTATGCCAGTACTTAAACTGAATGTATGGGCTGATGAACAGTCCAAAGTTGACATGCCGGAATCAAACTCAAGACCTCATATAAATCATTTTGAGAATCAGAGAAACAGCAGTTCTGCATACTCAAGAGAGCTACTTGAACTGCTACTGCATAATTTTTCTATGAGAGAAAAAAGATGCATGAAAACAAAAACTCTTTAAATTCAAAAAAATTTCAGACAAATTCTTGCAAATTGAAATCAGGTTAATCAGTTAATGATCAAAATGTGGCAAAAAGGGTTGATAGTATTGTGAGAAAAAAGAAAGTGGAGGTTGCCAGCATTTTCTCCTATCTCCACAGGGTTTTCTGTTCTCTGATAGACAAATTTCGTCAGTTCATAATTTCAGCCAAAAGTTAGTTGTAGTCTGCAAACGCTTTCAATATGGTCGAGTCTAAAACTTTGTTGTCTTTGACTTTTTACCATATAATCCCAACTTGAACTACCCTGAGAAAGAAAACTTTTGAAAACTGTTTGGGGGAAAAAAAGGAGAAATTGCTGGTTTTTCCCACTGTTTTACACCCTCTTATAGACAATTTCCTAATTTGAGCCCAATTTATTTTGTTGTCTGCAGATGCTTTCAATATGGGCTAAACTACAACTGTTGTCTGGCAAAGAGTCAGTTGCTTACTATGGATATTTTGAAACAATTCTCTTCTGAGAGTATCTGCTCTGCACGCTTCTGATAAGCATTTTCAGCTGGCTGTCTCTGTTCTACTGTGGCCACTCTACCTCCCGTGGCTTTGTTCTTTTTCTCATCTTCAAATAGCTCCAACACTTTGACACAATTGTCCTCTACAACAATGTGCTGTAACTGCAAAATAAAATATACATGTGTGCTAGTGTAAGATAAGTAACTGCAACACTTTGACACATTTGTCCTCATCTACAGTGTAATGTAACTGTTAATTAAAACATTCATGTGAGCCATGCTGTGACAAAAGGGGATTCACTTTGTCTCTGTGATGCATAAATATAGACTACAAGGTTGTCAATGTTTGTAGTTAACTTCTAATTGTATAAACCACAATACAAACTGTTTTTTCATTTGTTTGCATAGTGCTTAACACCATTTTTAACATAAAATCAGTTCTAATAATCACCTGCGTCTTGGGGATTGCAAATTTCAAGTCGATCAGCCATAGGTGAATAGAGCAGCGCAGTAACTGTCACCCTTGGCTAGCTAATACTAATACATTAAGTATTAGTACAAAAATTGAGGTATTACAAACGAATAATAGCAGCTTGATTCTTTACACAGGGATACAAATTTGGACTATTCCAAATTGAAAGCACTGGCAAACAATAAAAAAAATGTGGCTGGGTTAAACAGTGGGATTTGTTTTTGATTGGGTAAACAACATTGCAGGAAAAGGAGGAAATGCTGGTTACCTTTTTCGTAAAATGTTTTAAAGAGGCCTTTTTCCCAGGGTCGTTTACACTCCTGATTGATTGGTAAAGGGTTAATTCATGAGGTATCTTTATAAAAGTATTAATCTTTAAATTTGCAAGTAGCAACCAGCAGTTTGCAAGTAGTAAATGTTGGTACTTGCACTTTTTTGCCAGTGGCAACTGATTGATGTAGTGCTGAAAGTCATTTTCAACATTACTTCAGTTATATTTCTGCGGCAAGTACACCTATCCATACTTTAAAAGAGTTTCTGTTACCACTATTTTGTGCAATATTCTTCCCAGGTGACTTGCTGCTTTCCCACATAGCCATTGTCGAAACAACAATCAGTGAGAGAGGAATCAAGCCTGTCGCAATGGCTATCATCAATCCTAGGAAAAAAATTGGCCCGGCGACCCTATGTTCTCAAGTCCTGGGGTCATATTCAACAACCAATCTGAAGAACATTCTTAGTTTTTACACCTGAGATTTTTTAAATTTGAATCTAACACAACTTCTGATTTAATTTGACTAATCAGCTGGTTTAGCCAATCAGAAATAACTGTGTTACTTTCCAATTTAGCAAATGCTGGAAAATATTACTTAGAATGTTCTTCAGAATGGTTGGTGAATACGATCCTTGTTTCCTACCAACTGCGCCTCTGGGGGCTCTGCTTCCCAGTGGCAAAAAAGTACTCGGCAATTACTCAAGACTGACAATGGCTACATGATCTAAAACCTCTCACCTGGCGCACAAGATTCTGTACAAGTTTATCCATCGTAAATGCTATGTATGCATGTATCCCATACATCTCTCGTAGCTGGTCCTCATATGCCGATGTCTCCAAGTTGCCATCTAGCACATTTTTCACCATGTCCAAAAAGTACGGGAAATATTCATCTGGTTCTATTTCACCTGAAATATTTTTCAATTTATTGATGTTTATGCTGGATTGATTTACTATGAACAACTCAAAGGTCATGCTGGATAGATTAGAATAAAACATAATCTTCCCCAAAAATTATTGCAAAATGTCACAATGATAAACTCAAATGTTCCTCACCTCCTATAGAGATAACTCTTAAAGCCCTTACCCCATAATCCCAAGTTTTCATGGCCATGAGAGAGGAGTCTTTTGAAAACATTGTGGGAAAAGGAGAAAATGCTGGTAAACAGCATTTTCTCCTTTCTCCCATAATATTCAAACCTTTAAAAGTCAAATTTCATTACTTGAGTCACATTTACCTTGTCATCAGTAATTGCTTTCATTATAGCTGAGTCTAAAATTGTGTCATTTATGGAGAGTTAACAGAGGGGAAAAATTAAAAATTGCTCAAATTAAAAACTTTACAGATGATATTAAGTGATGGGATATGTGTTTGACTCATTAGGCAATTTCAACCGTAATCTAAGGGAGTATATTCTTTCCTTTAGAATATCTGAATGTCTGACTTACTAGGAGCCTTCAACCCTAGTGCAACACCCTGAGAATCTTTCCTATAGAACATGCAAATGTATTGGACTTACAACTAGCCTTCAACCATAGTGCAATGGTCATAAATTCTTTCTTATAGAACATTTGGATGTGGTTGAATTACCACGAGCCTTCAACTGTAGTGCAACAACCCTAGATTCTTTCTTATAAGACATTCAAATGTGTGGCTTAGTAGGAGCCTTTAACCCTTTACCGTGCAATGCCTAATTTTAACGACCCTGGGGAAGAAGCCTTTAGAAATCATTGTGGGAAAAGGAGAAAATGCTGGTAACCAGCATTTTCTCCTTTTTCCACAATGTTTTCTACCCTATCAAGGAAAAATCCCATCAATTGAGCTACAATGAAATTGTTGTCTGCAAATGCTTTCAATTTGGGCATGTCTACATTTTTGTCATGTGGTGAAGAGTTAATCGTAGCGCAATGGTGCTAGATTCTTTCCTATAGAACTTTTAAATGTGCTTGACGTAATACAAGCCTTTGACCTTAGAGTAATGGTGGCAGATTCTTTCCTTTAAGACATTTGAATGTGTCTGATTTACTAGGAGCCTTCAGGCTTAGTTCAACAGCCACAGATTCTTTCATATAGAAGACTGGAATGTGTTTGACCTACTAGGGCCAAGCCCCTACAGTGTAGTCTGTAATGCACAGGACTTGAGAACAGGGCTTGCTGGTTTGAATCCCCAGCTCAGCCAATTTCTTTCCAAGGAATGAAGATAGTCATTGCAACAGGATTCATTCCTGTCACTGCTGATCATTGTTTCAATTATGGTTATGTGAGGAAGTAGCCTGTGGCTTGGGAAGAATCTTGTGCAAAGAACTGGTAAAAAGAAACTCAAGGAAAGCATGGATAGGTGCAGTGGCTGCCATAATATAATTGAAATAATGCGAAAAATGGCATCAAACACCATTCAATCGATCAATCATTGACTTACTAGGAGCCTTCAACCGAAGTGCAACGGCCGTAGATTCTTTCCTGTCCTTTCTACATTGAGCTTCCTCCTCTGCCACTTTCTGCGAGTGTAGATAAACCGTGTATAACCGCTCACACAGGAGCTGATGTAGTCGGAAAAATAGATACCAGTTGTTGTTCACAAAGAACAGAGAATAAACATCATCCTGAAATTATACAAATATAAATGTTTTTTCTGTGAACAAAAGGAGAGAAAAGGAGTTGTGTTTGTTTGTTGTTTAACCCTTTATCATACATTCCTGAGTTTTCAAAATCCTGGAGAATACAACTTTTGAAAACATTGTGGGAAAAGGAGCCTGGTAACCAGCATTTTCTCCTTTCCCCATCATGTTTTCGACCCTTTTAGAGCCAAGTACTAGTTTTTGAGTCACAATTAATTTGTACATCTGCAAATCTTTTCAGTTTGGACCAGTTTTACATTTCTTCATTTGCTAGTAAAGAGCTAGCTCTTTAGCAAACAAGAAAATTCTAGACTTGTCCATTTTGAAAGCATTTTCAGATGACATTGTCATTGTGGCTGTAATTATGAAATTTGTCTTTGTAAGGATAGAAAACACTTTACGGAATGGAGAAATTGTTGGTAACCAGCATTTTCTTTTTCCCAATATGTTTACCATCCTTTAAAAGACAAGTCCTATCATTTGAACCACATTTAAATTGTGGCCTACAAATGCTTTGAATCTGGACATGTCTAAAATATTGCCAAGTGATAAACTGAAAAGGAACGAATCCTGTCAAAATTATTATCACCATTCCCAATATGGAGATTGACTGAGCTTAGACTTGTACTTGTGTGTAACCGACTGAGCTACAGTGCTGGTTTAGAATAGGAGAAAGCTCCTGCAATATAGCAAGAGGTTCTTTTATCACACTGTTTTGTAGACAATTCATGAAAAGATTTTCCTTTTCCTTTAACCCTTTACCATACGATCCTCAGTTTTAATGACCTTGAAGAAGAAGCCTATGTAAAAATTGTGTGGAAAGGAGAAAATGCTGGTAACCAGCATTTCCTCCTTTTCCCAGAATGTTTCCTACCCTTCTACCCTTTCAAAGATAAATTCCATTATTTAAGCAACATTTATATTGTTGTCTGCAAATGCTTTTAACTTGAACAAGTCTACATTTTTCTTGAGCAGTAAAGAGTACACCTTTTCCCTATTCTTTCATCAGTTGTAGTGTTTTTTTACTTACGATTAGTACCTATGTCTGTATTCGCCAACCACTCTTAATAACATTGTTTTGTGAGGGCTTAACCCTTTCCCAAACAAGCCCTGGTTTTCACGTGTCTGCAGTACAAGTCTTTTGAAAACACTGTGGGAAAAGGAGAAATTGCTCGTAACGAGCAATTTCTCCTTTTCCCACAGTGTTTTCTACCCTTCTGGAGAACTTTCTGTCATTTTCATCAAATTTAAAATTCTCGTCTGCAAACTCTTTCAATTCAGACCAGTCAAAAATTTATCGTTTGGGAAAGAGTTAAAAAGGAGGTTTCCAATGTCATCTGGCATAAATTTATTTCCGAAGATAGAGAGAACTATTCACTACTTACGTCCCCAATATCCATCTCTTCCTCCGGTTCCTGTTTGACAGCAAGATCAGTCGACACTGACGTATCTGTGTCCATACTCGTCTCTGTGGAGTCTTTCGTCTTGGGTTCTTGTTTCACACCATTTTCAAGTTTGTCAGGTTTGTCTGAGGTTTCCACTTCTCTCCTGATGGATTTTTCTCTTTCTCCCCCTTCATCTGTGTCCATCTCATCTGTTGATTGATTGACTGATTGATTGATCAAATGATCAATTGATTTATTTGTTCAATTTCAACAGACAAATAGATGGATAGATATAGATGGATAAATGGACTGATGGACCTGTGGATTGATTGATTGATTGATTGATCAGCCACAATTGCTGGTTCACTGTCTAAATGGTCAGCCCTCACAGCAATTAGCATAACTTGTTTTTATTATGGTTTACAGATTAATGTCAGCCTTATGAGCAATGAACACAACTTTTTTTCATAAACAATGTAGATCAAAATTGTACTGCCTTTGTGGATGGTGCAGATCAGAATCAGGCGGTCCAGATCATGCAGTCATATCTTGGATTTACACTGTGTGCTTTTCTATGAAATATTTTGCTCTAACATCATATAAAATTTCAAAGCTTTGGTCTGTTTTCTGATTTGAGAAAGTCCATGTCATGTTCTTAGTGCCAAATGACAGAAATTTAGACTGGTCCAAATTCAAAGTATTTGTAAACTACATATTGAATATTGTTCAAAAGGTAAAATTTATCCTTGATAGGGTTGAAAACATTGTGGGAAAAGGGGAAATGCTGGTTACCAGCATTTTCTCCTTTTCCTACAATGTTTCCTACAATGTTTTCAAGGACAAATTTCATCCATTTAATATGCAGACTGTAAATGCTTATAAAATGGACCAGTCTAAGATTTTGTTGTCTGGTAAAGGGTTAAGTTTATGAAGACAGACAACTTACCTTCATCTTTATCCATTTCATCATCGCTGAGTTCTAGTCGTTGTGTGAAAAATATGTCAGGTACAGAATGTTTTAACAGCACTTTTATTTTGTGTTTATCATCTTTATGAATACCTGAAATTTGAAGAAAAAGAATTAACTCTTTACCAAACTATAAAATTTTGGACCAGACAAATTTGAAAACATTTGCACACAACACATTAAATATGTCTCAAATGATATCTTCCATTTTTGATAGGGTATAAAACATTGTGTGAAATGGACAAAATGCTGGTTACCAGCATTTTCTCCTGTTCCCAAAATGGTTTCAAGCACCTTCTTCTTCAAGGTTATTAAAATGACTGACTGATTGATTGTATTGTGTTTAATGCCCTTTTCAACATTATTTCAGTTATATCAGTGCACCTATCCATGCTTTCCTGGAGTTTCTTTTACCAGTACTCCGCACAATATTCTTTCCAAGCGACTGGCTGCTTTCCCACATAACCATCGTCGAAACAATGGTCAGTGGTGAGAGGGGAATGAATCCTGTCGCGATGACTATCATCATTCCTCGGAAAGAAATTAGCCAAGCCGGGACCGAACCAGCGACCTCCTGTTCTCAAGTCCTGTACGCACCGACTGAGCTATGGGGACTTGGTAGGTTATTAAAAGTCGGTTTTACAAAATAATCCAGAGACTGAAAAACCTTGTGGGAGAATATTGAAAACATTGTGGAAAAATAAATGTAGTTCAATTTGTAGTTAAAAAATTTAGACTCAACCAAGTTAACAGCAAATAAATGTAGTTCAAATGGTGGTTTCTGTCTAGGACAGGGTACAAAACACAGTGGGAAAACAAGAAAATGCTGGTTACCAGCATTTTCTCCTTTTTCCCACAACATTTTCAAAATCCTTGTTCTTCAGTGTCATTAAAACTCATAATTGAGTGGTGAAGGGTTAAACACTATACACAGTATGTAAATAGCCCCTTGAAATAAATCATGGGTTGCAAAAAGTGTTTTATTCAATTGTTTGTTTGTACTTACTTGTCTGTCGTTTCATGTGATGTATGATAAGGTTTGTTGCATCCTCCAGTATAGATTTATCTTTATACATGTATGTCAAATGTGGACCTGTGTTTGTGGTTGAACTGCTATCTTGACCCGGATCTTGCCTCTGTAACAGAACGTACAATATCAGTCTGACAATTGCAGTCATGTGACACATCCATTTTGAAGCATGTTTTTGATTGGTTGAAAACAAACAAGCCATGCTAAGTGAAAAGGAGTTTTAATACATCTGCACAAGGTTTTGACCCAGTTCAGCCTGCGCAGTCCACACAGACTGACCTCAGTCAAAACTTCTTGCTATTGGTAAATTTTCTGCATGTGAAAGGACCATTCTACCTTATAAGTCAGTCATTTGTTAGACAGATATCATGGATCCATAATTATATGGTAACTTGCTTGGTATTAATGCATCATGGAGATGTACCAAACCTCCTTTTTTCACAGCACTGCTCAAATGACTTAACTCTTTACCAAACAACAAAATTTTGGACTTGCCCAAACTGCAGACGACAATTTTCACATGGCTCAGATCATGAAATTTGTTTTTTATAGGGTAGAAAACATTGTGGGAAAAGGAGAAATGCTGGTTACCAGCATTTTCTCCTTTTCCCACAATGTTTTCAAAAGGCCTCTTCCACAGGGTTGATAAAACTCAGGACTGTGTGGTAAAGGGTTAATACAAAGAATTATTTTCATTTTCCGGTGGATGCAATGGGTAACCAAAATACTCTCTTTAAATGTTATTGAAGTTTAGGAAAATTACCAGAATGTGTAAAAAGAGAAAGGGTTTAAATATCTCAAAGCATGAGGAAAAAACAAATCTTAAGTTGTGCTTACAGCAAAATGAAAGCATTTTTTTTTTTTTTTCAAAGGGGCCTATTTAAAGACTAGACATTTTTCTTTTAGATCTTAATAAAACTGTACAGTTAAAATCAGTAGGAAGATGCAATCTCTAGCATTTAAATCACAGGAAGCTCAGGTTTCACCCAGAGGAAAAAATAGGTTTACTGCGATAAATACAGCTAATTCTACTTTTCTCATATTATTTTGGTTAGCTTTCTCCTTCAGAACTGTAAAAACAAGGGGTCCTCTGGCAGTGATTTAGCCCTTCACCACACAATCCCATGTTTAAATGACCCTGAGGAAAAAAATGCTACAGAAAACACTGTTGATACCTGACGGGATGAAGGTAACCAGCGTTTTCTTTTTTTCCCCCAACAACTTTGTCTGCCCTTTCAAAGACAACTTCATTATTTGAGCCACATTACATGTGCTGTTGGCAAACCCTTTCAATTTGGATGCATCTAAAATTTTTTTCATCTGGCAAAGCATGGTTTTCCCTGACCCCATTTCTTTGAATTTGGAACCCTAAATTTTGCATATGTCCCCAAAGATTTAAAAAATTCCCTCTTTTCTTTCATTCAAAGGGGGTCAAATGTCCCCCATGTGAGAAAGTCCAGTGAAAGCTCTGGGGCCAAGGATTTAATCTATCGACTAATTGCACAGTGTTTAACATTGTTTCAACATCATTTCAGTTATATACCCCTTTCCCAAACGACAAATTTTGGACTGGTCCAAATTGAAAGAGTTTGCAGACAACAATTTTAAATTTGATGAAAATGGCAGAAAGGTCTCAAAAAGGGTAGAAAACACTGTGGGAAAAGGAGAAATTGCTCGTTACGAGCAATTTCTCCTTTTCCCACAGTGTTTTCAAAAGACTTGTACTGCAGACACGTGAAAACCAGGGCTTGTTTGGGAAAGGGATACTATGGCTGCCAGAGCACCTATCCAAGCTTTCCTGGAGTTTCTTTTACCAGTGGTAAATATGGCATAATATTCTTCCCAAGCAACTAGCTGCTTTCCTGTGTATTGGATTAATCTAATTACTCACCTCATCATAAATGGTTTCTATTTCATTGAGAAGTGCCTTTGACCTAATTGCTTTAATGTCGCTCTGTTTGAAGTTAATGCCTTGATGATCTAGTGACTTTAAATAGTATTTCTCATTCTGTTCTCTCCAGATACGATTGAAATTTCTCTGTGCCTCTCTCCATTCCTCCTCCTTCGCCTTCAACCTGATGAAAAAACAAGTACTTTGCATGAGGGTACCAACACTCGGCTGCAACTGTTTTTAGTGAAAATTCTACCTCAAAAAAGGGGGCATAACTGTGTCAAAAATACATTGATGGTTACCTGCCCTTATTGTATGGTTCTAAGTTTGAAGTAAATACCTTCAGATAAAACAGAAATACAACAAAATGTCAAAGTCTTTGCACACCGCAAATGATGCCAGGGCTATAACAATATCTCAACGTTTTCTTCCAAAATAGCCGAGCTCCGGCAAAAGTGGGTTTAATACATCTGTGCAGATTATACCAAGCAAATTGTCACACAACATGGATCCATAAAATCTAATTTGTCTAAAGACCCACTGAATCCAGGGGCAGAATGGTCCTTGGACATGCAGAAAATTTACAAAAAGCAGAGATTTTCGACTTATGTCAGCCTGCACCGACTGCGCAGGATGCCATGGTTTGATACTTTTTGTAGATGCATAAAACCCCTTTTCACAAAGCCTGGCCCAAATTAATGAGTAAATGTTCTTTTACAGCTATATCTATGGCATTTTATCATACATGACAATGAAACTAAGTTAACACAAGTTAATAAAAACATTGTAACCAAAGGATTACCAGCATTTCCTCTTTTCTAACTGTAAGACAAGGGATTATCTGGTACATAGTTTAGAAGATAAACAGAACTTTACCTGCGCAGAACTAATGGCACAGCCACCACCGGATTCTTCTTTAAACCATCTACAATGTCCGTTGCCTTGTCCCCGTATATCCTGTAAATAAATATGGAACATTATGTTGTAGTAACTTCCCTTGGTTTTGACCAATCATATTGCATTTACCAATATGAAGGTAATTACGCATGCATTATTCTTCTCATGAAACGAGTTACTGAGATGTACGACTGACACTGAAAAAAAAAAAACCATTGCAAGTTAAACAAAGAACAATACAATACATGAACCATGCTCTGTGGAAAGGGAGCTTAATGCATCTGTGAAGAGTATCAACCCATGTCAACCTGCGCAGTCTGCGCAGGCTGACCTGGGCTGAAACTTTCTGCTATAGGTCAATTTTCTGTATGCCAAAGGACCAGTCTACCTCATGATTCAGCTGGTTGTTAAAAAATGGTAGTTATTTTGGATCCATAATTATGTGAAAGCTTGCTTGGTACAATGCATCACGGAGATGCATTAAGCCCTTTTTTTGCCAGAGCATGACTCATATATATATTTGAAGGAAGCTATTAAGGGCAAGTCAACTTTGACCTCCTGTTGTAACCTTGACCTTGGAGTCAGCATCTCTGCTCTGCAGTTAGTCTCATCAAGGTGCACACATGTGTGTAATATTTTCAAAATCAGACCTTGGATTAATGAGATACAGAGCTGACACAATTTAAGAGCATGTGACTTCTTAAACCCTCCCCCCCCATGCTGTGACCTTGACCTTTCAGCCTGGCATCTGAAATCTCCTCTCTGCCATCAGTTCTCAAGGCCCAAACCTTTATGAAATATTTTGAGCGTCAAACATGGAGTGCAAAATTTGTAAGTAAGTACAAGTATCTTCAGGAATAACAGACAAATGAGAAGACTGCCATGGGACAGATGCTGTCAACAGTTCAGATGACGACATTACCTCATGTTTTCTTCGAGAAACAGCTAAGATAAATACACAGGTGTCTAATCTATCCATCTGACAAGGTGTGTGATTTCTTTTGCGTTTTGTTAGATAAAAGAAAAAAAAATGTGCAGCACACTGGCAAAAGGGAGATTTAATCCATCTACATGATGCATTATACCAAGCAAGTTATCATCTTTATGGATTATGGATCCATAAAATTCATTTTGGCTAACAACCAAAGAATCATGAGGTCAGCAGGTCCTTTCCATGCAGAAAATTGACCAAATTCAAAAACATTTCGACCCAGGTCTGCCTAAGAAGTCCACTGTGCAGGCTGACCTGAATCAAAACTTTTTGCAAATGCATTTAATCCCGTTTTCACTGAGCATGGCTCAATTTCAGAATTTCTACAGTAGAACACTCTGTCATTTCAGACTTCCATGATATTTATACAACATAGGCTGGAAGAGCTGAGGCATGTACCTATATATGAGGATGGCCATATTAAGAAGTTTTGCAGTTTCAAAACAAATGATATTGATGTATGCAGCAATAGTGTGTCAGTAACTAGTGCAAGTTTCAAATTTCAACTCGAAGGCATTGAAAAACTCTCTGTGTCTGTCACTTTGAAAGTTTCTGGGTCAGAATTTAAGTTTGACCCTTCACAACACAAGCCCAAGTTTTGACATTAGAAAACATTTTGGGAAACAAAGAAAATACTTATACTCAGCATTTATCCTTTTCCAGCAATCTTCAAACCCTTTACCAGACGACACAATTTTAACTTATCCCAATTGGTAGCACCTGATGACAGAATAAATGTGGCTCAAATGGTGGAATCAGTCTTTGAAAGGTTTGGAAACATAAAGCTTAGTAGCATCATTTTCTTCTTTTCCAACAAACTGATTTCAGTAAAGTCTTTAAGGTCCTTAAAACGCTGGATTGTTTGGTAAAGAGTTAAACCTTGACAGATAAATCCAAGAATATAAGCAACATTCTCTGCAACTGCTCTCAATACCCCCTAGTATTAACCCTTAAAGTGCCTTTCACTAATATAGTTGCCTTCGCGGTTAGCGTAGATCAAGATCAGACTGCACAAAGCATGCAGTCTGATTTTTCATCTACACTATCCGCTTTGCTGAAACAATACAGACAAAAGGCAACCACAAAATTACATCTTATTCTAGAATGAAAATGCCCAATGAGTTTATTCGGCGCTTAAAGGGTTAAATAAAGACTGAAAAGATGCTTCAAAAGACAACCCACCTCTGTATGGCCTTTCTATGTAAAACTTCCGAGGTCCCACCCAAACAGTTGTCTAGTTTGAACTTAGCAGCGTCTTCAGGTGCCATTCTTGTCAACTTTTTCTGCACTGATTCCAGGACACGTATTGTAGACAAATTGGTTTCTATGACAACATCAAGCTAACAGGAAAAAGAAAACAAAATTTTGTTTGTAGGAGTGCTGTTTTAATCCTTTACCACACAATTCCCAGTTTTAACAAACCCCAACGAAAAAAGGACTTTTGAAAAGGAGAAAATACTGGTAACCAGGATTTTCTACTTTTCCAACAATGTTTTCTAACCTTTCAAAGACAAATATCATTATTTTATGTAACGGTTAATTTGTCATCTGCACATGCTTTCATTTGGACCAGTTTAAATTTCATTTGTTAGAGAGTAAAACTGCTTTCAGCATTTCAGACATCATCATAGCCACATGTTTTAAGGACCTTTCGAACGCAGGTTTTTGAATACCTTGGAGGAAAAAAATGGTGGTAACCAGCACTCTCTTGTTGTCCCACAATGTTTTCTACCCTATCAAAGACTAAATCCATCACTTGAGCCCAACTCAACTTGACATCTTCAAAAGCTTATCCTTTTGAACAAGTATATATATATTTTTTTTTGTGGTAAAGAGTTAAATATCCAAAAGGGGAGAAGAAGGTTCACAATCTTTCTTCACAGTCTGATCTTGATCTACACAGCCAACAAATTTATCCTCTTCACCTCAAGAATTTAAAAACAAAGTCAATTGTTTGTTTGTTTGGATGGTGCTCAACATCATTTTCAACATTAATTCATATATTTCACGGCAGCCAGTGCACTTATCCATGCTTTCCTACTTTTTTTCACCAGTACTTCGCACAATGTTTTTCCTAAGCCACTGGTAGCTTTCACCCATAACTACCTTCGAAACAATCATCAACAATGAGCAAGGAATTAGGTTTACCCTAACCCCCGGTTTCTGTGAACATGTTCTGAATGACCACAAAAATTTATATGTGTGCCTTCCTTTCTTTATTTAAAGGATTTCAATTGACCCCGCATCTAGAAGTTGCCGGAAAACCCTGAGGAGTGAATCCTGTCAAGCAAGAAAATCCAGTTACGTTGCCAATCATCAATTCTCGATAAAAATTGGCCAAGCCTGTAATTCAAAGCAGCAACTACCTTGTTTCAAGTCCTGTATGTTACTGAGCTATCCAGCAGAGCAAGTGTAAAGTACCAAAATGTCAGAGAAACTTGCTATTCCTACCTCGAATCTCTCATCCTCACAGCGGTAAATATGTTCCTCAAACTGCGTCTTTCTAGACGTCACAAATGTCGAATCTTCCGACCATGAGGGAAACGATACCCAGATGTCATTGAGAACCTGAAAAATAGTCAACAGAAATGAGAATCTTTTATAACAATGTATTATCCATTTTAAATTAAGTTATTACCTTCTTATTGCACCTTAAAGCAAACAACTTTTGAAAACATTGCAGTTAAAGATTAAAATCTTGTTGTCTGGTCAAAAATTAACTCTGACCGATGACAAAATTTTAGAGCTGTCTAAAAGCATTTGGAGACAGTAAGTGAAATGTGATTTGAGGGGTAGGAATTGTTTCTATTAGGGTAAAAAACAATGAAAGGAGAAAATCCTGATACCAACATTTTTTTCCCACCATGTTTTCATAAGCCTTCTTCTTTAAGACTCTTTAAGTGCTGATAACCAATATTTTCTCCTTTTCTAATAAGGTTTTCTACCCTTCCAAAGGCAAATTTCAGATTTTGAGTCACATTTAATGTCTAAATAACAAGCCTAAAACTTTGTCCTTTTGTAAAGAGTAAATAAGGATACAAGTAAGACTACAACAAAATATCTCACCCCTTTATAGAGGGCTGTGCACTGGGAACACTTGACTTGGGATAGGAATTGGGCAGACCTCTAAAGCTGGCACCATTTGATGATGCATGACCGACACAGTATGATAAACTAGAATAACTATCACTAAAGGTGATAAATACCCCCGCCCCTATATTTCATGTCACAGGGGCAATAACTCTGCAATGTCAAGTTAGGGGCAATAACTCCATAATCATTAGGCCAACACTCATGAAATTTGTGCTTTGCACATCTACTACTCCTGGTGAATATCATGACAAATATCAAGTGAATAAGACTTAAACTAAAGGAATAGTTCTCTGGACAAGAAGTTTTGAGTAAATTCAGGGGTAATTAATTTGGCAAACATTTGAGAAAAATGCATCCTGAACCTCTACTGCTCCTGGTGAATATTTATGCAAAGTATCAATTTAATTGGACACAAAACTAAATGAGTGTAAAAAAGTGTAGACCATGATCTGACAATATGTCTGAGACACAGCGGCTGGTCTGGATCCACGCTTGTTCAAATGTCCAAAGGTGCCTTTTCGCATAATGTTGGCCAACTATACATATGACAGAAAAGACCTCCTTAAAGTGAATCAGACAGAAACTGTAGGAGGAGTTGTCCGGACAAGCATTTTTAAGTCAAATCAGGGGCAATAACTCAGTAATTCTTGATGGAATTTTTACAAAATGTGTGTCTTGAACATCTACAACTCCAAATGGACACTTCTGCCAAGTATAAAGCGAATCGGACTGAAATTGTAGGAGGAGTTGTCCAGACAAGCATTTTAAATGTGAATCAGGGGCAATAACTCATTAATTCTTCATAGAATTTTCATGAAAGTTGCGTCTTGCACATCTACAACTCCTAATGAACACTTATGCCAAGTTTAAAGTGAATCAGACAGAAACTGTAGGAGGAGTTGTCCGGACAAGCATTTTTAAGTCAAATCAGGGGCAATAACTCAGTAATTCTTGATGGAATTTTCACAAAATGTGTGTCTTGCACATCTCCAGCTCCTAATGAACACTTCTGCCAAGTTTAAAGTGAATCAGACAGAAACTGCTTGTCCGGACAAGCATTTTTAAGTCAAATAAGGGGCTATAACTCAGTAATTCTTGATGGAATTTTTACAAAATGTGTGTCTTGCACATCTACAGCTCCTAATGAACACTTCTGCCAAGTTTAAAGTGAATCAGACAGAAACTGTAGGAGGAGTTGTCCGGACAAGCATTTTTAAGTCAAATCAGGGGCAATAACTCAGTAATTCTTGATGGAATTTTCACAAAATTTGCGTCTTTCACATCTACAACTCCAAATGGACACTTCTGCCAAGTATAAAGCAAATCGGACTGAAATTGTAGGAGTTGTCCGGACAAGCATTTTAAATGTGAATCAGGGGCAATAACTCATTAATTCTTCATAGAATTTTCACGAAAGTTGCGTCTTGCACATCTACAACTCCTGATGAACACTTATGCCAAGTTTAAAGTGAATCAGACAGAAACTGTAGGAGGAGTTGTCCGGACAAGCAATTTTAAGTCAAATAAGGGGCAATAACTCAGTAATTCTTGATGGAATTTTTACAAAATGTGTGTCTTGCACATCTACAGCTCCTAATGAACACTTATGCCAAGTTTAAAGTGAATCAGACAGAAACTGTAGGAGGAGTTGTCCGGACAAGCATTTTTAAGTCAAATCAGGGGCAATAACTCAGTAATTCTTGATGGAATTTTTACAAAATGTGTGTCTTGCACATCTACAGCTCCTAATGAACACTTCTGCCAAGTAGCAAGGGAATTGGATTGAAACTGTAGGAGGAGTTGTCCAGACAAGATTTTGCGGACAGACCGACCGCCCGACCGACCGCATGACCGACCGACCGACCGACAGGCTGATTCCAGTATACCCCCCACAAACTTCGTTTGCGGGGGTATAAAAAAAATGTCAGCTTAGGCACTTCATGCTCAGGTGAGATACAAATGTTGGTTCCCACAATGTTTTCCACCCTTTTGAAGATATAATCCATCATTTGAGATACATTCTATTTGTCAATTTTGACAAGTTCAACATCTTGGTTGCTTGTTAGAGGGTTCAGGGTTAGGGTTATGATACAACAAACAGGGTTTCCCTGAACTCCTCTGATTTTGGACCCCAAAATGTTACTAAATGAACTTCAAAATTTATATGTGTGCCTTCTTTTATTGATTTAAAGGGCGTCAAATGACCCCGACATCAGAGTCCACGCCAAATAACATTACGGTTAGGATACAACAAATAAGAACATCAGGCTTAGGATACAACAAATATCAACAAACATCTCACCTCTTTACAGAGGGCTGTGCGCCCAGAACACTTGGGTTGAGGATAGGACTTTGGCAGGGCTCTATAGCTGGCGCCGTATTTCTTACATGTGGCATAGTCTGCAAATACAAACACTAATCAATTGAATAGGTTTTTAAAGCCACTTTCAACATTATATTCAACATCACTCATATCATAGCAACAGCTCAAATATTAATGTATGTCCTGGGTTTCAAGAGTACTAGGCCAGGGTTCTAAAATGTCTTGTCCAAGGACACTCCAATGAAAAAAACCAATGAGGCTCAAAACCTGGGGCCTCCAGGTTACAAGTACTACACTTTACCACTGAGTCACACAGGACCTCTATAATTACAAACATCAGCTTGCTCCAAATACACTCAAAGTTGCTTAACCCTTTAAACTTCACCACAAAAAAGACCTTTTTAAAAGGTTGTGGGAAAAGGAGAAAATGCTCGTAACTAGCATTATCCCCTCTTCCCAAAATGTTTTCAACCAGAGCAATAACAAATTCCATCAATTGAACAACACAGAAATTGTTGTCTGCAAATGCTTTCAGTTTGGATAAGTCTAAGATTATGTCATGTGGTAAAGAGTAAAAATTTAAACGTATTAGTTTCAGGCAGTATTTTAGACTCATCGAAATTGAAAGCATTTACAGATATATTGGGCTCAAATAGTGAATTTTTTCTCTAAAAGGCTAGAAAACACTGTGTGGGAAAAAATGCTGGTTACCAGCATTTTCTCCTTTCCCCAAAACATTTCAAGAAGGACTTTTCCCACAATGTTTTTTACTCTTCCAACTCTTCCAAACATAAACTGAATTTTTTTGTTACATTTGTTAACTGGACAAATTGAAAACTTTTTCTTCAGGTAAGGAGTTACTCTTGATGAGTTTAAGATTTTAAAGTGTTGTGAAAAATTAAAGGGAAGATAACTCTTTCTAACTCTCTTAACTGATTGCATGGCAAGTTCTTCCACAATGATTTTAAAAGGCATTTTCCTTTGGGCCATTAAAAACTTGGAATTGTTTGGTATAAGGTTAATCTTGACGAATCTAAAATTTAAAGTTTGCTGAAAAGTTAAAAGGAAGATAACTCTTCAAAACTTACCTATTTCCATGGCAAGTTCTCCACCCAGCCTTTCTTTACTGGATGCACTCTGGGACACAGGCTCTACAAACCCGCCTGACTCTTTGTAGCCCAAGAAGTCCTTGAACCATTTAAACAGTTCTGGAAATTTTCTATACAGACAAAAAGACAGAAGACAAGTTTCAATTAGCCTCGAAAAATTCTTCCTCCAACATTACACAACAAACATCCACAACTCAATAATTAATTTTGTGTAACTATGCAATGTGCCATAAAGTGAGCAATGTTCTGCATTATTCTAAGAATATCAGTGAGAAGTTTTATAACACCCTGCTTAAGCCCATGTGATTACCATTTGCTCCCAAAATTAAAAGAACCCTTGCATGGAATTTGTATCTGTGATTTAGATGCACACAATGCTGCCGTAAACTTGGTGGTGAGGGACATCAACTTGTTATTGAAATTGCCACTCAGGTGCAAATCTACTATATGATCTAGGGGGATTATGTTTAAGGAATGGAACTGATCCTCTCGGATCAAGATCAGACTGCACAAAACATGCTTTATCAGCTTTGCTGAAACATTTCAATTATATTACAGTGGTCAGTGAACCTATCCATGGTTTCCACAGTTTTCCCAAGCACTTTGCACAATATTCTTCCCAAGTGACTGGCTCCTTTCCCACATAACCATTGTCGAAACAATGATCAGCTGAGACAGATGAATGAATCCAGTTGCAATATCTATCATCTATCCTCAAAAACAAACTAGCTGAGATGGGCACTAGAACTAACAACTTCCTGGTTTCGAGCCCTGTATCTTAGTGACTGTACATAAGCTACTTGTCTCTGCTACTTACCCGAGGAATGTGTTCACAAGCTGTACCAACTCTGACCTTGAAATGACCTCTTGGTTGAACAGTACAAGACATCGTAGAAAATTCTCATACACTTCCTGATGTTTCAATGCTTTCCTCACCTGCAATGTATTTCAGTCTTTAACAGTTGACAAAATTTTGGACTTGTCAATACTGAAAGCATTCACCGACAACAAATTAATTGAAAGCATTTACCAACTGCAAATTAATTGAAAACATTTACCGACAACGAATTAACTGAAAGCATTTACTGACAATAAAATGCTGGTCACAGAGACAGCAAAAGAGAGAGGGGAAGGGGAAGACAGAGAGGGAGAGAGGGAGAGAGACAGAGAAAGAGACTTGTCATAAACAAGGTGGATATGAAACTTCAAAGTTCGAAACTATCTTGATATCTCTCAATATTTTGAGCAGAGTATATCATTGATCAGACTGCATGTTCTAATATTGATCTTCACTGTCTGTAAAAAGAAACCTTAAGTCTCCCTTAACTCTACATTGATATCAGTCAATAGAACTTTATACATGTCCAAAGTAAAGGCATTTGCACATTCACTGAATAGAGCTCAAATTATGTTTTGTGATATCAAATAGTAGAAAAAATTGCAGGAAAAGGAGAAAATGCTGGTCACCATCATTTTCTCCTTTTCTCATACTGTTTAAAAAAGCATTCTTCTTCAGGATTGTTGAAACATTGTGTGTTGGTGGACATTACCATTCTGAGAGATAATGTTACCAAGTGATAAATTGACTTACCTTATCAAAGAAAGCGTATTCGTTCAGTGTTCCCCATTTACCAGCCTCCGCTAGTGATACATCCTTCAAAGTACCCATTCGAGGCTTCTACAAAAGTAGAAAGTACAGGGGACAGTTCTTTGTAAAAGGGTTAACCCTTTACCAGACGACAAAATTTTAGCCTTGTCCAAATTGAAAGCATTTTGCAGACGACAATTTCAGTGAGGCTATAACTGTGCAATTTTTCTTTGATAGGGTAGAAAACATTGTGGGGGAAGGAGAAAATGCTGGTTACCAGCATTTTCTCCTTTTCCCACAATGTTTTCAAAAGGCTTCTTTCCCAGGGGCGTTAAAGGGCGTCATTGTACGGTAAAGGGTTAAAGCATCTGTAAAAAGTACCTACCAGATTAGCCTGCATCTACACTGTCTGCAACAGGTCATAAAATGCTATTGGCATAGCTGATATGTATCTACAGCAAACACAATTTTTAAGTGCCTAAAGCAGTTAAGTGATGTTCAGAACATGGCCAAGTATTGCCAACAGATTACGTACTTGTAAAAGGGCCACACTTTGTGAAAAGCGGGGTTAAATTCATCTGCAAAAAGTATCAACTCAGGTCAGCTTGCACAGGCTGACATGGGTCAATAGTTTTTGCTATTGGTCAATTTTCTGCATGTCTAAGGGCTAATCTACCTCATGATTCAGCTGGCTGTTAGACAAAATGGATTTCATGGATCCATAATTATATGATGACTTGCCTGGTATAAGGGATCAGAGCGATGCATTAAACTCTTTTATTCCAAAACATGGCTCATAAACAATTTTCATTTGGAGAGAAAAAAAAAAAAGAAAGAGGTTTTATTAGCACTATCATGGCTGCCAACACCTGCAACAAACTTTATTTCACTCTGTTATGGCTAACCAGGCACAGTAGCTCAGCTGATTGCCATCTAATCATATAGTGCTACAAACCAGGAGGTTGCTAGTACAACTCCCCAGCTCAGCCAATTTCTTTCCAGGGATTGATGACAGATGGCATAATTCAAATCTTTACCAAATGACAAAATTTCAGCCCTCTCCAAATCGAAAGCATTTGCAGACATCAAATCAAATGTACCTGAAAAAGTGAAACTTGTCTTTGGATGGGTAGAAACTATTGTGTGAAAAGAAAAAAATGCTAGTCACCAGTATTTTCTCCTTTTTCCACAATGTTGTCAAAAGCTGTAGCTCAAACTATAGGACTTGTCTGTGACAGGCTTGAAAGCATTGTGGGAAAGGTGAAAATGCTGGTTTCCAGCATTTTCTCCTTCTCCCACAGTGTTTTCAATAGCCTCTATTCCCTAGTTTAATTAACTCTATACCACCAAATCACGAGTTTTAACTAGGTTCCCTGAAAAAGAAGACCTTTGAAAACATTGAAGGAGTAAGAAAAAAGCTGGTAACCAGCATTTTCTCCCTTTCTCAGAATTTTTCTACCCTTTCAAAAACAATTTAAAGTTTATCACATACAATATACAATTATGTTGTCTGCAAATGTCTTCCGATTGGAGGAGTCTAAAATTCTGTTGACTGGTAAAGGGTTAAAATGTAAGGTACCTTTAATTTAGGAGGACAATTCAAATACAACTCAGGTAGAAACAAAAATATCTTAAAGTTTCCATAAGCATTTCACTGACCTTCATGATGGGTTGTTGAGCACCTGATGATATAGATCGTCTCAGCTGGTTCTGAGCTTTAGCATTCTGGTTCTTGTTTCCAAACCCAGGTTTCTTTACCGTAGATGAATGGTCATTTCTAATGCCGAGTACCGAATCTGCACCAAACAGAGACTGGAAAACAAGGCATTACTGTGTTACCTCGGGCAGACAACCTTTTGTGGCTTGCAAGTGTCCAGTTTTGAAAACACTGTGGCAAACTGGAGAAATAATTACTTGTAACAAGCAATTTCTCCATTGGCCACAACGTTTTCAAATATTATTGAGCTGTGCTCTCGTGAAAAGGGGTTTCGTGCATCTCCCTAATGCATTTTACTAGTCAAGTCATCATATAATTGTGGGTCCATAAAATAAATTAGTCTTAGTCTAACAATTTAGCAGGATTTTCTGCTTTTCCTACAATTTTTTTTACCTTTTCACTGTTTTGTACTTCAAGACAAATATCCTCAGTTGAGCAAACTACTTATAATAAGTACCAGTCTTGAAATTTGTGTATCAGTAAAAGAGTAAGGGTTTCTGCATGGCGCAGTGGTATAAAGTACAACTAGTACCCTGGAGGGCCCACGTTCGACCCTCACTGGAAGCACAGAGGTTTTCATGGGAGTGTCTGTGAGCAAGACACTTCAGAGCCTAGCCTAGTCATGGTGAAACGCAGGACATACATGAATATGTGAACTGTACCCATGATTTGACTGAAATAATGTTGAAAGCACTGTGCAGGATTATTCAATCACATCAATCAATCTAGTACAGGTTCAAATTCCAAGGCAGGGTAGGTCCATAAGCACACTGTAGTTTAGGACAAGACTATGGTAACCCTTTGCCAAACAATCCACACTTTTAATGACCCTGGGGAAGACGCCTTTTGAAAACTTTGTGGAAAAAGGAGAAAATGCTGGTGACCATTTCTTTTCTCCTTCTGCATCTCCATCATGCATTATGCCAAGCAAGCCAACACATAACTATGGATCCATAAAAATGCACTTTGTCAACCAACCAACTGAATCATGAAGTAGACTAGTCCTGTAACAGACAGAAAATTGATCAATAGCAAAAAGTTTCAGCCCAGGTCAGCCAGCGCCGACTGCACAGGCTGACCTGGGTCGATACTTTTTGCAGATGCATTAAGCTCACTTTTCACAGGGAATGGCTCAAATTCATGTTTCAAGTAAGACTGAATTTGTTATCTACAAAAGCTTTAAAATTTAGTTGTGTCTCAAATTTTCTTCATTTAATTAAAGGAGGGGGCCCAAACCTGCTTAAAGCTCATGGCATAAGGAGGGTGTAAAACTTACATAAGCTGGGTATGCAGACGAGCCGTTTGCATCTGGCAGGAATTGTCCAAACTCTGTCAATAAATCTTCTTGATTCTGGAATAGTTTGGCAACCTGGGCATAAACCTCGGCCTCCGTCAGGGGTTTGTGACCCTGGGGGACAGCGCCCTATCATACATAATTATTGGGTAAAAATTAACAATTATTCAATACTCTGTAACTCTTAACCACACAATCCTGAGTTTTAGCAAGCCGAAGGAAAAGGACTCTTGAAACTAGGGGCCCTTGAGGGCCTCAATCGCTCCACTGGCATGACTGTACTGTTTTTTATAGCATACACTATGAATTCATGATGCAAAAAGAGAAAAAAGCAAACACAAAAAAAATGGGGGAAAGTGTTGTTGCAAGTGGGCTTGAACCCACTAAAATAGCACAAATAGGTATGGTGAAATGAACAAAAATTAATAGTGAAAAAAAACAAAAAACTGAAGTACAATTTTTCAAAACCAATTGTTTGGAGTCCAGTCAAATTTGATAGGGTTTTAGTGCTCACTGTTTTAAACAATCCCTGCAAGTTTCAAAGAAATATGACTAATAATGTGGACTGTGTTGAGTAAACAATACTAAGTCATCAAATGGCTGCTTTTCCTAAACCTATTGCTAGATCTTCTTCATTGTTAATAGAGTTCAATCCCTTGATGATACAAGTAATCTTTGCAAGTTTCAAAAGATTGAATAAAAAATGTGACTTAATTGCATAAACAAGAAATGTAAATTTTCAACTTTAAATGGCTCCTTTTCCCGTACTGATTTTCAAATGTTTTGTTCTTTTTAAAACCAGAGGGTTCGAGCTATTGATAATATAAAGCAAGTTTCATTAAAATTCAACCACAAATGCCGACATTATCGCGTAAACTAGAATTGTAAATTTTAAAATTTTAATGTCCACTTTTCCCATACTAATTGTCGAATTTTTTTCAAAATCAAAAGGGCTCAAGCTGTTGATGATACAAAGCAACTGTACACTTTTCATGAAAATCTGACCACAAATACAGGCTTTATTGCGTAAATAAGAAAAGGAAATTTTGATCTTTAAATAGCTACTTTTCCCATACTGATTTTTTTCAAAATAAATAGGGTTCAAGCTATCAGTGAGATAAACAAACTGTGCATGTTTCACAAAAATCAGACCACAACTGCAGACTTTATCGCATAAACAAGAAATTGAAATTTTGAACTTCAAATGGCGACTTTTCCCACATTGTTTTTCAGATTTTTTTTTTTTTAAACTGATATAATTCAAGCTAAAGATGAGACAAACTGTGCAAGTTTCAGGAAAATTTGATGTCAAATGCAGACTTTATCGGGTAAACAAGAAATTGAAATTTTGAAATTTAAAGGGCTACTTTTCCCATACTGATTGTCAGATTTTTTTCAAAATCAGTAGGATTCAAGCTATTGATGAGATAAACAAACTGCAAGTTTCACGAAAATTCGACCATAAATGCAGGCTTTATTGTGTAAACAAGAAATTGTAATTTTGAACTTTAAATGGCTAATTTTCCCACACTGATTGTCAGATTTTTTTAAAATCAATAGGGTTCAAGCTATTGATGAGATAAACAAACTATGCATGTTTCACCACAATCCAACCATAAATGCAGACTTAATCATGTAAAAAAGAAATTGAAATTTTGAACTTTAAATTGCTACTTTTCCTACACTGATAGTCAGATTTTTTTTTCAAAATCAATAGGATTCAAGCTATTCATGAGATAAACAAACTCTGCAAGTTCCACTAAAATTCGACCATAAATGCAGACTTTATTGTGTAAACAAGAAATTGAAATTTTGAACTTTAAATGGCTACTTTTCCCACACTGATTGTCATATTTTTTTAAAAATCAATAGGGTTCAGCTATTGATGAGATAAACAAACTGTGCAAGTTTCATGAAATCCGATCATAAATGCAGACTTTATCGCGTAACCAAGAAAAACGGATGGACACTGTCCTACTTTACCCAACATTTAGTTTATCATCTGCACATACTTTCAAATTTGGACCAGTCTAGAATTTTGTCATCAAGTAAAGATTTAAGGGAGTCTATTTACATTGCCCTGTGAATCAATATTTTCTACAAATCTTTACAACACAACAAAATTTTGTACCTGTTCAACTTGACAGCATCTGTAGATGACAATTTAAAATTTAAAATGTGACCCAAATGGTGGAATCTGTCTTTGATAGGGTACCAGCATTCTCTCTTTTTCCCGCAATGTTTTCAAAAGCTTTCTATCTCAGGGACGTTAAAAGTCATTTGTCTTTGAATAGGTAGAAAACATTGTGGAAAAAGGAGCAAATGCTGATGACCAGCATTTTCTCCTTCTCCCACATTGTTTTCAAAAAGGCCTCTCTCTTGAGAAAATGTGGGATTGTTTATTCCTTTACCAAACAATACCAAGCTTTATCGACCCTTACAATGAAACATTTTGAAAACATTATAAGAAAAGCAGAAACTGCTGGTAACCAGCATTTCTCCTTTTCCCACGTTTTCAGAAACAAATTACATCATTTGAGTCATATACAACTTGTCAACTGCTAATACTTGCAATGTGTAAGGACACTTTTGTCATTTGTATAAGGGTTAATGAGGGGTCAACTTACCAGACCACCCTCCTTGATTGTTCTCTGCTCTTTCTGGTAAGTGTGTAAAATTTCCAGGAAAGCTTTGTAGATCTCTGGTTGTCCATGGAAACGATTCTAAACATGGAAAGATAAATTTTACTTATTGACAGTTTCTTTGTCTGGCTGTTTGGTAAAGAGTTAAAAATGTCTGTCCTATAAATTACTTTTATTTGTTTATTGAAATGGTATTCTATGCCACTTTAACCCTTTACCAAGCAGCAAAATTTTTAGACTGGTTCAAATTGAAAGAATTTGCAAACAACAACCTAAATGTGGCTCAAATGGTGGAATTCATGTCTGAAAGAGTAGAAAGCACTGAGGCGAAAGAAGAAGATGCTAGTAACTAGCATCTTCCCCTTTTTCCACAACCTTTTCAAGAGGCCCCTTTCTCAGGGTCATTAAAACTCGGGACTGTTTGGTAAAGGGTTAAGCAGCACTTCATTTACATGCTACCTAGAGCTAAATTATTGGGGTTAAGCTTGGCTTGTCCTGGCCGTATACTGCTGTACCTACTAACAATCTCAGAAGACCTTCACTGCCAGTACAGCCCGGCAGAAATTGAACTACACTTTCCCAACATTAACCTTTACCAGATGACAACCAGCATTTTCTCCCTTTTTCCACAATGGTAGCTACCCTATTGAGATATATAAATCATCATTTTAGCGACATTCAATTTATCATCTGCAAATGCTTTCAACTTGGTCCACTCTAAATTTTTGCTGTTTGGAACAGAGTTAACCCTTTACCGCACAATCCCAACTTTTAACGACCCTGGGAAAGAAGCCACAATGTTTTCTACCCTATCAAAGAAAATCTGCACTATTTGGGACACAATGAAATTGTTGTCTGCAAATGCTTTCAATTTGGACAAGGCAAAAATTTTGTCGTCTGGTAAACGGTTAAAATGATTGGTCTCATCGATTTCTTTGATTCGTTTATCAAAATGATGTTTTATGCCTCTTTGAACAGCAATTCATTTATATGACAGCCATATCTTAACATAATGGGGTTCACCTTGACTAGGTTTGGTTTTATAGCATGGTACCTACTGATAATCTAAGAAGAAGTGCTAACATAATGGGGTTCACCTTGACTAGGCTTGGCTTTATAGCGTGGTACCTACTGATAATCTAAAAAAGAAGTGCTAACATAAAGGGGTTCACCTTGCCTAGGCTTGGCTTTATAGTGCTGTACCTACTGATAATCTCAAAAGAAGAGCACTGCTAGTACAACCCAATAGAGACTGAACTAAAACTTCTGATTCCCTCTACTACATGACACAATTCTAGACTTGTCCAAATTGAAAGTGTTAGCAGATGGTGTGGTAACAAGGACTCAAATGCTATGATTTGTCTTTCAAAGGGTAAAGCACACTTTGGAAAAAAGAAAAAATGCTGATTACCAGCATTTTCTCTTCCCCCCCCCCCCCCCCAAAGTGTTTTCTCTCAGGTTTGTTGAAACTCAGAATTTTTAAATTATGGGATCACAAAAATACTACACAACTACAGTTACCTTTATCTTGTTCACATAGTTGATGGCATGATTAAATTCCACTGGCTGCTGTCCTGGCTGGCTGTTATTTTGTTGTCCATGGGGGGTAGGGGGCTCCGGGACCTGTCTAGGAGGCTGATGATAGGAATGTTGAGGGGGCTGGGTGCTGTGGGCCGGGGCACTGGTCACATGACTCTGTAGTGGCTTCTGTACAAAGGAAAACCCAATTTGTTGGTGATATTAACACATCTTCTTTATGTCCATAATATTGACAGAATTTCCAGATGAAGAAATTACAATGTTGCTCAAAATGCTGGTTATGTTTATAAACAATTTTTTAATAACATAACCTCCTTTGGTTACCAGCAATTTCTCCTTTTCTCACAATGTTTTCAAACACCTTTATCAGGGTCGTTAAAACTCAGGACTGTTTGGTACAGAGTTAATGATCCTAAGAAAAAGGGTTTTCTGAAATCATTTTGTGAAAAAGAGAACAAGCTAATAAACAGCATTTTCAATTTTTCCGACAATATTCTCTCCCTGATTTGAAAGTATCAAACAACACTTACATGTGTCTGACCTCCTGCTGCTCCCTGTGCCATTTGATTGAGTGTGGATATTGACACTGTTTGTTGACCTGGTTGATGAACATTGATCTCGTTCGCTTGCACCTCAATTTTATATCCAGGCGGGAGAAATGTATTGAAGCCCACAATGAGGTCTGGATGTCCTTTAAACAGGTTTGATACCCTGTTAATTACACCTGGGGTGTCAATTCTAAAACAGAAAGCAAGAAAATAATCATAACATGTAACATGGGCACAGGTTAACATTTTTGGGATTTCCTTCAATCTCAAGGCCCAATAGCAGCCAAATTAACCCTCTTACCTCACTATGCCGCCTTTTGATGCCCCTTGCAAAAAAGCCTTTTGAAAACATTGTAACCAGCATTTTCTCCTTTGCCCACAGCGTTTTCTACCCTATCAAAGAAAATTTGCACCATTTGAGCCACACTGAAATTGTCGTCTGCAAATGCTATCAATTTGGACAAGGCTAAAATTTTGTCGTCAACAATGTGGGTGTTAAAATTTAAATCTAAATCATACCATTCAAAAGTGTGGAAATTATTATACAGATGACAATCTGTTATTGTAGTGTCAGTCCAAGTATTAGTCACTGGCAGAAAAATGGATTACCGGTATATTAACTAGGTAAAAAGTTTCCAAATCACTCTATCTTTTTTTATTTCTTGATTTTGAAATTAATTTTTCTGCAAACTTCTAACTCTTTGGCCAACCACACAGTAACATCTTTGCAAATCATTCCCAACATTCCCCCCCGATATTTTCCACCCTTTCAAGGACAAATTCCATCATTTCAGCCATGTTTCATTTATCTTCTGCTTATACTGTCAACATGGCCCCATTTAACATTTTGTTGCCTGGCAAAGAGTTGAAATCATCTACCAGTCAACTCTTTACCACACAGCAGTATTTTAGACATTTCCAAACTGAAAGCATTTGCAGATGACAAAATAAATATGACTTAAAAATTGAATTTTTGGAAGGACAAAAAACATTGCGGGAAAAGAAGAAAATGCTGGCTGGCTACCAGCATTTTCTCCTTTTCCCATAATGTTTTCAAAAGCCTTCTACATTAGGGTCATTAAAAGGCGGCATTGTGTGGTAATGGGTTATGGAGCTACAAACTTTTGACTTTGCATATAGCAAATCAAATGTGGTCGAAAAGATGGGTTGATTGACCGATTGTATGGTATTTAACGTCGTTTTCAGCATTATTTCAGTTATATTGTGGCAGGCAGTGCACCTATTCATGCTTACCAGTACTCAGCAAAATATTCTTTTCAAGCCGCTAGCTAATTTTCCGCATAATCATTGTCGAAACAATGGTCAGCAGAGAGAGAGTAATGAATCCTGTCCCTATGACTGTCATCAATCCTCGAAAAGAAATTGGCCGAGCCCCTTGGATCCAATGGCAACCTCCTGTTCTCAAGTCCTGTATGCTACTGACTGAGCTACTGTGGCTTGGCCGAAAGATGGGACTGGTTTTGAAATAGTTTGAAGTGGTTGAAAATATTGCGGGAAAAGGAGAAAATGCTGGTTGCAAGCATTTTCTCCTTTTCCAGCTCTGCTTTCTAAAACTTTTTTCAACAGGGTCATTAAAACATGGGATAGACACAGTGGTGTAGGGGTACCGTGCGGCCCTCTCACATCTAAGGTTTGGTGTTAAGCCCCCTTTCACAGAACATGGCTCATATCTTTACAGATTTGTGAACTGTTTCAAAATAAATATATGTAGGTATGAACATGAAACCAGCCTTATTTTAAGGAAACTGTTTCCCAGGGTCATAACTCATGCCAATATATATGTTTCAAAATAATAGCTATGAACAAAATATCAGCTTTACTTTAAAGGCACAGGGCACACTAGTGTCCAAAAGTAAACAATTCAGGAGTCATTTTGCATTAAAATGACAAAATGATTAACTGGTCTAACTTATTTCATCAATCTAGTAATATCCAAAATTGGGGCAGGTAGCCAGTCAAGGGGAATCCTAGTTTATCCTTCCAGTTCCTCCATTATCAAATTTTTCAATTGGATTAAATTGTTCTTTGAAGCAACGTTGGAACAAAATAGGATGTCCGTCAGACTTGTCATCATAAAAATTTGAATTTCAAAGATATTTGCCTATGTGCCTGTCACATAGAGATTCAATCTTTTATCAGAGTGAGCATTTTTTTTTTCATTACGTTTTACACAATTTACATAAAGAATGATGTGAATTGAGACAGCATCATGTATACTTACGTTTGAGATTTGAACTCTTTCATAATGTCTAGAAAGTCATTGTAGACTTGTGGCTGATTTCCAAACTGCAATTTGACCTGGTCTAAATATGAAAGAGCATCTTCGACCTTTAACCTTTGAAACTGCTGCTGCTGACCTTGAACTTGCGCTGCATGGGCCTAAAAATAGAGAATAAACAGATTTATTTAACTTTTACAACAAAATCCCAAGTTTCAACAACCCTGACAGAAAAGACCCCTGAAAATATTGTGGAAAAATGGTAACAATCATTCTCTCCTTCTCCCACAATGTTTTTACTGGAAAGAAAGTTTGCCTCAACTGGGTATCAAACCCACAACTATCAGGTCATGAATCAGGCAAATGATGTCTTAAAATCTCTGCCTAGGCAGAAAACTGCAATGAATAAAGATTTAACCCTTTATCAAACAACAAGCCTTCAAAATCTTAGACTTGATCAATTTCAAAGCAAATTGTAGGTCTACAAAAAATGAGGTTCGAAAATTAGAGTTTGTCTGTGAAAGGATAGAAAAGTTTGTGGGGAAAAAAAAAAGACAGCATTTTTTTCACATTTTTGTCCTTCTCCCAAAATGTTATCAAACGTCTACTTTCTCAGGGTCAAGACTCAGAAGTCTCAGGATAGCTTTGTAAAGGATTAACATAGAGAATGTCTTTTCTTTTAAATGCCTCTTACCTGTGTGGGTGGGGCATGTCCTGGGGCTGTTGGTAAATGCTGGGCTGGTCCGGATGGCCCTGTGGGTGCAGGCCCATGAATTCCAGTGGACAGCTGTATGGGTGAGGCGTGAGGGTGACCAGGTTGGGTACCACTGTTAGAAAAAAAATATTTTCATCACAAAAAAAACACAGAGCACCTCATGCAGGTGCCAATGCTTGGCTTCAGTTGCTAAGTTTTAAGTGAAAATTCTAAATCAAAAACTGGGCATAACTGTGTGTCAAAAACATGTTGATGCAAGGGTGTGGAAAAACTATGTCCGACTCTGGAAATTTCAGCGTCGGACAGGTGACTTTTTTCAGTCTAGTTGTCCACAGACAAGAAGAAAATATGAGGAAAATTTTGAAAAAAAAAAATCTGTTGTACATATATATATATATCCAGTGAAATACATATGCTTTCACTTTTTACACAATGACATTTTGAATGATAAACAATGTCTTGAGATGATCCCCGAATTCTGGAGACCCAAAATACACATTTGGTCTACCTCCCCTTTCACCGCATACGACAAGATTGGTAAAATATGCGGCTGTTTTTGCACGTTAATTTTTTTTTTTTTTTTTTTGAAAATTCTTTTAACACCTGCAAAATCATCATTATGGATTAAAATAATCTTATTAGTATCATTTTAGCACCGATTCAGAGATCTTTGATCGTGATATCACACGTGAAATTTTAGCCTTTAATCTGATTTTAAACAGCTTCGGTGCGCAATGGGCCATAATTTAACACCACTGCTGGGAGCTGCCTCAATATCCTAAAATTTTCGATTCAGTGATAAAAATTGGTGCGTAAAATCAGATCTTTTTTTTTTTCAATAAAATCTTCGATGCAAATGGAAAGTGGGAAGTCTGAGACTCCAAACCATTTGGTGACTCCAAACGTAAAACAGACTGTAACAAGAAATATGACACATGTTTTTTTAACGAGGCGTGCTTGAAAGAATTCCTGTGGTAAATGCAGATGATCCTAACAATATTTTTTTAAGGTCTGTCGAGAGTATCCCCATGTTGCTGACATGTCACTTTATGTGTACCATTTAAAATCGTTTTGTTTTGGACAAGTGAGCCACACTGGTGGACAAGTATATTTTTGTAATTCACATGTCCGTGGACAATTAGAAATTTCTAGGATTTACACACCCCTGGTTGATGGTTACCTGCCCTTGTTGTATGGGCCCCCCTTTTCATATTCAACTTTTCATATTTAACAGTTAGTCCCAGTTTAAAGTAAAAATCTTCAGTAATGAGTTTTTGTACAACAAATACTACATTGTATCAATAATATTTTGATAGTTACCTACCCCTGCCCTTTGATAGTTAACAACTAATCTGACTTTGAAATAAATATCTTCAGTAATGACAGATATATGTACAACAAATCTTAAGTCGAAAAAGGGCCATTAGTCTGTCAGAAATATTTATGGTTGCATGCGCTTGTTGTATGGGTTCCCCATTTGATATTTCACAAATAGTTAAAGTTTGCCACAAACATCTTCAGTAATAATGCAGATATCTTGAAATGTCAAGGGTTTTGCACAACTACGACACAGATGACAAATGGACTAGGACAATACCTCACGTTTTCTTCGAAACAGCTGAGCCACAATAAGGATTTCTAGATTTAAGTCCAACACCACTGATCCCTTGTTTTAACCCTTAACCCTTTACTGCACAATGCTGCCTTTAAATAACCCTGGGAAAGAAGCCTTTTAATGACCATGGGAAAGAATCCTTTCAAAAACATTGTTGGAAAAGGAGAAAAAGCTGGTTACCAGCGTTTTCTCCTTTTCCCACAATGTTTTCAGAAGGCTTCTTTCTCTGGGTTGTTAAAAGTTGGGATTGTGTGGTAAAGAGTTTAAGGAGTGGGCAACATAATTCATTGCGTCTCTAATGATGGGATTTGTCTATAAAGGGTGAAAAACATTTTGGGAACAGATGAAAATGCTAGTTATCAGCATTCACTCGTGTTACGACAGTGTTTTTAAATGCCTGCTACAATGTCAAGAAAACTCCTGACCATTTGGCAAAGGCAGTTAACTCTTTACCAAAGTGACAAAAATTTAATGAAAGGTTTTGCAGATGACAAATAAAATGATAGAATTTGTCTTAAAAACATTGCAGGAAAGGGAGAAGATGCTGGTAACAAACATTTTCTCCTTTACAAGCAATGTTCCAAAAGCCTTTTTACACAGGGTCATTAAAACTCAGGATTGAGTAGTAAAGGGTTAAACTTTGAAGCATGCCAGCAAAATGTATTCATTTTGTTAGTGTGGTTTAGACTGAGATCAGATTGCAGAGAATGAGGAGTTTGATCTTGGATCTACACTGTCCAAATCTTTGGGGATATTCTAACAAAAAGAGGTTCGAAAATGCAATGTTTGTGTACTTAACTCTTTACCAAACGACAAAATTTTGGAATGGACCAAATTGAATGCATTTGCAGACGACAAACTAAATGCTGTTAACATGATGATTTCTGTTTTTGACAGAGTAGAAAACCTTGTGGGAAAAGGCAAAAATGATGGTTACCAGCATTTTCTCCTTTTCCCACAATGTTTTCAAAAGCCTTTTCTCTCAGGGTCGTAACAACTCGGGTTTGTTTGGTAAAGGGTTAAGAATGTTTTCCGTAGTGTTCTTTGCGCAGCCAGACAGCGTATTGTATGAGCTTTTTTGTCCTTGGGCTTGTTTGCCCAGGCTTGTTTGTCCGTGTGTGTTTGTTCTTTTGAATGATCTCACTTTTTTTCAAATCAAATCTGATGCACTAAGAAGGCATATGAGTATAAAGGACGATATTCGACTCTTCATTAAGGAAATAGTTGAGTATTACTCAAGTTTTTTCACCATACGGCACAAAATCATAAACAGCATTACAAGCATGTTTCCCTTTAAAAGACAATTTTATTGCAAATCTTAATTAAACAGTGTTTCAAGGATTCAGTCTGCATTTCCAAGAAATGATACTACAAGGAATTCTGATTGTATACAACTAGCAAGGCAGAATAAACGAAGATTTATAACTTAGTTCCCAACCCACTTCTTCTAATGCAAAGGGTACAGAAACATATTCTCCTGATGAGAAATCAACAGCGTCGAATGTGCCATGGAAAAGTGTTCATCGAATTATTAGCCTACATACTTGACTAAACAAGTGGTTGGTATAAATCCAAGCTCAGGCAACACATTCTGTGTAGTATGAACTTGATCTATGCCATCCATTTACTTGCTGGTAACCCAGGAAGGTTCTTCCAAGAAGGGTACTTACTGGTAACCTAGGGGGTACTGAAGACTGCTCGCAGGCATTCCCTCTCCCTCAAATCTCTGACTCGACACTGGCCCGATCATCCTTCCTGATGGAAAAGGGGCTGAACTCTCACTTGACAAAACACGTCGCTGGGGTTCTTCAGGATGTGGACGTTGCATGATTCACATGTCTTTATGTCTGCAAGGTGCAAGAAAACTGAGATATGCCAAGTTGAATTATTACACATAAAATTGGATACCAGCTCAATTTTTTCTTTGCCTAACCCTTTAACAAACAATCCCATGTTTTCACGTCCCTGAGGAAGAGGCCTTTTGAAAACATTGTGAGAAAAGGAGAACATGCTGGTAACCAGCATTTCCTCCTTTTCCAACAATGTTTTCTACAGTGTCAAAAACCTTAAGTTCATTTGTACCACTTTCAAATTTGTTTTCAATTTGGGAGGAGCTAAAATTTGTCGTTTGGGAAAGGTTAAAGTTGCATGTGACAAATAGAAAGCCCCGAAAACCATCTTGAGAAAAACTGTGATTCGTTTGACCTGGATCAACCTTCAGCATTCCACAAGTGATATTCAATTCCATTTTCATATTCCTTTCAGCTGTTTCAGCTGAAATGAGCATTTCATGAAGTCAGACATTAAATAAAAAAAAAAACATCACTGAGTAAAGACTGTCTTTGTAGTCTGGTTTCTGCCTTGGTGTTCTACGTAATCTACAGATACGTCGATAATAGAGGAGTCCACAGTGGAGAGAACCAGTATACTTCAATTGCACCTAGAAGGATATTAACAATGACACAATTTGATCAATACTTTGTCATTGCACAGAAATATAGTAATGACAATCAATCAATCATTTTTGTTGCAGAAAAACATCGTGATAGTAAAAAGTTCAAATAAAACTATTGTGATAATATTGCAATATATGTTGCTTTAGGAATATTGCAATAGGGATTTGTATTGCAATAATATTGCAATAGGGATTTTACTATCACAATGCTATCATGATAGCTTTTTTGGCCTTCATAGTCACTACTACTTCCGAAACATGTGCAGTAAATGTCAAGCCTAGTTTCAGTTTCTATGGGAGTGCAGTTGGTCAATGGATGATTACATTTCAAAACACGGAATTATGAGGAGATAACAGTCATTATAAGAGATGTTGGCATGATCAACTTTCATTCCAGAAGCTTCCTATGAATGGCTGACATGAAAGTGAGCGGAAAATCAAAACAAGAGGGCCGTGATGGCCCTGTATCGCTCCACTGGCTTATAAATATAAACCATAAATACTAAACATTTCAATTCTGAGCCAAATGGTTTCAAAATGAAGACTTACAAAGTTTTCTCTGTTAAAGCCCATGTGAAAGTTGAGACCCGCAGGGCAAAGCCATTATTGATCCCAGAGCTACAATTACTTGAACCCTGGTAGAGGTCCACAAGATAAAGCCACGTGCCAAAATAATACAAGTCTATGCTGTATGGTTATAAATAAGGCGATTTTCAAGTTTCATCCATATGAAGCCTCTGTAAAACATAAGACCCCTGATGCAAGGCTAATTTAAAAAAATAAAAATCAAATGTAATCCAGATTTAGTAGCCCTTGGGTTTGCAGTTGGGAGCAAGAAGATTTTTTGAATTTTCACGCTATAAGCACATGTTTATGACCCATGAGATAGGACTAATTTTGACATAACTTGAATAACTTTGGAAGAGGTTATTTAGATTACACACATACAATATTACAGCTGTAACCCAAGGTATTTAGGTAAGGAACAAGAAGACCTTTAAGTTCTCACTATATTAGCCTATGTAAAGCTTGTGACTTATTGGGTGAAGCAGTTTCAGAGACAATAAGCTTGATGGCCTTAAGCCTATGGAGCTAAAAAGCAGTACATGTATCTTTTTCATGAGCTACAATGATGTTAGTAAATACAAGCTTTTGGAAAAGATTTTTAAAGGTTTTTCAATACTTTTCAGTTTTGTAGCCATAGCAACCATAGCTTTCAACAGAACTTAATGCTTTGAAGACATTCTGAAGAACATCATGGCAAGATGATATCTGTAAAGTTTGGTCAAAATTGGAAGAGTGGTTTCAATGAAAAAGATGGAACAAGTTGGTAGAAGTCTACAAAATGAATCGGCATGCCAAATTTTTATAGCCCTAGGCCTTACAGTAAGGATAAACTAGAGGCGCTTGAGCGCCTGTATCGCTCCACAGGCCTGATATTTCTATAATGGCAAAAAGAAGTTTTTAACAATTACCATTCAATCCTGCATTTTAGCTCACTGAAGAAAAAAGGTATGGAAAAAACTTGTGAGAAAAGAAGAAAAAAATGGTAACCAGCATTTTCTTAGTTTCCCACAATAATTTCTATCCTTTTTTATGTTGTGATTGTGTGGTAAAGGGGTAATCTAAAAGAACAGCTAGGAGGGCAAATGAATGAATGTTATAGCAATATAGATCAACTTACATCAATACACCAGATAGAATGAAATATGCTGGCATACAATGAACACCTAATCCCTAATAATCAACTTTTCACAGTCACAGTTAGAATGTCTTCTGTGGCAAACAACACAAAATGGTCTACAAATGCATTTACATAAATCAAATATCCTGCTCCAGGGCACAGACTAATTCTGGTGTACTGAAGTTGCGGGATCAGTTTGACTGGATGACATTAATGCCTTATCACAAATGTAAAGCCCTGTCCCACTCTGTACCAGGTCACCAGGATTTACACCCCTTCTGTCCACTCTGCATTTACTCATTAGTAGGTCAACAAACCTTTACCAGAACTAATAAAAATTAAAAGTGCAGAGGTTCTCTTGTTCTATATCAAAAGGACTATAAAGTACCTAAAACATGGGGGTTTTGTTATTAAAATACTTTTTCTTTTTTATCTTGGCATGGTTACTCAGGCTTAGTAATAAGGCAAAATTGAAAAGCTCAAGTTGTGAAAGGTGCTCAAGCTCTTATCTTATTTATGGCCAGTGATATTTTATTACTAGTACTAACTAATAGCATATCATTGGAGTAAATTGTGATCTTAATACCAAGGAAAATGTGTGGGCTTAAATAGGACAGCCCTGACCAGGTCAAGTCAATTCAATTTTCTTCCTTTTTCTTTGTTAGTCGATAAAACTAACAAAATAAATAGTTTTGGAGAAGAACATTTTTTTGAAATACGAGGGGCGTTCATTAAATAATGAAAACAGCTGCATATCTCGGGTGTCCGTCATTCGATTTCATTTATTTTTCTACAGTCCCTCAAAGTACTCTCCTTCTCTCTCTATGCACAGTTGCAGCCTCCTGTGCCATCTATCAAATGCTGCTCGGTACTCTTCTTTAGGTATACCCCGTAACTCTGCATTTACGGCTTTAGAGAGGTCTTGGACACATGTATACTTGTTTCCTGCCAAGATCTCCTTCAGTTTAGGAAACAACCAAAAGTCACATGGGGCCAAGTCAGGACTGTAGGCAGGATGGGGGAGTGTAGAAATTTTGTTCTCTAACAGATACTGGTCTACAGCTGCTGTTTTATGGGCACTCGCATTGTCATGCAAAATCATGATTCTCGATGTTCCTGTGATGGGACGACGGTCATTCAACTCAGAAACCACCTGAGGAAGTACAGTGTCTCTGTAGTATCGCCCAGTCATGGTTGCTTTTTCTGGTAGAACATCTACAGCTACAGGTCCTTCATGGTTGAAAAAAATTGTGAAAAGCCTCTTCCGACTCTGAAAACCTGGTTTACAGACCACAGGTCTGGGTTCATCTTTTGTCAGCCACATCATGTTAGAACGTTTGTTTGGGATCCCATAGAAGTATATCCAAGTTTCATCTCCCGTGACTATGTCAGATATCCTTTTTGGGCCGTTGGGTTCGAACATGTCTAAAAGTTGCCTTGCACAAGAAACCCTATTCTTCTTCTGTTCGGGAGTCAGCACATGAGGTACCCATCGCGCGGAAATCTTTCGCAGCCCTAGTTCTTCATGCAGCACTTTATGGATGGTACCTATGGACACATCTAAGTCTGAACTAATCTCCCGCACCGAAACATTGGGGTCATTGTCTACTTGATTTTTAACATTTATGATCAAAGTTTCGTTCACCTTGAATTTAGGTGCTCCTGACCTTGGTTTGTCTGCAATAAGCTTTCTTCCATCTTTAAATTCTCTCACCCACCTGGAACAGGTGTTATAAGGTACAGCTAACTCCTTATATACCGTATGCAAATCTTCATGAATTTGCTTTAACTCATCTCCAAGTTGCAGCCTTGTGAAGATGTAAAACCTTTGGTGTTCTCTGCTGACGTCCATTTTGAACTAAACAGGAAGTGACATCATGTTTTGATGACGTCATCATTGCACGACGTCAGAACGTCATGGTAACGTTTGGTGCCAAAAATAAAGCAGAGATCTTCATTTTTGTCTTGCTAAAATTTCGTTCAAATATCTGTAAGGGTTAATGATATACAGGTGTGTTTTCATTAATTACTGAACACCCCTCGTATAAGCCTTGTCTATAAAAAAAAGTGTTTTTAGGTGTATCATTTTTTTAAAAGGAATTTGGTATACAACCACCATAGAAACAATTTGGCAGACAACCACCATAGGAACTTACCTGCAAAACAACAATGAAATCCAATGAATAGTTTTAGAGAAGAAATTTTTCAAAGATTTTACTTTATACCATAAAAGGAAAATGAGTCTCCCATAAAAGCCATGTTTTTTGACAGATCATTTTTTTTTAAAGGAATTCTGTAAACCTGTATCTAAGGAACATTCCTGCAAAATAATAATGCTATCCAAATAGCGGTTTGGGAGGAGAAGATTTTTAAAGGTTTTTTACTTTGGTTGCCATGGCAACCAGAATTCTTCATGGAACACAATTATTTGAAGGAATTTGAAAGAGGACCACCAAAGGAACATTCCTGTGAAATTTGGTAAAAATCCAGTCAATAGTTTCTGAGGAGAAGTTTTTTAAAGAAAAAGTTTACGGACGCACGCACGGACGAACGGACGCACGACGGACACAACGCCATGACAATAGCTCGCTGGCCTTCGGCCAGTGGAGCTAAAAATGACATATTAAGTTTTCGCTAAGTAAGCCTATCTAAAATTTGTGAACTCTGGAGTGGGACAAATTTTAATCCCAAGGCTCAAAACATGCCAAATTTGTTAGTCCTGTGATTTATGGTTAGAAACAAGAAGATTGTCGAGAAGTCTTCACTATATAAGCCCTTATAAAACTTTGACCCCAGGGCTACAGTTGGACTAAATGGGGAATATGTGTATTAGAAGAATAACATGCCAAACTTGGGAGTTCTTGGCCTTATGGCTAGTAACAAGACGGTTTCTGAAGTTTTCACTGCATAAACCCATGTAAAACTTGTGACCCCTGGTGCAGGGCCAAACTTGATCCTAGGGCTGTAACTTGGGCCCTCTTTGTAGTTGTCCACTAGATAATGCTATAAATATGCAAAATTTGGTAGCCCTAAGCCTTATGGCTATGTACACCAAGATTTAAAGTTTTCCCTATATAAGCCCATGTAAATCTTGTGAACCACCCCCCCCACCCCCACCACCCACCCCCAAGCATGAGGCCAAATTGACCCCAGGACTGTAATTTGGGCAATTTTGGTAGACCCCCACTAGATCAAGCTAAATGCAATATTTGGTAGCTCTAGGCCTAATGGCTAGGTACTGGAAGATTTCTTAAGTTGTCACTATGTAAGCCCAAGTAAAACTTGTGACCCCTGCGGCGGGGCCATTTTTGACCCCAGGGCTAAAATTCTGGCCCGCTTGGTAGTGGCCCACTAGATATAGTTACATGCAAAATTTGGTAGCTCTCCCTCACTAAGGCCTTATGGCTAGGTACAGGAAGATTTTTAAGTTTTCTCTATATAAGCCTATGTAAAACTTGTGACCCCTGGGGCAGAGCCAATTTTGACCCCAGGGCTATACTTTGAAGAAACAAGATAGAGGTCTACTACATAAAGCTACATGCCAAATTTAGAGCCCTATGCTTTATGGTTTCAGACAAGAAGATTTTTAAAGATTTCCAATATTTTTCAGTTTTGTTGCCATGGCAACCAGAGTTTTTGAAGGAATCAAATTCTTTCAACAAATTCTGAAGAGGACCATGGCAGGATCATTTCCGTGAAGTTTCATGAAAATTGGATGGGTAGTTTCAGAGAAGAAGATGTTTGAAATAAAAGTTAACGCACAAACGGACAGACGGACAGATGCACGACGGACACAGGGCCATGACATAAGCCTGCTAGCCTTTGGCCAGTGGAGATAAAAAACTTTAATGGATATGTCTTACATCTTCTCCCTTTTCCACACTGTTCCATGCAACGGAGGACAAATCCAGTCATTCGAGCCACATTTGAATTGACATCTACAAATGCTCTAAATATGAACAAGTCTAAAATTTTGTTGTATGGTAAATAGCATCTTTGCATGCCAAGGTGACGATCACTACGTGGATCTTACCCCTTGGCTGATCGAGTCGAAATCTGTTAGCTTTGCGATATATGTAATCACTGGTTGCAGTCAGGGCTGAAAGCACCAATCAAATAGTTGCTATCCAACATCGGCAGAACGTAAATAAAAATGGCAGCCACGGGAGGAAGTTGTCGGATATGCTGGGAATTATTACCAAAAAAATATAGACGAACAATATTTTCTTCAACATTCACTGTCAGAAATCAATAAAATGAAGTTTAAGGGTACATCCCAACACCAGATGATGGACTATCAAAGTACATTAGTGGCTTTTGCTTCTTAAAACTTAACAAGATTTGGAAAATAGATTTTGACAATAAATCGTCTGTAAAGTTTGCGATCTGAAAAGCAGTTAAATGTTGCCAAATTACGGAGAAAGCATGCTGAACAAACTATCATTCGTCCATACGTCTGTCTGAATAATTTTCACTAAGATTTCTTCAAGGTGTCAAGATCATCCACGTGTACGGGAAATCTGGTAATTAATTTTCATTGGGAAATTAAAATCAGTAATAATATTGTGATGCGCAGTTATTGTAAAAAACTCCTTTTCTTGACATATGAAAGCTGAAAACTCAAGCTGCAAATTAAACATGTTACTTTTGTATGTATGGCGTCTGCTGCAAAAAACATGTCATCACAACAAAAGCTGTTGAAATATTTCACAGCATCAAGATCTGAGAAAGGTAGGTTCACACAAGTGATTCTACCATTACACATTTTGTTTTACTTTGCTTTAACATGGCATGGCCTTTATTTAATAACAGAGTTTGAGTTTACAATGAGCCAATCGGCCTGGTCCTCTGTGATTTTAAAAAAGCCAGATCTATATGGAAGGGGATATCCGCCAATTCACTCATTATTCATGATGAGACTTTCATTATTCCTGATGAAATTTTCAACTATGTTTTACAATGTTAACGTTGACTTACAATTATGTTTTGCCTATTTAATTGTTTATGTCGACATTTAAATTACATTTTTTGTTACTTCAATTTACAATCAACTATTCTATCTAATTCCATCATATTTAATTATACGTTTAACCTTCCTAATAATATTTGAAACATTTAATTTCATATCAACATTGTAATTATTTTAACAAAAGTTACTTCAACAATACAAGATAACAAGTGTAATACAAACAAGCACAATCTAAATAAGCATAATGCAATAAGGATAATATGAAGCAGGGAACCACATCTCATTATTACGACAGGGGTCGCCACTGAGAAACTAAATTCTCCCTCAAGGCTAACGGTGCTGCGCTATTTAACTCGGGCTTCCGGAACCTTAGATGTGGCTGGCCCTGATGATACCTACCAAGCATTGGACAGGTATGTATAAATAACATTATCTCTCATTGATTTAGTGTTGAATCAACTTGGGAGAGGTGAGACAGGTTTGTGATTCGAACACGGGTATTATGCTAAAAGTGTGAGCGATGTACCACTGACTGAGCTACCGCTGTAGCCGACCGCATTTATCACATGAATGTTGCTCATCTGTTTATTTTTTATGTGTGAAGAGAAAAGGGGAAAAAAGAAATTTCAGCTGAATTCCATTTTCTACAATTTCGTTACATGTATACAGAATTAACCCGTTGAAAAAATGCATTTTTTTAATGGTGCGTAAAATTCACCGGATCAGGCATAGACCGGTGTATGGAATTACCGGAATAGACATGAATGGACCAGAAAAGACCGGAATAGACTTGGAAAAAACGGCGTAGCGACACTTTGTTTATTGCATGTAGGAATGGGGTAAAGCCTGCACATACTCAGAGAAGCAAAAATAGGGATTTGCACCTTAGACTACAGAGAATGGACCTTTGTAAAGCCGTGTAAGACATAAGTTGGCGAGAACTGGTACTTGTAGAGAACTGGTTTAATGCCAGTACAAAAAGTATTAAAATATATAGCAGTTATTGATAGTCTGATAACCTGAAAATCTGTCTCCTACTCCTCTAATTTTTCCCTTTTTGACTACCAGTGCACCTATCCATGCTCTCCTGGATTTCCTTTAAGCAGTACTCCGCACATTATTCTTTCCAAGCCGCTGGCGGCTTCCCTACCCGCCGTTTTCAATACTATTTCAGTTATGCCCCGGCGACCAGTATAACTATCTATGCTCTCCTGGATTTTCTTTTTACCAGTACTCTGCACAATATTCTTTCCAAGCTGCTGCCGGGTTGCACACCTGCCGTTTTCAACACTATTTCAGTTATGTCCTGGCGACCAGTGCACCTATCCATCCTCTCCGGGATTTTCTTTTACCAGTACTCAGCACATTATTCTTTCCAAGCCACTGGCGGCTTCCCTACCCGCCGTTTTCAACAATATTTCAGTTAGGCCCTGGCGACCTGTGCAACTATCCATGCTGTCCTGGATTTTCTTTTTACCAGTACTCTGCACAATATTCATTCCAAGCCACTGGCGGCTTTCTAACATGAGCCAGGATTGCGTCCTGTTGCACTGACTTTATTGGCTAACAACTATTTCTTTACCTTTCAGGAGAATACATGAAGATTCAGACGTTGGCTAACCTCTAACATGGGGTTAGCCATTACAGCTGCAAATGCAACCAACCACACACGACAGACGAGACAGAAACGGGCATGGACGGACTGGACACATTCCTGCAAGGACTGGTCTCGGCCTGGGTGGGGAGGCAGAGGGATGTGATGGTTGTAGGAACTTTGAAGTCCCACTTCACATCCCTCCTAAAGTTTCTGGATTTCTTAGAGGTGTTAGGCATTCAGGGTTGGTGGAACCAGACCAGCCTCACCATCCAGGTCTTCATCTGGTCCCTCAGGAACAGGGCAGCAGAATGGAAGGTGGAAGTGGCGGCAAGGGATTTGGCATCACTTCCGTGGCCCGAAGCCAGACCTTGACCGTCTGACAGACTGCCTGGTGATGGGGGTCAATATGACCAACAGATGCAGGCCGTCCATCGTTACCAACATGACGCTGACTGCCTTAGAAGACGCGATGGAAGAGACGAAAGATGACAGGACGTTCTTCTGCATCCTGGTTACAATGCACAAGACCTCAGGCACCGCGGGCTCTGAGGTGTCTGAGGCCTTGTACCGACGACTTGAGGACCTTCAGACACAGCTACACCCGGACACTGACCAACTGTTTACGAACAGGGGGAGAGCATTCGATAGCAGTTCATCGGTCAACCGATGTCTAAATCGAGCATGGACTGCTAGCAGGTGCTCTAAGTACGGACGGTTTTCCTGTATCATCAACAGGAAAGGACTGACGACCGAGATGCAACAGCACGACCCCGATTGCCGACGACCTGGCAGAACTACTCTGCCATAGACGGACAACGGCTGACACACACTACAGACTTATAGACAAAATTGGGACCTCCGTCCGGACAGTAACGAAAATACAGGACTTCTATGGGGGCGGACAGAAGGTCTCAAGGACGGCGACAGACACTGACAAGAACCCGTGGAGCCTGACTGTGACTGACCGGACCCCGACGAGCCCGTCTCACAGTGACACTTCCTCGAACCAGACTGTGACTTATGAGACCCCAGGCCCAAATCAGACTTCCATGAAGACAAATGTGATGGACGGTTCTAATTTCGGTGACAATTCTGGACCGACGCAAAGGTTGCTCTCAAGACTAGAATTACCAGAGAAGAGGACAGACTTTTATAAGACAGTTTTGACTTTTGTTACGGACCTGGACTAGTCTCGGATACTGAGACTAGCCCAGGCAGACGAGACTGACAGAAAACATAAGATGATGACAGAAGCCTTCTACTTGTCGGAGGCCCTCAGGACTGGCGTTGAAATGAAATATGGAATGGACATAGTTAGCGTGGTGTTGAACTTGATTAACTTGGGGGCCTCCAACAAGCAGATGGACTTCCTGACACTGGTGCTTGCCCTGATTGCAAACCAGTTTGACGCATACCTGACGACGGACGAACATGATGGTTTGACGGTCTCGACCCCATCTCCCTCACCCCTCCTGCAGAGCCTGGACCCTAGACCATCAGAGGAACAAGTTCAGTTTAGAAGGGAAATGGATGAGTATGAGGACAGGAGGCAGGAACAGGCTAGGGTCCAGGCTCAGCAGGATGAGGTGCTCGAGCATATAAGGCAGAGAAAACGACAATTTATGACCCAGGAAATGACTGACATTATTAGACATTAGAGCCACCGACAATGAAGAAAGTCAAATACCTTATGACTAAACGACCGACGCGTTACGGACAGCTGACTGCAAAACAGATTGTCGACAAAATTAGGAACTTAATAAAATATTCAAACGGACCAAAACAGACAGACTAAAAGACTGACGCTCAAGACAGTGGCCTATGACTGAACAACAGAAAAAAATAAACAAGAGGGCCATGATGGCCCTGTATCGCTCCACTGGCTTATAAATATAAACCATAAATACTAAACATTTCAATTCAGAGCCAAATGGTTTCGAAATGAAGACTTACAAAGTTTTCTCTGTAAAAGCCCATGTGAAAGTTGAGACCCGCAAGGCAAAGCCATTTTTGATCCCAGAGCTATAATTACTTGAACCCTGGTAGAGGTCCACAAGATAAAGCCACATGCCAAAAGAATACAAGTCTATGCTGTATGGTTATAAATATGGTGATTTTCAAGTTTTGTCCATATGAAGCCTCTGCAAAACATAAGACCCCTGATGCAAGGCTAATTTCAGAAAAAAAAAATCAAAACAGGAAGATTTCTTAACTTGTCACTATGTAAGCCCATGTAAAACTTGTGACCCCAGCGGCGGGGCCAATTTTGACCCCAGGGCTAAAATTTTGGCCCGCTTGGTAGAGGCCCACTAGATATACCAACATGCAAAATTTGGTAGCTCTAGGCCTTATGGCTAGGTAGAGGAAGATTTTTAAAGTTTTCTCTGTATAAGCCTATGTAAAACTTGTGACCCCTGGGGCAGAGCCAATTTTGACCCCAGGGCTAAAATTTTGGCCGCTTGGTAGAGGCCCACTAGATATACCAACATGCAAAATTTGGTAGCTCTAGGCCTTATGGCTAGGTAGAGGAAGATTTTTAAAGTTTTCTCTATATAAGCCTATGTAAAACTTGTGACCCCTGGGGCAGAGCCAATTTTGACCCCAGGGCTAAAATTTTGGCCCGCTTGGTAGAGGCCCACTAGATATAGCAACATGCAAAATTTGGTAGCTCTAGGCCTTATGGCTAGGTACAGGAAGATTTTTAAAGTTTTCTCTACATAAGCCTATGTAAAACTTGTGACCCCTGGGGCAGAGCCAATTTTGACCCCAGGGCTATAATTTGAAGAAACTTGATAGAGGTCTACTACATAAAGCTACATGCCAAATTTGGTACCCTTACGCCTTATGGTTTCAGACAAGAAGATTTTTAAAGATTTCCAATATTTTTCAGTTTTGTTGCCATGGCAACCAGAGTTTTTGAAGGAATCAAATTCTTTCAAGAAATTCTGAAGAGGACCATGGCAGGATCATTTCTGTGAAGTTTCATGAAAATTGGATGGGTAGTTTCAGAGAAGAAGATGTTTGAAATAAAAGTTAACGCACGGACGGACGGACGCACGGAGGACACCGGGCCATGACATAAGCCCGCTGGCCTTCGGCCAGTGGAGCTAAAAAACCACAATAAACTTCTAGTCAAAACATGAATATAAAATGTGTGATAAACTACTAGTCAAAACAAGACTCTAAAATGTGTGATAAACTACTAGTCAAAACAAGACTCTAAAATGTGTGATAGTCAAAACAAGACTCTAAAATGTGTGCTTGAGAAAAAACACTAAAATTTCTGATAGTCAATTAAAAAAAAAAAATCTAAAATGTCTGGTAGTCAAAGAAAAGCTCTAACAAGTCTAATATGTCTAATAGTCAAAGACTGAAAATTTAAAATGTGTTTTGAGAAGGGTACAAAACATTGTGGGAAAAGGAGAAAATGCTGGTTAGCAGCAGCTGGTTACCAACATTTTCTCCTTTTCCCACAATGTTTTCAAATGGCTTCTCTCTCAGGGTAATTAAAAGTTTGAGAAGGGTAGAAAACATTGTGGGAAAAGGAGAAAATGCTGGTTAACAGCAGCTGGTTATCAGCATTTTCTCCTTTTCCCACAGTGTTTTCAAAAGGCTTCTCTCTCAGGGTCATTAAAAGTATGAGAAGGGTAGAACACATTGTGGGAAAAGGAGAAAATGCTGGTCACCAGCATTTTCTCCTTTTTCCACAATGCTTTCAAAGAAAGAAACAAGTCTAATATGTCTGATGTTAAAACAAGAGGGCCATGATGGCCCTGTATCGCTCCACTGGCTTATAAATATAAACCATAAATACTGAATATTTCAATTCTGAGCCAAATGGTTTCAAAATGAAGACTTACAAAGTTTTCTCTGTAAAAGCCCATGTGAAAGTTGAGACCCGCAGGGCAAGGCCATTTTTGATCCCAGACCTATAATTACTTGAACCCTGGTAGAGGTCCACAAGATAAAGCCACATGCCAAAATAATACAAGTCTATGCTGTATGGTTATAAATAAGGTGATTTTCAAGTTTCGTCCATACGAAGCCTCTGTAAAACATAAGACCCCTGATGCAAGGCTAATTTCAAAAAAAAATCAAAAGTGATCCAGATTTGGTAGCCCTTGGGTTTGCGGTTAGGAGCAACAGGATTTTTTTGAATTTTCACCCTATAAGCACATGTTTATGATCAAATTTGGGAGTTCTTGGCCTTATGGCTAGTAACAAGACGGTTTCTGAAGTTTTCACTCCATAAACCCATGTAAAACTTGTGACCCCTGGTGCAGGGCCAAACTTGATCCTAGGGTTGTAACTTGGGGCCCTCTTTATAGTTGTCCACTAGATAGTGCTATAATTATGCAAAATTTGGTAGCCCTAAGCCTTATGGCTATGTACACCAAGATTTAAAAGTTTTCCCTATATAAGCCCATGTAAATCTTGTGAACCTCCCCCCCACCCCCCAGCATGAGGCCAAATTGACCCCAGGACTGTAATTTGGGCACTTTTGGTAGACCCCCACTGGATCAAGCTAAACGCAAAATTTGGTAGCTCTAGGCCTTATGGCTAGGTACTGGAAGATTTCTTAAGTTGTCACTATGTAGGCCCATGCAGAACTTGTGACCCCTGCAGCGGGGCCAATTTTGACCCCAGGGCTAAAATTTTGGCCCGCTTGGTAGAGGCCAACTAGATATAGCTGCATGCAAAATTTGGTAGCTCTAGGCCTCATGGCTAGGTACAGGAAGATTTTTAAAGTTTTCTCTATATAAGCCTATGTAAAACTTGTGACCCCTGGGGCAGAGCCAATTTTGACCCCAGGGCTATAATTTGAAGAAACATGATAGAGGTCTACTACATAAAGCTACATGCCAAATTTGGTACCCCTACGCCTTATGGTTTCAGACAAGAAGATTTTTAAAGATTTCCAATATTTTTCAGTTTTGTTGCCATGGCAACCAGAGTTTTTGAAGGAATTAAATTCTTTCAAGAAATTCTGAAGAGGACCATGGCAGGATCATTTCTGTGAAGTTTCATGAAAATTGGATGGGTAGTTTCAGAGCAGAAGATGTTTGAAACAAGAGGACTATGATGGTCCTAAATCGCTCACCTGAAATGCAACTCAGCTCAACACCATAACGCTACATGCCAAATATGAAAGCTGTAGCCCTTATGGTTTGGGACAAGAAGATTTTTAAAGATTTCCTTCTTTATCTCTATGTCAAATCCGAGAACCCACAACATAGGGTCAACTTTTAACACCAGGGCCATAATTTAAAGTATTTTGGTAGAGGGTCACTAGATGATGCTACATGCCATATATGAAAGCTCTAGCCCTTACGGTTTGGGACGAGAAGATTTTTACAGATTTCCTTCTTTATCTCTATGTGAAATCCGAGAACCCACAACATAGGGCCAATTTCAACACTAGGGCCATTATTTGAAGTATTTTGGTAGAGGGCCACTAGATGATACTACATGCCATATATGAGAGCTCTAGCCCTTATGGTTTGGGACAAGAAGATTTTTAAAGATTTCCTTCTTTATCTCTATGTGAAATCCGAGAACCCACAACATAGGGCCATTTTCAACACTAGGGCCATAATTTGAAGTATTTTGGTAGAGGGTCACTAGATGATGCTACATGCCAAATATGAAAGCTCTAGCCCTTAAGATTTGGGACAAGAAGATTTTTACAGATTTCCTTCTTTATCTCTACATGTATGTGAAATCCGAGAACCCACAACATAGGGCCATTTTCAAACTAGGGCCATAATTTGAAGTATTTTGGTAGAGGGCCACTAGATGATGCTACATGCCAAATATGAAAGCTCTAGCCCTTAAGGTTTGGGACAAGAAGATTTTTACAGATTTCCTTCTTTATCTCTATGTGAAATCCGAGAACCCACAACATAGGGCCAATTTCAACACTAGGGCCATTATTTGAAGTATTTTGGTAAAGGGCCACTAGATGATACTACATGCCATATATGAGAGCTCTAGCCCTTATGGTTTGGGACAAGAAGATTTTTAAAGATTTCCTTCTTTATCTCTATGTGAAATCCGAGAACCCAAAACATAGGGCCATTTTCAACACTAGGGCCATAATTTGAAGTATTTTGGTAGAGGGCCACTAGGTGATGCTACATGCCAAATATGAAAGCTCTAGCCCTTACGGTTTGGGACAAGAAGATTTTTACAGATTTCCTTCTTTATCTCTATGTGAAATCCGAGAACCCACAACATAGGGCCAATTTCCACACTAGGGCCATTATTTGAAGTATTTTGGTAGAGGGCCACTAGATGATACTACATGCCATATATGAGAGCTCTAGCCCTTATGGTTTGGGACAAGAAGATTTTTAAAGATTTCCTTCTTTATCTCTATGTGAAATCCGAGAACCCACAACATAGGGCCATTTTCAACACTAGGGCCATAATTTGAAGTATTTTGGTAGAGGGTCACTAGGTGATGCTACATGCCAAATATGAAAGCTCTAGCCCTTACGGTTTGGGACGAGAAGATTTTTACAGATTTCCTTCTTTATCTCTATGTGAAATCCGAGAACCCACAACATAGGGCCAATTTCCACACTAGGGCCATTATTTGAAGTATTTTGGTAGAGGGCCACTAGATGATACTACAAGCCATATATGAGAGCTCTAGCCCTTATGGTTTGGGACAAGAAGATTTTTAAAGATTTCCTTCTTTATCTCTATGTGAAATCCGAGAACCCACAACATAGGGCCATTTTCAACACTAGGGCCATAATTTGAAGTATTTTGGTAGAGGGTCACTAGATGATGCTACATGCCAAATATGAAAGCTCTAGCCCTTAAGATTTGGGACAAGAAGATTTTTACAGATTTCCTTCTTTATCTCTACATGTATGTGAAATCCGAGAACCCACAACATAGGGCCATTTTCAAACTAGGGCCATAATTTGAAGTATTTTGGTAGAGGGCCACTAGATGATGCTACATGCCAAATATGAAAGCTCTAGCCCTTAAGGTTTGGGACAAGAAGATTTTTACAGATTTCCTTCTTTATCTCTATGTGAAATCCGAGAACCCACAACATAGGGCCAATTTCAACACTAGGGCCATTATTTGAAGTATTTTGGTAAAGGGCCACTAGATGATACTACATGCCATATATGAGAGCTCTAGCCCTTATGGTTTGGGACAAGAAGATTTTTAAAGATTTCCTTCTTTATCTCTATGTGAAATCCGAGAACCCAAAACATAGGGCCATTTTCAACACTAGGGCCATAATTTGAAGTATTTTGGTAGAGGGCCACTAGGTGATGCTACATGCCAAATATGAAAGCTCTAGCCCTTACGGTTTGGGACAAGAAGATTTTTACAGATTTCCTTCTTTATCTCTATGTGAAATCCGAGAACCCACAACATAGGGCCAATTTCCACACTAGGGCCATTATTTGAAGTATTTTGGTAGAGGGCCACTAGATGATACTACATGCCATATATGAGAGCTCTAGCCCTTATGGTTTGGGACAAGAAGATTTTTAAAGATTTCCTTCTTTATCTCTATGTGAAATCCGAGAACCCACAACATAGGGCCATTTTCAAGACTAGGGCCATAATTTGAAGTATTTTGGTAGAGGGTCACTAGATGATGCTACATGCCAAATATAAACGCTCTAGCCCTTAAGGTTTGGGACAAGAAGATTTTTACAGATTTCCTTCTTTATCTCTATGTGAAATCCGAGGACCCACAACATAGAGCCATTTTCAAACTAGGGCCATAATTTGAAGTATTTTGGTAGAGGGTCACTAGATGATGCTACATGCCAAATATGAAAGCTCTAGCCCTTAAGGTTTGGGACAAAAAGATTTTTACAGATTTCCTTCTTTATCTCTATGTGAAATCCTGAGAACCCACAACATAGGGCCAATTTCAACACTAGGGCCATAATTTGAAGTATTTTGGTAGAGGGCCACTAGATGATACTACATGCCATATATGAGAGCTCTAGCCCTTATGGTTTGGGACAAGAAGATTTTTAAAGATTTCCTTCTTTATCTCTATGTGAAATCCGAGAACCCACAACATAGGGCCATTTTCAACACTAGGGCCATAATTTGAAGTATTTTTGTAGAGGATCACTAGATGATGCTACATGCCAAATATGAACGCTCCAGCCCTTAAGGTTTGGGACAAGAAAATCTTTACAGATTTCCTTCTTTATCTCTATGTGAAATCCGAGAACCCACAACATAGGGCCATTTTCAACACTACGGCCATAATTTGAAGTATTTTGGTAGAGGGCCACTAGATGATACTACATGCCATATATGAGAGCTCTAGCCCTTATGGTTTGGGACAAGAAGATTTTTAAAGATTTCCTTCTTTATCTCTATGTGAAATCCGAGAACCCACAACATAGGGCCATTTTCAACACTAGGGCCATTATTTGAAGTATTTTGGTAGTGGGTCACTAGATGATGCTACATGCCAAATATGAAAGCTCTAGCCCTTACGGTTTGGGACAAGAAGATTTTTACAGATTTCCTTCTTTATCTCTATGTGAAATCCGAGAACCCACAACATAGGGCCATTTTCAACACTAGGGCCATAATTTGAAGTATTTTGGTAGAGGGCCACTAGATGATGCTACATGCCAAATATGAAAGCTTTAGCCCTTAAGGTTTGGGACAAGAAGATCTTTAAAGATTTCCTTCTTTATATCTATGTGAAATTCGAGAACCCACAACATAGGGCCAATTTCAACACTAGGGCCATAATTTGAAGTTTTTTGGTAGATGGCCACTAGATGATACTACATGCCATATATGAGAGCTCTAGCCCTTATGGTTTGGGACAAGAAGATTTTTAAAGATTTCCTTCTTTATCTCTATGTGAAATCCGAGAACCCACAACATAGGGCCATTTTCAAGACTAGGGCCATAATTTGAAGTATTTTGGTAGAGGGTCACTAGATGATGCTACATGCCAAATATAAACGCTCTAGCCCTTAAGGTTTGGGACAAGAAGATTTTTACAGATTTCCTTCTTTATCTCTATGTGAAATCTGAGAACCCACAACATAGGGCCATTTTCAACACTACGGCCATAATTTGAAGTATTTTGGTAGAGGGCCACTAGATGATACTACATGCCATATATGAGAGCTCTAGCCCTTATGGTTTGGGACAAGAAGATTTTTAAAGATTTCCTTCTTTATCTCTATGTGAAATCCGAGAACCCACAACATAGGGCCATTTTCAAGACTAGGGCCATAATTTGAAGTATTTTGGTAGAGGGCCACTAGATGATGCTACATGCCAAATATGAAAGCTCTAGCCCTTACGGTTTGGGACAAGAAGATTTTTAAAGTTTTTTCTCTCGGTTGCCATGGCAACCAGAGTTCTTCATGGAATTCAAATCTTTGAAGTATTTTGAAAGTGCATCACCTAAGGATCATTTCTGTGAAGTTTCACTGAAATCTGTTGGGCGGTTTCAGAGGAGAAGATTTTTTAAGTGATTGTTCACGGACGGACGGACACACGGACGGACGGACGGACGCCGGACAACGATCGATCACAATAGCTCACCCTGAGCACTATGTGCTCAGATGAGCTAATAAAAGTTAACGCACGGACGGACGGACGCACGGACGGACGCACGACGGACACCGGGCCATGACATAAGCCCGCTAGCCTTCGGTCAGTGGAGCTAAAAAAAAATCTAAATTGCCTGATTTTCAAATGTTAATGTTTAACTCATTACCAAACAACATAATTTTAGACTGGTCCAAATTCAAAGCATTTGCAGACCACAACTGACTTAAAATTTAAAATGTGTTTAGAGAAGGGTACAAAATATTGTGGGAAAAGGAGAAAATGCTGGTTACCTGCAGCTGGTTACCAGCATTTTCTCCTTTTCCCACAATGTTTTCAAAAGGCTTCTCTCTCAGTGTAATTAAAAGTTTGAGAAGGGTAGAAAACATTGTGGGAAAAGGAAAAAATGCTGGTTACCAGCATTTTCTCCTTTTCCCACAATGTTTTCAAAAGGCTTCTCTCTCAGGGTCGTTAAAAGTTTGAGAAGGGTAGAACACAGCATTTTCTCCTTTTCCCACAATGCTTTCAAAGAAAGAAACAAGTCTAATATGTCTGATGTTACAGAAAAAAAAAAAATCTAAAATGTCTGATTTTCAAGTGTTAATGTTTAACTCTTCACCAAACAACATAATTTTAGACTGGTCCAAATTCAAAGAATTTTGTAGACCACAAAATAAATGTGACTGAAAAATTAAAATGTGTTTTAAGAAGGGTACAAAACATTGTGGGAAAAGGAGAAAATGCTGGTTAGCAGCAGCTGGTTACCAGCATTTTCTCTTTTTCCAACAATGTTTTCAAAAGGCATCTCTCTCAGGGTTGTTAATTTAAAAGTCGTGACTGTGTGTTAAAGGGTTAATCTGGTAAAAAGTTATGAAGAGAATGTTATTTTTCAGCAAATAAAGGCTGTTTAACAGTTTTTATTTTCTTTTATTTCTTGCAATGTAAGATCAGACTGCACAAACATGCAGGCTGATCTTAACCTCCACTTTTAACTGAATGAGAATGCTGATAGTGCAGCCCAAGATCTAACTGGTACAACAAATTGTAGACCATTCCAGCAATATACTCAAAAGAATAGAGGGTAGATAGTGTTGCCCAAGATCGGACTGCTCATATATGCAGTCTGATCTTAATCTGCACTCTCTCCTGACCCTAACCCGTCTTCTTTCAAAGGACAAATCTTTTCAGCATACTGGTTTTCTTCATGTTATTGAAGACTGAAGTCTAAGATCAGACTGCACAATCATGCAGGCTGATCTTAACCTCCACTCTTGACTTAATGAGAATGCAGACAGTGCAGCCCAAGATCAGACTTGAACAACAAATTTTAGACCATTCCAGCAATACACTTAGAAGAATAGAGGGAAGCGAACAAAATCCCTCCTTTTGAGCGGGGCTTAAATCTACGGGGTACCTTTTAAAAGGACAATATAAAACCATAGCCAACACATTTCTTCTTCCGTTTGGAGAGTAAAGTCATCGCTTAAAAAGACGAAGTTGTGTCTTTGGTCTTTTATTTATTCATATGTCTCCAACATTTTTCTAATGGTGTTTGTGTAGAGTGCAGCCTAAGATCAGACTGCACGAACAGGCAGGATGATCTTAACCTCCACTCTTTACTGAATGAGAATACTGCCGAAGATCAGACTGCAGCTACATGCAGTCTGTCTTTACTTATTTTTCTTTCGTTCATTATCTTTGTAGACAGGGCAGCCCAAGATCAAACTGCCCATATATGTAGTCTGATCTTAAACTGCAGTCTCTCCTAACCCTAACCCATCTTCTTTGAAAGGACAAATCTTGTCAAGATTTGGTTTTCTTTATGTTATTGAAGAGTGCAGTCTGAGATCAGACTGCACAAACATGCAGGCTGATCTTAACTTCCAGTCCTAACCGATTGAGAATGCTGATAGTGCAGCCCAAGATCAGACTGGAACGACAAATTTTAGACCATTCCAGCAATATACTTAGAAGAATAGAGGGCAGATAGTGTGGGCCAAGATCAGACTGCTCATATATGCTGATCTTAACCTACACTCTCTTCTACAGCTTCCCATCTTCTTTCAAAGGACCATATCCTTTCAAAGGACAAATCTTTTCAACATTTGGTTCCCTTCATGTTATTGAAGACTGAAGTTGAAGATCAGACTGCACAAACATGCAGGCTGATCTTAACCTCCACTCTTAACTGAATAAGAATTGAGCCAAAGATCAGACTGGACATACATGCAGTCTATTCTAAAGTTCCACTCTTCAATATATCTTTACAACATTTTTCAAATACTGTTTGTGGAGAGTGCAGCCTAAGATCAGACTGCACATTCATGCATTCTGACCTTATACTCCACTCTTTACTGAATGAAAGTGCAGCCCCACTTAGTCCCTCTGTCTTTACTTATTTTTCGTTCCTTCATGATCTTTGTACATAGTGCAGGTCAAGATCAGACTGCTCTTATATGTAGTCTGATCTTAGTCTCTTCTACGGCTACCCATCCTCTTTCACAGGACAAAATTTTCAAAATTTTGTTCACTTCATGACAGTGAAAATTGCAGCCTTAGAGCTAAATGCAAAAACATGCAGTCTGATCTTATACTCCACTCTTTACTGAATGGGAGTGCAGCCCAAGATCAGACTGCACATACATGCAGTCTTGTTCTAAAGCTCCAACCTTCAATATCTTTTCAACATTTTTCTTACGGTGTTTGTGGAGAGTGTAGCCTAAGATCAGACTGCACGTACATGCAGTCTTGTTCTAAAGCTCGAACCTTCAATATCTTTCAACATTTTTCTTATGGTGTTTATGGAGAGTGCAGCCTAAGATCAGACTGCACATACATGCAGTCTGACTATACTCCACTTTTAACTGAATGAAAGTGCAGCCGAAGTGCAGCCCAAGATCAGACTGCACCTACAGACAGTCTGTCTTTAATTAATTTTCATTCTTTTATAATCCTTCTGGATAGTGCAGACTGCTCATATATGCACCAATCTGTTCCTCTTTGACATAGGTGGACTCAGGGGATCAAGACGAACATTTTGGTACCCAATTTGATGGGTTTTGACCCCCCCCCCCCAAAAAAAATCTGTTTTCAAACCCAAACGTCCGAGGTGCGACCCGGTCAATGAGAGGTAACTGTCAAAATTTCGAATTGCTTCAAATTTGGCACACACAAACTTCCAGCTATACTTATCATAACCCACTAATTGAAAGTGGGCTAACTTAAGTATGGTCTTAGATTTAAGCATTTGAAAGTGACGTAAGTCGCAAAAAATTATGACCCTGCTGGTCGAAAAACCTAAACGCCTGCCGGTATTTTACCTCTGTCAAAGTGATTCATACCACCACGGACTTTCACACTACGCATCTGCTTACAGGCGGACTTGTTTCCTTGGGAAAAATATAGTGTAGCACCGTTCAGGGGAGCAGTCGTTTTTTTAAGAGTTACCTCCCATATTTTAGAAGGGCCAAATTTCAGCGCAAAGAAGAATTCATTTTCGTTGTTTGTCTTTTACTTGTCCTTGTTGTCATTATAAACTGGAAATTGAAACTTTTGAAATGATTTTTAGTAAAACTCTTTTGGTTGATAATTTATAATTTAAACATCGATCTTTTTCGTTGTGTTAAGAATGTCGATATGAAATTAAATGTCTCAAATATATTAGGAACGGTTAAATGAAGAATTAAAAATGATAGAATTAGATAAAAAATAGTTTGTTGTAAAATGAAGTAACAAAAAAAGTAATTTAAATGTCAACATAGACAATATAATAGGCAAAACGTAATTGTAAGTCAACGTTAAAATTGTAAAACATAGTTGAAAATTTCATCAGGAATAATGAAAGTCTCATCATGAATAATGATTGAAATGGCGGATATCCCCTTCCATAAATCTACAAGCATCATCTGGGAAAACGAGCTTCAATCTGTCTACGCTTCCTTTTCAAAGTAGTCCTAATGTACTTCACAAATTTGAGAAAGGAATAAAGCTGAAAATTCTTCCGTAAAGGCGGTCAATTATCAAAAACCATGGCCGTGCAGTGTTTCTGCTAGCTCATAAATTTTGGGGGTCATCTGTAACTCGCTGTTTGGAATTTCGGGGCTCATTCAGAAATTTTATGTGTCGTGGTCTTTAACCTGTTTTCTTTCACATGCCGTTTACCTTTGCCAGTTTGTAGATATCCAATAATTCTAAAAGTTTTAAATGACAGTGTAGTATCAAAGGTAAAAGTAGAAAACAATGACCTCGTAGAAACTGTCGTCTGTCAACCCGATTACTCCAGCAAGTCGGTGACCATTACCGAGCAGGGTCTAAAATGCGGACAAAAATTTTAAGTACGGATCCCATACAGTAATAGAGACCAGACAACAGCGATGTCACATAGAATAATCTCGCGTTTTAGACCGATTCAGTGTAAATCAGAAACAAATAATTCAGTGTTAGAAAGCCAGTTCAATATGATTTTGCAGTTATTAACTTGACAATTTTGTAAGATTAGATCTATTCAATGAATCAATACTTTATGTTCCTTTTTAATTCTGATTTATGTTGTGTCAAGGAAGATGCAATGCATTAATTTTGTTGTGCCAGGCTTTCATTTTGCGTGTCAAAAATGCAAAAACACAGACTTTCTGAAACGCTGGCCGTGTTCGGTTTTTAAACCCTGACCGCCATTGCAATTATATCTAAGTATGTGCATACCCTATCATATCATGCATCCATTTAATAAAAAAATGCACTATTTAATAATTAAATTAAGATCCCATTCATTATGGTAAAAGAGTAGGGTGTTAAAATTCATCAATAAAACTGAAACAGCCCAAAGTTACTCTGTACCCCCCCTCCCAAAAAAAACTAGGAGGTACAGTGTACCTCCAATTTTTTCTTTGTACCCCCAATTCAAAACCTGGAGGGTGCATGTACCCCCAAATTGAAAACCCAGTGGGCATGCTGTATACTAACACCCTAATTAACCCTTTACCAGACGAAAAAATTTTACCCTTGTCCAAACTGAAAGCATTTGCAGATGACAATTTCAATGTGGCTCAAATAGTGCAATTTTCCTTTGATAGGACAGAAAACATTGTGGGAAAAGGAGAAAATGCTGGTTACCAGCATTTTCTCCTTTTCCCACAATGTTTTCAAAAGGCTTCTTTCACCGGGGCGTCAAAAGGCGTCATTGTGCGGTAAAGGGTTAAGATATTTAAACATAAAAGATACACATTAGATGTTATTTATGTGCTGTGGCATATCACTTTCACCCTGTGGCATACCTGTGTCATAAATTACTACTGTGGCGTATTTGATTTACGGATGTTTCGGTAACAGACGAGTTCGGTAAATTGAACATATAGAGTAAATTGATTGGATGTTTCGGTAACAAGGCAGTAATATAGTGCCTTGACGTTTTTCACACCCAATTCACACCAAAGTAAGATTTTTTTTTTTTTAATTTGCAATTACCACTCGTTTTTTGACAATTATATTACATTTGTTGTGTTTTTCCTTCCATGCTGTATACATAAATACATAAATTTTGATCGCCATATCTTATTTTCGATTTTCACCCATAGTTGATGTAATGAACAATACCAATCCTCAGCTCGTACCCGTAGTAGTAGTCCTACAGGTAAAAGGCTCCAAGTTTAAGTCAGTCCTCAAGATTTATTTAAAAACAAAAAAATGTTTTATTAAAAATGACCCTATTCTTGTTCACTCTTTCTGTGTGAAAATAATTTCTTCCGGAAACAAATTGGCCGACTTCCAAACCAAATACCCTCAGAGCACCTTTCACTCTTGTTGCCCTTGCAGTCGATTCAGACAAAGATCAAACAGCAAAAAACATAGTCTGATCGTTGATTTACACCATCAGCTTTTCTAGGACATTATGAACAAAGACAACCTTGAAATAGCTAACATTAGATGTTCTGTTTCTAAAATGAAAATAGCCTCTGGTTTATTCGGTGCTCTAAGGGTTAAAGTTATGGATAATTAACGTGAATTCAGAAATATACATAATACATTTGAAACATTGTGGCAAATGAAGAGAGGGCATGAGAGATAGAGGCCTTGCCAATGCTTTGGTGCATACTTCTTGTGATTTTGACCATGCACATTATTTTGTGCTTGTCTAAAAAAATAGATATCTGTTCTGTTTTGTTCCTCTCCTTTTTCCTTAATGTTTTCAAATCTGGTCTAGTGCACACAAATTGTCGTCTGCTGGTTTTATATTGTGTTCATCAATACAACACAGCATAAAAAAAAAAAATCATATACATACTGTGTGAGAGCGAAGGGAGTACTGTATATTGTATACAGACGCGTTTACAGTCTGTTTTCACACCTCCCATTTCAAACAAGATAGAGAAGTGTCCCATACATCTTAAAGATTACCGTAATTCATCTATGTATTCGGACACAATAAATAATTATTTTATTTTTGTGTCCGAACTCATAGATAATTGCCACTGTCCGTGTCCGAAAACAGAGAATTTAAAAAAAATCCTGTCAATTATGAACAAAACAGTGACTCTGCCTACAAAAATCGATATCAGTGAGCGAGGCGTTTGTGTAATATGGTCAGAAAACAAAACCCGTTGATAGTTAATTACCCGATCTGGAAAGGAAAATGTGGAATCGATGCTAAGGTAAGATAAGCGACCCTTTACGCGAAAATATATACAAAAAAATATGGTTAGGAAGAGAAACAATCGACAGAGTAGAAGTTAATTGCGTACAGACCTGTGCATATTTCAATAGCACAACGTTTTCGGAAAGCAATTCGACCTCGTAATTTTTGGAATTCCAGCTTTATCTAAATTTAGACGCGTCTACATCATTGAAGTACTCAGTCATTATTCTTACATTATTTTCACCCAGAAATAGCGATTAGTAATTTTCAGACTATGTATCGTTTCTTTTAAGAAAATACATGTAACACACCTATCTTGTTTGTGAACCTCAAGACCGTAAGACGTCCGACGGACTATGAATGGCATGGAAACGATGTAATGTGGATTTATTTTAGTTTAGTGTAGACCAAGATAAGTCTGCAAGAATATGCAGTCTGATCTTTTACAACACTGCCCGTGTAAATGGACTGTTAAAAATAGAAGGATCTGGGATAATTAAAAATCCGAACGTAGTCAATTTGATCTTGTAGTGATGCTGGGGGGAAAGGGTCTTTGAGCCAAACACGGGTAAAGGCAGTTACTGAAGCATGACAAAACACCAGTCTATATTCCAGTTATGGATAAACATACCCTAATCAACGACCCTTTACACTTACCGGACATTGTTTGGACTCACCCTTCGTCTCGGACAATACTTCTACCGATAGGTGTAGTTAAACTAGCTTGATGAAAAAAAATATTGTCCAGACTTTTCAGTCACGAATTTGGTGTCCAAATTAATGGAAAAAATGCTAGCATCAGTTGTCCGAAATTAGAGACATAAAATAAATTATTTCAAGAATTAATTAATGGTGTCCAAATTCATAGAGTGTCCGAATATATAGATGAATTACGGTAACCTCGGTTTATGAAAAACCTGAAACACTTTAATGGACAAGGAGAATCTCGCAGATCAGACTGCATAAATATGGGGATAGGGCATTTTCAGAAGACACACTGCTCCTGCAGTTAGAAAAAAAGTATTTGTCAAAAAAAGTATTTGTTACTATCTATCTCTCAGGCTCACTCTCTTTATTTGCCACAATATTTTTACGTGTATTACCCGTGCTTCTGAACTCAGTTTAATTATCCATTATTTTAAATCTAAGAGCGTCGGGTAAACCCAACGGCCATTTTCATTCTAGAAATAAAACCTTAATTTTAGCATTGCTGAAGTTTTTCTTGTTCAGAATGTCTTAAAAAAGTCACAAGTGAAGATCAAAGATCAGACTGTGTTTGCCGTAGTCTGATCTCGATCTCACTGGCCGCAATGGCAACGAAAGTGATGACAGACGCTCTAACGGTGAATGGCTGGTTTGGAAGTCTTTCAGCAAGAAAATATTTTCACATTGAAATGTTCATAAAACAATGATTTAAAAGGAGATACAACGGGCTTCAAGTTTAGGAATGGGTATATTATTCATTACCTCAACTATGGTTGAAGTGATCGAAAATAAGACTAAGTGGTTTTAGGTATTATTTTACATACAGCATGACAGCAGCAACATAACAAAAATATTAAGTCTGAAAGTTGTGGAAAAAAAAAAAGAAAAGGAATCAGAACCAAGACTATTATTTGGTGTGAAAAACGTCACGGTGCATTACCATTATATAATTACCTTGTTACCGAAACAACCAATCAATTTACTCTATAAGTCCAATTTACCGAACTCGTCTGTTACCGAAACATCTGTCACCCACGTATTTTAGTAAGACCGTTCCAGGACAGTTACCTGTACTACAGTTATGTATGGTAGGTGCAGGAAAAACATAAAGATAAAAGCTAGGCAAAGGTGGGTAGCAGATAACAACAGTAGAGTCATTTCATGCCCAGTATAAACAGGTGCACAAAATTAGGAATCATTTAAAATTAAATCGGAACAAATCAAAAGCATGACTGTGTACACAATGTCCAGATATAAATCATTTCGCACCAATTAGAGAGAAATTAAAATAGAAAAATGGTTATTTAATGATCTGGGTGCAAAGTGACTGCTACTAGGTACGATATGACGAAAGAAGTAGGTACGATATGACCAAAATTGTACGACATAACTTGGGTACGAAATCACCGGTTACCTTTCTCACAATGTTTTCCAGTCTTCAACTATGTACAGATACGACTCAGGATTGTTTGGTAAAGGGTTAACTTCATTTCCTTTTTTCTGATTAAAAGTTTGGCTACAAAAACAATGAATAATGACTGTAGAAACATATGTGTGTAAAAGCAAAGCACGTATCTACACAAGGACGCTGTTTTTGGCACGAAGCCTAGTATTCCCATTCACGCGGATTCATTTTTCCCAAAAATATACAAAAAGACTACAAGAACAGCTTACCTGGGTTGAAATCCTAATACTTGAATAAAGCCTTGTATAAATCATACAATTTAGCATTAGATACTAGGGTAACCGTTTACCTGCGGTTAAAATTTTACTCGCCAGCCTTTGAACGTTTACAAATGGCTGACGACGTGAATACACATTTCTGAATTGACTCGTCCATAAGAGCGTTGTTTACACATCAAATAGAATGTGTCATATACAGAAAGTTAACGCATTTAGTCTTCATGGTGTAAAAATAGAAAAGATTTCGGTCTTTCAGTGGAAAACCAATTTTAAATCATTAAACTTAACCTTAAAAAAATGTTTTGCTTATGTATGTTCAGATAACACAGCGCGTGTCATTAACCTGGTTCCACCATAAATATACACAAACATGGAATCGCCCGAAATACACAATATGCCGATTCAATTTGAGATTCCCGCTAAATTCCAATCCATACAATTCATGAAAAATCCAATATAGACAACCTTTTGACGTTTTATATATAATATAAACGGAAACTTGCTCCTTTTTATATCGTTTAAGTGTAATCCATGCATTTATTGCGAAGAAATGGCCCGTGCTTTTGTCAAATTTTGGAAGGCGGTCAGTTGAATGTAAACATAAGGCTGCGTGTTTTCTACTCAGGTTTACCCTTCACTACAAGACCTCATTTTTTGCACGACGGAGGATTTTTGAAATATTGTGGTAAAGAGAGAAAATGTAGGTAATCAGTCTGCTAATTTAAATCCCATCATTGGCACCGCAATTGAATTTTATTAAAGGGGCATATTTCGATTTATTTTGTTCTATTCAGGCATGCAAGTAGGACCATCTTGGCAAGCCAAGGTGACGATCACTGCGTGGATCTTACCACGTAGTGATCGTCACCTTAGCTTGCAAAGATGAAGTAGGATAAGTTAATAAATGTTTCTGCTTTTTTTTAGCCCCGTTCCAACTGTTTGAAAAAAAAAAGAAATCTGCTACCATTCGTACTTTTTTAATGAAACGGGGCAGTAGATATATAAATACTCGATCTGGGCATAAACAAACCCTTTTACCTAAGCAAACTACTGACCTTAAGTAAAATCTTGGGCCCGGCTTTTTTAAATATGACTAAATATGACTAAATGTACCACAAATAATAACAAAACCCTTTTACCTAAGCAATCTCACCATGCTTAAGCATATGGTTAACCCTTAACCAATCCAATCACGCTTAAACACACACACTCCCATTAACAATTTTATGTAACATTAAACACACACACTCCCATTAACAATTTTATGTAACATTAAACACACACACTCCCATTAACAATTTTATGTAACATTAAACACACACACGCCCATTAACAATTTTATGTAACATTAAGCATGCTCATAAAATTATCATAACCAATAGGATAGCCTTCACAATAAAAACTGACTAACCTCTTTCTTAATCGTTTTGACTTAAATTCAAATTACTAAAAAATAAAAAAAAATTTTGATTAAGAAAAAAAAAAAAAAAAAAACCAACGCATCAGCTAGCCAGTTAACAAGACGCATCAGCTAACCAGTTAACAAGACGCATCAGCTAACCAATGCAATATAACCCCCCAACAAACCCTTACATCCCTTTATCGCTTAACCTTTTACCTCCCCCATTAACCAACGCATCATGCATCAGCTAACCAGTTAACAAGACGCATCAGCTAACCATTGCATTAACCCACCCAGCAAACCCTTACATCACACACTCACTTAACCTTTTACCTCCCCCCATCAACCAACGCATCATGCAATGGCTAACCGGTTTATGAGTTTGTGGGTGGCTTAAGATTTTTGATAAAAAAAAAAAATTGAATTTAAGTTAATTTCATTCACTGATATATTATACAATGTCAAGAGGAAAAGCATTGGGAGTTATTAAAAAATTTCATGTAAGCTATGAAAGAAATTCATTTTGCTTAAACCAATACAATATAGACCAAGTAACACAGGTTGCACATGAGGTTGTTACTAGATTAATTAAAAATGTTAATGATGGTTGTTATAGTAATAAAGCTTTAGGAAATGTTATGATTTTTATCCGCGAAAAGAAAGCCAAAGGTGAAAACAGAAATGAAGAAATGAAGAAAAATATTATTAATTATACTTTAGAAAGATATAAAGAAATTGTGAAAAAAGGAGAACAATATAAAATAAAATCCAGAGTTATGCTAAGAAAAGAAATATTGAAGCTTGTTGATGTCTTATATATTATGTATGATATAGCAAATAATAGCTTTATTAAAATGTAAAATTCATTTCTTTCCTTACTGGAAGATGATATAGTATTTATGGAATTATAAATATATTTAAATATATTTATAATTTTCTTGACAGAGATGACAGGAAAAAATAGATTATGAAAAATTAAAATTTAGTGATTTGCTTATTATTTAAGTTGCATAACATTCTTGAAGAAAAATTTTCATTTAAAAAAAATTTTCTCTATAAAAAATATGCAAGAAGAAAGAACAATAAGGGTAATTGATGAATTAGATAGTTACATGCTTAGAAAATTCCATGAAAAGGTTTTTCTAGCAGTTGATGAAATAATAAGATTTGAAACAGATAGACTTTTGCATCAAGCAAGAGAAGACCTAGACATTCGCTTACAAAGTATTTCAGAAATTACGGACGGCAAGCCTTTATGGAAAGTGGAGCAAGAGAAAAGAAAAGAAACAAAAAGATTTATAAAAAATTTTTTAGATTTATTACCAGAAAGAAGAAAAAAAATATTTAATAAATTAAATACTGAATATAACATACTTTTGAAAAAAGATATAAATAAACAGGAAGAATAAAAATTTTTTTTATTTTCTTTGTGATGATAAAAAATTTGAATTTACTTTTAAAAATACTTAAAACCTTATATAAAAAAAATGAGCGTGTTAAACAGACTTACTCAAGAACAAATAGATAATCTTAGCAAAGTGATTAAGCTAAAATACACTTTTTCCCTCCGCAAATACAACATAGATAAATATGCGGTACTCCCCCCTATTGAAACAAGTGATGGTTTAACCCCTTTTATTTATTATGAAATGAGTGAAAAAGTAAAAAATGGGCCTTATTTTACATCAAAATACATAGAAGATTGTGCTATTTCCATGTTCCATAAAAACAATGCACATATGACTAATGATCTTATTAAAAACAAAAAATATCACGGAACAATAAAACAACCCAATATTTTAAAAAAATTAAAAAAACTTATAAATACAAGTTGTTTTTTATATGATGAAGATAATGATATTTACTACCCCGCAGGAGAAATTTATGTTAAATTTGCAGTGGAATATCCTACCTATAATACTTTTCCCATGAGAGAGTATAACACATTTTTACCATTAATAGAACAAAGGGGGTTTGATGGGTTCTTTGATCCTGGGGAACCCACATCTGAAGATGAAGATATGGATGAAGGACAAGAATTTGCTAATGAAGATATGGATTAAGGACAAGAATTTGATGAATTTTGGGAAATGTATGGTAATGTGCAGCTACAACATATTAGCATAAATAAAACCTATAAATCAGATACATGCGTTTTATGCTTAGATGAAAACACAAAACCAAACATTTTGTTTTGCAGTTGTGGTCATCTTTGTGCTTGTAAATCATGTTTTACCATTTATAACAAAAAAGATTGCCCTGTTTGTAGAGTAAAAAGTGATATCATTAGAAAAATATAAATGTTTAACCCTTTTACCAGGTTAAATATTTTTACAAGTCCAACTCTATCAATATTGATAAATATGCATTTTTAGCATCTGGATTATCTGACCTTGTTATAAAGTTTATAACATCACATTGGTCTACTTCTAAAGGTTGAGGAAAAACTGCACAACTGCATTTTTCTTTAGCACTTTTTATTAAGGAGTAATAAACCTGTTCAACCCCATTTACCACTAAATTAACTTTTGCCTCTTCATGCAAAAACCTATTACCTTTAACAACCATTAAAGACCCTCTTATAACTCTACCAGGAGCAGACATACAATAACCTCCTATCCCATGACTCCTTCCTGTGTTTCCATTACCAAAGGAAAACTCATAATTACCGTCTCCTAAAGGACCTTGTTCCTCTGCACAGACGCTTATAATAGGTTTAGGACCTATGAGAGAAGGAAGTGATACTTTTTTATCCACATAGGATTTTGTGGCTAAATCTCTTTCTTCTACAGGTGTTGCTGCATTTTTTATAGAAAAACCTTGAAAATCTACATCAGATATTGCCATAAAATTTCCATCAGGATTTTTTACAATGGCACCACCATTATCAACATAATTTTTATTAGCAGCCTCATCACGATCTGTAGGATTTGGTAATCCACTAAGTGGGTGAGTGTTCATATCTATTTTACCAGTTGCTAAGAAAGTTCCATATCGGTTTTTTGTTAAAGCATTATTACCTGCAGTTATTGTACTAACAGCGGTATCCACATAAAGCTTATTTGCAACTTGTCGACTTTCTATAGGTGAACCAACATTGTTAATCCTAAATCCATCCATAGAAATGTCTCCACTTGCCGTACCATCTGCTCCTAAAACAAAAGCACTATTAACAGCATCTACATATTTTTTAGTAGCAGCCTCACTCGGTTCTTCAGGGTCAGCTATATTTTTTATTTTATTAAAACCCATGTTTAAATACCCTGCCATATGGTACCCACCATTTTCATCTAACAGCCCTGTGTTGGCATCAACATAACTCTTAGTGGCAACATCTTGTGGATTTACTGGATTACTAACCCTTGTTAGCGTGTTTCCATTCATATTTATAGAACCAGCAACAGGGGTTGTTCCATCTTTATGTAAAAAATTATTACTTATGTAAGCAAGTGAAACACCATCACCAATCGTTTTAACTTCATCCATTCTTCCAAATTTATCAACAGGCATTTTTAAATATTGCTAAAAAAGTTTATTTAAAATATTTTGAAATTTGTTACCTAAACCCAACGCTTTAAGAATATACAAACATAAATGACCACAAAATACTTGCCCTGCTTGTTGTAATTGATCTGTATTGTAGTGTAATGGACTTTGTAAATAATCTATAATTTCAAGAGGTGGTTGAATACCATAACTATCAAAATAAATTTTAGTTTTATCATCTTTAAACCAAGCAACCCAATGTGTACCAGGTCCACTAGCATCATCAAGATTTAATATACCACATTCTTTATTTTTTACTTTTTTAGGTAGGGTATCTCTTAAAAATATTCCTCTAAAATTTTTTATTTTTAATTTTTTGGCGGCATCCTCAAGCTCAAAATTGCTTAAAGGTTTATTTGGTAAAGTTATATTATCAATTAAAATATCATACATTTTTTATATATTTAAATATTTACAATAGCACTATTATCAACCCATGAATTAAAATCATTAGATTAACCTTTCCACTTTACAAGAGATTTCTTTTTTCCCTTTTTAATAACCTTTTCTATCCTATACACTTCTTGTCTCGTTTTTTGTAGTTCAGGTTCATAAAAAGAACCTTTTATTTCTTCACCATTTAAATCTTTAATTTTATACGTTATAGGTGACGTATGTTTTACTTCAGAAACTGTAAAAACCTCTTCAGTCCATCTTGTGGTATGACCTTTTTCAAAAGTCTTTTTCTTTTTACTTATCCTTACTTTATCTCCAACAGAAAACTTTGGTTTAATATCCTCCCTTGGTTGATTATAATCAGGATACAATGTTTTCCAAACTTTATTTTCATTCTTCTTCTTACTTGCTTCAGTTGGAGTCATCTTAATAGAAGAATGTCTCGTGTTGTTATATTCTTTAACATTCTTGTAATACATCAATATAAACATTTGTTGAGTGAGCAGAGAAATACTTCCACATTTTTTCTTTCATTGTTCTAATCCATCTCTCAACAACGCTTGATTTTTCCTCGTTTTCAGTGGAATACAATTCAATCAAATCTTTAACTTCTTTGTTATAAAACTCTTTACCTTTATCCACCCACATTTTCTCAGGTTTTCTTTCCTTAAAAATACTCTTCAATGCAACAGAAACAGATTTTCCTGTTTTATCTTTTAATGGTATAAGATAGCCATATTTTGAAAAGATGTCAATGACAGCAAGAAGATATTTTACACCATGATTAAGTTTAGAAAATGCTTGCATATCTACTAAATCTGCAGCCCATATTCTATCAATACCATTTACTCTAACTCTCCTTTTCTCAAACTTTCTTTTTACAGGTTTGTGTAATTCTTCTGCTAATATTATATTTTCTAAATTTTTTTTTTAATTCCCATACCAAATCTTTTCTTGGTTCCTATCAATGAACTAACCAATCCTCTTTCCATTCTTTCCTTAATAGTAGGATTATAAATGCCTTTTAACTCTTTAAGCATATTTGCATCACAAACAGAATTTCTTGTTGCTGTATCATTATGCTTAAGATAACATATATCATGATGATATGCTGCTTTATCAACACGATTTACAGGCTTCGACCATTCTTTGGGTGTTAAGTCAGGATTTAATCTTTTCTTTAACTTAGTACCAGGTCCAGTAAAGTTATGTCCAGGTAAATGCATTTCAACAGGCAAGTTATTGTTTGCTTTGTTTAACAACGAACCACCTTCTTTTTGTTTAATAAATTGTGTTTTAGTTGTGCCACAATTAACACATTTTCCTCGCATCATATTTTTACCATTTTTACTTACTACACATTCTATATCAGTAGTATCAGTTTTCTTTTTACATTTAACGCAATACATTTTTTATATTAAAATAAAATTTTTAATATAAAATGGACATTGTTAATTTATCTTGGAATGAAGCGTTAGCAAAAAGATTTAATCACCCCCTTTTACCAAAAAGTATCAGAGGTTTAATAGTAGGTAAATCAGGATGTGGTAAAACTACACTTTTACTTAATCTTTTGTTAAGACCTGATTGGTTAGATTATGACAACTTATCCGTTTTTGGTAAAAGTTTATTTCAACCAGAATATCGTATACTTAAAAAAGCTTTTGAAGGAAAAATACCAAAAGAATACATATTAAGGTTGTTTTCACTTAAAGATGAAGTTCAAAACCGAGATATTTCACCTACTGCATTAGTTGAAGAATGGGCAAAAACAATTAAGGAAAAATCTGATATCAATTGTGAATTTTTTGAATATGCTAGCGATGTTCCTGACCCAAGAGATTTAAATGCATCAAATAAAAACTTAATGATATTTGATGACTTACTTTTAGAAAGGCAAAACAAGTGTGAAAACTATTATGTGAGGGGAAGACATAGTAATGCTGATTGTTTTTATCTAGCACAAAATTATTTTAGATTACCTCGTCAAACTATTAGAGAAAATGCTAACTTAATATGCTTGTTTAGACAAGACTTTAAAAATCTTAATCATATTTATAGCGATCATGTAGGGGATGATATGACTAAAACAGAGTTTATCAATTTTTGTAAAAACTGTTGGGAAAAACCGCATGGTTTTGTTGTGATTGATTTAACTAAGAACCGTAATGACGGAAAATATAGATGTGGTTTCGACAACTTTTATATACCACGAGATTACAAAGATTACTAATAAAAATATATTTGTTTTAAAATATATTTTTACTAAATATAAAAAATGGAAGCAGAATTACTTGAAAAAATAGTAAAAAACACTGACCATAAAACATCATTTCAAATTATCGTAAGCAACAACAAAACAGAGTTTAAAACAAGATTTACTCCACCACTTCTATTAGAAAAGGATAAAGAATATGAAATAGCATTGGTTAATCTTGAAACTTATTATTCATTTCCTAATATTGATGCAAGCAATAACATTTTTGTTTATTCACCAGACAATGGTACAACATGGGTAAAAATAAAAATACCTGAAGGAAGTTATGATTGAGTTGATATTAATGATTTTATTCAACAAGAAATGAGAAAAAAAGACCATTATGATGCAGTTAATGAAGAATATTATATTAACATCTCAGCAAACACTAATACTTTAAAGTCTGTTCTTTTTTTAGAAAATGGTTATCAGGCAGATTTTAACCAACAGAATTCTGTTGCAGAAGTATTAGGATTCACTAGAGCTAAATATACACAAGGGTTTCATGAATCTGAAAATGTAGTAAATATTCTTAGTATTAATAGCTTACTTGTTAATATAGATTTAATTTCAGGAAGTTATGTTAATGGTTCACAAAGAAATACAATTTATAGTTTTTTTCCTAATGTATCACCAGGGTATAAAATAATAGAAAATCCTGTTAATCTAGTTTACCTTCCACTAACATTAAATGAAATACATAATTTAAATGTATCAATTACAGATCAAGATGGAACACTACTTAATCTTAGAGGGGAAAATTTAACAATTAGATTTCATATAAGAGAAGCAAGATAAATATAAAAAATGACAAACTATATTAATGCCAAAATAAATATATCAGAAGGGCAAAAGGAAAAAATTTTACATTCTTTTAAAAACAAAAGTCCAGCAAGTATTCGTTTAAAACATGAAGATTTATATGGAAATGATGTAATATCATTAACCAAATCACAAGTAAATAAACTTACAAAAGCTTATAAAGCTGGTAAGGGGGCTACGTTTAGAATGTCAACTAAACAACTTAAACATAACATGAAAGTAGAAGGCGGATTTTTACCTTTGTTAGCAGGATTAGCTTCATCAGTTTTACCTACATTAGCAAGGACTGTTTTACCAGCTTTAGGAGTTGGAGCATTATCTGGTTTAGCCTCTTCAGGTGTTCAAAAAGCAATGGGTAATGGTTTGTATCTTAAGAAAGGTGGTTGTGTCTGTCAAGTAGAAACTGATGGTGAAGGTTTATATCTTGGTCCAGCAAAAGGTAAAGGATTAGATTCAGTTGGTGATGGATTGTATTTAAAACAAGGTGGAAAAATTTATGATGGAAAAGGGCTTCTTTTAGGACCTAATAGTCCATTTGCTAATATTCCTGTATTGGGTGCAATATTATAAATTAAAAAATATGAATGTGCACAAATTTGGAAATAATAACAAACTAAAAATGGTTCAACCAAAAACTATTTTTTGGAAACCTGTAGAAGTTAAGTATCCTGCTAAAAAAATTAATCCGGTTACTTGGGATGTTTTTACTCAACAACCTTTGGTATTAGAAGGAGGGCAAACAAAAACGTTAGCCTTAGGTATGAGCTTCAATATGAGTAAAGGTTTTGTATTAGTTTCTCTATCTTATAATCTAAAACTTAACCAAATATCTATTACAAATGAAGTTTCATTAGAAGAAGCGGATGATCTTGTTACTACAATTACAAACAACTCAAACAAGTTAGTAAAAATTAATGAAGGCGAATTTTTGTGTCGTCTTTACTATTCAATTTAAAAAATAAGTTTTAATTAATAAAATGGAACTAAAAGAAAAAATTTATCCAGATTTACCAGAAGCACGAAATATACCAAATGCGCCGACACTATTAACAACAGGAGACAATGGTCAATCCTTTAGACTACAAAAGATATCAGAAATTCAGACTTTTCTAGAAGATGAAGTTAAGGTTAGAGAACAGTTAAGTAAAAAGTATTTAAAGATTAGTAAAACAGTAGATAATGTTGAAGCTGGATTAACTGTTATAGCATTAGGTGCAGGAGCAGGCGGAATTGCTTTGCTCTCAACTGTGGTAGCGATACCAGCAACGATAGCCTTAGAAGGATGTGCTTTAGCTGTTGGGTTAGTAGCATTAGTAGGTAAGTTTTTGGTTAGAAGAAGCAGAACAAAATCAGAAAAACATCTTCAGATTAAAATGTTAGCAGATTCAAAGTTAAATACGCTACTTACACATATATCAAAAGCAATATCAGACAATGAAATTGACCATTCAGAATTTAATTATGGATAAACTTAAAAAATATAAACAAATGAAGGAAGAAATTAGGAGTAAGTCGAAGAAAAAAAGCAAGCTAGAGGAACAAGAGAGTTTAAAAGAGAAGGGGAGAATAGAAGCACGAGAGGAATTCAGGAGACTAGTAGAAAGAAACAATGGAGGCCATTAAGAATAAAACTAAAACCACCACCGTTTAAATGTTCTTGCGCATGTGAGATAGATAATACTAATTAAAAAAATTTTTTACTTAAAAAAATGTCATTTTTAAAGATAAAAGACCCTTTTAAAAGAGAACAAACTGTAAAAGAATATCTTGCAACAATGAAAAGAATTCGTGATAATCAGCTTGCAGAGAGAACAGGTAAAATTGAATTACAAACAGACCTTTCGAAGTTTTTTAAACCTATTACAGAAACACAAAAAGCTTCAACAAAGGAGATTACAGAAGGGCTTAAACCTATTAAAGAGGGAATCGAACAGTTACCCCAGGCTATTAACTTACCAAATTATCCAACAATACAAGCTTTTACCTCTGAAGGACAAATGGAAACTATGGGGGAGAAGGAATGGTGGAAAGATGAACCCGCACATCTAATTGGGCCAACCGCAAAGGAGTATTTAACAAAATTTGTTGGTAAAAAAAGTGATGTAGATAGAACATATGGATTATATGATAAAGATGGTAAATTTTATATTGGTAACAAACTAGCCTGGCTTAATGATGATGATATTGAGGTTAATGGTAATTTTTTTAAAGGAACGCCTGGTCTATGGGAACTAATTGTTGCTAAAGACCCTAATGAAAACATTTATACAGAAAATGACCTTGATGAATATACTGAATTAATAATACAAACCAACGCCCTCTACCGCAATAATGACCCGAAGAGCAACCATCCTAAATCTGCTAGAGGGCCCAAGTGGAATAAAATACTTAGACGTATTTGGGGAACGATTAGAGGAAAAGGAATTACCATTATCCCATCTGATCCTAACGCACTATTAGAAAGATTAGACCTCTTAATGGCAAGTAAAGGAGCTGGTAATACTGGTGTAAGAAATGAGTTGGTAAGTATTTGTGATGAATTAAAAAGACAGCGTATATTAGATACAAAAACTTATAAAAAATTAATGGCTATACTATAAAAATGATTGCATCACAAAAGAGAGGATTTAAAAGAAATTATGCTTATGGAGGAGCAGGGATATTTGATACCTTTGTTAATTTTCTTACAAAACTCTTTACAAGCAGCGCAGCTAAACAAATTGCATCTTCAGCAGTTGATGTTGGTAAGAGTGTGGCTAAGGAAGGAGCAAAGAAAGCATTAGAGGTTGGAAAGACGGCAGCGGTTGATGCAGGTAAAAAGTTAGTTCAAAAGGCTTTAACACCAAAATCTAAAAAGATTATAGAAAAATATACACAAAAGCCTACTACAACAGTACAACCTGCAACGCAAAATATTAACACCTTAATAGATGGTAGTGCCATTGCTATACAAGATTTAGTTAAAAAATTAAATAGTAAGGGTTCCGGAGTTAAAGTATTATGAAAAAATAAATTTAAGTTAAGCAAATTATTACATTAAATAAAAAGAATGTCAAATCTAAAATTTAATTTAACACACTATGAAAAATACAACACAAAAAGGGTTAATATCCTTTATGGAAATCTAAAACTTAATGATGATTGTGAAGTATTAGATAGTAGTAATACAGAATATGATTATGATAAAACTGTTTTAAAATTGTCACCTGAAAAAGCTGATATCATTAAGGAATTTGAAGAAGATGTAAATCAATATTTAGAAAAAAAATGATTTGTCTAAGGTTACCATTCTTTATCGAAATAAAATTTACCCTAAAATGAAAAAATATCATTCAATAGAAAAACTTAAAAATATTAAACTTAAGGGTGTGTATGTAAATGATGAAAACAAGTCATTCCCTCAACTATGGGTAGAATATTAATACAATTATAATTTATAATTGTATATAATAAAATGGATATTTTAAATATTAAAGCACCGGTTTTAAAAGATGATACTATTGATGAATATTATGAATATCTACCTATTACAGGGACTAATTTAAACAACCCTGGAGGAAATATTAGGATTGATATTGAAACTCAAGATATTTTTTATCATCCTTCCGAGTCATATTTAGAAATTACAGGTAAATTAGTAAAAAATGATGGAACTGTTTATGGAGCGGGTGAACAAGAAGATTGGGTATCCTTAACAAATAATGGTCTAATGTATTTGTTTAAAAATATTAGATATCAACTTAGTGGGCAGGAGATAGAATCAATTAATTACCCTGGTCAAACTACTACAATGCTTGGACTGTTAAAATACCCAGATGACTTTTCTAAATCACAGGGATTAAACCAGCTGTGGTATAAAGATGGTACAAATGAAGCTTGGCTTATTGCTGGTGATGATGATGCTGGTAATCATCATGTTGCAAATTTTGGTTTTGTTATAAGAAGATTTTATATTTTTAATTCAAATCCAGTTGGATCATTTAGTTTTAGGATACCCTTAAAACATATTTTTGGTTTTTGTGAAGATTACAACAAAATTTTATATGGTATGAAACAAACTTTAACCTTAACAAGAGACAATGATAACAATGCAATCTATAAACATGCTTATGTTGCAGCTGCAGGTGGTAATCCCGCTACACATGAACCTGGTAGGGTTGTATTAAGTAAAGTATCTTGGTTTATGCCTCATGTAACGCCAGAAGATGGTAATAAGTTGGAACTTTTTAAATCTATTGAGAAGAAAGAAAAATTTCCAGTTGGTTATAGAATGATACAAAGCGACTCTATTGCAGTTCCACAAGCAATAGGTTTTACTTGGAGGTTATCATCTAAATCATCTCCTGAAGTGCCACGTTTTTTAATTGTTGGTTTTCAAGCAGATAAAAGTAATAATCAAGATCAAAACCCTGCTATATTTGATAACTTAAATGTTAAAAATATTTATGTAATGTTAGGTTCAAAAAAATATCCTGCTTATGATTATGATATAAATTTTACTACAAACCAAATTAGTAGAATATTTAGTGAAGCAGCTTCTTTTAGAAAAAAGTTTTTTAACATGGATGAATTAGTATCAAACCCTAATATAACTCCTTCAGATTACAAAACCCTTTATCCTTTGTTTGTGTTTGACCTATCAAAACAGAGTGAAAGGCTTAAGTATTCTGTTACTGATATTCATGTTAAAGCGACATTCGATGTACCTGCTCCACCAAATACTGAAGCATATGCAGTTTTACTAAGTGATAGGTTAATTAACTTTCAGAGTGATGGAAATAAAATGAGTGTAGTGTATTAAGTAAATTTTTACTTAAATAAAATATGAAAAAGGTTGCTGATTTTAAAAAGATATTAACAGATAACAATATTAAGTTTTATTCCTATTGGAACAAGAAAAAGTTTGTTGATGTGTTAAAAGAGCATGGATTGTATCCTGAAGAGGAAGAAAAAAAATATTTTAAAAAAATTCCAAATTATGAAAGATTAAAGGATATTGCAAAAAATCCTAAAACGGTTACCTTAAAGGATGTTGAAACTGAAGAGGTAATTGAATTTCCATCAATTTACAAGGCTAGTAAATTTATTGACCGATGCCCACAAACGATTGAAAATTGGAATGGAAGAGTATGGAATGGTAAATATAGAATTGATATTCTTTAATTTTATTATTTTTTAGAAAATAATAAAATTTGACTTAAGGAAAAGTTTTTTTTATTAAAAAATATGGATAATGAATTTGATAAATATACAGTTGATGGATTAAGAGCTTTAGCAAGAAATAGAGGATTAAGAAGATAATCAAGACTGAGACGCAATGAACTAATTACCCTTTTAATCAATACGGGCCCTTCAATATTAGATAGAGATATTGGAACCACGAGGGATCCAGTATTACAACCAACAATAGCTCCACCACCTACATCAAGACAAAGGCCAGCCACACCACCAACTACTTCAGTTGATGATTTGTTAAGAAGTTTAGAAAATGTAAGAGTGGAACAACCTAGTATTTCACCTGAACTTAATGCTTTAAAAAAGAAGATAAAAGATATATATAGTAAAGTTGAGCAAATTAATATTAAATTAAGTAAATCTTCTTTAAAAAATTATGCTGAAGAACATAAAATAGAAGGGATATCAGTTGCTTCACCTCAAGAGTTTTTAGAGTTAACACAGCCATCAATCATAAAACTTTTAAAAAGTATGCACGGGGTAAAAATAAAAATGAATCTTCAATGTATTATGAAAAGAGGAGAAGGTGCAGAAGAACAAAAGGTAAAAGCAAATTTTTCTTCTGGTACATATGAAATTCTTTTAAGAGGAACCAATGTAGTAAATTTATACTTAGATATGATCGAAAAAATTTTAGAAAATTATGTTAGTTTTTTAATGATGGGTAGTGGGTGGGTATTTGATAGTATAGTTCATTTAAAAGTGCATTCCGTTATTTATGAACCATTAAGAGCAAGTGGATGGATACCATTACCTAATTGGATTGCTAACAAAAAGGCATGTATCAATATGAAAAGTGAAAATAATGAATGTTTTATAGATTGTATTTTAAGGCATTTAAATCCAACAACTAGCCATCCAGAAAAAGTTGATGGTAATTTAAAATCTAAGAAAAATAGTTTAAATATGAAAGGAATTAAATATCCTGTTTCTTTACTTGATATAGATAAGTTTGAAAGACAAAATCGAAAAATAAGCGTTAATGTTTATGAATATACAGATAAGAAAAAAATCAGACGAATTAGAGCTATAAAAAGTTTAAGAGAAAATCATGTAAATTTACTTTATATTGAAGATGGTGAAAAATCACATTATGTTTTAATAAAAAATATTAATGCTTTGTTAAGAACTCAAACAGCCTCTAATAATAATGTAGAGTATTGTATGCTTTGTATGGGACATTTTGGAAGTAAAAAACTTTTAGATAAACATATGAAACATTGTGTAGATTATGATGGAGTTGATTTAATAATGCCTGACCCAGAAAAGCCAGAAGAAGTTATAAAAAAGTTTGAAAATTATTGTAGGAAAATAATGGCACCGTTTGTTGTAGTTGCTGATTTTGAATGCTTGTTGGAACCTATAGAAAATCTAAGTCAAGAAGAAAACAAAACAATTAAAACACAAAAGCATATACCAATTAGTTATAAGTATTTAATTTGTAGTTTTGATAGAAATGTTTTAAAACCAGTATTAAGAGGATATGTAGGTAAAGATGCAGAAAAACAATTTATAGATAATTTAACTAAGGATTCTAAACAACTTTATAATGAATATTATAAAAACCCAGTAAAAATTAAAATAACAGAAGATGAAGTTAGAAAACATAAAAATGAAGTAAAATGTTGGATATGCGGTGGTGAATTTACACATGAAAATTACAAAGTAAGAGATCATTGTCATTTTACTGGTAAGTATAGGGGAGCCGCACATAATGAATGTAATCTTAAAGCAAAAATTCCAAATTTTATCCCTGTCTTTTTTCATAATTTATCTTGTTATGATGAGCATATTTTTATTAACTATCTTGGTAAAACTAGTGGTAGAATTGATTGTATTCCAAACACTGAAGAAAAATATATTAGTTTTACTAAGTATATTTTGGTTGAGGATAAATATCTTAAATTAAGGTTTCTTGATAGTTATAAATTTTTACCTTCAAGTTTAGATAAACTTACAAAACATTTAAAAGATGAAGATTTTAAGCATTTATTAGAACGAAACTATACAAAAGAACAAGTACAATTACTAAGAAGAAAGGGTGTCTTTCCATATGAATGGTTGGATAGTTTTGATAAGTTAGAAGAAACCCAACTGCCCTCTATAGAAGCATTTTATTCAAGTTTAAACAATGAACATATTGATCTTGAAGATTATGAGCATGCCTTAAAAGTTTGGAATACTTTTAATATGAAAACATTTAAGGAATATTTAGAGTTATACAATGAAGTTGATGTTTTACTTCTAGCTGATGTTATAGAAAACTTTAGATTATCAACTCTTGAACATTTTGATTTAGATCCTGCTTGGTATTATACTTTACCTGGATATGGATATGATTCAATGCTTAAGGTAAGTGGAATAGAACTAGAACTATTTACTGATCAAGATCACCTATTATTTACTGAAAAAACAAAAAGAGGCGGTGTATGCATGTGCAGTAAAAGATACTCAAAAGCCAACAATAAATATATGGGTGATGAGTATGATCCAACTAAACCTTCTAAATATTTAATCTATATTGATAAAAACAGTCTTTATCCAAACTTATGGGACAAAGAAAAATATACACTTCATTATGAAGCTTTAAAAACTTACTTAAAATTAGGATTAAAAATTAAAAAAATACATGAAGGAATTAAATTTAAAGAAAGTAGTGATATTAAAAAATATATTGATAAACTTGTTGATTTAAGAACAAAAGCAAAAAAAGATAAAAATAGTTTTTTAGAGCAATTATGGAAGTTAATGATGAACGCTGTTTTTGGTAAAACTATGGAAAACATAAGAAACAGAGTAAATATAGAATTAGTTAACAGTGAAAAATGTGAACGTTTTAAAAAGCTAACCGCAAAACATAACTACCATGATCATACTATATTTTCTCCAGATTTAGTTGCTGTTCATATGAAAAAAACAGAGTTAAAATATGATAAACCAATTTATTTAGGTGTAAGCATACTTGATATTAGTAAAACAGCAATGCTATTAGATCTTTATGAATATTTTAAGAAAAGGTATGGTGTTAAGGTTCAAATGTGTTATACTGATACAGATAGTTTTGTACTTGAAATAGAAACTGAAGATCTATATGAGGATTTAAAAGAAGTAGCTGATACCATGTTTGATTTTATTGAATACCCACCTAATCACCCATTATATAGTGAAAAAAATAGAAATGTTCTAGGTATGTTTAAGGATGAATTAAAAGGGGATATCATGACTGAATTTGTAAGTACAGGTCCAAAAACATATAGTTGTAAAAAACTAACATTAAAAAGAGAAAAGGCAACAAAAGAAAATCCTAATCCAAAAGCAGTTTTAGGTAAAAATGGTAAATTTATATATGAAGATCTTAGTAAAGTCAAAAATAAAGAAAATGAAGCAGAAATTAAAAGATGTAAGGGAGTAAGCAAGTCTGTTGTTAAAAATGAAATGAGATTTAAAACTTATAAGGATTGTTTAGATACAGGAAAGGATTATTATACAAATATGGGGGGAATAAGAAGCTATCTTCATGAATTAAACACAGTAATGATAAACAAAAGGGCATTAAGTTTTAATGATGATAAGAGACATATACTTTTAGATGGAAGTTATAATACTTTAGCGTTGGGTCATTATAGGATACCAGAATTAACTGAAGAAGAAAGAAAAAAATATGAGCAACAAACAAAATAAAATATTTAATCTAGTAAAAAGATTAAATATTTAAATTTTTCGCTTAATATTGTTTATAGTTTTACAAACTGGAACATTATATTCATCACAGTTTTTACATAAGCAAATATGACCACAATCAACAAAATGTACCTTTGGTTCTTCGTCTAAGCATGCAACACATTTATCATAAGTAAATATTTTACCTTTGTTAATATTTTTTGGTTCATCTTCTTCAAAGTTGCCGTCTTTAAATATAAGCATTAAAACAAACCTTTTATCAGTTGTTTCATGTGCTAAATGAAATAAAGATATATTTGAACAAAAAATTCCATCTTCATTACAAGTTACATCAAATAAAACATTAATTATATCGTCTTCTTTACATCCGCCTAATGAAAAAGTTACACCAGTTATAAATTTTTTATTTTTAATTCTTTCTTTACTTAAAAAATATGTTAATGCTGAAACTAACCTTTTATAATTTCTATTGCAATTTGTTGGTAGCAAAAAAGCAAGAGATACAACTTTTTGGTCAGGAATATTACAAAAATTCTTAAATTGACTTACTCTATCTTTTAAACATCTATTTAATGTTTTTCTTTCCTGTTTTGTAAGTTTATTTAGTACGCTCATCTTTATATATTATGTTTGGGAGAATTTAAAAGATAAAATCAATCTTTTTTTTTTTTTTTTTTTTTTTATCAAAAATCTTAAGCCACCCACAAACTCATAAACCGGTTAGCCATTGCATGATGCGTTGGTTGATGGGGTGAGGTAAAAGGTTAAGTGAGTGTGTGATGTAAGGGTTTGCTGGGTGGGTTAATGCAATGGTTAGCTGATGCGTCTTGTTAACTGGTTAGCTGATGCATGATGCGTTGGTTAATGGGGGAGGTAAAAGGTTAAGCGATAAAGGGATGTAAGGGTTTGTTGGGGGGTTATATTGCATTGGTTAGCTGATGCGTCTTGTTAACTGGTTAGCTGATGCGTCTTGTTAACTGGCTAGCTGATGCGTTGATTTTTTTTTTTTTTTTTTTTTTTTTTTTTGTTAATCAAAATTTTTTTTTTATTTTTTAGTAATTTGAGTCAAAACGATTAAGAAAGAGGTTAGTCAGTTTTTATTATGAAGGCTATCCTATTGGTTATGATAATTTTATGAGCATGCTTAATGTTACATAAAATTGTTAATGGGAGTGTGTGTGTTTAATGTTACATAAAATTGTTAATGGGAGTGTGTGTGTTTAATGTTACATAAAATTGTTCATGGGAGTGTGTGTGTTTAATGTTACATAAAATTGTTAATGGGAGTGTGTGTGTTTAATGTTACATAAAATTGTTAATGGGAGTGTGTGTGTTTAAGCGTGATCGGATTGGTTAAGGGTTAACCATATGCTTAAGCATGGTGAGATTGCTTAGGTAAAAGGGTTTTGTTATTATTTGTGGTACATTTAGTCATATTTAGTCATATTTAAAAAAGCTGGGCCCAAGATTTTACTTAAGGTCAGTAGTTTGCTTAGGTAAAAGGGTTTGTTTATGCCCAGATCGAGTATTTATATATCTACTCAGGGCCCTGTATTGTTCCACTGGCTAATACATAATACACACCAAACATTACGATTCTAGGCCAAATGGTTTCGAACAAGAAAGCTTTTCGATCTAGATCTATAACGTTTTCTCTATAAAAGCCCATGTGAAAGTTGTGACCCTAGGGCGGGTCCATTTCTTTACTTATGATAATACGATTTCGAGCTATAATTATGAGCTATATTAGATCTAATTTACTTGAATCCTGGTAGAGGTCAACAAGACACAGCCACATACCAAATAATACAGGTCTATGCCGTATTGTTGTAAACAGCAAGATGTTCAAAGTTTCCTCAATAAAACATGAGAGTCAGGGCTTATTCCAAAGCAACGGCTATAGGGTTAGGGTTAGAATCTTAGTAGAGGTCCATCAGATGAAGCAATTATTTATGCTAATTTTCGTAGCCCAGGGATCGTATATTACGATCCCTGGGTAGTCCTTGGCCATATTGTTTTGAGTCGAAAGTTTTTCAAAATTTTCACTATTTATAAGCCACCCATGTAAAACTTGAGACCCCCGGAGCCGGGCCAGTTTTTACCCCAGGGCTATAATTTGAAAACGTTTAGTAGAGATCGATTGGTTGAAGCTACATGCAAAACTTGGCCTTATTGTTTCAGACGAGAAGATTTTCAAACATTTCCAAGTATATTTTTCAGTCTTGTTGCCATGGCAACCATGGTTTTTACAATAATCTTCTTTTTTTTTTCAAGAAATTCTGAAGGTGACCATGGCAGGATCGTTTATGTGAAGTTCGGTCAGAACTGGATGGGTAGTTTCGTAGAAGAGGATGTTTGAAATAAACAGTTAATGCACAGACACAAGCATGCACGACTGACACAGGGCCATGTCATAAGCTCACTGCCCTTTGGTCAGTGGAGCTAAAACTCAAAATATTTTAGATCTAAACCTCTGGTGCAGAATGAAACAAGCTAGATCAACATGATACTCGGACTGATTATATTAAATTATATAGTGATCTACTTGTTCGTACACTGTTAAGTCTTTGAACACGCTACCGTTGATCTCTTATAAACACAAGATACATGGTTTTCTGGGAAATGTATCTTGATCACTGGCCATTCATGCCTCAGATTTTGACTGCGGCATGTACACGGTACAGCACAGTCATCATGCCTATCATTGTCTTTAACCCTTTACCGCACAATGCTGCCTTTTTACGCCCCTGGTTAAGAAGCCTTTTGAAAACATTATGGGAAAAGGAGAAAATGCTGGTAACCAGCATTTCTCATTTTCCCACAATGTTTTCTATCCTGTCAAAGACAAATTGCACCATTTGAGCCACATTGAAATTGTCGTCTGCAAATGCTTTCAATTTGGACAATACTAAAATTTTGTCGTGTGGTAAAGGGTTAAGTATTCAATGTGTTATTGTATTAAGATCTCGGAGCCTTTTTAGGTTAGACAGGGCATTATATTTTGTGACTGGGTCCGTATTCACCAGCCATTCCCAAGAACATTCTTAGTCTTATTGTCCAAGATTTTCTAAATTTGAAAGTAACACAACTGCTGATTGGCTGAAGGAGTTGCGTTACTTTCAAAATTAGAAAATTCTGGAGAATAAGAACGTTCTTGAGAATGGTTGGTGAATACAGGCCTGGAGTTTTTATTCCCACTCCCTCCCCCCGCTTCCTCGTTAGGTGCCACATGCAGTTGTAGATCTACTGTATGTCTGTCTATTCATCCATTTGTCCATCCATCCAACTTGTCCTGTCCTCCTACAATTCTTGGGTGAATTTCACCAAATTTTCACATTATGACCAATACTAACTGCTGTAGCACATATTTTCATGTTGTTTTGATCCTGCCCTGTTTGGATTACCGCCCTTTATTTAATTTTACCTATTAACGCCTCTCTACTCACAACTCCTACAATTCTTATGGGATTTTCACGAAACGTTCACAGAATGATAAGTATCAAGCACTGTAGCAAGTACATGTATATTCTCATGCGTTTTTGCTCCGATCAATATTTGGAGATGTTATTTACCCGTAAATGCTTAGAACTGTCCTCTCAACTCACATAATACTTGTAATTATGCAATTTTCACCATACTTTTGCAGAATGATTGGTATTATTGTGCTGTGGAGCATATTCAAAGGTTTTTGTTTTTCATTTTGAGCAGAGTTATTGTCCTTTATCTAATTTTACCTATCAACCGTCAAATCGCCAAATAAAGCAAACACGTTGAGTCTAAAATTAAAAATCACTTAATGCTATTGTCCAGAATGTCTCAGCAAAGCAGATGGCATAAATCAAGGATTAGACTTCACGTTTTGTGCAGTCTGATCTTGAAGTAAACTGGCCATAAATCCAACTTAGAGCTGGACATCTGAATATCAGCATGTGTGATATGTCTTGACTGAGATTGTGGTGTAGAACTGGACATCTGAATATCAGCAGAATGTGTTATCTCTTGACCGATACTGTGGTTTGGAGCTGCACATCTGAATATCAGCAGATGTGATATCTCTAGACTGAGGTTGTGGTTTAGAGCTGAATATCCGAATACTACACAGCAGATAGGATAACTTTTGAGTAAGATTGCGATATAAAGCTTGAATATCTGCAGATGTGGTATCTCTTGATTGCATGAGGGTGTGGTTTAGAGCCAGACATCTGAATATCACAGAGCAGATGTGATATCTCTAGACCGAGATTCCTAGAACCATTTGGGCTTCCTGATGGAGTGAATTATTTGGTGTTTTGATGACTGTCAAGAAGACCCTGATTTCCTAAAGTAGTGAATTTTTGAAAACATTGTAGCGAAGGTTAAAATGCTTGTTACCTGGGATTTCTCCTTTTCCAAAATGTTTTCCACTCTTTAGTCTTTCAATGGCAAATCTCATCATCTGAGTCACATTTAATTCGCCACCAGCCATGCTTTAAATTTGGAAAAGTCTAAGGTTTTGTTGCATGGTAAAGATCTAAACTATATAGAATTGTTGGTGAATTCAATCCTTTTTGCCAATGCAAATTTAACCTTTACCACAAAATCTTATATTTTAATGACCTTGAGGAAAAAGGGTTTCAAAAGCTCTGTAGGAGATGAAGAAAATGCTTGTTACTAGCATTTACTCTTTTTCTAACAGTGTTTTCAAACCTATTAATCAACAAAAGTTTAGACTAGTCAAATGGAAGCATTAATTTGCAGATGACCAATTAAATGTGGCTTAAATAATGAGATTTTTGTCCTTAAAAGGATCTAAATATTGTATGAAAAGGATAAAATGCTGGGTTCCAGCATTTTGTCCTTTTCCCTTAATATGTTCAAAAACCCTCTTTTACAAGAGTAGTTAAAACATGGGACTGTGTGGTAAAGGGTTAAAGGCAAATCCCACCTTTCAAACAAAACGATTTGTTGTCTGCAAATGCTTTAATTCTTTACCAAATGACAAAATTTTGGACTGGACCAAATTGAAGGCATTTTCAGACAACATATTAAATCTAACTCAGATGGCAATTTCTGTCTTTGATAGGTCAGAAAACATTGTGAGGAAAGGAGAAAATGCCAGTTACCAGCATTTTCTCCTTTTCCCACAATGTTTTTTAAAGCCTTTTCTTTCAGGGTCATTAAAACATGGGATTGTGTGGTAAAGGGTTAAATTTGTACCAGTCTAAAATTTTGTCATTTAGTAATGATTTAATTTCCCATAGTACTAGTACAGATCAAGATTGAACTGCACAGAATTTGGAGTCAGATGATCTACTATGCATCTGCAAAAAGTATCGAGGTCAGCCTGCCCAGTCTGTGCAGGCTAACTTAGGTCGAAACTTTTTGCAGTTGGTCAATTTTATGCAAGTAAAAGGACAAGTCTACCTCATAAATAATTTAGTCAGCTATGGACTGCATGGATCCATAATTATGTGATGACTTGCTTGGTATAAAGCATCATAGAGATGCATTAAGCCCCCTTTTGCCAGAGTATGGCTCATACGTATGGAAAGTATAAAGGCAAAATAAAAACAGTGAATATTCAATTTTTATTTCTTCAGTTTTTTTGTCTTTTCAAACACAAACAACATCTTGGTTATCAGCGATATTGTAACCAAGCAAATGTAACTGTCACAGCCTTTCATGTATCTTAAACCTTTTCAACATTTTTTTTTATGTCAACTATGCAAAAAAATCAAGTTAGTTTCAGAGACATTTATGCACAATACCTTTAAAAACTTTTTCAAATGAACTTCAAATGTTTTGAAAAAGGGACTGTTTAAAAAGAATATAATAAAACAGAATCTGATTTTATTCAAGAGTCCATAACAGTTATTCCTGTTGATTCTATATTTGTCCTGCAATAAATCTTTCAGTATTCCTCACACAGATTTGGTCACAGTCTGAAAAGATAGAATTAGAACATAAACTAACCCCTTACCACACAGTCCTGATTTTTTTTTTTTTTTTAAATGACCCTGAAGAAAAGCTTAACCTGTGAAAATGTTTTCAACAGCCATTTTTCTTAGCATAGATAATAAGTCAGTATCCAGCATTTTCTCCCTTTTACCACAATGGTCTCTATCCTTTAACTCTTTACCACAGATTCCTGACTTTTAACAACCCTTTTAAAAACATTGTGGTAATAGGAGAAAATGCCAGTAACCAGCATTTTCTCCTTTTCCCACAATGTTTTCTACCCATCCCAAAACTAATTTCAATTTTTGGGTCACATTTATTTTGTCAACTGCAAATGCTTTCAATTTGGACTGGTCTAAAATTTTGTTGTTTGGTAAAGGGTTAAGAAACATTTCCAATCATTTAAGCTACATTTAAATTTGTCCTCTGCAAATGCTTTCTATTTGGACAGTCTAAAATATTGTCGAGTGGTAAAAAGTTATAAGCAACCTTTATCAACTCTCTACCAAACAACAAAATTTTAGACATGGAGACATTTCCAAATCAAAAGTATTTGTAGACGACAAAATTAATTTGACTCAAAATTAGTTTTGGAAGAGTAGAAAACATTGTGGGAAAAGGAGAAAATGATGGCTATCAGCATTTTCGCCTTTTGCCACAATGTTTTTAGAAGGCTTTTTCTTTAGGGTATATAAAACTCGTAATTGTGTGGTAAAGGGTTATGCATGTATATATGAGCCATGCTCTGTGAAAATGGGGTTTAATCATGTATCTGCAAAGGCCAAGGCCAGCCCACGAGGACCATGCAGGCTGACCCAAGTAGTAAATTTTCCTTACTTGTCAATTTTCTGCATGTCAAAAGACATTTTTACCTTGGGACTCAGTCCCTTGCTAGACAGGATGGATTTTATGGATCCATAATAATGTGATGACTTGCTTGGTATAATGCAACATGGAGATGCATGTAAAGAGTTAAGCTAGCAACCTGGGTTAACCCTTTACCAAACAATCCTGAGTTTTAATGACCCTGAGGAAAAAGCCCTCTGAAAAAATTGTGGGGAAAGGAGAAAAAGCAGGTAACCAGCATTTTCTCCTTTTCCCACAGTATTTTCTACCCTTTGCAGACAAAAAACCCTTCAGGTTTTAGGTTATTTTTAATTTGTCGCCTGCAAATGCTTTCAATTTTGGCAAGTCCTAAATTTCGTCGTTTCGTAAAGGGTTAAGCAAATAGAAACCGAGTTCGCAGAGAAGACAATTTCATATGTTGAAAATTAACACGTGCCTGTAATAGGTAAGGATCTGTCTTACCTCTTTACCACACGACGAAATATTAGGCTAGTCCAAATTTAAGCATTTGCAGATGACAAAATAACTTTGACTCAAAAATTGGACTTTGATTTGGGAAGGGCAGAAAATGACAAAATAGGCTAGTCAAAATTTAAAGCATTTGCAGATAACAAAATAAAGTCAAAAATTGGACTTTGATTTGAGAAGGGCAGAAAACATTGTGGATAAAGAAGAAAATCCTGAGTACCAGCATTTCTCCTTTTCCCACAATGTTTTCAAATGCTTTATTTTTCAGGGTTGTTAAAATTCTGGACTGTGTAGATTGGTTACACTCTTTACCAAATAACAAAATTTCAGACTGGCCCAAATTGAAAGCAATATTATCAGACGACAAAACAAATGTGACTCAAAAATAGATATTTATTTTTGGAAGTGTACTAAATATTGTGGAAAAAAGCATTTTCTCCTTTTACCACAATGCTTTCAAAAGTTTTCTTCTTTAGGGCTGTTTAAACTTGGGATCGCATGGTAAAGGGTTAAGCAAGCACATTTTAAGTGTCTGTGACGGACTTGCTTGATTCATGTATATACATGTATATGTAATAGGTAGCTGTCTATATGACCCATGCTATGGCAAAAGGGGATTTAATACATCTCTGTGATGCTGCATACTGAGCAAGTCATTACATAATCCATAAAATCCATTTTGTCTAACAAGGGACTGAATCCTGGAGTAGAATGGTCATTTGACATGCAGCAAATTTATCAAAAGCAAAATGTTTCGACTCAAGTCAGCCTGCATGGACTGCACAGGCTGACCTGGGTCGATACTCTTTACAAGTGCATTAAACACCCTTTTCACTGAGCATGGCTCATATGTGGGGTGGCTCACATGTAATAAATGAAAAGATGAATCTGGCAAACAATGGATTACAGACTTACTTTGCAAAGAAAAAATACAATATGTCTATTTTGATGACTGATAGTACACCATGAGGAATGGGTATCCAAGCCCTGTCGTCATGAAGATGGTGTAAATGATACTAAACTTTACTTTCTTTCTGATGTCAAATGGAAATACCTGAAAAAAAAAAAAGATTAACCCATAAATACATTAACAAAAGGGCTATGATGACCCTTTATCACTCCACATGCTTTTAAAGAAATGTATCAGGTGCTTATTTGCACTGACAAAGACATAAATCATCAGAATCTGTATGGCAATAAGTTTTCATAGAGAAAATAGCCCTTCACCAGCCATTTTCTTTTTTCTTCAAATGCAAAGATGATGTCAATAACTACAAGCAGGTCTAATCAAGTATTGTTCATAGCAAATATCAATGAACTCTAACAAAGAGGTGCTTAAATAAAAAGATTTCCAAAACTTCAGTAGCAGAAAAAAATTTTTCAGTCGCATAAACAGTAAAGTTCTGGAACAAAAAGCTGAATGATGTGAGCCTTTTTTCATAAAATATTCAACTCATCTGAGCATAACTTTAAACATTAAAGTAGATGTAAATCACTCTCACTGAAAACTGAACATTTTCTATCCAAAAACCTTGAATATCCAACACCAATCATGTTATTGTGGAGTTTCACGATCAAGGGAAGTGAATGGGTAACAAACTATGTATATCTGTTATGCATGAGCAGGATATATCTCCCTTCATAAATATATATTATATAAGCTTTAGTCATACTGACTTCATGTACTTAAGGCATATTTTAAGAGTTCTCACTATAAAAGCCTTTTTATAATCTGTGTTGCGTTCCTGGCCTTACCCTAGTACTGTACTAAATCTTGCTACAGGTCAAACAGATGAAGCTGCATGCAAGTTTTGATGAACCTACTGGTAGATCGCATGCAGAGCTTTACAGAGCTTTTGAAAATTGCTTCATGCAACCTTGAAAAAATCTGGGTTCCAAGCCCTGATTTTAAGTGTCTCCTACCTTTGATCTTTATCCTGATCATCAGGGGGTCCAGGTCCAATGTGAAAACTCTGCATATAAATGCTGTTAGACTTAATTTGCTACTCCCTTTCTTCTGATGAGCTTTCTTATATCAAGTGCACCCTAACAGCTGTACTGCTGGACACTAATGCCATAGAATTGAAGGTAAATAACTTAAAAAATCTAATTCATGAAAATAATGGCTTTGTCAGTCTTCAGTTACTCATGATTTAACATACTTTATTTGAGACAGCTGTTCAGAGTATGTAGGAGGTAACAACGTAACAGTGATTGCAAACTATTTTGACCCTATTGTCAAAAACAACTGCGACTGCAGAGAAAACCTTTAAGAAAGGGCGATCAACGGAGATTTTTTATTCTATTCAAGACTTCTTATGCAGATTTTTAATTAATTTTTATAAGTCCATGGGATGCATACTGCTGTAAAACATATGTATCATCTAAGTTTTATGTGTATATGTCTGCGTCTCTTAAAAACCCTGATCTTACAGTTAGGATTCAGAGGATTCTTTTAGTTTTCAGTGTATAAGCCCATGTAAAAACTTTGACCTCAAGAGGACCATGGTGGGGCCAATTTTGAACCCAGCGCTATGATGGGGCCAATCTTGGTAGAGGTCTAGTCGATGAAGCTGCATACAACAGTTGGTAGCCCTAGGCCTTACAGTTAAGAACAAGAAGACTTGGAAGTTTCCACTGTATAAGCCTATGTAAAACTTGTGACTCTTGGGGTGGGGCCAATACTGACCCTAGAGCTGTAATTTGAACAACCTTAGTAGTGGTCCACTAGATAAAGCTGAATCAAGATAACAAAGTGTTGGATATTAAAGGCTCAACAGTGGCCAAAAAATCAAAGCAGGTGTTAAAATGCATTTAAATATTTAAAAGTGGGGAAAATATTGTGAAGATGACAATCTGTTATGGTGCGATCGGTCCAAGTGTTAGTCGTTGGAAGAAAAATAAATTTTAAAACCAGGCAAAAAATAAACAAAAGACAAAGCGACCTGGCAGGTTTTAACCCTGTTTTCAAATTAATATCTTTGCCAGTGACTAATGCTGGGACCAACCATAAAATAACAGATTGTCATCTTCCCAATAATTTCCATACTATTAAATGGTACGATTTAAATTTAAATGCATATTAACCTACTTTGTTTACTTTTGGCAGCTATCGTTAATTTAAAAGCCTGTAAATTCTACAAGAGAGAACCTTGTGTAACTCAGGGATGAAGGTATCAACTCGGGGATGAAGGTTTTTGTAGACCTGTGGTTATTGTATATGATTTGATCTTTTTTCTTCTCAAAAAATCAGTAAGGTCCCCACTGTCATTCATATGGATAAATTTCCTTTTAGGCACCACATATGAAATTTGGCTATCAAGACTTAAATAATGACTTATCAAACCAAAAAAGACAACACAAATATGGTTTAAGCTTAAAAAAATCTGTTTAAATTTGCATTTAAAGGAGACACCTAAAATGTTCCAGTAAAATGGCGGGAGAATGCATATGAGAGTTTGATGAACTTTTGCCATACTGATTGGTATTTTTCTGTCAACAGATCGAAAATGACGGCTCAAAATAACTTTGCCGTAACAATATCATTTGCTTTTGTGGTTGGATGATGTCACAGATACAAAAATATCGCCTGGGAACAGAGTTGGCGAAATTCGATGACTGCCCAAATTCACTTCCGCCATTCTCGGCTGCCCATGATTTGTGCCTATAAAAATGAACCGGCCAGTCAATCAATGGAGATATCCACAATAATAAAACTAGATTGATGAAATAAACCTATTAGCTGTGCTTTGTATGTGTGTTATTATTTTGTTTCCCATTGCTCCAAATATTTTAACTCTTTACCAAACGACAAAATTTTAGACTGGTCAAAATTGAAAGCATTTGCAGATGACAAAATAAATGTAACCCCAAACTGAAATTTGTTTTGGGAAGGGAAGAAAACATTGTGGGGAAAGGAGAAAATGCTGGGTACCAATGTTTCCAGGGTCGTTAAAAGTCGGGTAAAGAGTTAAATGTTTACATTTAAAACCAACCTTGATCACATTTCTATTTCTGGAGGTAACCGTCTTTGAATCGTGCCCCACATGAATGATGTAATACACACTTCCTTTAAAGGCCAAGCTAATTTCAAACATCGTTTATCATCATTATGTTAACTTAGGAATGAAATCGTACAGGATGATTGCGGATTTACACAAAAATGAGTCTGGAGTCCATACCTCAAACTGTCATTTTTTAAATTTCATACTTGATAATTGTCTTATTACTGGACTGAACATGTATAAGGAATCCTCTTCGTAAAACACATGATACAATTACTTTGGCCTTACTAACCAAAAAATGGGTGGGATTATCTTACAAAAAGAAAACGTCAATAAATGCCATGCAGAAATACTTGCATATTGGAAAAATATTTCAGGTGTTTTATGACAGTAAAATTTATTTGGAAAATGAGAATAAGTAAATTATTCTATTTTTGGGACATGTCTCTCATTAAGCCTATATTTGCTCATTTAAACCTCATTTTGATGCAATTTTCGATACTATAGCTTCTGGAAGCGGTGAAAGATGTTTCAGTAACAGATGATTTCTGTAAGTTGGACCTATAGAGTAAATCAATTGGATGTTTCGGTAAGAAGGTACATGTAATTATATAATGGTAATGCATCGTGACATTTTTCACACCAAATGATAAAGTCTTGGTTCTGATTTTCTTCAATGTTTCTTTTTTTTGCCCACACACTTTCAGACATAATATTTTTGTTATGTTGCGACAGTCATGCTGTATGTAAAATAATACCTAAAATCACTTTGTCTTATTTTTAATCATTTCAACCATAGATGAGGTAATGAATAATACCCAATCCTTAACTTGAAACCCCTTGTATCTCCTAGGTAATGAATAATACCCAATCCTTAACTTGAAACCAGTTGTATCTCCTTCTAAATCAATGTTTTATGAACATTTCAATGTGAAAATATTTTCTTTCTGAAAGGCTTCGAAACCAGCCATTAACCCTTAGAGAGTCTGTCATTACTTTCGTTGCCATTGTGGCCAGTGAAATCGAGATCAGACTACGCTTGTCACTTTTTAAGACATTCTGAACAAGAAAAACCTTAGCATTGCTAGAATTAGGATTTTATATCTAAAATGAAAATAGCCGTTGGGTTTATTCGACGCCCTTAGATTTAAAATAATGCATAATTAAATTGAGTTCAGAAACACAGGTAAATTCCCTGTAATACAGGTAAAAATATTGTGGCAAATGAAGAGAGTGAGCACGAGAGATAGATAGTAACATATACTTTTTTGACAAATACTTTTTTTCAAACTGCAGTGCAGGAGCAGTGTGTGATCTGAACATGCCCCATCCCCTTAATTATTACATGTGCAGTCTGATCCGCGAGATTCTTCTTGTCCATTAGTGTTTCAGATTTTTCATAAATCGAGGTTAACCTTTAAGATCAATGGGAAACTTCTCTATCTTGTTGGAAATGGGAGATGTGAAAACAGGCTGTTAACGCCCAGATATACAATATACGCTACTCCCTTCACTCTCACATGGTACGTATAGGTTCTGATGCAGTGTTGTATTGATGAACGCAATTTAAAACCAGCAGACGACGATTTGTGTGCTCAAGACCAGATTTGAAAACATTGTGGAAAAAAGAAAGGAACAAAACAGATCAGATATCTATTTTTTTTAGACGAGCACAAACTGACATGGTCAAAATCGCAAGAAGCAGCATTGTCAAAGCCTCTCTGTTTATCTCTCACTCCCTCTCTTCATTTGCAAAAATGTTTCAAATGTATTATCTTTATTTCTGAATTCCATTCTTTAATTATCCGTAAGCTTAACCCTTAGAGCATCAGATAAACCAAAGGCTGTTTTCATTTTGGAAACAGAACATCTAATATTAGCTATTTCAAGGTTGTCATTGTTCATAATGTCCTAGAAAAGCTGGCAGTGTAAATCAATGATCAGACACTGTGTTTTGGGCAGTTTTATCTTGGTCTGAATCGACCACAAGGGCAACAAGAGTGAAAGGTGCTCTACGGGTAAATATCTGGTTTTAAAAGTCGGCCAATTTGTTTCCGGAAGAAATTATTTTCACACAGAAAGCGTTAAGAAGAATAGTGTCATTTTCATTAAACATTTTTTTTTTTTATATATAAAACTTGAGGACTGGCTTAAAGTTGGAGCCTGTTATCTGTAAGATGACTTCTAGAGGTACAAGCTTAGGATTAGGTATTATTCATTGCATCAAATATGCGTGAAAACCGAAAATAAGAAACGGTGATCAAAATTTATTAATTTCAGGTATTTATATATATGGTCGACTGACCTATTTTCCTGGGGTACCTGTTTTCGAACCCCAAATGATATCCAAGTTTTCTCGTGAACTATGAAGTGAATGACGTCACTGTTTTGTGTGAACCGCTAATTTGAATGTACACAACAGCGACACTGCAGCTGATTTATAAAATGCATCGAACACAAAACAGTATGCATGTTTCTGAAGGAATGATCGGTTTTAGTGACAAATTTCTTATTACCTTTTTCAGCCCGATACATACCATCTCCGTCTGATATTTAACTTTAATCCTGAAAATTTTCTGACATGTGACATAGTCAGTCTTGATGCCAAACAGTCATGTGATCATACTGGAATAATGTGACAAAGAGTCTGGTCTATAAATAGATCGGAAAATTTCATGACCCATTTCGTTTGATCGCTTATGAATGAACAATTTTTCCGGAACATTCGCTGCCACAGAGAGAAAATGTTTCCAACCCTTTTATAAAAACACTCAATGTTTTCAGATGTTTTTTGATAAAGTGGTGTTTAAAACAATTTTTAATCTGTCCTCATAGGCGTATATGAATTGATAGAAGGGACCAAAATGCCTTAATTTTTGTTATTCTGATATTCTGGTGCTGCCGTCACGAGAGGGCCAATGGCTGCCATGACACTAATCCATCCTTTTCATCGCGCTTAAGAAACTTAGAATTATTGAATCAAGAGCTGTTAATTTTCTTTGTTTGAAACAGTCCCTTGTCATGATAGTTAACACCTTTGATGAGTTTTGGTGTATATGATGAATTTTGGTTCTTTATTTATGAGCTGTTCTACAGATATTGAAAGCCACGAAATGAGGGCATGTTTTCCCATGCGCCAATTCAGCTTCTGGCACAAAATTTGAAGGGTGAAATATGTTGCTGCCGTTGAATATGCCCGATTCAGACAGAATTTATGGGGTCATATGCATTTAAATTTAATTTTTTGTTTATCATATGTTTTTTGGAATCAGTTCTTCATTTAGATATGCGTAGGCTAAACTTGTCAATTTAGTCCCACGAAAACTGGTAAGACCACCATACAGCATGGAAGGAACAACATAAATATAATTGTCAGAAACCAAGTGACAATTGCAAATTGAAAAAAAAAAAAAAAAAAAATCAAACATTTGCACAAACGGAAAACATGTTTTGGGTGTGAAAAACATCAAGGCACTATATTACTGCCTTGTTACTGAAACATCCAGTCGATTTACTCTATTATGTCAAATTTACAGAGCTCGTCTGTTACAGAAACATCCATAAATCTCTGGAAGGAAGTCGAAAGCCAGCAACCTACTTAATGATCTAGTCATCTTCTCACCTGATTCACTTCTTCCTTTATTTATTGGTAACCCTGAAATGTTTGCGGGAATGATCCAAGGATAAGCATGACGATACTATACAGAAAAACATAAAATGTCATTGCTCAGTCTGCTTCAAAATACTATTGATAACAACTTAATTATTTATGAGGAATTTTAAGCATAAAAGTTACGAATTGAAAGATATAATTTATCTACTGTGGCGTCTCGTTTTCTCCTGTGGCGTAAATGACTGCTGTGACGTATTTTAGTTTGACCCGACATTGGCGACAAATTGTCCGAACTTTCTAAGTTTTTTGACTTACATCAGATGGTTTATCCCACTCTGCAGAAAATCGTTTGGGTGTAGTTGAGAATCTCCTAGAGAAGGCCTGTCTCAAGGTTCCAACTGTCCTTCTAGCCAGCATGATTAGTGTCTTTCTTTTTCTTAGATTCTAGCCGAACGTGATGAAGGTCAGAGAAACTGGACGGTGCACGTACAAGATGGATATTTATAAGATATGCTCAACATTCCGACGCAGTGGTCTCCCTTTGACCCCCCCCCCTTCTTTTTTTTTTAGATTAAAGCACGAGGAGTGCCATAAGGTTTTCAGGAAGAGTTCGAGTACTTTCACTGCCTGTGTCGACTTAAAACACTTTAACACGCAATCCCTGCTTTTAAGGACCAAGAACAGGAAAGCATCTGAAAATATTATGCGAAAAGGTGCCAATTTCTTCTTTTTCCACAAGATTATCAATTCTTTGAGAGACAAAACCCATCATTTGACTTTTAGTTTGTCATCTGCGAGGGCTTTCCGATGGGTCTGAAATTTTGTTGTGTGTTAAAAAGTATATTTTGCAGACAGTGTAGAGCAAGATCAGACCACTCAAAACTTACAGTCTGATATTGGATCTACACCACATGCTTCCTGATTCTAAACTTTGACCAAACATACATGTACGTATCTTCAACGGTACAAGAAATCTACTTTTAGACTGTGACTATAAGAGTCGAGCTTATTTAGTTGGTAGAGAAAGAGTTGCACCGTAAAGTGTTTTAACCCTTTACTACACAATTACGAATTTTAACTATCCTGAAAAAGAGGCCTTTTGAAAACATTGTTGGAATAAGAGAAAAGGTTAATAATCAGCAGATTAAAGGTATCGACCAGGTCAGCCTACCCATCCCGCGCAGGCTGACTTGGGTCAAAACTTTTTGGTATTGGCCAATTTTCTGCATGTCCAAGGAACATTCCCCATCAGGATTTGAACAGCCTGTTGTCAGACAAAATTGTTTTTATGGTTCTATGATTATCATTATGAGATGATTTGCCTGGTATTTAACTCTTTACCAAACGACAAAATTTAGAACTTGCCGAAACTGAAAGCAATTGCAGACGACATATTGAATTTGGCTCAAATGAGTCTAAACCTCTTTCAAAGGTTAGAAAACATTTTGGGAAAAGAAGAAAATGCTGGTTACCAGCATTTTCTTCTTTTCCCACGATGTTTTTAACAAGTTTCTTCCTCAGGGTCGTTAAAACTCGGGATTGTGTGGTGAAGGGTATAATGTATTACGGAGATGCATTTGCAAGCCCTTTATTGTCAGAGTATTCATATTTATAGAGTATTTCCAGCCGATACAAAGTCTGAACAGTAGTGACAGAAGACCGATTTCAGTCGAGATTGGAAGCAAACACATCGTCTGTTAACTCTTTACCAAACGACAAAATTTTAGACTAGTCCATATTCAAAGAATTTGTAGACGACAAAATAAATGTGATTAAAAAATTGAAATTTGCTCTGGGAAGGGTAGAAAACATTGCACACTTGGGAATAGGAGAAAATGCTAATTACAAGCACTTTCTCTTCTTCACATAATGTTATCAAAAGGCCTTTTCTTCAGGGTCGTTAAACCTCACGATTGTGGTAAATAAGTTGGCAGTTACGCAACTGGCTAAGCCAACCGGGTTTGGCATCGTTCTGAGACAGAGTAGGAGATGGCAGAGGAGAAAGGCTGGAAGACTGTGGTGTGGGATCGACCGTGATCAACTCGGATCAGAGTTTTTGGGTTTGAATTATGCAATAATATGGCGAGGTCAAGTCAGGAGTGAAGATATGAAAAGCAGTGAAAAAAAGCCCATTTCGTTTTATGTTTTTTTTTTTTATCGCTCTCTTTCGTCTCATTCTTTATGGTTAAAATATGATGGACCAAGGACAACTTTTGTTGTTTTGGTGGACAATTTAGATTAAGGCCAGAGTTTTTTAAATAAGTTAAAAGAAAAAAAAAAAGGATGATGAAAGTTGCTTTCTGATGGAGGCCATCTGAAAGGCCCTATAGCTGCCAAAAATAAAATTGGGGTGTTGAAATGCATTCGATTATAAATCATTCCCTTAAAAAGTGTGGAAAGTATTGTGGAGATGACAATCTGTTATTATACGATTGGTTCAAGTGATAGTCGCTGGCAGAAAAATCAATTTTAAAAATAGGTTAAAAGTTGCCAGGTCACTCTATCTTTTGTTTACATTTTAACTGATTTAAAAACTCAATTTTCCAACACTTGGACCGATCATACAATAACAGATTGTCATCTTTACAATAATTTCCATACTTTTAAATGATATCGTTCACAGCTAAATGCATTTTACCACCCTCTTTGTTTACTTGTGGTCAATACTGTGCTTTTTAAAAAAAAACAATCGACGGTGGATTTGGAATGGAGGATGGAAAAATTCAGAATGGGAGGTGAAGGCAGTGTACAGAATAGATATAAAGGAAGCCCCCCCTTCTCTCTCTCTCTCTCTCTCTCTCTCTCTCTCTCTCTGAAGAACTTAAAAAATTGCTGGTAAGAAAGGATAATATGTAACAGTCCACATGTTTATGTCCCCTTTGTACATTCGGTATGCAATAAGTTCAAACGGGTTCAGAATGTGAATGTATCTAGACTAAAATAAAGTCCGATATGCTGTGTCCCATTTGCAAGCCAGAATAGATCAAGTTGTGTAGCACTAGATGTATAATCGACAAGCCTTGGGACACTTGAAGAAGTGAGTTCGATTCCACCGACTGGCCATCCAAAATTACCAATGGTCTCAAGGATGAGACATTAAACCGAGGTCATGTGTGACGGTGCTATACACCGAGCTCACAAAGAACGAGGCATAACTTAGGATGAGTTTCGTCTTGAAACCTGCACTATCGTGCAACCTTAACATAAATAACAACCTTTTCGGGGCGTCGTCCATATGGGCAATCGGTGGCGACTATGATATAGACGCGAATTTTAAACAAACTATGCATTTATATAAATAAGAGTTTTGGTAGCCCTATTGCGACTGTCATACATGAGCGTTACCATGAGAAAAGGGGATTAAATTGATCCCTGTGATATATTATACTAAGCAAGTCATCACATAAATAATGCTTGGTCCATAAAATCCATTTTGTCTCACAACCAACTGAATCATGAGGAACTTGTCAATTTACGTGCAGAAAATTTATCGATAGCAAAAGGTTTCAATTCAAGTCAGCCAGCTCTGACTCCGTAGGCTGACCCGAGTTGATACTTTTTGCTGATATATGCATTAAACCTCCTTTTCACAGAACATGGCTATTACATGGGTATCTTCAGCTTCGCATTTGATGTAACCGTTGGTCATACAATTGTGACTCGTCCATTGGTCGTACAATTTTTACTCGTCCGTTGGTCGCACAAATGTGACTCGTCCGTTGGTCGCACAATTGTGACTCGTCCGTTGGTCGTACGATTGTGACTCGTCCGTTGGTCATATGACTGGCACTCGTTTGTTGGTCGAACGATTGGGGCTCGTCCGTTGGTCATACGATCGGGACTCGTCTGTTCGTTGTGGGATTGTTACTCATACGGGCTTTACCCAGTGTGTTACTTTGACGGATGGATTATTTAAAATATTTGTCGATAGTGTAGATCAGCATAGCACAGAACGTGGAGTCGGATCTTAACCCTTTCCCAAACAAGCCCACGTTTTCACGTGTCTGCAGTACAAGTCTTTTGAAAGCAATGTGGGAAAAAGAGAAATTGCTCGTAATGAGCAATTTCTCCTTTTCCCACGGTGTTTTCTACCCCTTTTGAGACCTTTCTGCCATTTTCATCAAATTTAAAATTGTCGTATGCAAACTCTTTCAATTTGGACCAGTCCGAAATTTGTCGTTTGGAAAAGGGTTAAACCTACATTGTCCCGTAGGGTGAGATTCCTTCCGCGAAGAGGACTTTGGAATCTTAACAATTGGGTTTATTCTTTCCACTGTAAATTCCCGGCATTCCATTTTTTTTTCGGAGAGTTTAAAGGGGGATTTTTCGGTGTCCATGCCGTATATCAAAATTTCATGTAGAATACCGATAAATACAGCTAGATCTAGATATGAGCTATGCTCTGTGAAAAGGTGGCTTTATGCATCTGCGAAAAGTATCGAACCAGGTCAGCCTGCGCAGTCCGCGCAGACTGACCTAGGCCGAAACTTTTCGCTACTGGTCAATTTTCTGTATGTCCAAGGACCGATGTACCACGTGATTCAGTTGGTTGTTAAAAAAGTGGCTATTATGGATCAATAATTATGTCATGGCTTGATTGGTACAATGCATCACAGAGATGCATTAAGCCCCCTTTTCACAGACCATGGCTCTTTTTTTTTTTTTTTTTTTTAACAGTCGTGTAAACTGTACGGTTTATTCAATATACAAGGTGCAATTTTGGGCGTTCGAATGATCGGATGGTCGTTTTGCAATCAGTAAGTCCATCTTTTCTAATTACACCCCTGGGTACGTATTCACCAACCATTCTTAAGAATATTCTTATTCTTATTCTCCAAGATTTTCTGAATTTAAAGTAACACAACTTCTGATTGCTTTAACCAATCAGAAGTTGTATTACATTCAAGTTGGTGAATACGGACCCAGATATGACGCCATCATACTGATTTGAATCGACGCAGATAGACAGAAACAATTAAATGAATGATTTAAAAAGCGAATGAACGAACGAACAAACGAACAAACAAACGAACGGACGGACGAACGAACGAACGAACGAATGAACGAACGAAAGAATGAAAAATAAGTAGTTTAAATGGAATAGATAAACGAATAAATAATTGAGTAATCTGGTGAACTCATTAACAAATTAACGAACAAAGTTTATGGATTTTTATTTGTCATTTAATTTTTTCATTTAAAATGAATTGAATAAACAAAAGATAAATCTTCACTATAAGAAGAAAATGTACATCAAGATCAGACTGCACAGAAACGCGCAGTCTTAAATAGATCTACACTGTGCGATATTACGTGGGATCTTCAGACCACAGTAAAAGGCAGAAATTAGAAAATCTTAATCTTTCTCATTGATACTTTTTGTTTTTATTGACAGTGTAACCTGTGATTTAGGACCACTAAAGATAAATAAGAAAGTGTTCTCAAACAGTAAGTGACCTCCTAACTGCTTCGACATGGTCTTGCGTAGCTCGGTGTTGAAAGTGTTGAATTCGTAACCAGAAGGCCACGGGTTCGATACTTTTTCGAAGCGCTGGATGTTTTGCGGGAGTTTCTTTTGGGAAGACATATCAGAGCCAAGGTCTAATCCTGATGAAACTGGAGACAAACTTGAAACAGCAGACAGTAGCTGAAATATGACTAAAATGATTATGAAAAGCGGGGTTCAATATTTGTTAGTCAATCCGTCAGTGCTTCGGTCGATCGGTCTTTTAGTGGGTCGGCCGATCAATCAATCAATCAATCAATCAACCATAAATAAATAAATAAATATGAAATCTATTCATAACGCACGAAAAAAAAAAACCCCGTCACACTGTTTTCTTCCCTTCAAGGAAACACTCAATCTTTTGAACCACACTAGATCAATAAAAGTTTTCCAAAAATGAATTTCAATGTGAACGAGTCTAAGATTTTGTAATCTGGTCAAGAGTTATATCGCATTTGGTAGTGGTAGTGGCAGTTGGTCACTTTGTACAGGTGATTGCTCTAGATATTCGTATGGAAAGACTTACAAGTACACGCTCTGCCGGCAATAGTTGGCAGGGATGGGAGAGACGGGGGAGAAAGAAAAAGAGGAAGAAGCGGAAAACCAAGAAAACTCAGCAGTTACTCTTTGTATCAGTTAAAAAAAAAGTACGTATCACCCAAAGCAGAGCCCATCTAACGATGGCACAAAGATTTACACTGAATAAAGTTCATGCCGCCTTGACCTTGCAAACATTTGTGAATACAGCGACCCAAGCCTCGTTTTGAAACTAACCCATCGCCCACATCGATCATTTCCGGATGTTCTTGAACGATAGTTTCAGCGACATCCGGTTTTGCACGCATAAATGGTACATCCGGTTTAGTAGACAGACACACTAATGTTTGGACAAGCAAGTCGTCGCATTCTTGAAACTTGAGGCCAAATGAACTCTCCTGGCGCAGACAAATCGTGAGCTGATACATTTGATCCCCGCAGTGTTCGATTAACTCTCGGATATTCTCGGCATCTGGAATAAAATGAAAAACGAAATATTGAAACCCACAAAATTGTACATTAGACACTTCAAAATTTATGCACAGATGAGAAATTATATGTGGCTGAAATGATGAGATTTGGCTGGGAAAGAATCGAAAACGTTGGGGAGGGGAATGGTGGTTACTTACCAGCGTTTTCTTATTTTGCCAAAATGTTTTCAAAAGTTCTTTTTTTTCAACACATAACCTCCCTTGCTTTCCATTACGAATTTGCTCTTCTTGTATAGATCTATTTGCGTGACGTCATATTTGACGTCATTTTACCACGTATGCATAGATTGTTTTGCATATTCTGATCTTTAAACTGTGAAATACCGTTCTGTGATAGCCTAAAAAGAATCTGACTTTCGTTGGCTTTTGAGGCGGAATTTTATCAAACTCGCCGACAAGTACAATAAAAATTTGTCTCATATGCCAACTTATGTCAGATCCTATGCATCCCAGTTTTGTTTCAGAAAATAACAATTTTTGACTAGGTTAACCTAAAATTTCAGCTGTCATTCAAATGAATTAGACTTAATTGACTGCGATCAATATGAATTAATTTTTAGACTGAGCGAATTTGATCGTCACTAAGATTTTACGTAACCGCCATTGTAGATCACAGATCTGTGCAGTCTGATTTTGATCAACGCCTTCCCCAAAGCTAATCAATTCTATCCATGTCAGTAAAAGAGTCAAAAGAATTAATTCCTTGAAATTGACTACATAACTACTTATGACGGCGGTGGTTCTTTTTTGTCGGCGGTAATGTCGCATTTACATCCGGTTGAACCACGTGACTAAGCACTATTAACCCTACCAAACGACAACATTCTAGACCTGTCAAAATTCAAGGCATTTGCAGATGACAAATTAAGTGTGACTGAAGTGATAATAATTGTCTTCAAAATAGTACAAAACATTGTGTGAAAAAAGAGAAAATGCTGGTAACCAGCATTTTCTCTTTTTACCACAATGTTTTCGAAAGTCTTCTCCCTCGATGTTGTTAAAACTCGGGATTGTGTGATAAAGGGTTAACTCTTTAAATGCCACAAGCAAGTTATGTAGCTTTTGTGGACGGTATAGATCAAGATCAGACTGTACAGAACGTGCAGTCTGATCTTAGATCTAGATATAAACCGTTCGTTCTCTGATGCTGAAAGATGACCACATTGTACTAGTATATCTTCATCTGTATCGGAACTGTACATTCAGACCTCGGGAAAAGTCGAACTCTTCTACTCAATTACGATAGAAATTTAAATACTTTTCTTTTTTAAGGTACTCTTTGGTCACGTCCATTTGAGTAACGCTCTGACAAAAGGGGGTTTAATATATTTCCGTGACACACTATAATAAGCAAGTCATCACATAATTATGGATCCATAAAACCCATTTTGTCTAACAACCGACTGAATCATGAGGTAGATTGATCTTTGCACATGACGAAAATTGACCAATAGCAAAAAGTATGCGCCAACTTCGCGGGCTGACATAGGTAGATACCTTTTGTAGATGCATTAAACCCCCTTTTTTAGAACATGGCTCATTTACAACACGGAGCTTTTATGACCGGTGACCGATATAACCATGTGTAATCAGGGTCCGTATTCACCAACCATTCTTAAGAACGTTTTTTGTCTTGTTCTCCAGAATTTTCTACATTTGAAAGTAACACAACTCCTGATTGGCTAAACCAAATGGTTTAGCCAATCAGGAGTTGTGCTACTTTCAAATGTAGAAAAACTTGGAGAATAAGACTAAGAATATTCTTAAGAATGGTTGGTGAATACCGACCCAGATCTGTTTCGACCGACAAATCATCCCACTCATTTTATTGAAGTCCATGAGCCATGCTCTGGGAAAATGGGGGTATAATGCAACTCTGTGATGCATTATACCAAGCAAGTTATCTTAAACTCAATTTGTCTCACAACCAACTGAATCATGAGGTAGAATGGTCCTTAGACATGTAGAAAATTTACAAACAGGAAAATGGCAGATAGCTTCGACCTACATGTCATCCTGCGCATTCTGAATGTGTGTCACCGGGTTTATTTGTCCGCATTTTTGACATTGGCAGGCAACTTCGCGTGTGTGTTCCTATTTGGCTTAAAGCAGATAAAAGATCATTGGTACGAAAACAAAAGAGCGCCGGATGGTGGGTGGCTTTTGCAGAACTTGCCTGAGAGATTGTGAAAGGAATATCATACATTGACCTTTAAACTATCTTTTTGTTAACTCTTTACCAAACGACAAAAAAGTAGATTTGTCCAAACTGAAAGCATTTGCAGACGAAAATTTAAACGTTGCTTTACCGGTGGAATTTGTCTTCGATAGGGTAGAAAATATCGTGGGAAAAGGGAAAAAATGCTGGTTACCAGCATTTTTTTTCTTTTCCCGTGATGTTTTCAGAAGGCTTCTTCCTATGGATCTTTAAAACTCGGGATTGTATGATAAAGGGTTAAACAAACTATGGGCTTTTTAGCTAAAAATATCGTCGATATACTCGATGTTCTCAGGTGTATCTGTCTCGTCACATGAAAAATAAATCGATGTTCAAATACAAAGGGTGTCCCGGAAGCCGCTCACTACCCAGGTTTCCACTATTAAAAAAAAAACGCCTTTTTTCTTTTTCTTTAAAACACCTTTATTGATCACAGTCATAAAAAATGCTAAAACTGTGCACTATCTGTTATGAAACACGCATCAACTCTCTTCACCAAACTGTTTTAAAGTCAGTATTAAAGACACATCCTTACAGCCAGAAAGAGAGGGGGGAAAAAAAACCGCTGTTAAAACATGATTGTGTATAGAATGGCCCAGAATTCAGTCAGCTGTGTAAACACAGATAAATTACTATACTATATATTTGCCATTGCGACCAGTTTAGATCAAGATCAGACTGCACAGAACGAGCAGTCCGATCTTTAATTCACACTATCCGAATTGTTGCAACACTATACAAGCACTACACAATTATCTGGGCTCGGTTGCTCAGTGGTAAAGTGTAGGACTCGTAACCCAGACGTCTGGAAGCACCGGGATTTTTGTGGAAGTGTCGTTGGGTCAGATACTTCAGAGCCTAGCCTAGTACTGGTGAAAACCTACGACATACATGAATATGTGAGCTATCGCCGTTATATGACTGAAATAATGTAGAATGTGGCGCAAGACACCATTCAAGCAAACATTCCGTTCAAGAAAAAAATGAAGTCTCTCATTTCGCTCAAATCTGTCGAAGGACCTATTTTCCGACTTGAGATGAATTGGTGATTTGAGACACATTTCACTATGATTAACAGACTTGAGTAACGTTGTATTAAAGACAAGTTCAATCCTTTGAATCACATATAAATTGTCGTCTGCAAACGCTTTCAATTTAGACAAGTCAGTGGTTTATTTTTCGTTTGGTAAAGAGCTAACACATACTATAGAGTTATATAATATTACAAAGTTTTTTATGTGTATTGTATTTGTATTATTGGCTCTTACCATACCATCCTGAGTTTTAACGATCCTGACGTAGATGCCTTTCGAAAACGTTGTGGGAAAATGAGAAATGCTGGTATTCAGTATTTTCTCCTTTTCTCACAATGTTATCTGTCATGTTTTCTACCATATTAAATACAAGTTCAATCCTTTGAGTCATATATCACCATCATATTGTCATCTGCAAAAGCTTCAATTTAGACAGGTCAAAAATTTTTTTTTTTTTTATCGTTTGGTAAAGAGCTAACACATTTATTTCTAATTCACTCTGTACATTATGCTGATTATGTTGTATGATGTATTATGGGCCGGTGGCCTACGTACCAAATAAATTGTTTGTTCTGTACTGTTCTGAAATTTCTATCTGACATTATAACATTCCAGACTCAAGCCCGCAAAAAAATGGACTTAAGTCTGTTACCTGAGTTAAGTCCGTTTATTTTTATTTTTTCGTTTAAGTCTGAAACGTTTTTATTTATTTTTTCTTAAAAGGGTTAGAACTTTAAACCTGTAGAAATAGGGTTTACGCTGCTTGAAATATTAAGTCTAAACACCGTCATCACACATAAACAAGCAAACACCGATTTGCAACAGCCAGACGGGGACGCTTTATTAGGCAGCACAGACAACCCATACAAAAAATGTTACATATACCACAATCTTACATAAACTCAATACAAAACGGAATGGAATTTTCTAGTAAGGATACTGGCCGTCCACGTAAAACCCCTCAGTGAGAGGAACCGTGTATCCGCAACATGCACGAAACAACGTAGTGTTTCTAAGACTATCCATAGGAAATCAGGGTTGGCGGATTTCAACCTACTACAACCGTTTTACCCCCTAAACATTTATCAGCTAGAGACGATATCTCAAAACCTTAAGCAATTCAAATGGCATTGGGAATTTGCTGCCTGTATGTCGGACGTCTGACGTGGAACTGACCGAATACACCCCAATACATCATGAAAATCCCGCCACTTCGTTCTTCATGCGCACGAAGACACACAATACATATGTGTGCATTAAACATGTTAAGACAAACATTCTCCGCTATACTACGTACCGCGGAGAATTTATAATCTCAGTCGGTGGCGTACAGGGCTTGAAACCAGAGCAAACAAACTGTCATGTGAAGAGAAGAGCATACGTAATTCTTTCAGGGAAAAAATAGTATATGAACGCAGAAGTCTATTGAAACTTGGAAAGATTTCTATATATTTGGCATGACTTAACAAAGAGCACGGTATAGATTCTAGATATCACTACACGTTCTCTGCAGTCTGATCTTGATCTGTGTCGTCCGCAAAAGCCCCTGGTTTCGACCATAGCACTGAAAAGATCAATTCATGTCTATGACAGGTTTCACTAGGGCTGGGCCAGACCCAGTCACGTGACGAGCGACGCCAGAGTAGGTTGTATGTAAGCTTCTCTGATTGCAAATTTAACGGCTTTTCTCTAACAACCAATTCCAGCTTTTAACGGCCTTGAAGAAAGGGGCCTTTGATGACACTGTAGGGGGAAAAGGAGAAAATTCTAGTAACCAACATGCGCAGTCCGATCTTGCATCTATACAGTCTGCTTATTTTGTCAGACATATAAGATATTTACAGTATTTTCAAAGTTTCACTGGATTGCACCTTAATCCTCCATCCGCCTTTATTTAACCCTTTACCACATAATACCGAGTTTTAACGACCCCACTTAAAAGAACTTTTTAAAACATTGAGGAAAAAGGAGAAAATGCTGGTTACCAGCATTTTCTCCTTTTTCCATTATGTTTTTCTACCCTTTCAAAGACAGATTTCAAAATTTGTGCAAAATTTAATTTGTTTTCTGCAAATACTTTCAATAGTCTAAAATTTTTTCGTCTGGTAAAGAGTTACGTTGTATTTTTTCTGAGAGTGTTAAATATAAAATATTTTACAAATGTTCAAAATCTAAGTGTGCCTAGAGCGTTTTTAACCCTTATAGCGCCGAATAAACCCAACCAACATTTTCTGTCTCACAATAAGACCGAAATATGTGCAATTTCTCGGTTTCTTCTCTCTGCACAGTTTCAGCAATGCCGACAGTGTAGATCAATGATCAGACTGGGCGCTGTGTGCAGTCTGGTCTTGATCTATACTGGCCACAAAAGCAACTATAGTTATGAAAGGCGCTTTTATTTTTAAGATAAAAAAAATTCACCCGAAGAAGAAAATCGCAGATTGTTAACTCACCTATAGAAAAGGCCAGAGAAATCGTTGTTGCCATGACAACAAGCATCATAAAGGTCAAGGCTTTTCCGGCTGTCCTCATGTTTGGAAAAGTGCTTACGTCACGGTGTAGCTGGGATCCCCAATCCTCGTAGATCAAACTTCCAGCTGTATTTTACCTTCTATGACCGGTTTTACAATCGTTGATATTTCTTTCTTTGTTGCCTAAGATGTTTGAGCAAGACCTTCGACTTCCTATAAATCTTTCTTTTGGATTTAGAAACAGAAATGATTTCTGCTAATTCAAGTTTTCCTCTTCTGACGGAATTGGCCTCAAAAATAACTCTTGAAAATCTGAGTAGGTATCTTTTTGAGAATTTTATTCCTGTTTTTTTTTTTTCTAATTATTATTATTATTCTACAAGCCTCACACTAATACCTGAAATAAAAACAAAAAGATACAAATAATAATAGGAGAATATAACCAGCATTTTCCCCTTTTCCTACAATGTTTTCTACTCTTTTAAAGATAAATCCCATCATTTTAGCGATATATTTAACCCTTAACCTGCTGAATAAGTAGTAAAATAAAAACCAAATACATGTATAACAGTTTCAAACTTACGTTGGAGGGGAAGGGATTTCTCCTTATCGGGTAGCGTTGATCCGAGATAAGTCTGCTCGTTTTGTGCAGCCTAATCTTGATCTACACAGGCCATAAAAGCCTTGAGTAACGCTTAACAGCCCAAGAGCTAAGTCGAAATGACATTGTCCTTATAATATTATCCATACCTTGTTTAGTCGAGATATATATAAAAAAAAAAAAAATAATAATAATAATGAAAAAAAGCACAAAAAGAAGAGAATAATTTTCTTTAATTATATATATAGGATCTGGCATGAGTTTGAATCTGAGATAAGATTTAAATGTTATTAGGTGAGCCTTTGGCGAGCTTTATAATTTTTTTTCCTTGGACGAGTTTAATGAATTTTACCTCAAAGAACAACGATTGTAAGATTCTTATTCTCACATAACTGTATATCAAGAACAAGAGGTCATGGAGTGTTAAAACATAGGCTGACATGCACCTTTGTAACGAAACTTACAGGAAGCCTTTCCGCCTCTTTGAAAGGTGTGTACATCACAGACGAAAACAATTCCTAAGAAAATTTCATGTATAAGATTTTGTTTAAAGTGAAAGGTAATAAAAATCGCTGTTTTGTCACAATCATTACTTTTGACAGTAAATTTCAAAGAAAATTTGGGTCAGGAATGAATTAGAAATAAGGCGTATACATGTACATGATAACAAGCTCTGACCAACATTATTTGCTTTTCTCAAACTTGTCTAAGATAACAAAATTCGTGATTGCTGTATTACACTAAAAATAAGAGATTGTTTCATGATAAGATATTATCTACTATTGTTTAGCCGAGATGTAAGTAGTAACCTAGTACTTAACACATCTTATGAAATTTAAAAAAAACAAAAAAAAAAACGAATTTCCCATACAATGTTATGTATTTGTTGTTTAGCCGAGATAAAAAAAAAAAGGTAGTTAACACACCTTATTATATTTGCAAAAAAACAACAACCGAATTTCCAATTTAATATTATCTATTTGTTGTGTAGGCGAGATATAACCTTTATCTCCATATTATATTACATAGATGGGATCTGGCAAAGTTGGTGTTTGAGATAATAGTTATTGAACGAGTCTACAAAAAACGTTAGTAAGCGAGGCCTTGGCGAGCTTAATAGCATTTTTTTTTTTTTGTGGGCCAGTTTAATAATTTTTTTAGCCCAAAAGCCATCGAATGTCAGATTCTTTTTATGACATAACTTGTAACAAGAATTACAGTCTATGATGTCTTAAAATATAGGCATATATGTACATTTTGTAATGAAGTTTACATGAAGCCTATTCGCTTCTTTGACAGGTACATTACGAACAAAAAACAGTTCAAAAGAAACTTGCATCTATTGATTTTGTTTTGAATCTAAAAGTGGTTAAATTCGCAACTTCATCACAATTACCAATTTTGACCGTTATTTTCACACAGGAATCTAGCTTAGCAATGTTTTAGAAATGAGTTGTATAATTACAGAGTGTTGACCAAATACGGATTTTTTTTTAAACTCAAACGTGTGTGAGACAAGAAAATTCGTAATGGCTGTATTACATTGTCCAGAAACAAGGAGAGTTATGTGATAAATTGTTGTTTAGTGGAGATATAACCAAGAGTTAAATACCTTGAAAAAAATGCATTTGAATTTTCCATACAATATGATCTATTTGTTGCTTTATTCCAGCCATAACATGTAATTCACACATCTTACAAAAAGGACAAATTTCCCATGTAATATTATCTATTTGCTGTTTAGTCGAAATATAAAAAAGCATGCCTTTAAAAAAAAAAAAACATTTTCCATACAATAAAGTCGGTTTGTTATTTAGGCAAGATATAGCCAGTGGTAAAGATACCTTATTTAAAAAGAAAAAAAAAATTCTCATATAACATTCTTGATTTCTTATTTAGTCGAGATATAAGAAGGATACCCTATTTAAAAAAAAAAAAATTCATATGATGTAAATATGGCCCGCAACATGCGAAATGAGACCTTCGGACATTTGCGTAAAGTGTCGTCCCGGATTAGCCCGCGCAGTCCGCAAAGGCTAATCCGAGAGGGCACTTTACGACTACATAAGATTTTTTCATACAGTAGACTTCCGTGAGACAGAAAATCACACAAAAAACGGGAAATGTCGTCTCGGATTAGTCACAGATTGCACACACTTTTACGCATATGTCCGAAGGCCCCTTTTCGTGTGTTGCACGCAATATATCAATTCGTGTGTTTAGTCGAGAAATCACAGTACAACAAATAGTTTACCTACATTACTCAAAAAAAAAACCCAGAGAAATTTCTCTCCTAGAATAATAATTGTTGTTTAGTCGAGAAATCACTGTACAATAAGTAGTTTAACTATATTACTATTATAAAAATAACCAGAGCAATTTCTCATAGTATATATGTTGATCTGTTGTTTAGCCGAGAAATCCATGTACAACAAGTAGTTAACCTAAATCAAGTTATTCAAAAATAACACGAGATTCTTCTCATTTAATATATTCATTTATTTTGTAGTCGAGCGATCGGCTGTTCAACAAGTTAACTCACCTTCCTCTTGGAAACGGAGAAACTTTCCATAATATAATATTATTTTTTTTTACCAACTCGTAATTGTTTACCACATTCATATTACGCTCTCAAGATGAACACCGGGTATATATAACTCCGTGTGTAACCACGCCATACATCACGTGGTACATTTCGTAATTGGTCTGTTGGCGAGACTGTTTTATTGGACATTTCATTACTGTCTTAATTGTAAATTTCACGATGAGTTCTTATGATTATAACGACATGATTGTTTAATAATATAATAAAAAATTATAAATCTGGAATGTAACTTGTAAAATTACTCCACTAGAGGTGTACTAAATCACATTTAGTCCCTGAACTATTTCACTGGCGTGCCTGGAAGCTTTGGCCTTCCTCCGTCCTCGCTTTTCCAGGAGACGGCGTTGTTTTTTCTTACTTTTGTATTGCTCTACCTAAAATCCTGATTTGTAACACCCCATTTCACATTCATATGAGCCGCGCTCTGTGAAATCGGGGCTTAATGCATCTGCGAAAAGTTTCGACCCAGGTCATCCTGCGCATTCCGTATTGGCCGAAACTTTTCGCTATTATTAATTTTTCTGTATGTACAAGGACCACTCTACCCACCGATTGAGTCGTTTGTTAAATCAAAGCGCTGAAGGCGCTGAAGGCCTGGGCATCAGAACGGGTGAAGAGGTAGGTAAATGAGGCCCAGAAGCTCAAAGTTGCTGTCACATTTGTACAGGCTTAAAAACTGCTATCACATTTGTACAGACTAATAAAAGATATCTACATGTCTCACACCGACAGTCTGTGGAGTTGACAACAGAATGGAAAAACATAAATTTGTAAAGGCCAATATAATGAGTATCTTTGTATAGCCTTGGTCTCATGGTCTTTATGGATTGAAAGGAGATAATTTTCAAAGGATTTTCTGCTTCCTATTTTTTCCTGTACGTTGCTTTGGCAACAAATCATGGTAACAAGCCAAAATGAGCAGCGTGCAACATCAGGGAATACTTCTGAAAGTGCAAAAATCCACAATGGTCAAGCAATGAATCATATTTTTCTTTCATTTTACCAAACTCAGTCTATAGGTTGAAATAGTAATCATGTCCTTTGAGCAATGACAAGGAAAAAACACAAAGTCTTTAAAGGTTAATATCACAGAGCACGATTTGGTGTCTGAGAAGACAATCTTTTACGTATTTCTTTTTATTTTTAAGTCTTAGTTTCTCTGGCAACAAATAAAAAGACGTCCGCATTCGGGCGCCAACGTTCTGTTGATTTTCAGTGAAAACACAAAGTTGAAAAAGGGGCATAACTTGATAGTTATTTACCCTTATTGTTTATGTTTCCCTTTTGATAGTTAACAACTTGTCCAAGTTTTAAGTAAGCATTTTCAGTAATAACAAAGATATTGTACAATGTCAAATATTTTGCATGACGACGACACAAACGACGAAGATGATGAAACTAGGGCTATGAAAATACAATGTCTCTAAAAACAGCTGAGCTAAAAGTTCTCAGTCGAAAAAGGGGCATAACTAATTACTTTGCCAAAAATATTTTGGTGGTTACCTACTTCTGTTGTACTGATATAAGTTCCCTTTTTAAAAGTTAACGAAAAGTTCAAGTTTGAAGTAAGTATCTTCATTAATGACAGATATGATAAAATGTCAAAGGTTCTGAAAATTTAAATCAATTAAAAAAAAAAGGCGTAACTGTGTCAAAAATATTTTGATGGTTACCTGCCCTGTTATATGGATACCCCTTTTGACAGTAAATAACTTGTACAAGTTTGAAGTAAATATCTTCAGGAGTAACACAGATCTTAAAAAATGTCGAAGTTTTTGCACGACGACAATGACGCATAGGCCTTAACAATAGCATGACGCTTTCTTCGTAAACAGATGAGCTAAAGACTGTCAGTTGAATAAAATCATATGGATGATACAAGACTGCTCAAGGTACATTTCTATAAAAGTTTTGTCAAAATATCTGCTGTAAATGCCATTTTTCAACTTTCGCATTGAAAGTCTATGGAATCACTAAGTTGCCATGATCAACCAAGTTGGAAAGCCGATTTTTATAAACAAGAGGACCGTTGGACCTAAAGTCCTCATCTGAGTAAAGTCATCTAGAATTGATAAATTTAAAGAGCTCCTGGTTGTGATTATGGAAAACACAAATGAGCCATGCTCTGGAAAAAGGGGGTTTAATGCATCTCTGTGATCCATCAATCCATACGAGCCATCATATATTAATGGATCCATAAAATCCATATTGTGGAGTAACGGACTGAATCATGGGGTACACTGGTCCTTTGACAAGCAGAAAATTTGCCAAATGCAAAAGGTTTCGACCCAGGTCAGCCTAAATACCTATGGAGATCAAGATCAGATCGCACTGAATGTCAAGTCTGATCTTCGATATAAAACGCGCACCAATTACTTTACTCTTGACCACACATTCTCGAGTTTTGAGGACTCCAAGGATATAGCCTCATGAAAACCTTTTGGAAAAGAAAAAAAGCTCTCTTTTTTCCTACAAGTTTTTCTGCACTTTCACAGCCAAAACCAACATTTCAGCTAAATCTAACTTGCCGTTCGCAAATGGTTTCAGTTTAGACAAATCTAAAATTTCATCGGTTTTTTTTTTTATGATTAAGTGGTTTTCAGTGGTTCATGTCACAAACTTTAATACATATTTGGTATTGTATGCTCCGAGTCTGCTATTGGTCGAAATGGTTATGGGCTGAGATGTCATATCGGAACAATTCTGACTGGAAAAAATAAGGCATATATACCAATCAAATACATACTTATATCTTCAGACACGAGGTGCACAGTAATTTTACGAAAATTAAAATCTTGCCGAGGTTTTGAGACACCATTTTCAGAGACAGAGCACATTGTCTGCGTAAAATACACTATCATTATTTGTCGTTCACATGATGTGTAGAAAAATTATAAACGAACGATCCCGATTAGTGCTCGGCAACAGCACTCGTTACAACCCGGTCGATTGCGTACCTACATCAAAACATTTGATCAACGATCACCCGAGTTTGCCAATTGTTTCTTTCACTGTTAAGCACACGAATTTGCAGTTATGAATAACCTCACGAGGGCCCCAAATTCTCAGTCAACACTTTCGTACGATTAAAAACGCACATCTATATGTTGTAAAATTAAACCTTTCTGTGATGTTCAAATCGAAATATTTTATTATTTAAAGCGGTCGTTCCTTCAGCGTAGTGAGATGGATTGCAGGCGGTACTTTTCACTTTTACTCGGGTTTTTCCGTAAATGCTTGAATCGGGTTTTTCCGTAAATGCTTGGTTGGGATTGACGATTCTTATGGCCTTGGGCTTGGCAAGCCAAGCCCAGTCCAAAAAAAGTGGCTATTATGGATCGATGATTTTGTGATGGATTGATAGGTATCATGCATCACGGAGATGGATTAAGCCCCTTTTGCCATAGCAAGGCTCATATGTATTGCTCAAAATAAATGAGCGGCGCACTGAAAAAAGGGGCTTTAATGCAAGTTATCACATGGATCCAGAAAATCAGTTTGTTCAACACCCAACTGGACTAAGAGGTAAAATGGTCCTTGGGCATGCAGAAAAGTTCAAAATGGCAAAACGTTTCGACGTATGTCAGCCTGCGCGGACTGCGCAGGCTGACATGGGTCAAAACATTTTGCAGATGCATCGAACCGCTTTCCGCGGAGCATCACTCATATTATGTTTCACTAATGCTGTAATAGTTAAAAAAAAAAAACATGAAAATTTGAAATTGACGTTATAATCCAATAAAAGAAAAGGTGGGCTCTCATGAAATTTCGAAGCTGGTACTTCAATTCAGAAATCCTGGTTCAATATCTGTTGCCGATTGTCGTCACACCGCAGCAGTTTAACCCTTGGGCTGCTAAGCGCGACTCAAGGACCTTTTCCGGACAATATAGATCAAGATCAGACTGCACGTTCTGTGCAGTCTGATCTTGATCTACACTGCCCGATAAGGCGATATCTTTCTTCCAGAAAATCCATTTGAAATAGCAGAATTTGGGTTTCTACAGTCGGCTTAAAAAAGTGTCATGCCACTTATTTAGCAGGATAAGGGTTAACTCTTTACCTGACACCTCGTTGTTGAAACCATTTGCAGACAAAATATCAGTTATGGTTAAAGTAAAGAGACTTGTCTTTGAATGGGTAAAAATTGCTGGTTACCAGAATTTTCTCCTTTTTCAAACAATGTTTTCAAAACTTTTCTTCCTCGAAGTCGTTAAAACACGGGATTATCTGGTAAAATGTTAGAGCAAGGCACTACTAACTCATTGTCGATTAATCTATGGAGTTCATGGTTTCGATCAGACATGCTGTACAAGAAATTTTTAAGCCAGGAGCTTAACTGAGTTCTTTCCCTTTGTTTAGGTTGTCAGGGCAAATTCAAGTCAAACGACTCCGACTACAAATCTCCTAGCCTGGAAGCCTAGCTGGGCCTTAAACTAGGGTATTGCTGGTTCGAATCCCCAGCTCGGCCATTTTTTCCCCCGAGGATTGAATAATCATTGCGACGGGATTCATTCCCCTCTCACTGTTGATCGACAATGGTAATTTAGGAAAGCAGTCAATTGCTTTGTAAGAGTTCTGTTCGAAATACTTGTTAAAATTACTCCAGGAAAAACATAGATTGCCGCTCTTGCTGCCGCGATGCAACTGAAATAATCATGGAAATGTGGGTTTCACTTACTAAACAAAACAAAACAAAACAAACAAACGACTACAGAAAAGAATGTGGAATGGATAGCCAGGGATATAGTCAAACAATGTGACAGGAGATAAAGCCCTTGCCAGTAACAAGGGCTGAATGCTCACAATATCAGCTTGTCAGCCGTTCTAGTTTTTTCTCTTCCTATTTGGTTTCGTTTGCCGGAAGTGGTAAAACCAGTTCGAGGCTGGGGGCCCCCACGTGCCTTGCCCTCGGCATCTCCCCCCTCAAAACACCCCATCGCCTCGGGTGAATATTGAGCAATTAAACTATGAAACTTTACCCAGACACAGACAGTTGTTCGCCGGAAGTAGTTAGTTAACTCTTTACCAGACGACAACATTTTGGACTAGGCAGAATTGACAGCATTTGCAGACGACGCATTAAATGTGGCTAAAATGAGGATTTCTGTCATTTATAGGGTACAAAAGATTACGGCAAAAAGAAACAACGCTGGTTTCCAGCATTTTCTCATTTTCCCATAGTATTTTGAAAAGGCTTTATCTACAGGTTCGCTGAAACTCGGGATTGTGTGGTAAAGGTTAACATTGTCATAAAACTGTTTCTAGTTAAACTGAAATAGATCTGTCAGCGATAAACCCCCACCTGATTAGCTTATCCGATTTGTCTTCGGATTATGTGAATATCACTTTAATACATATACAACAATTAAACAACGTGACTGCCACAAAAGACTACAAACTTCGACCTATTGAAGTCACGCGAGAACGTGATTTAACCGGATATAATTTCGATCGCGCCCTTTTACGATTCCGAGAAAGAAGAATTATGATAGTATCGTTCGAAAAGGTAAAATAACTGTTAATTAACTCATTTCTTCTATTCCCAAAATGTTATCAAGCCTTTCAAAGAAAAATTCCAGCATTTTCAGCCAAATTTTGACTTTTCGTCTGCAAATGATTCCAATATAGAACATGACAAAATTTTTGTCGTATTGTATAGAGTTAATCGGAAATAAGTTAATCTCTAGACGTTTGGATTCGAGGAGATCACGTGATATTATTTGTTCTTTAACCCTTTACCACGCAATCCTGAGTTTTAACGACCCTGAAAAAGAAAGCTTTTGAAAACATTGTGGGGAAAAGAGCATTTTCCCCCCTTTCCCACGATGTTTTGTCCTAGGTCAAGACATATCTAATCACGTGAGTTACGAAAAATAATGTCATCTATAAAATGGATTCTAATTTGGACATGTCTAAAATTTTGTTGGTGTGGAAAAGGGTTAACTCTTTTCCAGCTGACAGGAAGTTTAGACTCGTCCATGTATCAAGGCATTTACAGACAAAAAATAAAAAAATAAAATATCAACCTCGGCCAAAAACATGAGATCTCTTTTTTTTTTTAAGGCTAGAAGTAATTATTATTTTCAGAGGAAAAGCTGAATATACTGGCAACCAGCATGGTCTTATTTCGGTAAAATATTTTCAAAACCATTCTTGTTTAGGATCATACATACAGAGGACAGTTCGGTGGAGGGTTTTATCCTTTCAGCGCCATAGGCGTAAACAGGGACTTTGCCGGACGATATAGATTCAAGATCAGACTGCACACAACGTGCAGTCTGATCTTGGATCTATACCGTCCGCTTGCTAAATCAAGCCAAAAAGATAGAAACCTTTCCTGAGTTTTATTGGATTGTATTTTCAGTTTTTGAAGAGGGTCGAGATTATATGAGGGGTTTTAATGCAAATGCAAGAAGTATCGACCCAGGTCAGCTTTTGCAGTCCGCGAAGGCTGACCTGGGTCTAAACCTTTTGCTATTGGCCAATTTTTTGCATGTTAACCCTTTACCGCACAATCCCGACTTTTAACGACCCTGTGAAAGAAAGCTTTGGAAAACACTGTGGGAAAAGGAGAAAATGCTGATTACCAGCATTTTCTCCATTTCCCCACAATGTTTTCTACCTTTCCAAAAACAAATTTCAAATTATGGGTTACATTTATTGTGTCGTCTGCAAATACTTTCAATTTGGACTAATCCACAATTTTGTTGTTTGGTAAAGAGTCAAAGGACTACCCTACCTCGGGATTCAGGCGGTTGTTTGTCAAAGTGGATTTTATGGATCTATGAATGTGTGATAACTTGCTCGGTATAGAGCATCTCGGAGATGCATTAAACCCCCTTTTGCCAGAGCGTGGCTCATATTTATTTGACGTAAGAAAGTAAAAACGCCCGCGCGACAGATTACCGGTAACGTATCAATTAGCTAATTGAATTAACTCTATTCACTAACGGAGATATAAATTCGAATCCATTTATGTACTATCGAAGGTGAGCGGCACTCTGGGAAACGGTGGCTACATTCAGCGTGGCAATATATTGATCCATTTCATACGTAAACTTGCTGAATCACGAGGCAAAATAGTCCTTTGACTTGCAGAGAATTTAACAATAGCAAAAAGTTTCGACCTATACCAGGTGACACGGGTGACTCCTTTTTTGTAGATGCATTTAACCACCTTTTTCACAGAGTATTTCTCAAACCACAATTGAACATGAACCAAGCTCTCTGAAAAGGGGTGTAAGGGGACTAAATGCAATTGCAAAAAGTATCGACCATGTCAGCCTGCACAGTTCTCGCAGGTTGATTTGCTATTGGCCAATTTTCTGAATGCCGAAAGACCATTTTAGCTCATAATTCAGTCGGTTGTTTGACAAAATAGATAATATGGATCCATAATTATGTGATGACTTGCGTGGTATAATGCATTACGGAGATGTATCAAACCGCCTTTTGCAAAGGCATGGCTCATATTATATAAAGTTAAAAATAAAAGGACTGAAAGTTCTGAACAGCAGATTTGTGGAGCAGTATTGAGGAATAAAATTAACCTTTTCATGGCATCATAGCAGGTGATAAATTTCTATAAGATGACGTGACAGAATAAGCAGGGCCAAGAAAAGCCAGAGTTGATCAGCTCAGCAGGCAATTTTTGATTTTACTGCTTATTTGCGCGCCCATATAAGGTTTTATTGATTTGATTTTCGTTTTTGATATCGTCGCCACCTTTTGCCCATAAGGGCAAGCCAACAGAACGCTGCTCATTTATGTAACGGGGGATGGTGAAATATACAGGCTGAAACTCATCCTGAATTAAAGTTGTTCTTTAATGTGCCTGCTGTATAGCATCCTCACATGGGACTTAGGTTTAACATCTTACCGGAAAGAGTATAGTAATTTCAGTTGGCCGATCGAGCCAACACTCTCAAGTGGCTCGAGATGTGTCGTTTGCAATTCTCACGCTCTGCCCCTTTAGCTATTCAGGCTGGTCAATATGAGTAGATTGATCCGTGGACAGATAAGTTAGCGTATTTGTCTTACGCAGTTTTCTGCTGGTTTAAGGTGCAGAATTGTGCATACGTGTGCATATAAGGTATCGCAAACAGAGAGTGTCGAGTGCATGCGTGTATGAAAGTTATATTTCCAGTCAGAACGATCACAGTATGAGGATTTGCTTAATAGATCTTCAAAAAAGAAGCGAATAATGTAGATCCTGGGTAAGACTGGTTGTGCATAATGATCTGGGCCCGTATTCACCATCCATTCTAAACTGCAATCCTAGACTTATTCGAAAGAAGCGCAACTTCTTATTTGCTTATCAGAAATTCCCTTTCTTTGAAAATTACAAAGTCTTGAGACTGAGGCCAACAATTTTACCAAGAATGGTTGGTGAATATTGCCTCTTGATTTCAGTCGTCCACAATTACTTACTGTAAAGAATATTAACCTGTTATCATGACTCAGACGAGTCGTTTGAACAAAGATATGTCGTTTGGATTAGTCAGATACACACAAACTAAGCTTCAAATAAGATTCTTATCATGTATAATGTATTGAGAAACTATAAGCAATTTAAGCTTTTAGCAACAAATAATGCTCGCCCGTTGCGCCTTAAATTTCGTTATCATATAGCTTTCGCTGTTTTTTTTCTCTTGTAATTTCTTTCTGCTTCACAGCCGCCATCTGCAATCATAAAACGTAATTTACCCAGCATTAAAGCAGGGAAAAACCAGAGTATAGATTAACGGTGAAATGACGTAATTCGAGAGGGAATCCCAAGCGTTTTACAGGTAAAAATCGAGTCGACCCTGGAGTTTCAGCTGAACTTGTCCTCTGATCAACTTGTATCTCTGTCAGGTGTTTTGTCACGTGGCTTCGGCGGAACACGTGATCATCTTGTGGACTTTCATATCTCTTCAGGCACATGTATGGCCTCCGTAAACAAACGTTTGTCTCACACATGTGACAGAAATTAGGCTAACATTATTTTCGAGTAGCAAATAAGTCGTGCTCTGGCAAAAGGGATTTGAATGCATCTCCGCAATGCGTGATATCAAGCAAGTCATCACACGATTTTAATTGCATGAAATCCATTTTGTATAGTAACCCATTGAATAATGAGGTAGACTGGTCCTTTGACATGCAGAAAAATGATCAATAGCGAAAATCTTTGTCCTGTGTTAGCCTGCTCGGTTTCCGATACCTTTTGCATAAGCATTAAACCATCTTTTCACAGAGCATGGCTCAAATATTTTGTTTTCTATTCGTAACCTCCCCAAGGGAATATGTTGGAAACGGCCTCGAAACCTTTCTCGTGAAATACGGATACTCGGCATGATAAGTTTAATATTCAAATAAATGAAAAAAAAAAGAAAAAAATGACAGAAGGAGAGATTGCCCTTAATGATGTATATACGAATTGTCTGCTTCAGGTCGACGACGATGTCTGTTTGAGGAAATACAGTAAGTGAACCTTTAACCCAGTACTGAAAGGTGTATATAGCCGGAAGTACAAGACGTATGACTGCACCGGAAATACAAGACGCACGGTCGTCAACAAACTGTACGACTGCACTAAAAAAGTAGCTCTTTATCGCAAGTCGTTGAATCATCATTGAAAAAAAAAACCCTTCGGTTTTGCTCTTTGCTAGACAGCTTAATTTTTGATGTCAAAATTGAAAGCAATCACAGACGACCAATTAAATGCGTCTTAAATGATGAGATTTGTTACTGAAAAGTTACAAACTATTGTGTTAAAAAGAGAAAATGCTGAATAAGTGCCCACTTTATGGCGCGAGTGCTAATTGGTCTAAGTTGTTACAACTTGTTTTTAACCCTTACATCATGGAATATTTGAAATAGGGTCTAAGTACTTAAAAAAGCGATGCATGGCGATTCGCGGATTTTTTCTAATTATTTCCTCAGAAGTTTTCCAGATTCCTCAATACCAGTATTTTCGTCCTTATCACAGGATTACATTGAAGCTATAAGGCTGCTGGCCTTCCGATTGGTTATTTCCTGTAGCCTCTCCAGCCAACCCGATGCTTAATTTTTGCCAAGGCAACAAAATGATACAAGACTGTTCAGAATATACATAAAATAGAGTATTTCATACAGATAAGAGAATGAGGTTTTCTTGTCCATTTTCGTGGTCGACCGACATTCTTTAAGTTCAAGAGTCCTTGGATTAGAAAATTAAGATAGATAGTGAACCAGACAGAAAACTGGCGCCGAAAGTTCCGAATATGATGATGATTTCTCTAAGTATTAAAATCTCTATTATTCTAATTCCAAAATCTAAGGAAAGCCATTTGATTGGCCGAGACTTTATTTTGTGGCAAGTAAGATGGCTTGTCTTAGATATTGAGAGTTAAAACTGAATTAAGATATGTCGGTAAATACAGTCCCACATTGCACGATCTGGTCTATAGATAAATTGCAAATACTTTGGCCAATAAAATGCCAGGGTTATATGCGCGTCAAGCAATGACTTTTCCGTTTGTCTCTTCCTTATCGGCGTTTTGCAAGTAATATCATTCCAATTACTCATCTGTTTTATCTTAAACCTATGAATAAGACAGAGGCCGTTTACGAGCACATTTTGAGTTTTACTTGTCTAAATCAGGTGTTTACCGCCAATATCGTGTTCAACTCTCCTAGGATAGATAGAGGTTACAACCATACAACTTGCTATGTATCAATGAGACAATGTCCTTGAACTTCTACCTAGGCCCAACCTTGTACTGAAATATAGATTTGATCAAAATTATTCCATATCAAAAGAGTGAAAGATGACAAGGTAAATGTGACTAAAATGAGAGAATTTGTCTTTAAAGGGTAAAAAAAATCACGGGAAAGAGAGAAAATACGTGTTACCGACATTTTCTCCTTTTCCTATACTGTTTTCAAAGTTGTCTACATCAGGATTGTTAAATTCAGGATTCTCTGGTAAAGGATACATTGTAAATTTGTGTCGCACGTTGTAAATCGAGATTAGACTGCACGTCCTATACTGTTTGATCTTAATCTAAACTTCCTGCAACCGCGACATTGAGCTCCGCAGCCTAATGGTTGAACGCTATATATACACGCACGCATTGATTAACGAAAGGTCGATAACTGCAGGAGAGGTTTTGAAAGGACAGAACAAGTTCAAAGTACCAATGAACTTGATACAGGACATGACTCTCAGCTCTAACTCTTTTCCAAAGATCCCGAATTTTACAGACCTGAGAAATGAAGATTTTGAAAACTGTGTGGAAGAAACAAGATTCGCTGAACACAAGCATTTTACCCCAACCAAACACAACTCTTATTGTTTTTAATCATATTCATTTTGCCATCTGCAAATGTTTCCAATTTTGACAAGTATACATCAGCAAGCGTTTTGAATTGGATAAGTCTACAACTTTATCATCCGTAACTGTGATGCTTTCAAGTTGGACAAGTCTTAGATTTACACGCAGACAAGTCGATAAGTTTTGCAATCTGAAAATGTTTTCTATTTAGAAAAGTCTTACATTTTTGTCATCTTCAAATAATTTTAAGATGGACAAATCAAAGATTTTGCCATCTTCAAATAATTTCACGTTGGAAAATTCTTACATTTTGCCATCTGGAAATGATTTCAAATAGATAAGTCTAAACAATTGTCACATGCACATGCTTTCGTTTAGACAAACCTTCTGTTTTGTCACTTGCAAACGTTTTCAAATTTGAAAAGTCAAACATTTTGTCATTTGCAAATGTTTTGATTTTAGGAAATTCTAAAATTTCACCATCTGAGAATGCTTTCTGGAAATTGGACAAGTCCAAAATATTGTCATTTGAAAATGCTATCAAGTTAGGCAAGTGTAACATTTTGTTATTTGAAAATGATTTGATTTTTAGAAAAGCCTAGAATTTTATCATCTTCAAATGTTTTGATTTTAGGAAACTCATAAATTTTGTCATTTGCCATTTGCTTTCAATTATACAATTCCAAAAGTTTGTCATCTGCAAATGCTATCAAGATGTACAAGTATAAAATGTTATCCTCTAGAACTGTTTTTATTTCGAAAAGTCTACTAACTTATAATTGTAATACATGTATTTTGATCTGCTTTAGCTCACTTGAAAAGTTCTTAATCCTAAGGCAGCTAAGCGCGACTCACTGACCTTTTGCGGACAGTGTAGATCAAGATCAGACTGCACAGAACGTGCAGTCTGATCTTGGATCTACACTGTCCGATAAGGAGATATTTCCAAGCCCCCACGACTATGAAATACGAACTTTTTGGTTTTTACCATTGGCTTGAAAGTTTCATGTAAGTTATTTAGTAGGATAAGGGTTAACATTCATTCAGTAGTTAACTCTCTACCAGACGATAACATTTTAGACTTGTACACACTGACTCTACCAAACGACAAAATTTTAGACCCGCCCAAATTGAAAGCATTTGCAGATGACAAAAGAGATGTGACTGAAAAATAAAAAAAAAAAAATGTTTTTGGAAGGGTAGAAAACATTGTGGGAAAAGAAGAAAGTGCTGGTTACCAGCAAGAAAGTGCTGGTTACCAGCATTTTCTCCTTTTCCCAACATGTTTTCAGAAGGCTTCTCTGTCACGGTCGTAAAAAGTCGGGATTGTGTGGTAAAGAGTTAAAAGCGTTTACACGTGAAAAATCAAATGTTTCTTCTATAATGTATTTTGATGGTGAAAAGGTAGAAAACGTTTCGAGAAAAGTAGAAAATTACCCAAGATTTTCTCACTTTTTTTCCTCAAGGATCATTGTTTTTGGTACAAAATTGTAATTGACATGTTCATTTACCAGTTGAAGTATTAAAGCTGCACGAGCAGTATTAGGGGTACTGCGTGGTTTATTGACCAGGTGTAGGATTTAAAACCCGGGGACCATAGGAACGGTCCTTACTGGAAGCACTGGGTTCATCTCGGGTGTGTCAATGGGCAAGACACGTCAAAGCTCTTGTCTAATACTGGTGAAACACAGGACATACATGAATAATTAAGCTGTCACTGTAATGTCAATAAAATCATGTTAAAAGCCGCGTGAAACATCAATCAATCAATTCAACCAACATCGAAAGTGAAGGTAAAGTTTTCGGCATAATGTGATGCCATTTTTTTCGGGATCACCCCCTTTGTCCGCAGGGTCATTTATGACGTGCTGAACATAGGGAAAGAGTCACAAATTTGGAATACCAACCTTCGCCAGATAAGACATACACTCACGTTCTGCGGCGCTTACAAAATATCCCAGATAAAGTTTTAGGTTAAAAAGCAATAGCCTCTAGGTCGGCCTTCAGTACAAGAAAAACTGTCAGCTCTGTCAACATGTGTAATTTATTAGGTTTGTCTCTTAACTTTTAAGCCTATTTTCATTTTGAAATATTCACCTGCTAGGAGTAGGGTTCATTCTTGTTCTAATACTTTGTAGTTTTTGTGGCATTTGTCGAAGACAATACCACTGTGAGTTCAGTGCGGCATTTTGAAAATCATGTGTCGTAGTTTGTGCAAAACCGAAGGAAGTAAACCCAATTAAACTCATTTTTTCTCAGACAAATAATTGTTTCGATTGCACTCAGATATAAAATTGAAAATGGCATATTAGAATAAATAAGATTAGGCAACTGATTGTGGAAAAACTTCTCTATTTTTTTTTTAAATAGCTTTGCCCACTATGGCATTCTGTTAGCACAGTGATACACACAATCTTTGACTCCGAACCAGTTCCATTCTTGTTTGTCCCCAAACCAGTTCGTCACTGGGCTTGTTCGCCCGGGTTTGGTCATCCCACATCACTGCAAGCGACTCTATTGGATTCTGCATGACTATAAAGTAGGCTGTCTTTCAAGTGAACTATTTTTACTGTTTGTTTTTCAAATCATTAATTCGACACAATTGCTCCCTTGACAAATGCCACAACAGTGCTTTCAACACTTTGATTTCCTAATGGAAATGTTTTATTTGTTTCCTTTTGCCTTTGCCTGCTTAATGTACACCTGTGATTTTTCCCGCGGAAAGACTAAGTATGTGGTAGAATGATTGACTCTGAAAGATTCGTTTGATGCGTTGTATTTCTGAATTAGATGCTGTTTCAGGTTTGTATTTGTCTTTATGCTGTTCTCTTTTCATTTTATCAAATTCATGTCAGGCGGACTGGGGCCATATAGTTATTTACTCTGAAGAACTGTTCTACTCTTTCAACTAAATATCTTATTTGAGCCATGCTCTGTGAAAAGGGGGCTTAATGCATTTGCGAAAAGTATCGACCCATGTTAGCCTGCGTGGACTGCGCAGGCTGACACGAGTCGACACTTTTCGCTATTTTTAAATTTTCTGCATGTTAAGGGATAATTCTACCTCATGCTGCAGTGTGTTGTGTGACAAAATGGATTTTATGGATCCAGAAGTCGATGATGTCTTACTTGTTATCATGGATCACGGAGATGCATTAAGCCCCCTTTTTGCCAGAGCATGGGTCATATACATATGAGCCCTGCTCTGGCAAAAGCGGGGCTTAATGCATCTCCGTGATGCATTAAGCCAAGCAAACCATTACAAATTATCGATCCATAATAGCCATTTTTTTTTTTTTTTTTTTAAACAACTGACTTAAGCATGAGGTAGACTGAATCTTGGACATAAGGAAAATTGACTAATAGCAAAAAGTTTCGGCCCAGGTCAGCCTGCGCGGACTGCGCAGGCTGACCTGGGTCGATGATTTTAGCAGATGCATTAAGCTCCCTTCTCACAGGGCATGACCCATATTATTTGTAATCTATGCGTTTGGTCTAAGTCTTTTTAGATCTAGCTGATTTTTTTTTCTGGAAAATTGTAAACTATTAAGATAAAGATCTACTTTTCTAAGATATATTTTACAAATAATTTGAGGCATGCTCTATGAAAAAGGGTTTAATGCATCTCCGTGATCCATTATACCAAGCAAGTCATCACATGATTGCGGATCCATAAAATGCGTTTTGTCCAACAAACGGCTGAATCCAAATTTGAAAGTAACACAACTTCTGATTGGCTAAACCAACTGGTTTAGCCAATCAGAAGTTGTGTTACTTTTAAATCCAGAAAATTTTGGAGAATACGACTGCGAATGTTCTTAAGAATGGTTGGTGAATACGGGCCCCGAGCTACAACAGTCCTTGGACATGCAGAAAATTTACCAAAAGCAAAAAGTTTCGACCCCAGGTCAGTCTGCGCGGACCGTACAGGCTGGCCTGAGTGGATACTATTTGAAAATGCATTAAATCCTCTTTTAACATAGCAGGTCTCATTTATGACTTTTGGCAGTTTGTGACTAGCTCATTCATTAGTGAATAGATCTCGTATAATTATGTCTTGTGTCAGCTTTACGCCATTTAGATCTTTACAAGAAGACAGAATTTCATCCGTGTTCATTGAAAGCATTTCCAGACGGCAAGCTTTACCCTTACCTTGCTAAATTAGCGAAACGAAACTTTAGAGCCGACAGTAAAAACCCAATTTTTGTTATTTGAAAGGTATTTTTTGGGGGGAAAAGATATCTCCTTATCGGACAGTGTAGATCCAAGATCAGACTGCACGTTCTGTGCAGTCTGATCTTGATCTACATGTCCGCAAAAGATCACTGAGTCGCGCTTAGCAGTCTAAGGGTAAATGTGATTCGATTGGTGATATTTTTCTTTGAAAGGGAAGAAATTACTTAGAGGAAAGGCAATCCCCGCCCTTTTCCGCGGTCTTGACCCTTTCAGGGCCAAATGTGAAAACAGTGAATTTTGCGAACAGCATATATCAAGAACAGACTGCATAAGACCTGCTGTCTGATGTTTGATCTACACCGTTCTTCCGTTTTGTCAGGTCTCTCTTTGTTTCAATGGATGGTATTTTAAGGCTAGAGAAGAGGTCATTCTCGTACATTTGGTGCTGAAAAGGTTTAAATAAAATAGGTTTTCTGTTCAGGATTAATTCTTTACCATACAGTAACATTTAGACTTCGAAATTAAAAGTATTTGCAGACGACAATTCAAATGTGGCTGAAATGATTTATAATTGGAAGAAACATTGTGGAAGAAAGAGAAAATGCTGGATATTAGCATTTTCTCCTTTTCCTACAAAGTTTCAAGAAGCCTTCTCCTCCATGTTGTTAAAACAGGTACATGTAAGTATATAAATATTATCACACAACCCTTGTTTGCAGTGAAATACAGACATTACGAATTTTCTTATCTTACAAACGTTTGAGACAAGCTAATAGTGCCGTGTTTGTTCAACACTGTAGTTACATGCCTAACTTCTAAGATACTGCTGACCCAGGATCTGTATTCTCCAACCATTCTTAAAAACATTCTTTATCTCGATCTCCAGAATTTTCTACATTTGAAAGTAACACAACTCCTGATTGGCTAAACCAAATGGTTTAGCCAGTCAGGAGTTGTGTTACTTTCAAATGTAGAAAATCTTGGAGATTAAGACATAGAATATTCTTAAGAATGGTTGGTGAATACGGACCTAGATTTCTTAGCAAACTTAATTGTCAAAATTGGTGATTGCGACAAAGCTGCAAATTTTACCATCTTTAGATTTAAAACTAAACATGATATGCAAAACTCTTTTGGAACTATGTATTTGTCAAAGAAGCGAATAGGCTTCATGTAAATTTCAACAGACATGTACAGCAAGGCATATATGTTTTACATAACACACCGTCAACTATAATTTTTGATATGAGATAAAGAGTATCTAATATTCGTTGGCTGTTGAGGTAATTTTTTTTTATTAAACTCATCTAAGAAAACATGTTATTAAGCTCGCCAAAGGCTCGTTAAATAAAACTTATCTCAAATGCCAACTCATGTCCGATCCTATATACACTGTATGTCTTTACAGGGTTTGCATTTTTAAGCGTCATCGGGGTAACTGTTGCCCAAGACTGTTCGACATTGTTATGTAAGTATGGTTTGTAATTGTAACGATAAGAATTATATCAATATATTCTTATGATTCTTTTTTCTTTTCAAATACATGAATCGCAGATGAAATCAGACACAGAGGAATAAAATACGTATCAACACAATGCCGATTATGGTCTTAAATATAGCATGATGACGTATTTATACAGGATCAATACGGTCTTAAATATGGTATGATGACGTCACCCGTATATGGACTTCTTTCAGCTTGGTCTCTAATTTGATTGGTCAACTGTTTTGTCATTTTATTGTTCCGCCATTCTTAGGGGAGAGTTGCTAATAAAATCCGATATTTGTTATAATTACTTGCCGTTTGTTAATAAAGTTTATCAAAATTGCTGAAATTTATAGGTTTACATTATAAAAGTGAATTCAGTATTATGTTGTAGCGATTTTCCCTGGGCTTGCATTTTTATCTAGCTGCTTTTTATGTGACGTGATAGTATGAGACATGTTATTATATGACGAGTTATTAGTGACGTATTATTATGTGATATCATTTGTTAAAGCATTATGTCCCAAGCCGTTATTCTCAAAACTAGTCAGACACAATCTCTGTCGATCTGTCTATCAAAATTCGTGATCGTAGGAAAGACACGGTTCGGTTTATTTATAGACTTTAAATTAAGAAGTTATTGCCAAGTCTGTTTGGAATCAGTTTTAATGCGAAGCGTATACTCCTGTTATAGCAGAGAGTCGGTTTCATTCATGAATACATGTATGTTGGTTTCGTATATGGACTTTATCGTTATGTTCACATATTTCTTGAGATTCAGTAATATGATAAAGAGAAACTTACATTCGTTCAGTAATGTCACGTAATATATGAGTCATGCTCTGTGAAAAGGGGTCACAACAGTCATCTGCAAACAGGATCAACTCAGGTCCGCGCAGGCTGACCTGGGGAGAAACGTTTTGCCTTTTGTAAATTTCCCGCGTTTCAAAGGACGAGTATACCTCATGCTTCGGTCGGTTGTGACACAAAACGGATTTTATGGCTCTGCAATACTGTGATGACTTGCTAGGTATCGTGCATGACGGAGATACACAAAACCCCCTTTTGCTACAGAATGGCTCATATATGTTATCCATGTTTTACAGCCGGATCGAGAAAAAGAATATTATTCGACGATGTAGCCAACTATTTTAACAGACTTCCGCCGGAAATTCAGAGCGTCTTACCCGGAAACAGCGAGATAGATCAAAAATGTAGATTTGGTGAGTATTAGCATATGAATACCGATTTTCTGTTTTTGTTTTACTATTGTGTAGTTCTCTAGTAAGCCGAGCACGGTAGCTCAGCCAAGCTGATGACACAGTTGGCTAGAAACACATGGGTCATCGGTCAGATTCTCAGTTCCTAGATTGACACCAGTCGTTGCGACAGGATAAATTTTCTCTACTTTCCTCTACTACTGAACATGAACTTTACGCTGTTCAGATGAGTATGCAGCTAATGGATCGGAAAGAACTTTGTGAGAACTGTTCAAAAACCCTTCAGGAGTGCATGAATAGATGCACTGTAGACACTGGAAGTAAAAATATGTTTAAATTGGCATTAAACCGCAAGTAAGTAAACAAGCTGTCTCCAAGTTACTTTCATTTTAGAAAGTACTACATAAGATCATATTGTCAAGAAATACACGTTATCTTACCTGGTAATAGCGAAGTAATAAAACTGTAGATTTTTTTTATACTTGTTTGATTCATGTTTGAATTCATTTAAAATATTCTAGTTATATCGCAGTGGCTAATGCCCTTGTCCATGCTTTCCTGAAGTTTTTTTTTTCCCGGTCCTCCTCACAACATTCTCAGAAAGCCTACCTGGCTGCTTCCCCACATAAAAATTCGTCGAAACAACTAGCAGTCGGTCAGTTAGGAATATCTTTTTGCTATCATCAATCATCGGAAAGAATTTGGCCACGCAGGAAATTGAAGTAGCGATCCATGGGTTCAAGCAATGTTCACATTACCGACTGAAGTTCTGTGGTGGGCATATCTAGTTCGTACACGAGTACCTTTACGCCCATGCTGCCCATTAGTACGTGCGAATAGAATGAGACTTGTTACCTCTGAACTGTGACAGATTGTGATTAACAATTACAAGATAGAGTTGAAAAGTGGCGTCACACTGAACGCGAGATGTAAATACTTAATTGAGCCGTGCTCTGGTAAAAGGGGAATTCACGCATCTCCATGATGCATTACAGTAAGCAAGTCATCACATCATTATGGATCCATATAATCCATTTTAACTAATAACTGACTACATCATGAGGTAGAATGGTCCTTGGACATGTAGAAAATTCACGAAAAGCAAAAAGTTTTGACCCATGTCAGCCTGCGCGTACCGCGCAGGCTGGCATGGTCTATACTTTTTGCAGATGCATTTAGCCCATTTTCACAGAGTTTGGCTCCTATAAACGTGTATTTTCATAAAAAAAAAATAACTAGAAAAAACAATATTAGAGTCAGATAAATACTTGACCCTCAACAGTATGTGTCTCTTGCTTTCTTTTCATCAACCTAATGAATTGTTATAACATTTTCAAAGTGAATCAGTGTTGTGGAATTATCTCGTATTATATTTAAAGTAATTTATTACTTGTTGAGAGAAGCTCTATGAACAAAAGGTTTAATGCATTTTCAACATGCTTTATACAATGCCAGTCGTCGCATGACAGGGACACGTTTTGTCTGAAAACGTATTAATTCATAAGAATGCTCCTTTTACCTGCAAAACAATTACCAATACAAAACGTTTGCGACTCAGGTTAGCCTGCGCAATCCGCGGAGGTTGACCTTGTTGGATTCTTTTTGCAGATGCATTAACCAACGTTTTCATGTCCCATGACTCATAATATATTACTCCTTTTCAGATCTGACCAGACTACGAGATTCCCAAAAAGGTATGAAATTTTACTTAGCACTAAGGAATTTCAAAATAATATCCAGAAATGAGTTAAAACATTTTGAATGACATGATTTTTTTTATATATAACTTTATCTAAAAATACTTTGATATCAAACAGTAAAACCAATAAAAAATCAGTCGGCAGTTCAATTAGGACTGAATAATAATAATAATACAAAGTGTCTGTTTATCCTTAACACTAGTTTTTAACTTCTCCGGATATTTTCAAATCATACGTGCATATCTTATCTTTAGCTACTAATAAAACACTGTATAACAACATAGATCATATTTTCATTTCCAGTTCTGTTTAAACAAGATCAAATAAGATCAAACTTACACTCTATTTAAAGGCACCCTAAAAATTCTGAATGACAAAGGTCACTAAAAAACTCTGTATAGCAAGTAACTGTACATATTCCCCTAAAAATCACATACGAAATTACCTTATCTGTGTGGATTGTGGCCATACAGACGTTATCATGCAATCGACGTTTGTACTGGCGGAATCGACGAGTAGCTATAAATAGTCTTCTATATGTTGCATTGTATAAAAAAATGTTTCCTTTCTATTTTTAGCCACCCTAAAAACTCTCTATGAACAAGGCTACTCTATCTGTGTGGGCTGTGGTTATACAAACAGTGATCATGGACGTTGCCATTCAATCGACGTTTGTGCCAAGGGATCGGTAAGCATCTATGAAATGTACGAGGGTCAGTCAAAAATAAGTGAGCACTGCCTCATAACTTTTTTATGTTTTTACGTAGGCTAACAAAACTTGGCACGATTTTTCATTAATGTCTCGTGCAAAATTTGCGCGGGAAAAAATAACTTTACATGACGTCACGTAAATATGACGTCATTTACAAAACTGTCATGGCGGACGGTGCGTTCACGCTGACGCGCGACGAACAAGTAACATATATTAAGATTGAGGCTAGGCTAGAAATTCAGAAAGCGCTCGAGGAAGTAGGTTCAGAGTTTGTACTTCCATATAGTTCTATCACCCGATGGGTAAGACAATTCAACAACGAGCGAAATACAGTTAGCAACAAGCACCTGTGCGGAAGGCCTTTGTCGGCAACGACCGGTGAAAATGTGGAAAATGTTGCAAAACTGTTGAACGATGACAGAAGATATTCATGTGATGAAATTGCTCATGAGTTGGACATAAGTCACGGGTCAGTTCATCGAATTTTAACGGAACGTCTGCAAATGAGAAAGATCGCGGCCCGATGGGTGCCCCACATGCTGTCGGAAAGTGAAAAACACCAACGTGTAAACATTGCCCGTAAACTTCTAAAAAGATATGGTGAAGATGGCGATGAAATGTTACAACGAATCGTTGCAATCGATGAGACATGGATTCGGTCTTTTGAACCCGAATTAAAGCGCCAAAGCAGTGAATGGCATACAAAAAACTCCCCAAGACCCGTAAAATTCCGTCGAAGTCAGAACTGTGCCAAAATGTTGATGATCTTTGCGTATGATTTTCGCAGAGTATTGACGGCACATAGGGTACCAACTGGTGAGACTGTGAATAAAGAGTACTATAAGATGTACATGTATATTAGAACAATACTTCGTCCAGCAATACGCCGAAAGCGCCAAGAGATGATTGACCGCACGCCGCTAATTTTACACGATAACGCGTCACCACATGAAGCCAACGTTGTCAAGGAGCTGCTGGAGTCATACCAGTGGGAAGTTCTTGATCATCCCCCCTACTCCCCTGACTTGAGCCCCCCTGACTTTGATTTGTACCCAAAACTTAAGGAGCTCTTACGGGGAATACGCTACGAGAGTTTGGATGAACTTGAGTGTGCCGTGAACAGTGAGGTACGACGAATCAACTTTGGTAGCCTAGCAACCGGCATCCAAGCGTTGCCAAAGAGATGGAATTCTGTCATCCAGTCCAGGGGAGATTACTTTGAGGGATTATAAGCACGTAATTTGTTTACCACGTAGTTTTAAAAAGTTATTAGGCAGTGCTCACTTATTTTTGACTGACCCTCGTATCTTACATAAGTTTGGGATAAGCGTTATGTGACGTCGTTGTTCAAATCACTATTTTTGTACGAAGCTTTCTTAGAACACGTGTTGGATTGTTCATTGTATGAAACTCATCGACAGATATATATAACAACTGAAATAAAACTTCTATCATAGCAAATTTTCCATCACAGACAAAGTCTGTGTTACATGTGGTTTTAGTTCAGTTATACATGGTCCTTGAAACACATGTATAAGTGAGATTTTTCTGTGGTATATCTAGTACAACATACCTCGCATGAAAGACATATATCTCACTTATCAATGTATTTCAAGGATATTATGTAACTTATCTAGAGAGCTAAGCAAGGCTGTACCAAGGAACACTGACATGTATAAAGCGGGGGGGGGGGGCGAAGTAAACTTTGAGTAGCATTCATTTTATTGAAACTATTCAAAATCTGACATACCGGTAATTCAGAGATACATTTATAAGAATATATTCAAAAGTCAACTTGATGTCATTGTTTATAGGTAATAGATGAAAATAAAGATGCTTACCTTCCAATTTTATGAGCCACGCTGTATGAAAAATTGGATTTAATGCAGCTGCAAAAAGTATCGATCCATGCTGACTTGGGCCGAAACTGTTTGCTGTTTGTAATTTTTCTGCCCGTTGGGTAATTCTGCCTTTAGATTTAGTTGGTTGTTAGACAAAATACTATTTATGGATCCATAATTATTTGACGACTTGCTTAGTATAATGCATAACGACGTTGCGTTAATCACATTTTTCCAGAACTTGGCTCATTTAAAAACATTTAATTAACTAATTTCAACAAAAGTGATCAACTTGACAGAATGATTAAAAAAAAAGAAAGTCAATGCTCTTCAAAACTATTGTCAAATGGTTTTGAATTACTTGATGGACATTTAATTTGAGGAAGATTAGTTTATCTAATCAGATTAAAACATGTTTATCTTACGTTTTTTACATTGAAAAAAAAAACTTCTGATGGTCTATTATGGTCACTTTGTATGCATAATGTCACACGTTCAAGGTGTTTTGTGTATGTGTATCTATTGAGGCTAGTGGTCAACATATCTGAATAAAGAATCGAATTGAATTTTTTTTTTTTTTGCCTGTTAATTCAACTGTCAAAATCGATATCTATGGCGAAGTCAGGACTTGCTTAGTTTTTTAGGCTGAAAAGGAAGCTTTATGTAAAAAAGGAATTTTCATAGCGCATATGTTGCCTGTATGGAAGTTTCTCACTTTTATGACCTACAATTCATGCGATACAGTTATGTGATTCGAATATGCGCATTTCCCTGAACAGAGCCATCTTACGCGACACTTTTATCTTACCTCACACTTACATTCTACATTAACTGTATGTCGTTTCGATTTTTACACTTGTCTCTTCCTTTACACTGACAATTTACTCAATATATTACCTTACACTCCTAAAGCACTGTTTTTTTTTTTGTATTTATTTTACACTGACAGTCCGCTCATTGTTTATAATTTTCTTGTATTTGGCTTTTAGAGCTGTATCAGTGGAGTAAATGAACAAAGAGCACCTACTTATTATTGGCATGGGTGTTGCGACGCCTCAGACAAAGAATGTGTAACGGTAAGTATAGGTCTAGCAACGTGTTAATTGCAGCATGTTAGTCAAATTTGTGCTCCAAAACAAAGATAAATGTTTAGGGAAAATGGCAATTTTATTCATAAGTAAGTAATCATCAACAATTGTAAACACTTTTCTGATCTTGAATTCCAAGATATGCCATCTGAAACATGGGAATCGTTTAGAATCGTGGTAACATAAAATAATAAAATAATGCATTTAGTTGGCCAAAGATACTTATATACTCACTACCAAAAGAAACGCCCACAACAATTCAATCACAATAACTTAAAACCAGAACAGAACAATCAAAATTTCACCATTTCATTTGGTAGAAAATTCTTTAAATGTCAAATCTATTAAAATAAATTGAGTTTATTCATAGCCGTAATTCCATAATGTTCTCCCATCTGACACAAACGTCAAAGGTAAATTTATCGTGATTCAATTGTTGTGGGCGTTTCTTTTCGAGTTCAGTATACATATAGTATATAAAATCAATTTTGTCAATGGACACAGGATCTGAAACAAGCTACAGGTGACAAACAAGAACGTAAGTGAGCCCGTAGTACAAGTACTTCCTATTTTACGAAGCACTATGAAAAGAAAACGGATTGGGTAGGGAGTAAAAAAATCAGCACGGCTCCTGGCTAAATGACAACCAAAACATCAACAGGAATTAATGATTATTGTAAAGTATATGTATATAACTATTTTACTACAGAGTTTTACACAAATGCGTCACTGTTTGTTTGCTTCCCTGGTAGTATCTTAGACTGTATCGGTTATCACTTCACATGTAGATTTATAATGATATAAATTTGTCTCTACAGAGAAAAGAACGAGTAACGTTTCACGTCAGTAATTCCTTTAATCCGTCGTTGAACTACATCAAGACGAAATGTGACACTCCGCTCTGTAACGAGAGTAAGTAGACATGAAGTTAGGTTTTTCCTTGTAACGGTTTACCTCAATAATCACTTCTCTACCTAAAATTTTACACTTCAAACATTTCCAGAGCCATGCTCTGTGAAATGGGTGCTTAATGCATCTGCAAAAAGTATTGGCCCAGACCAGCTTGCGCAGTCCGCGCAGGCTGATCTGGGCCGAAACTTTTTGCTTTTGGTAAATTTTCTGCATGTAAAACAACCAGTGTGCCTCATGATTCTGTCGGTTGTTAGAAAAAATATGAAATTATGGATCCATGATGATGTAATGACCTGTTTCGTATCATGCATCACGGAGATGTATTAAGCCTCCTTTTGCCAGAGTATGGCTCAATTATTTTACATCCATGTTAAAAGTATTTCAAATATAAAGTTGACCACACTTGATAGTTTTTCAGAAATCTATGCAGTATTTCTATTGTATATTCTATGTCAACCCGGGTTTGCGCTTTAACATACTTTTATAAAAACTAATCGTCGACCTACTGATACAAATCTATTACTTCATCCCTTTTGCACACAGTCCCGAGTTTTAACGACCCTTAAAATGAATGCTTTTGAAAATATTGTGGGAAAAAGAGTAAATGCTGGTAACCATCTCTCCTTTTCCCACTGCGTTTTCTACCCTATCAACGATATAAATCATCATTTGAGCCCTTTTTAATTTGTCATATGCAAACGCTTTGAATTGGTCGAGTCAAAAATTATGTCGTTTGTTAAAGACTTAAACCTTTTCATTACCTTATACGCAAAGTTCTGCTGGTTTGCATGATTATCGTGATGGTGGCTTAGCGATTCATGTCTTTTCTGAGTTTCGCCAGTAAGGTTTGGCTTCTGCTTAAACTTAAGACATCATCTCCAGTGCAACCGACGGGGACCGAGCCATAATTTCTTGAATACTAACAAAAGCATCTGAATTATTTGAGCTCTGCCATACCCTCAATAATCGACCGATTTCCTTTATAGAACCAGTAGAGGCCAACAGTAAACAATGGATATGGTAAAATGAATTCATATTTGAACCACGCCATTTAATGCATGAAAATTATTGTGATGATGACAATGTGTTATTTAGTAACAATCTGTTAGTAACAACAAAGAAATAATTGATAATTATATTCCATCAGATGGATACACTCAGGACAAGAATGATCTGATCAACTATTTAACTAATGCGTCACCGGTCACTTCGCCCCCTGTAACAGCAGGCATGTATATATTTTTTTCTTTCTTCCTATTTCTCATCAAATTCTTGATTATTCTACATGAGGTGTCTGTGTCGACAAGTAGGCAAAATCTTTGTTTTTATCTGCTGTCTTGTGCTTCTCTCCCTCTCTATATCTGCGGTGTTTCCGACCTGAGAGAAAATTAGTTTTTCTGTAACTCTACCATCGTTTGTATCATCATTTAAGCTATATCTTGGTGACACTGTACATAATGTACTCGCATTTTCTCGATTATTTGTACATGTGGCTTACAAACACGTGTCACACTAGTTAAAGAACAGCGTGAAAGTTTACTTAACCACGTACAAATGCAATGCCTAAACCCTTACAAAATAACCCCGTGTTTTAACAACTCTAAAAAAATCGTGAGAAAGGGAGAAAATGATAACCCGCATTTCCCCCTGTTCCCGTAATGTTCTTAACTCTTTCAAATAAAAGTCCAATCATTTGAGTCACATTTCAGATTTCATCTGCAAATGCTTTAATTGGAACAGGTCTAAAGTTTTGTAGTTGGGTACAGAGTTTAAGATGTAAGGCTAACAAAACAAATCTTTAACAATTTAACAGCGTTGCAGATCGTATCCTACTCAATTGATATGACTACCGGCCACAATTCTGACATGAGCCATGCTCTGTGAAAAGGGGGCCTAATGCATCTGCGAAAAATATCGATCCAGGTCAGCCTGTGCAGTCTGCGCATGCAGACTTGGGCCCAAACTTTTCCCCATGGGTCAATTTTCTGCTTATCAAAGGACCAATGTACTTCATTAATCAGTCTGTTGTTATACAAAATCGATTTAATGAATCCACAATTATACAACGACAACGACTTGCTTGGTATCATGGATCACGCAGATGCATTAAGCCACCTTTTGCCAGAGTGGTATGTATATAAGGCCCCCGTTTGCCACATATATATATGCCACGCTCTGGCAAACGGGGGCTTAATGCATCTCCGTGATGCATGATACTAAGTAAGTCATCACAAAAATATGGATCCATAAAATCTATTTTGTTTGATAATCGAATGAATCATGACGTAATCTTGTCCTTTGACATACAGAAAATTGAAAAATAGCCAAGTGTCGGCTCAGGTCAGCATGCGCGGACTGCGCAGGTGAACCTGGGTCGATACTTTTTGTAGATGCATTAAGCCCCCTTTTCACAGAGCGTGGCTCATTTGTATATCAAGCTAATACTTAATATCGGCAGTCCGTTAGAGTTATCTCTCTTTTAGCACTCTTCTGCATATTTGGTAAGAAAATTAACAAGTCTTGCAAGAGAGAAAAAATAGGTCAGATACGATGGCGGCAACGTAGACAAAATATTAACGAGAATAACAAGTGAGAAATAAACTTTTGAATATACTTATGAGGCACTGCATCGCAATGAAATCTGCCCCCATTAATAAAGATAGTTGCATTTGATTGTATCCCGTGTATGTTGCCACTGTTAACGCATCGTCCCGGTAATGGGCTAAACGCGCCTTTAACTTGAAGAGTTTCACTCATGAAAACATAAAGTATTGTTAAACTTACAGTTTACATGTTAGTACGGATTTTACGAGATATCAATTTCCAGAATGTGTACATTATGTCCCTCATTGCGAGATATTACTGTCCGGATAGTTTACATGTTTAACAGCAACATATAACCTGTAGACGACCACATTTCAGAATATAAATTTTCTATTACATGCGCCGTTTTGCCCTACAAAATTACATAATTTATTCCAAAGTATTTTACTACGAAGTATTAATTTCCAAAAATCGGATCTAATTTTTTCTCCAGCAAAGTTACCTATTGACGGTGGATGGACACAATGGAGCACCTGGGGATCATGTGACAAGTCATGTGATATTGGTGCTCGATACAGAACACGTGCATGTACACAACCTTTACCACAATATGGCGGCGCTATTTGTGACGGAAACAATCAGGAACTCGAAATTTGTAACGCATTTGCTTGTCCCTAGCTACTAAATTGAATATTCGTGCATGTTTTATTGATGTTTTGTCAAAACTTATTTATACTGTTTGTTGTAACGTCTATGAATAAATATTTCTGAATTATCAAGCTATTTGTTGATATAATAATTTTGACATTTTACGAAGAGAGAGAGAGAGAGAGCCAAAGGATTCTTTTACGAAGAAAACAGATTCGGTTTAATATTGTTTTCCATCGGTTACTGGAGAAAAGATGTGCATTCTTCGGTTGACACATGAGCCATGCTCTGACAAAAGTGGGATTTATGTATCTCTTTGATGTATTATGCCAAGCAAGTCATTACATAATTAGGGATCCAGAGAATGTAATTTGTCTTACAACCGATTTAATCATGCGGTAGACCAGTCCTTTGACGTGCAGGAAATTCACCCACGGCAAAAGTTTCAACTCGATACTTTATGCAAATGCAGTAAACCCCCTTTTTATAGACCATGCCTCAAAAATACATTGCATTACATTTTTGCTCTACACGATACACAATTTTAAACTTAATTAAATTAAAAGCATATGTGGAAAAAGAATAAAACAAGTGACGGAACTTGTTTTAGGAATGGAAGAATTTTTTTTAGGAAAAAAAAAAAAAAACAAGAGGGCCATGATGACCCTGGATCGCTCATCCGAGTCAATAGGCGAAATTTCACTTCAGGGTCATAATTGAAAGTACTACATGCCAAATAAATATTATTTAAGGCCCAATTTCAAACTCATCCAATATTTTATCAAGACAAACATTCTGACCAATTTTCAAGTCAATTGAGCAAGACATGTGGCCTCAAGAGTGACCACAAGGTATTTCTTTAATTTGACAGGTGACCCAATTTTAAACTCATCCTAGATTTTTTCAAGAGATTTTATGAAGACAAGCATTCTGAAAAATCTTCAAGTCAATTGAGCAAAAAATATGGCCTCTAGAGTGCCCACAAGGTATTTCTTTAATTTGACCTAGTGACCTAGTTTATAATCCCAGTTGATCCAAATTCGGACTCATCTGAGATGTTATCAAGATAAACATTCTGACCAATTTTCAAGTCAATTAAGCAAGAAATGTAGCATCTAGAGTGCCCTCAAAGTATTTCTTTAATTTGACCTAGTGACCTAGATTATGACCTCAGGTGACCCAATTTTGAACTCATCCTAGGCTTCATCAAGACAAATATTTTAATTAATTTTCAAATCAATTGAACAATAAATGTGGCCTCTAGAGTGCACACAATGTATTTCTTTAATTTGACCTAGTGACCTAATTTAAGACCCCAAATGACCCAAATTCGAACTCATGTGAGATTTTATCAAGACAAACATTCTGACCAAATTTCAGGTCATTTGAGCAATAAATGTGGCCTCTAGAGTGCCCACAAGGTATTACTTTAATTTGACCTAGTGACCTAGTTTATGACCCCAGGTGACCCAATTTCGAACTGACTGAACACGTTGTGCTCAGGTGGGCTAACAAACTTAAAACAGGTTCACTACATACCAAATAACAAAGCTCTATGCCTTCCAGGTTTAGAAAAGAAGAATTTTAAAATTTTCCTTCTTTGTTCCTTTGTTCGAACTTGTGACCCCTGGGGCAGGGCCAGTTTTGACCCCAGCGGCACCATTTGAACAAATATGGTAGAGGTCCACTAGGAGATGCTAGATGCCATATATGAAAGCTCTACGCCTTCCAGTTTCAGAGAAGAAGAATTTTAAAGTTTTCCTTCTTTGTTCCTATGTTCGAACTTGTGACCCCCGGGGCGGGGCCAGTTTTGACTCCAGGGGCATCATATGAAGAAACTTGGTAGAGGTCTACTAGGAGATGCTACATACCAAATATGAAAGCTCTACGCCTTCCAGTTTCAGAGAAGAAGAATTTTTTAAGTTTTCCTTCTTTGTTCCTATGTTCGAACTTATGACCCCCAGGGCGGTGCCAGTTTTGACTCAAGGGGCATCATATGAACAAACTTAGAAGAGGTCCACTAGGAGATGCTGGATGCCAAATACCAAAGCTCCACGCCTACCAGTTTCAGAGAAGAAGAATTTTAAACTTTTCCGTCTTTGTTCCTATGTTCGAACTTGTGACCCCCGAGGCGGGTCCAGTTTTGACCCCAGGGGCATCATATGAACAAACTTGGTAGAGGTCCACTAGGAGATGCTACATACCAAATATCAAAGCTCTACGACTTCTAGAATCAGAAAAGAAGATTTTCAAAGATTCTGCTATTTTTTTCCTTTTTCGTTGCCATGGCAACCAGAGTTATGTGTGGAATTCAATCTCTTGAACAACTATGGTAGAGCTTCACCCAAGGAACATCCCTGCCAAGTTTCATCAAGATTGGCCCAGCGGTTTAGGAGGAGAAGATGTTTAAAGGAATTGTGGACAGACGGACAGACAGACTGACGGACGGACAGACGGACGCCGGACAATGACCGATCACAATACCTCACCTTAGCGCTTCGTGCTCAGGTGAGCTAAAAAAACTGGTTACCAGCATCTTCTTCTCTTCGCATACTGTCTCAAGCAGTTGCACGATCTTTACAACACAGGTTAGTTTTGAATAAATAATGGTTTCAAAAACTAGTACGGATCAGGTCTTGCAATGATAACGATTAAGTCCCTTTTATCTTGTAATGATACCGACTAAGTCACTTGTATCTTGAAATGATAACGACTAAGTCCCCTTTAAGTTAAATATTTCACAACTTGATAGCACGTTAGGTCAAATAACAGTAAACAATATTTCTTTCTTTTATTTCTTGCCCAGAAATTATTACTTAGAAAGGGTTGAAAATGGTAAGGTAAGCTGGTAACCAGCTTTTTCTCCCTTTTTCACACATTTTTTTTTCAAAAGCATTTATACCTAGTGTCCTGAAACACGGTATTGTGTGATTATGAATTAAGTGTAAATTCATTCTCGATCTAAAGTTATGAAATAGTACCAAACCAATCATATGATTTGATAATGAATTGTTATAACATTTTTAAGGTAAATCAGTGTTGTGGAATTATCTCGTATTATATTTAAAGTAATATATTACTTGTTGAGAGAAGCTCTATAAACAAAAGGTTTAATGCATTTTCAACAAGCCTTATGCAATGCCAGTCGTCGCATGACAGGGACCCGTTTTGTCTGAAAACGTATTAATTCATAAGAAAGAATGCTCCTTTTATATGCAGAACAATTACCAATAGCAATCCGTGGAGGGTGATCTTGTTGGATTCCTTTTGCAGATGCATTAACCAACGTTTTCATGTCGCATGACTCATAATGTATTACTCCTTTTCAGATCTGACCAGACTACGAGATTCCCAAAAAGGTATGAAATTTCACTTAGCACCAAGGAATTTCAAAATAATATCCAGAAATGTGTTAAAACATTTTGAATGATATGATTTTTTATATATAACTTTATCTAAAAATACTTTGATATCAAACAGTAAAACCGATAAAAAATCAGTCGGCAGTTCAATTAGGACTGAATAATAATAATACAAAGTGTCTGTTCATCTTTAACACTAGTTTTTAACTTCCCCGGATATTTTCAAATCATACTTGCATATCTTATCTTTAGCCACTAATAAAACCCTGTATAACAACATAGATCATATTTTCATTTCCAGTTCTGTTTAAACAAGGTCAGTTTCAAGCCACTCTAAAATTCCTGAATGACACAGGTCAACCTAAAACTCTATATAGCAATTAACTGTATATATTCCCCTAAAAATCACATACGAAGTTACCTATCTGTGTGGATTGTAGTCATTCGGACGTTATCATGCAATCGACGTTTGTTCTGGCGGAATCGACGAGTAGCTATAAATAGTCTTCTATATGTTGCATTGTATAAAAAAAAAAATGTGTCCATTCTATTTTTAGCCACCCTGAAAACCCTCTATGAACAAGGTTACTCTATCTGTGTGGGCTGTGGTTATATAAACAGTGATCATGGACGTTGTCATTCAATCGATGTTTGTGCAAAGGGATCAGTAAGCATCTATGAAATGTATCTTACACAAGTTTGGGGATAAGCGTTATGTGACGTCGTATTTTTGTACGAAGCATTCTTAGAACACGTATTGGATCGTTCTTTGTATGAAAAGCATCGACAGATATATTTAACAACTGAATTAAAAGTTCTATCACAGCAAATTTTCGATCACAGACAAAGTCTGTGTTACATATGGTTTTAGTTCAGTTATACATGGTCCTTGAAACACATGTATAAGTGAGATTTTTCTGTGGAAAATTTAGTACAACATACCTCGCATGAAAGACATATATCTCACTTATCAATGTATTTCAAGGATATTATGTAACTTATCTAGAGCTAAGCAAGGCTGTACCAAGGAACACTGACATGTATAAAGCGGGCGGGGGGAGGGGGGCGGGGAGCAAAGTAAACTTTGTGTAGCATTCATTTTATTGAAACTATTCAAAATCTGACATACCGGTAAATCAGAGATAACCTACATTTATAAGAATATATTGAAAAGTTAACTTGATGTCATTGTTTATAGGTAATAGATGAAAATAAAGATGCTTACCTTCCAATTTCATGAGCCATGCTCTATTAAGGATATTATGTAACTTATCTAGAGCTAAGCAAGGCTGTACCAAGGAACACTGACATGTATAAAGCGGGGGGTGGGGTGGGGGGGGCGAAGTAAACTTTGAGTAGCATTCATTTTATTGAAACTATTCAAAATCTGACATACCGGTAATTCAGAGATACATTTATAAGAATATATTCAAAAGTCAACTTGATGTCATTGTTTATAGGTAATAGATGAAAATAAAGATGCTTACCTTCCAATTTCATGAGCCATGCTGTATGAAAAATTGGATTTAATGCAGCTGCAAAAAGTATCGATCCATGCTGACTTGGGCCGAAACTGTTTGCTGTTTGTAATTTTTCTGCCCGTTGGGTAATTCTGCCTTTAGATTTAGTTGGTTGTTAGACAAAATACTATTTATGGATCTATAATTATTTGACGACTTGCTTAGTATAATGCATAACGACGTTGCGTTAATCACCTTTTTCCAGAACTTGGCTCATTTAAAAATATTTGATTACAAAAGTGATCAACTTGACAGAATGATTAAAAAATGAAAGTCAATGCTCTTCAAAACTATTGTCAAATGGTTTTGAATTATTTGATGGACATTTAATTTGAGGAAGATTAGTTTATTTAATCAGATTAAAGTATGTTTATCTTAGGTTTTTTTACAAAAGAAAAAAAAATCTCCTGATGGTCTATTATGGTTACTTAGTATGCATAATGTCACACCTTCAAGGTGTTTTATGTATGTGTATCTACTGAGGCTAGTGGTCAACATATCTGAATAAAGAATCGAATTGAATTGATTTTTTTTTTTTTTTCCCTGTTAATTCAACTGTCAAAATCGATATCTATGGCGAAGTCAAGACTTGCTTAGTTTTTAGGCTGAAAAGGAAGCTTTATGTAAAAATGGAATTTTCATAGCGCATATGTTGCCTGTATGGAAGTTTCTCACTTTTATGACCTACAATTCATGCGATACAGTTATGTGATTCGAATATGCGCATTTCCCTGAACAGGGTCATCTTTCGTGACACTTTTATCTTACCTCACACTTACATTCTACATTAACTGTATGTCGTTTCGATTTTTACACTTGTCTCTTCCTTTATACTGACAATTTACGCAAAATATTACTTTATGCTTCTGAAACATTGTTTTGCTTCGTATTTATTTTACACTGACAGTCCACTTACTGTTGATTGTTTTCTTGTATTTGGCTTTTAGAGCTGTATCAGTGGAGTAAATGGACAAAGAGCACCTACTTATTATTGGCATGGGTGTTACGACGCCTCAGACAAAGAATGTGTAACGGTAAGTATAGGTCTAACAGCGTGTTAATCGCAGCATGTTAGTCAAATTTATGTTCCAATACAAAGATAAACGTCTATGGAAAATGGCAATTTTACTCATAGTAATCATCAACAATTGTAAACACTTTTCTGATCTTGAATTCCAAGATATGCCATCTGAAACGTGGGAATCATTTAGAATCGTGGTAACATAAAATAATAAAATAATGTATTTTGTTGGCAAAAGATACTTATATACTCACTTCCAAAAGAAACGCCCACAACAATTCAATCAAATAACTTAAAACCAAAACAGAACAATCAAAATTTCACCATTTCATTTGGTAGAAAATTCTTTAAATGTCAAATCTATTAAAATAAATTGAGTTTATTCATAGCGGTAATTCCATAATGTTCTCCCATCTGACACAAACGTAAAAAGTAAAATTTATTGTGATGCAGTTGTTGTGGGCGTTTATTTTGGCGTTCAGTATACATATAGTATATAAAATCAATTTGGTCAATGGACACAGGATCTGAAACAAGCTACAGGTGACAAACAAGAACCTAAATGAGCCGGTTGTACAAGTACTTCCTATTTTACGAAGCACTATGAAAAGAAAACGGATTGGCTTAGGGATTGAAAAAATCAGCACGGCTCCCAGCTAAATGACAACAAAACATCAACAGGGATTAATGATTATTGTAAAGTACATGTATATAATTAATTTACTACAGAGTTTTACACAATTGTGTCAGTGTATGTTTGCTTCCTTGGTAGTATCTTAGACTGTATCAGTTATCACTTCATATGTAGATTTATAATGATATAAATTTGTCTCTACAGAGAAAAGAACGTTTCACCTCAGTAATTCCTTTAATCCGTCGTTGAACTACATCACGACGAAATGTGACACTCCGCTCTGTAACGAGAGTACGTAGACATGAAGTTAGGTTTTTCCTTGTAACGGTTTACCTCAATAATCACTTCTCTACCTAAAACTTTACACTTTAGTTCAAACATTTTCAGAGCCATGCTCTGTGAAATGTGGCTTAATGCATCTGCAAAAAGTATCGACCCCGGCCAGCCTGCGCAGGCTGACCTGGGCCGAAACTTTTTGCTTTTGGTAAATTTTCTCCATGTAAAACAACCAGTGTGCCTCATGATTCTGTCGGTTGTTAGAAAAAAAATATTAAAATTATGGATCCATGGTGATGTTATGACTTGCCTCGTATCATAAATCACGGAGATGTATTAAGCCTCCTTTGGCCAGAGTAATTATCTTATATCCATGTTAAAAAGTATTTCAAATATAACGCTGACCACACCTGATAATAGTTTTTCAGAAATCTATGCAGTATTTCTATTGCATATTCTATGTCAACCCGGGTTTGCGCTTTAACATACCTTTATAAAAACTAATCGTCGACCTACTGATACAAATCTATTACTTCATCCCTTTTGCACACAATCCTGAGTTTTAACGACCCTTAAAATGAATGCTTTTGAAAATATTGTGGGAAAAGGAGTAAATGCTGGTAACCATCTCTCCTTTTCCCACTGCGTTTTCTACCCTATCAACGATATAAATCATCATTTGAGCCCTTTTTAATTTGTCATATGCAAACGCTTTGAATTGGTCGAGTCAAAAATTATGTCGTTTGTTAAAGACTTAAACCTTTTCATTACCTTATACGCAAAGTTCTGCTGGTTTGCATGATTATCGTGATGGTGGCTTAGCGATTCATGTCTTTTCTGAGTTTCGCCAGTAAGGTTTGGCTTCTGCTTAAACTTAAGACATCATCTCCAGTGCAACCGACGGGGACCGAGCCATAATTTCTTGAATACTAACAAAAGCATCTGCATGCATATATATATATATATATATTTTTTTTTTTTCTTTTTTTCCCCCTATTTCTCATCAAATTCTTGATTATTCTACATGAGGTGTCTGTGTCGACAAGTAGGCAAAATCTTTGTTTTTATCCGCTGTCTTATGCTTCTCTACCTCTCTATATCTGTGGTGTTTCCTACCTGAGAGAAAATTAGTTTTTCTGTAACTCTACCATCGTTTGTATCATCATTTAAGCTATATCTTGGTGACACTGTACATAATGTACTCGCATTTTCTCGATTATTTGTACATGTGGCTTACAAACACGTGTCACACTAGTTAAAGAACAGCGTGAAAGTTTACTTAACCACGTACAAATGCAATGCCTAAACCTTTACAAAATAACCCCGTGTTTTAACAACTCTAAAAAATCGTGAGAAAGGGAGAAAATGATAACCCGCATTTCCCCCTGTTCCCGTAATGTTCTTAACTCTTTCAAAGAAAAGTCCAATCATTTTGAGTCACATTTCAGATTTCATCTGCAAATGCTTTAATTGGAACAGGTCTAAAGTTTTGTAGTTGGGTAAAGAGTTTAAGACGTAAGGCTAACAAAACAAATCTTTAACAATTTAACAGCGTTGCAGATCGTATCCTACTCAAACGATATGACTACCGGCCACAATTCTGACATGAGCCATGCTCTGTGAAAAGGGGGCTTAATGCATCTGCGAAAAGTATCGACCCAGGTCAGCCTGTGCAGTCTGCGCATGCAGATCTTGGCCCAAACTTTTCCCCATTGGTCAATTTTCTGCTTATCAAAGGACCAATTTACTTCATGAATCAGTCGGTTGTTATACAAAATGGATTTAATGAATCCACAATTATACAACGACTTGCTTGGTATCATGGATCACGCAGATGCATTAAGCCACCTTTTGCCAGAGCGGTATATATATAAAGTCACAAGGATATGTAGATAAGACACAAAGGCATATTGATGTGACACAATGATGTGTAGATGAGACACAAGGATATGTAGATGAGACACAAAATATGTAGATAAGAAACAAATATGTGTAGATAAGACACAACGATAAGTAGATAAGATTAAAAAAAATGTAGATAAGACACAAATGTACGTAGGTGTGACACAAGGATGTGGATGAGACAAAAGGATATGTTGATGAGACACAAAGATGTGTGGATGAGACACAAGAATATGTTTGTTTGAATCAGAGTTTAATGCCACTTTAACAGCTTAGGTCGTAACACGGCGGTCAGTGCACATATGCATGTGTTTCCTGGCTTTCTCACACCAGTACTGACACAACTTTCTTTCCAAGTCACTGACTGCTTTTCCCTTATGAATCAGAATTGAGAGGCAAAAAGTCACCGAAAAGAAATTTGCCTCAACCAGGTATCCAACCTGCAACCATCAGGTCACGAGTCAGATACGCTAACCACTGAGCTACCTGGGCAGGCACAAGGATATGTGGATGAGACACAAGGATATGTATATGATTGACAAAGATATGTAGATGAGACACAAGGATGTGTCGATGAGACACAAAATATGCGGATAAGAAACAAACATGTGTACACAAGACGCAAGATATGTAGATAAGATGCAATGATATATACATGTAGACAAGACACAAGGATATGTGGATGAGACAAAGGCTATGTGGATGGGACACAATAATATTTGAATGAGACACAACACCATGTGAATGAGACCCAAGGATATTTTTGATGAGTCAGACGGCTATGTGGATGAGAAACAAGGCTATGAGGATGAAACACAAGGATATGTGGATGAGTCACAAGGATATGTGGAACAGTCACAAGGATATGTGGATGAGAAACAAGGATATGTAGATGAGACTCAAGGCTATGTGGATGAGACAAAAGGATATGTGGATGAGACACAAGGATATGTGGATGAAACACAAGGCTATGTGGATGAGACACAAGGATATGTAGATGAGTCACATGGATATGTAGATAAGACACAAGGATATGTGGATGAGTCACAAGGATATGTGGATGAGAAACAAGGCTATGTGGATGAGAAACAAGGCTATGTGAGTGAAACATTAGGATATGTGGATGAAACACTAGGATATGTGGATGAGACCCAAGGATATGTGGATGAAACAAGGATATGTGGATGAGACACAAGGATATGTGGATGAGAAACAAGGCTATGTGGATGAAACATAAGGATATGTGGCTAAGACACAAGGATGTGTAGATTAGACATAAGAAATTCTGAAAAGGACCATGGTAGGATCATTTCTGTGAAGTTTGATCAAAATTGGATAGGTAATTTCAGAAAAAAGATGTTTAAAATTAAAGTTAACACACTGACGGACGCATGGACGCATGACGGACACAGGGCCATGACATAAGCTCGCTGGCCTTCGGCCAGCTGAGCTATACAAATTCCATAATTGAGCCACTAATGAATTTTCGTCTGCAAATGCTTATAATTTGGACAAGTTAAAAATTCATATAGGATGAAGTTAATAGACTGATATTGCAAAACATTTGTATATACACACAAAACATCTTTTTATGCTTTTAGAAAAAGAGCTCTTTTGAAACAAATATGCCCAAAAAATGGAGCAAAGACTGAAAATTCATGTTATCTTTATACGGACAGACAGCATTTGTAAGTTATAAAACATTATGAAGGATTAAGAACATTTAACAAAGAGTGTTAATACATGTAGATCACATTTGCACAGAAAACATTTTTATGCTTTTAGTAAAAGAACTTTTTACCATATAAAAGGGCAAAGAAGACATAGACTTAAAATTTCATGTTATTATTGTATGGAAAGAGAGCGTTTCATAGTTACAAAACACAATTTATTCCCCTGGATAAAGAACATTTAACAAAGACTAGTAATACATATAACAATCATATTTGCACAGACAACACTTTGTTGAGACAGAGAGAAAAAAAAACATGTTTCCTTCTCATTTACCATAAAATAAACAACCCTACGGAGGAAGTCTTTGATGACATTGTGGGAAAAGGAGTAAATGCTGGTTATCAGCATTTTCTCCTTTTTCGACAACGTTTCCACTCTTTTACCACTAAATCTAATAATTTTAATCACGTTCAACTTGTCTCTTGCAAATCTTTTCAATTTGGAGATTTCCAAACTGTTGTCATTTTTTAGAGAGTTACATTGAACACAGACTGATACAACATGACATTTAAATTTGGACACACAGAATTTTGTAATAAGATTGTTGACTTTCTTTGTACGGTGTTGACCTAATTTCAGTCAAAACGATATAAACGGTGACAAGGAATAAATCCACTTGCAAGAAATTCTGAAAAGGACCATGGTAGGATCATTTCTGTGAAGTTTGGTCAAAATTGGATAGGTAGTTTCAGAAAAAAAGATGTTTGAAATTAAAGTTAACACACTGACGGACGCATGGACGCAAGGATATGTAGATGAGTCACATGGATATGTAGATAAGACACAAGGATATGTGGATGAGTCACAAGGATATGTGGATGAGAAACAAGGCTATGTGGATGAGAAACAAGGCTATGTGAGTGAAACATTAGGATATGTGGATGAAACACAAGGATATGTGGATGAGACCCAAGGATATGTGGATGAAACAAGGCTATGTGGATGAGTCACAAGGATATGTGGATGAGACACAAGGATATGTGGATTAGAAACAAGGCTATGTGGATGAAACATAAGGATATGTGGCTAAGACACAAGGATGTGTAGATTAGACATAAGAAATTCTGAAAAGGACCATGGTAGGATCATTTCTGTGAAGTTTGATCAAAATTGGATAGGTAATTTCAGAAAAAAGATGTTTAAAATTGAAGTTAACACACTGACGGACGCATGGACGCATGACGGACACAGGGCCATGACATAAGCTCGCTGGCCTTCGGCCAGCTGGGCTATACAAATTCCATAATTGAGCCACTAATGAATTTTCGTCTGCAAATGCTTATAATTTGGACAAGTTAAAAATTCATATAGGATGAAGTTAATAGACTGATATTGCAAAACATTTGTATATACACACAAAACATCTTTTTATGCTTTTAGAAAAAGAGCTCTTTTGAAACAAATATGCCCAAAAAATGGAGCAAAGACTGAAAATTCATGTTATCTTTATACGGACAGACAGCATTTGTAAGTTATAAAACATTATGAAGGATTAAGAACATTTAACAAAGAGTGTTAATACATGCAGATCACATTTGCACAGAAAACATTTTTATGCTTTTAGTAAAAGAACTTTTTACCACATAAAAGGGCAAAGAAGACATAGACTTAAAATTTCATGTTATTATTGTATGGAAAGAGAGCGTTTCATAGTTACAAAACACAATTTATTCCCCTGGATAAAGAACATTTAACAAAGACTAGTAATACATATAACAATCATATTTGCACAGACAACACTTTGTTGAGACAGAGAGAAAAAAAAACATGTTTCCTTCTCATTTACCATAAAATAAACAACCCTACGGAGGAAGTCTTTGATGACATTGTGAGAAAAGGAGTAAATGCTGGTTATCAGCATTTTCTCCTTTTTCGACAACGTTTCCACTCTTTTACCACTAAATCTAATAATTTTAATCATGTTCAACTTGTCTCTTGCAAATCTTTTCAATTTGGAGATTTCCAAACTGTTGTCATTTTTTAGAGAGTAACATTGAACACAGACTGATACAACATGACATTTAAATCTGGACACACGGAATTTTGTAATAAGATTGTTGACTTTCTTTGTACGGTGTTGACCTATTTTCAGTCAAAACAATATAAACGGTGACAAGGAATAAATCCACTTGCAATGACTATCATTAATCCTCAAAATGAAACTAGCGGCCCGCTTGATATCAACTTTTTCTGTTCTTAACAGTGCAAGATCGATATTGTAACAATAATTATACTTAGTTCGGAAGTCGAGCCTTACCAGAGTAGGGTTCGCGAAATATGCAGACGTTTCACCTAAATCTTGTCAACCGATACAAAATTTTAAACTAACATTAGAAAATGAAACGAAATGCTATTGAACTAAATGTAAGTCTATGCATCAACTGTTTGCTTAACTCGATACCAGGTTTTTTGACTAACATTAGAAAATGAAAAAACATGGTTATAATTATTATAAATGCAATTCTATATATCAATGAACAAAATGTCATGCAAATATAACAAGTGTATGTGTATTTATCACAGCTGTGGAGATCATATGGAACTGCACTACAATTAACCCAATACTGTTTATTCTATTTTTAGACATACATCGAGCAAAATTAGGAGTCACAATGAAGAAATATTTGGTTGATTGATTGATCAAATGGTATTTTGCACCTCTTTCAACATTACTCCAGTCATATCACAGCGATAGCTTACTTATTCACGTGTGTCCTGGGTTTCACCAAGCAAGAGATCTGAATTACTTTGCCCCAAGGTACTCCCGTGAAAAAGCCAGCCCCTTAAATAACGATTGAACCCATGGATTCAAGGTCTTTATACTACTCCTTCATCACTGAGCCACTAAAGACCCCTCCGGAATATTTGGGTTGGATTAATATTTCTTCTACAATGAAAAACAATGAGGAAAAGAATGTTTTCTTGAAACAACATAATGCTCCTTTTTCCGCATTTTTTTTTCAAAATCTGAGAACTTCGCACAGTAATGGTTCAATTAACATTATTAATGAATAATTTATAATAGTCCAATTTCATTTCTTCACTTGTCATTTCTCCGCCTGCGCGTTCTGAAAAAAAAAAAAAAATATATATATATATATATATATATATACACACACGCGTACAATAACATTTCTTAATTGTTGAATACTTATTCGAGTGAGGCTCTGGGAAAAGAGGTTTAACGCATCTCCATGATTCCTTATACTTAGTTTAAGGCATCAAGGAGATGCGTTAAACCCCTTTTCCCGGAGCCGGAGATGGTAAAAATTACTATTCAAATATTCTAAAAACGGTTGAATATTCGAATATAAAGTTCATATCCAAATATTCTTTTTCAAATGTACTCTTACGTGCTTATAACATGTCCGTTTAAAAAAAAAACTAATGGCACGATAAGTTCCCGCCACTGGCACTGAACTGTGTATTTGTCAATGTGTTGATTATACAAGACGAATGATTTTTTTAACACCCCTTGAATTACATGAAACCTTACAATGTGTATCCATTCATCGTCTGCCATCAAAGTTATCACTGTACCATTTTGATCGCTTGTTTTGGCACCTTTTAATTGCCGACGTACATGTAATTTTGCAGATGTTAAATTGCGAGTGTCTATTATTGTTGTTATGTTATCATACGAAAATTTACTACTGCAACAAAACATGTTGCAGTTTAACTACTTTATTTACTTTCAATCCTAGAATGAAACCGCATGACTTCTTCATTTCGGGTATATTAAGTGGAATATTAAAGACACATACGACGGCCACACTTGCTCTCGTAAGATGTAAGAAAGAAAAGTTGTCGTCAGGCATGACATTAAATATGTAGAGGCATTTGACCGATTTTGCATTCATTGAGGCCCTTGTCTATGTGAAGGTTAAAAAAAGTAGCAGGTGAAGTTGTTCCGAGACGACAGTATGATTTCATACTGTCTTATCAACGTCTGGCTATAAGTTTACCAGTGAACAGGCATTCATGTTTCGGAAAATGAAACTAAATTGTAGAATTCTTGAAACAAATTTCTGAATATATTCGAATATCAAATATGAATATTTGAATACTTGTTTTTTGTATTTATCCCATTCCTACATTATACCAAATAAAATATGTCTTCTTTGTCTATCAACAGATAGGACCATGAGGTAAAATCGTCCTTGAACACAAAAAGTTAACAAATAGCAAGAAGTTTCGACCTATGTCAGCCTGCGAAGACTGCTCAGGGGGACATAGGTCATACTTTTTGCAGATGCATTAAACCCCATTTCCACAGAGCATGGCTCATTTATTTTGAATGATTTTTTTTTTTTTTCAAATTCACAAATCTGCACGATCGCTTGTCCTCCGAATCACAACATTGTTGTGAATGGGAAAATCTTCAGGGGACATCCGGTTGAATTTCAGGGGACTGTAAATCGAGCGAATAGGAATGCGAGTTTTACGGTTGAACTAGGATTTTTTTTTCTGTTTCAGGGTCAAATATAAAAAATTGGAGAATATCATGCATTCCTATTTCATTTTCCTATAAATACTAGGCTCATTCGAAGCCAGATTCCGAAAGATACAGCTGAAATGAACTTTTTCCCGGAGCAAGGGTCATCGAAAGCACGTCATTTTGATGGCATGGAAACAAGTTGGATTCACGTTCTTGGAATCGCCCTGTGGAAATGGTTCTATCCATCGACGTATATTTGAAGACCTGTCCGTTTATTGTAATTTACAATCAGAACTATATTCTGTTACTGTTCTTCTTCCGAGAAAATCAGTTTTTCAGTGAAAAATTCTCACTGAGGGAATCGGTGGTATTTAAAAGTATAGGTTGTGATTTAGGAGATTAAGTAACACAGTACCAGTAATCAAAACACTGTCGTTCACGATCTAATTTTATTCGTATCCTTATTTAGGTATTGGATTTTTATATCAGTTTTTTTTTTTTTTGGCTGCTATTTTAAGCAATCATACACCTATGGATTCCTGGCCTACCTTGCATTCAAATTGAGGGTATGTTTGTGCTGCTGAAATGACACGTAGGTAGGATAGAAAACATTGTAACATCTAATGTGGCTTTAGGAATGCAGTGCAGACACCATAACAGCACTGAGATACTATTTTTGAACATTCATTATATTCCTGTAAATTTCACAGTTCAAAAACGTGCGTTGCACGCGGTTAAAGTATCACACACGATAGAGAGAGAGAAAAAAAAAACATATCTACTCAGTATTAAATACGGTCCAAACTAAGGTATGATGAGGACGGATTAGGTACATGTAGATGTGCAATTTGATTGGTCAAAATGTTACGCTACAATATTATCCGCCATTCATACATAAACGAAATCATTAACCATTTAAGCAGGCTTTTTTTTTTTTTTTTTTTGTTAACCGTATTAAAAAATGCAGTATTTTGTCGTTGAAAGTTGTAGATACATGTATATAATAAAAGGACTATCAGGTGGTAGTAACTCCCTGGTACATGTATCTACTTCTCGCTGCGTAAGAAAATTCTGACATCTCGCTCAACATTTGGCACTGAACTGTGTATTTGTCAATGTGTTGATTATACGCGTGGTCACGCGTGATATCAAATTATCTCAAGCTGCTTGAATCAAATACAAGCATATGGAAAGTACAACATAATATTCCGTATGTATTTGCATATTTTCAGATGCCCCAAAGAAAGAGATTCGAGTGCAACTTTTGCACTAAATTATACTGCCAGACGGAAAACTGAGTTTCCATATCCACTACCCATGCGTCGGTACTATTACACGAAGTGTCTTTATTGCGCTAAGCAGTTTGCTACTAGATACGGCAAAATGCGCCATGAAAGCCTGGTACACATAGCCAAGAAAGATTTCAGCTGTGGTCTTGTGGTAAAGCCCTCGGAGCTAAAAATGAGTTGAGGGGACACCTACTGTCAACCCATATGGTAGTCACTATTGTACTGTGCAAACGTTCCAACCGGCTACTTAGTATTTGTTATTTTTCTTCAATATCTTAAGCAATCATAAAATTCGGATTTTTTTTCCTGAATTTCACAGAAGACACTTTGATCCCGTTTCTACATGTAATACCGGATTAAAGTCACTGTTGCAACAAGGCTTTTCGGAACCTGGTTTTTATGGTGACTTGCTGAAAAAAAATCGAAAAATTCGAGAAAATCGTAGGGAAAACAGTATTTTCTGATCGATTTCAGAAAATTACCAATCAATACAAACGCATAGGCTATAATGTAGATGTAGTGAGACAGTCTGCATGCTTGATGGTAAACCAAATCAGGGTTAACAACTTTGCTGTCCTCTTTAAATGCACGCCGGTGGGTTGCTACTTATAGCCTCTACATAAAGCTAAACATTTACTTGGTCGGAGCTGGACACTTGTCTTGTTTTTTGGCCCACCGCAGTTCAACTATATTTAGTTAAATGTCAAACATGACAGCCACATTTGCCCGTGTTTGGACGCAAACGGAAGTGCAAAACTACTAAATCATCTTACGAAAATAGTAAAAGAGTGTTTGTGGCCTATCACACAATTTTCGACTAGAATACTGAAAACATAAGAAACGTACAGGTGTTTGGCCTGAAGAGGTTTGAAATGCCTTTCCATGCAATTCACGATGTACGAGTGTTTTAAATGATCTGAAATGAAAAGGGATTACTACTGCTGTACTACTTCGTCTCCTCAATCGCAACCTATCCCTTTAATCAACACCGATTCCCTCAATCACAAATTCCGTTAAAAATCTCATTTTTTTTTCTTTTTTGGAAGATGAACAGTAACAAAATATAATTTTGGTCGTAAATTACAACAAAGTGAGAGACCTATAAATATACGCTGATGAATGGAAACATTTGCACTGGGAGTCATCAAGAACGTGAATCCAAATTGTTCGCATGCTCTCAAAATGGCATACCTTCGATCACCCTTGCTCTGGGAAAAAATGTATTTCTGTTGTATCATCTTGCTTCGAATGGGCCGTATACGTATAGGAAAATGAATAAAGGGTTGTATGACATTCTCCGACTTTTTTTATATATGATCCTGCATCAGCCCGATTTACTGTCCCCTGAAGTTTAACCGGAAGTCCCCGGAAGATTTTTCGATTCACAACACAGTGTTGTGATTTAAGCGACCATGACCTGTCGTTCTTCAAATACAGGAATACTACAATATCTTAACCTTAACCCTTTACCATACAAACCCTCGTTTTAGCGACCATTGAAAACATTGTGGGAACAGAAGAAAATAATATTAATCAGCATATTCTTTTCTCATAATGTGTTTTAACATATCAAAGAAAAATCGCATCATTTGAACAACATTTATGTTGTCTGCTAATGTTGTCAATTTGGAACAGACAAAAATTTTGGTAGTGCTGAATAGTAAAGAAGTCTATGTAGATGAGACACAAAGATATGTTTGTAGATAAGACTTAATGATATGTAGATGTTTAAAAAAATGTATTTCTGTTGTATCATCTTGCTTCGAATGGGCCGTATACGTATAGGAAAATGAATAAAGGGTTGCATGACATTCTCCGACTTTTTTTATATATGATCCTGCATCAGCCCGATTTACTGTCCCCTGAAGTTTAACCGGAAGTCCCCGGAAGATTTTTCGATTCACAACACAGTGTTGTGATTTAAGCGACCATGACCTGTCGTTCTTCAAATACAGGAACACTACAATATCTTAACCTTAACCCTTTACCATACAAACCCTCGTTTTAGCGACCATTGAAAACATTGTGGGAACAGAAGAAAATAATATTAATCAGCATATTCTTTTCTCATAATGTGTTGTAACATATCAAAGAAAAATCGCATCATTTGAACAACATTTATGTTGTCTGCTAATGTTGTCAATTTGGAACAGACAAAAATTTTGGTAGTGCTGAATAGTAAAGAAGTCTATGTAGATGAGACACAAAGATATGTTTGTAGATAAGACTTAATGATATGTAGATGTTTAAAAAAATGTAGATAGACACAAGGATATGTAGATAAGACACAAAGGCATATTGATGTGACACAATGATGTGTAGATGAGACACAAGCATATGTAGATGAGGCACAAAATATGTAGATAAGAAACAAATATGTGTAGATAAGACACAACGATATGTAGATAAGATTAAAAAATATGTAGATAAGACATAAATGTACGTAGGTGTGACACAAGGATGTGGATGAGACAAAGGATATGTTGATGAGACACAAAGATGTGTGGATGAGACACAAGAATATGTTTGTTTGTATCAGAGTTTAATGCCACTTTAACAGCTTAGGTCATATCACGACGGTCAGTGTACCTATGCATGTGTTTCCTGGCTTTCTCACACCAGTACTGGCACAACTTTCTTTCCAAGTCACTGACTACTTTTCCCTTATGAATCAGAAGTGAGAGGCAAAAAGTCACCGAAAAGAAATTTGACTCAACCAGGTATCCAACCTGCAACCATCAGGTCACGAGTCAGATACGCTAACCACTGAGCTACCTGAGCAGGCACAAGGATATGTGGATGAGACACAAGGATATTTGGATGAGTGACAAAGATATGTAGATGAGACACAAGGATATGTGGATGAGTGACAAAGATATGTAGATGAGACACAAGGATATGTGGATGAGTGACAAAGATATGTAGATGAGTGACAAAGATATGTAGATGAGACACAAGGATATGTGGATGAGTGACAAAGATATGTAGATGAGACACAAGGATATGTGGATGAGTGACAAAGATATGTAGATGAGTGACAAAGATATGTAGATGAGAGACTAAGATATGTAGATGAGTGACAAAGATATGTAGATGAGTGACAAAGATATGTTGATGAGAGACTAAGATATGTAGATGAGACACAAGGATATGTGGATGAGTGACAAAGATATGTAGATGAGACACGAAGATATGTAGATGAGACACAAGGATATGTGGATGAGACACAAAATATGCAGATAAGAAACAAATATGTGTACACAAGACACAAGATATGTAGATAAGATGCAATAATATGTACATCTAGATAATACACAAGGATATGTGGATGAGACAAAGGCTGTGTGGATGGGACACAATAATATTTGGCTATGTGGATGAGACACAAGGCTATGTGCATGAGTCACAAGGATATGTGGATGAGACACAAGGATATGTAGATGAGACACAAGACTATGTGGATGAGACACAAGGATATGTAGATGAGACACAAAGATATGTGGATGGGTCTGAAGGATATGTAGATGAGACACAAGGATATGTGGATGAAACACAAGGATATGTGGATGAGACAAAGGCTGTGTGGATGGGACACAATAATATTTGAATAAGACACAAGGATATGTGGATGAGTCACAAGGATATGTGGACGAAACACAAGGATATGTGGAAGAGTCACAAAGATATGTGGATGAGAAACAAGGATATGTAGATTAGACACAATGCTATGTGGATGAGACACAAGGATATGTGGATGGGACACAATAATATTTGAATGAGGCAAGGATATGTGGATGAGTCACAAGGATATGTGGATGAGACACAAAGATATGTGGATGAGAAACAAGGCTAGGTGGATGAAACATAAGGATGGGTGGATGAAACACAAGGCTATGTGGATGAAACACAAGGCTATGTGGATGAAACACAAAGATATGTGGATGAGACACAAGGATATTTGGATAAAACACAAGTCTATGTGGATGAGTCACAAGGATATGTGGATGAGACACAAGGATATGTGGATGAAAAACAAGGCTATGTGGATGAAACATAAGGATATGTGGATGAAACACAAGGATAAGTAAATAGACACAAGGATATCCTGATGAGACTCAATATGTGGATAACAGTCACACAAATATGTGAATGAAGATATGAGCGATGCTCTGGCAAGAGGGGGGGTTTATGAATCTCTGTGATGCATTATACGAATTAAATTTGCTGCAATGCTTTTGAAAGTCTGTCATTCAATTTGGTTTCTATCATGTGTTGCGTGGCTCCACCTTACTGAAACCAAATTCATGTACTAGTACATGTGTCGTCAACGTTATTACTTTTTCCTTTGGATATTCCAATGAAATTCTTCCTCAAATTGATAGCCCCTCCTTCTTTACCTTGTTGGCATTGTCATCATCTGCGAAAAACGTGGGTACCACTGAAAGCAGCCCATGAGGTAATTGTCTTATTGTGTAACAGTTTTTCAATACCAAAGCCCAATCTCTCTGTTGCCCTAAACTCATTTTGTTGCTTGCAAACCTGTATACTTCTAAGAAAATCTTTCAACAAAGAGTTAACATTACTTAAATTCCAAGAATTGACATTCTGTAGGACATTTGTGAAATTGACTTGTGAGAAAAAGTGATGTACATGTATATCAAAGAATGTTTAAGAAATGTTTGTGTATTAGCTATCAAATTCAATTGTAATGTGTCTGCAAAATGGTGGTAGCTTTACATTTATTTTACACTCACATGTGTAGACAATGCTAACTAATACCCAGAGTAGGGACAGCTATTACGAAACACCCTGTAGTTGAAAAGCATAGATATGTAGATGAGACATCCAGATTATAATTACCTTATTCTGTAAATCCTCTTGGCCTCTTGTCGTTCAGTTTCATCTATTTTTTTATCATCTAGAGCCATAAGTTTGGGTAGTTTACTGATCACATAATATCTGAAAAGAAAGAAAGGTAGTTAGTCCATTCCTGTCTAGGCAAGGTTTAGACATATGACCAACTGGACAAACTACTACAAAGAAGAAACTTAAATAGATAAATAAAAAAGGGTAAAAAAAGGAAAATGAATGCCTTCCATTCATTGGTCAGGCTGCTTGGTACAAAGGATCACAGAATGTGTAGTCTGATTTTGGGTCTAAATTAAAGATAAAGCAACATTTTTCTGCTGGCTAAAAATTTCAATTTCATTTATTTAGCAGTCTAAGGGTAAAGAACATGCAGCTTGTTACATGCAACTGCTTTTGTAATCAAAATATTGTAAAAAATAAATTTTTCAAACATGGATAGCAAAAGTCTATTTCTTCGGCAATTGGATAATCTCCTCAAACAATTTTACGGAATACAATTTGAAAAGATGTTCAAAGAAATTCGTTGACTGAATGGTCTATTAGGCCAATATCAATATTGTTCTGGTCATATCACTGTAACTGCTTACTTATTACAGCGAGTACTGATCAGTATTAGGCCAGGGTTATGTCTCTCGCCAAGGGACAGAGTTGAATAGGGGATTGAAAAACAATGGGCCAACTACCCACCCCTTTCAAAAAGTGGACCAATTTGAAATTCAAAGAGGACCATTTAAAACAAAATATCTTGAATTAGCAAAGAAAAGCACTCGTGTTGGGATTGCACCAGGCAAATTCAATTCAAGAACGATCATATGTTTGGAATGCAATTCTACAGCATTGATAAATGCCTCATAAATTTACGATACCTCATGTAATTACATTTGATTCTGTGATCTCAGGCTGCAAGACACGGCCACACTCCTCTTCTAATGACTGATTGATTGTATGTATTTAGCGTCATTTTTGACATTATTTCAGTTATGTCGTGGTGGCTAATGCACCTATCTATGCTTTCCTGGAGTTTCTTTTACCAGTACTACGCACAATATTCTTTTCAAGCCACTGGCTGCTTTCCCACATAGCCATCGCTGAAACAATGGTCCCTCCTCTTCTAATGTTGGTTGTCTGATAATTTTCATTTCATAAAAATCATTAAAGTATTTTCCTTGTGATTACATTGGGATTGTAGCTGCTGTTTTATACAATTTGGTCAGTATGTAGCTAAATCTGCTGTTAAATATCATTATAAATAATCAAAAGACCATTTCAAGAGTCTATGAGTGGAGGTTAGCAAATTGACATTGGTTTTGTCATGGGTTTTCGTGTTTTACATTGATCTACTTTCCGATCTCTTTATCTCTGAAAAAGTATTTTTGTATGATTTGATAAACATTCTGAAAAAAAGAAATCTTTGTAGTGATATGTGTCTGCTAGATAAACCACCATGTTCTGACTTGAAACAGAGTCCTTTTCTGAATCATCAACCGACTAGACCGGTAACTCTTGCAACCGGGAGTAAATCTAGATTTAACCCTATTACTTACAGAACAAAATACAAAATTCATCTCTGAATTGGTTTTCATCAACCATGGATGTATTTGAAGCATTTTTTTAATATACCTGCACACTTAAGTTACTTAGCGTGAGTTGTTCACAGAGCCCTATCTTCATTTGTGAGTATTTTATTTATGCCATTGCATTACGTATGGCACAAAACACGATCTTAGACAGTTTAGCTGAATAGCTGACACAGGTAACATTAAAAGGACATGATCGATAGTTTTATAGCGGACATTGTGCAGTGGCCAAATGATTCAATTAACATTACAAATATAGTACTCGGGCATTTTGGCTTTGCGGCACAAAGAAAAAGCATGCCTGTGATGTGGCCCACATTTTTTTTTTTCATTAGAGCCCATTGCTTTTAGGAGCATAATTTTACCAATCCAGCGCCCTAGATTCAACTGAGATTGTTTTTTTTTTCTTTGTTTTTTTTTGTCTTCTGTAAACAAATTTTACCATTTAAGCCATATCTAATTTGTCATCTGCATTTTTTAAAAAATATTTCAATCAGCCTTAAAATATATCCATCTTTTAAACGTGTAACTTTTAAGCTGCTAAATAGACAAAAATTTCCACTCAGTGGTAAACATCTACATATTGCGATTTCAAAATTGATTTCACCAAGGAAAAAATGCCATATCAGACAGTGCAGATAAAGACTAGACTGGATGTTCTGTGCAGTCTGGTCTTCATCTACACTGTCAGCATAAATGCCCAGAGTCACACTACGCAGCCTAAGGGTTAACAAGTAACTACCTATAATCCATGTACTGTTGTTTTGTTCCACTGTTAAAGTAACTGGGAGCAGCTTCATTGTTCATCATGGAGAGAATTTGAAGGTTTGGACATTTTTTGGCAAGTGTATCTATGAAGACACCTGCAGACATAAAACAGTTGAAAATTGTTCACTGATAATACAATACCAAAAATATTCTCTCCCCACCCCCACAAAAAAAAAAGACTAGATATTTTAACCATGTTCAGAATTTCACAAAACTGTAATTGTTCATACAAGAATGCTGTTTTATTTATTGGCTGATTGTATGGTGTGTAACGCCGTTTTCAACGTTATTTCAGTTATGTTGTGGAGGCCTATCCATGCTTTCCTGGAGCTCTTTTACCAGTACCACGCACAATATTCTTTCCAAGCAACTGGCTGCTTTCCCACGTAACTATCGTCGAAACAATGGTCAGCGCTGGTGCTGTTGTAGTAAAGTTATATAATTAAGCCTTTGCCACAAAATCTCCTGTTTCCACAACCTCTATAACTACTGCTTTTGAAAAAATTCTTGTTTACCAGCATTTTCTCCTGTTCCCATAATGTTTTCTGCCATTTCAAAAGCAAAACTCAACATACATGAACTAGATTAAATTTGTTGTCTGTGAAAGCTTTTGATGTGAACAAGAACAAGATCACTGCATAGGGTTGCCAACACTCAGTTGTGAGCGTTTTTTTGGTGAAAATTCCATGTCCAAATAGGGGTAAACTGAATCAAATATATGCTGCAGTTACCTGTCCTCCGGGTATGGTTACCCTTTTGGTAGTAAACAGACCACCCATGTTTAAAGTAAAAATCTTCAGTAATAAACTTTTGCATGATGAAAAAGACCCAGACAACAACCTGGCAAGAACACTACCTTGACGTTTTCTTTGAAAAACAGCCAAGCTATAAATGAGAAAATGCTTATTAGAAAAACATTTTCATTTGTCACGCTGTTTTCACATGTACAGATTCTGTAATAACATTTCACCATAATCAAAGTTACATCAATTGATTGATTGTATAGTAGTTAACACTGTTTTAACAGCTTAGGTCATTTTGCGATAGCCAGTGCACTTGCACATATATTTCCTGGCTTTTTCATACCAGTGCAGACACAACTTTCTTTCCAAGCCACTGACTGCTTTTCTCACATGCATCAGAGGTGAGAGTTGAAGGATTGCTGGAAAGAAAGTTTGCCACAACCGGGTATAGACCCCACAGCCACCGGGTCATGAGTCAGATACACTAACCACAGAGCTACCTGGCCAGGACAGTGTTGTATCAAGGTGTACTGACTGAGCCCTACAGAGAATTAATGTTACCCTATAATTCATGAAAGTAATCCTTTGATATTTTCACCTTTTAAAAACTTTGTTTTCCTTGCGTGGTGTTTAATGCTATTTTCAGCATTATTTCAGTCACATAGCTGCTTCTATTGAACCTGTCCATGCTTTCAAGTAGTTTCTTTTACCAGTACTTTGAACAATAATCTTTATAAGCCAAAGGCAGCTCACTCACAAATACATTGTTAAAACAATGCTCAATGTTTAGGGTCAATCCTAAAAAAAATTCTGGCAGACTAAGAACCTTCAACCTTTGGCTTTTAAGCCTTGTATGTTACACTTGGCTACAATGCTTGGTTTTAGACAAAGTAATTTAAACAAAAACCAAATCAACTTACTTAGATTATCAATTTTGTTATGGTTTACCCAGAGAGTATGCAAGGCAGGTAAGTCTGGTATTTTCACATGAGATCCAATCAAGTTGTGGTCCAGAACAAGGGTCTGTAGGTTAACATACTCTAACAGGAATTTCAGATCGCTGTAAATAGGTAGAAAGTTAATATACTCAAACATAAATTTCAGGACTGTAAACATAAGTCAACATACACTAGCAGGCATTTCAGATCTCTGTAAACACAGTTAACCCTTTACCACACAAATCACAAATTTTAACGATCCCCCCCCCCAAACAAAAAGCCTTTTGAAAACTTTGTGGGGAAAAAGAAAAAATGCTGGTAACCAATCTCCTTTTCCCACAATGTTTTCTACCCTTACCACATTAAATAACAATTTTTGAGTCACATTTATCACATGTATTTTGTCGTCTGCAAGTGCTTTGAATTTAAACCAGTCTAAAATTTTGTCTTCTGCTAACGAGTTAACATACTCTTGCAGGAATTTCAGATCCCTGTACACATAAAACATGCAGTCTAATCGTAGATCTACACGGTGCAATAAAGAGATATTTTTTCCTAAAAAATAACTTTGAAATAGAAAAATTTGGATTGTGTGGTAAAGGGTTACAGATTAAATTAGCTGAAACAGTACAAGGCTAAAATAAAAGCAGAAAAATGTTTCTTGCTTACCTTATTCTATTTGAAGTCAGATCAAGCTCTGCGACACTCTGACAGGTAGAGTTCACGACATCAAGCGGTATTTCAGAAATATTTTGAAAAGCCCAGTTCTGACGAACCAAGTTTTGTGTCATGGTTGACCACTCTCTTTCATTTATCTCAAACTGAAATATAGAATTAAACCTGTACTTGATGACAAAATCTTATACATGGATTTGTCTAGTAACCAGCCATTTCTCCTATTTCAGGTTACTCTTGTCCAGAATGTCTTTGCAAAGTGGACAGTCTAGATCATAATTCTGGGCCCGGCTTCAAAAAAAAAAAACTTCAGTTTCTTTTTCTATTTATATCTGCTATTGGACTTTTTTTCTAACTTCAGCTGATTTCGGTATTTAGACATATTTCACTTACATTAACAGACTCAAAAACATTGTAAAATCCTGATCTGACACAACGTTTCAGCCTAAATGAAGCACATTAATGGACTTAAGTTTACTAACTGCTTCAAGTTCCTTTATTTTGCTCAGCTGAGTCTGAAACATCAGTGTTCTCACTAGGATTTTGGAAGTTGGATTCCAGGAATCCAACTCAAGAAAAAGTTGGATTCCAAACAGAAAAGTTGGATTCCAGTCTGAAGAAGTTGGATTCCTGTACAGTCAGGATGAATTTCCATGATGCAAGTAATAAACATATAAAAACTGATTGGTGCATTACGGAGACAAAGTCTGTAATACATGGATCCGTGGCAGTTAGATAAACTGACTTCCTTGGTTACCGTAACTAAGGGCTCACAAACAAACGCAGTAAATATATATACAGTATAGCAGAAAGGCTACTGAAATCTTGCTATCATGACTGTTTCTATCGTTTAAATTCCCGAAAAATATTCCTTTTCGCATGTTTCTGTCGATAATTGATTCTCTGTAAGAAATATATGGATACTTGAACTTATACACACAAGGATATGTACAAAAATTGTGAATTTCAGGGGCTACGGACAAAGTAATACTTTTGCTAGCAAAGTTATGAACTTGCACGAGAAAGAATGAAACACCTCATAAACCTCAGTTTTGCTTAAAAATAATAGAATTAAAGATGATTAATATTTTTGTAAGGCTTGTTAGGTTGTCTCAACATCATATTCGATAATAAATTACACTAAGTTACAAGCATTTTGAAATATTTATAGATTGTCTCATTCAACACAGAGGTAGAAGTCTAAGAAATGTTTAAATTTCTAGTTCAGGGAAAATGGTTGCCTGGTGATTTAAAAATGTGTTAAGTGTGCTGTCAATTAACAAACGTGTTAATATCATTGGCGTTAGTTTGTTTTATCTTGTGATATACTGAAGACAACGGGTGGTCGAGTGGATTACAGCGGCAATCAAACACATATCCTATCAGTTCTCGGTTTACCGGCATACCCTTTGAAATGGCAGATGTGCTAATCCACCTAAATATGGCTAAGTCAAAAGCTGATTTAATTAACATAAGTTGCCTATTGAGCTGAACTTCCAAAACTGTAAAAAACAGAGCTTAGTCTGTTTCATAATTGAAGTCTACATGTACCTTCAGTAACTAATATGTACGTAAATGTAAATGCAGATGGTTTGAATCCAAGAATAAACTGCATTTTTTGCACTCTGATCTGTATCTACACATTCAGCATTCTTCACGCACCAAGGTTAATGTTTACGTCAAATCAAAGCATTGATGGCATTTGCCCCTTTTTGGGTGTGCAGAGGTTATTACACAAGGTTAGCTATTTCAGTGAACGTACTTTCTGTTTATTAGTATTTCATATATTTTACCTTTGTTTTCCACTTGTTTTTCCCCAGAGAGTTTCAGAGGGAAAAAAAAAAACAAAAAAAACTAACATTCATTAATCCATTGCGTAATATAGCGTTGATCCAAACTCTTTGCTCATGTCAGATTGTCAATCATAATCATAATGCAAACTTGTAATCTCTGCGTATATCCCACGTAAGCCGTACACGATCGCAAAGCACATCTTATGAACTTTTACCTAAAATTCAAGCGTTGTAAACACACATAAATCACACTTCTCCAACACTAACAGTCGCTTGTTTGTGAGCCGAAATAGCAGACAGCAAGGCTGCACATCGCACCAAATAAATGCGATGACCTGATTGGCCAAATATCGATTTCCACGGATCCATGTATGGACAAGTCTATGTTGACATTAGAAATTAGTAGCTAGTACTTTCTTTATAATTGCGCAAAAGGTTAAACAAGTTTAATAATTCTTCATTAAATATCTTTTATTTAGACTAGAGCTGTAAGTAATTCAACATGATAATGCATACACTATATATTCATAATAATAATGGCAACATTTATGGACCCATCTTCACAAACATAATTTTTCTTTTAATTCATTTCTAATTCCATTTTAATTGGTAACTGGAACTGAATTTAGAATTGTTTGTCCATATGGACCATGATGTCAATTAAATCTTTTCGGTGGTGGAAAACTTTGTGGGAAAAGAAAAAAAAAATGCTTCTTTACCCACAATGTTGTATCAAGCTTTCCTTCTTAAGGTTGTTGAATTCTGTATAATGGATTGTTTGGTAAAGGGCTAATCAGCAGAAAGCAGCTACTGACAATGATGGATGAACCAGTTGCATTAAGTTAGACTTGTAGTAAAACCAAAGTATTAGAAATTTTCTCTTGTCATAATGTTTTCAACTTATAATTAACTAGAGTCTAATGAATACAAATCAAATGATAAATTTGATCTCTTTTCATTCTTTCCTTTTATAATGAATATGGAGGCTAAATTTTCGTGGAGCATTTTTCTTAATTAGGTATTTTCTTTAATCTGGCATTGATCCATTATCCATGTAAATTAGTCTTTAATTCATGCTTTTCGGTAGTTTATCAGGATATAATGGTGGATTATGGCTGGATAATTTCACTGTTTGGATCAGTGTATTTACCGACTGATAAACACTGTGAACTCCCCAGTAATTCGCAAATTCCAACAAAAAAGGGAATATTAAGAAGCATTAAATAGATTTTTTTTTTCGGTAAAAGATTGAAATTTCTTTAACCCTTTACCAGACGACAAGTTTTTAGACTGATCTAGATTGAAAGCACTTGCAGACGACAAAATGAATGCCATTTAAAAAGCGAAAATTGTTTTAGAAAGGATAGAAAACATTGTGGGAAAAGGAGAAAATTCTGTTTACCAGCATTTTCCCACAATGTTTTCAAAAGGTTTCGTTCTCAGGGTCCTTAAAAGTCGTGATAGTGTGTGTGGTAAAGAGTCACCAGTAATCTCGTGAACATCATACGGTAATACGATAGCGGAGCCACCCATAAATATATTACCGATCATGTGCACTCAATGTAATAAATTTCGATCTGTCACCTTTTAAAAAGAAAGATCCTGTTATGTAATCCATTGATCGATGCATAATTTGCAAATATGTCAAACAACATGCCATGCAGTTAGGGTATTAGCTATTTCTCATCCACAGTTTAACGGGTACTGGGCGAGTGATAAAGAATAATGCATCCGATTGGTTGTTAGTCTCCCAGAAGGCCACGCCTACCCCTTCGACTACCCGACTTAAGAGATTACCTATGTATCGGATTTTTCACCTCAAACATACCGTAAACAATCACTTGATGAACAAATCAATTTGAGCAGCTGATTTGGGACACGTGCCCTGAAAAAACTTGTCGTCCGGTGGAATCCTTTGTTAGGATTTTTTGTCGTCCGCCGGAAAAAATTGTCGTCTCAGACGACAGTATTGGCGTTTCCGAGAACTCTGAAACATTGTAACAGCTCAGGATTTCAGAATGTCACCACAGTCTGTTTTCGTATAATGTACATATACTGTATGATTTGCATCAAGATAGCAATAAAATAAACTACTAAAGTCTGTTAATGTGAGTGAAATGTAGGGATGGGTATCTCAAAAAATTCATATGGCAATATATCCAGGCCTCGGCCGAGTGGGTGACTTAGGCGAAAAAGTCGCCTGATTTTAAAAAACTTCGCCCATTTCGCAGGGCAAAGCGAAATCGAAGTCGCCTGAAAAAATCGGGAAGTCGCCTCGCCAAAATTGACCACGCGTCGGGTACTCGATACACAATCAGCGTGTGTAGATCTATTGCATAACAGTGCGTTATACCCGATTCACAGCCGGTGTCCAATCAGCGAAATTAATTGTTTTCAGCTGTATGATTTGACAAGCAGTTGTTAATTAGTTTCTCGGGTACCAAATCCCCCGTCTTAATTGGTAGGTATCATCTTAACCGACAATATTCACCCCTTTGCCCCGTCAAGTCGCTAAAATTCTTGGGAAGTTCAACCAATAGTTTTCGCGTCATAACAAACATCGGCGCAGTCTAGCGGCTTGTCTGGCATCTTTTTTCATTGTAAAACCCTGATTCAGATATCAACGTTTATTTAATGTCCCAGAATTGAATTGAAATCGGCACCTTGCTTTTAAAACAACATTTTTTAAATCAGGTGACTACAAATTGGCACCGACTGTGTCACGTTATAACTGATTTTTTTTGCCGAATTTAGTAAGTCACATGATTCAATTTCAAAATGGCTGTTGGGTACGTTCACATAGCTCAAGGGCGGTTTTCTTTCAAAAGTTTGGATGAAATTGTATATTTTTCTTTGACGCGAACAAAAAGATGAAATTAAAGAAAATATACATATATTGTTATTGATCCTATACTCTGTCAAAATTTGACATTTTTCTTGATCGGACCCTATCTACGAACGAACGATCTACAAGGTTAAAACAGGTATTTAAGTTGGAAATGAATTTAGTGATGTTTTCATTAACGATTTATCAGTCATCAGCAAAAGAAAAACAGTATTCAGACAAACTTATCTTCGATTTCTCTAGCAGTCTGAAACTGGCTTTAATTACCATGAGGAAGTTGAAAACATTGTGCCAACAGGACAAAATGCTGGTAGCAAGATTTCCTTCCTTTGACACAATATTTGTATTACTTTTTAACATTACTTACATCCTAAATTATCTATTTGCCTGCTGTAAATACTTTTGATTTGAGATTTAAAAGTTTTTCTTACCTAGTCAGGGACAGGGATTGTAATATCCATGATCCCTGGTAAAGATAATGATCTTCAGCAAAAATTTTGCCCAGGATTTTTTTGGGAAAAAAAAAATAGTGCTTCAAAGATTTTGGGAAAAAAATCTGCTAGGAGAAACCATTGCTCACAAGTATTTGTTTTCTCTTTCCATAATGTTTTTATCCAAAAAGAGTATGAATTGAGTATGGTAAACAATGAATAAATATATTTTAAGTAGTTTCTAATAGGAATAAGTATATTAATCAGTAAAAAGATAAACAGTATAAAATATATTCATTTTATTTACATGGTTTTGTATCCAATCAAACCGTTAAATTGTTAAAATATTGTTATTTCCTTCTATAAGTTTGACCACGTCGGCATTTTAAGGTCTGTCTAAACTTCTTCTCAAAGTCTGACCACTTCTCCCCATTTTGAAAAACTTCTCCCAATTCTCAGACTAGGGAGAAGTCACTTCTCCCCAAAGTCTGTGAGTTGGCAGAGGCCTGATATCATGATATTTTATAAGCGCATCGTGATACCGTGATTGTGACATTTTCATTAAAAGGTCAAAAGTCAGATAAGCTAGCAACCACTGAGCTTCCCGAGCGGGTCAAAACTGCCAGGGGTTGATTCAGAGGTGCAAGTGAACACACTTTAAGAATAAAAAACACTCGGCAGGCTAAAAGGCCAGGGGGCGAATAGGTCCATCGTGTGTGTACGATCCCTATTTGGTCGAACAAACTCGTTACTCGTCACTTAAAACGTGGAAGCATATCCTCTTTTAGCACAGAACGTTTTTCGAGAGATACCTAAATACAGATTTTACAGTACAGCGAGTGAAGAAAATGAAAGTTACCATTCAAATTCTTCCGGTTGTCGGCCATTTTGTTTTGATCACATGACTGCATTGTCGACTTCGTTTATGGCTATAGTAAGGGGTGAAGACATTCGGCATACCTCGGGTGATCCGGTGATCAAATCCCTCGGCTGTATCACGTAGCTTGATATGCACCTACACAGTACATTTCGCACATCTCCGGAAGCACACCGCTTTACCGTTATTGAAATTGTAAGGCTCCTCTTTAGAAAGAACGCATGAGTAAATTTTCTATCGTTATCTTTCTAAGAGTATTTCAGTCGGCAAACAGTTTGTACATTCAATTTTTAGCGTGGTTTATCAATTCCGTTAGGAGCTTTCATCGACAGATCGATAGAAGTGAATAACTTCACAGTGGTTGTTCATGTCGTTGCTAAGCGATCTACAGGGGCGTCGCCATGTTGAAGATCATGTGATTGGTAGTTCAAAATGGAAGCCTCCCTTATACAGACGAGGTTAGATGTAGGTACGGAATCGGCCGAGTTGTGACGAGTGCTCGGCTGTATCACGTAGCTTGATATGCACCTACACGGTACATTTCGCACATCTCCGGAAGCACACCGCTTTACCGTTATTGGAATTGTAAGGCTCCTCTTTAGAAAGAACGCATGAGTAAATTTTCTATCGTTATCTTTCTCAGAGTATTTTAGTCGGCAAACAGTTTGTACATTCAAGTTTTAGCGTGGTTTATCAATTCCTTTAGGAGCTTTCATCGACAGATCGATAGAAGTGAATAACTTCACAGTGGTTGTTCATGTCGTTGCTAAGCGATCTACAGGGGCGCCGCCATGTTTAAGATCATGTGATTGGTAGTTCAAAATGGAAGCCTCCCTAATACAGACGAGGTTAGATGTAGGTACGGAATCGGCCGAGTTGTGACGAGTAGGGGTGAAGAATATTCACCCCCCCCCCCCCCCCCCCAAAGGTAGTCTGGTACCCTGCCGTACTTCAAAAGTACTCGTGACCTATGGACTAACGTAGTGGTAGGGGCAGGTAATCTAGACTACCAAGGACATTTGGTCTGCATTAAAATGGAGATTCGACTCGAAGAATTTTTAGCCAACATTAATTAATAGGAGAAGATTCGTCTGAAATAGGACCGATTCGTCCCCATTTTTGTATTAGGTGTTGACACAGTTGTTTATACTTATTGTCTCGTAATAATTGCTGACTTATCTTGGAAATTAAATGTAGTAGAACTTTGACGTTGGGTAGACTCACAACCAGTTGCCCGGCTAGCTCAGTTGGTAAAGCAGGGGTATGAGTGTTACCAGTGTCGTGGGTTAGAGTCCCGAATATAAAGGTGCACTGCTCCCCCTTGATTTACTAATAATGGCTACAAGTACCAGGTCAGTTGGTGAGCACGGGTAGGTGGCACCGATTATGAAACCCCAGCTTTCACAGTTTGAACACAATTGATTACCATTACACAGTCAGTTCTCGTATCTTGGGCCGAATCTTCTAAATTCCGGTGCCAATGTTTCACATTTTTGGGGGGCTGGTCGGCTTTTTACCGAATCTTTTGTTTTGGTCGAACCTTCTGGCATCCTCTAACAGATTTTTTTGAAATGCCAAAATGATCTGTTATATTGAATATTCAAGTCTAATGGACTTCTAAATATCTCGTAATAAATTAAAAAGACGATCATTGTATTTTCTGTCTTGTACCCGAGTTATCGATGGTCTGTTGAACTTACCATATTTATCTTCCCATTGTGACAAGTGGTATCTCCCGTGATCTCTGAAAACCTGTCATTTATCTTTTTGAGAAAGATCGATAGTGTTCGTGGATACATCTTCTCCTTTTTCCACAATAATTTAAATAAGCCTTCTACATGAGCGGTGTAACCTTGTTTATTTTATCGTCTGCAAATTTTATCGTAATATCCAGCACTTTTTTTCCATAGGCCTAGGCTACGCTACTGTAATGTTTTGTTCCTATTAACCCCTTATCACACAATACAAACTTTTAAAGAACTCAAGATGTAAAGTTTTGAAAACATTGTGCAAGAACTTGGAATTTTTTATATTATTGTAAGCATTTTCTCCTGCTGGTAAAAATGCTGGTAACTGGCATTTCCGGGACTTTTCCCACTGAATTTTTTCTACCAAATAACAAATCCATTGAACCGTAACGGTACTTACATTGTCGTCTTCATAAGTTTTCAAAATGAACATAAGTTTTCAAAGTGAACCTGTTTCAGATTTTCTGGTATCTTCTAGTAAAGACTTAACTTGTTATAATGCAAATGCTTTCTCCCTTTACCATAGAGTCTGTGTTTTAACCCTTTGTCTGCCAGGAGCAATTCAGCCTGATCTTGAATCTTCACTGTCTAATTAGGAGATATCTTTTCCCACAAAGTGCCTCTGAGACAGCATTTTTTTTTTTGTATCGGCTTGAAAGTTTCATTTCACTTATGAAGCAGGATATAGAAGTTAACAACCATGTGTAAGAAAGCCTTTGAAAACATCGGAAAAGGATAAAATGCTGATCACCAGCATTTTCTCTTTTCCCACAATGCTTTTCTACCAATTGTAGGACAAATCCTAATACTTGAAAACCTTTTGAATTGCCTACAGGGGCATTCATGCAATATGGGCCAGTCCAAAATATTGTTGTTTGGTTAAGAGTTTACCTTTTACAGGACAATCCCTTGATTTAATGTCCATTAAGAAAAATTCTTTTGAAAACAATGTGGGAAAAGGAGAAAATGCTAGAAATCAGCATTTTCTCCTTTTCCCACAATGTTTTCCACTTTTTGAAAGACAGAAATCATCTTTTTCGGCTACAAATGCCTTTACCCTGATGAAGAAAGCTTTTCAGAGCATTGTGGAAAAAAGGCCAAAAAGGATGGTTACCAGCATTTTCTCCTTTTCCCACAATGTTGTCTACCTATTCAAGGACAAATACTATTACTAGGATCTAAATTGTTGTCTGTTAATTGCTTTAATATAGTCCATTGCAATTTTTTGTTGTCTGGTAAAGAGTTAACACTTTACCACAAAATCCCCAGCTTCAGTGTCTATGAAAAAAAATGTAATTGTTTTTTGAAAACAATGTGGGAATAGAAGAAAATGCTGGTAACCAGTATTTTCTCCATTTTCCACATTGATTCCCACTTATTCATAGACAGAAATCAACCTTTTGGGTACATTAGATTTATCATCTATAAATCTTTTCAATTTGGTCTAGTCTGAAATTGTTCGGCTTGGTAAAAAGTAAGTTTAACCCTTTACCACACAATCCCGAGTTTTAACGACCCTGAGGAGAAAGCTTTTTGAAAACATTGTGGGAAAAGGAGAAAATGCTGGTAACTAGCATTTTCTTCTTTTCCCACAATGTTTTCTACCCTAGCACAGGCAGAAATCATTTTAGCAACATTTGTCGTCTGTGAATGCTTTCAATTTGGTCCATTCTGAAATTTTGTTGTTTGGTAAAGAGTAAAAAGTTAATGTTGCTTTCTTTCCAGATACCATTGCTGCTTTTGTTTAAGATTTTTTCTATCTGCTGATAAAACATCAGTCATGTCAAAGACACGGGAAAGTCAGAAAAGAAAATTTCCTAGAAAAAACAGCAAGGAGGGGACTTTTGACAGCAGTGAGGGGACATCTAAAAGCAAAGAGAAACAGGTAACCTTGAACAGTGAAGATAAGGCTGGTAGCCCTAGGAAACAATCCAAACTAAAAGACAGGACTCTGAGTAGTGAAGATGGGACCCCTTGCAGTAATGAAGGGATCAAAAATACTGACATAGGGACCAGTGCCTTAGATAAAGAAGCAACACTCAGCAGAATGTCTCACTCTTTAGATAATATGGACGTTCGATCTTCACCTGTAAATAGACTTTCATTTTCATTTTTTGACAAGGAATGTGTGGAACTTGCTAAATCCTTGCTGGGTCAGAGACTTGTTCATGCTGTTGATGGAAAAAGATTGGTTGGAAAAATTGTCGAGACAGAGGCATATGTGGGTTTTGAGGATAAGGCTGCACATTCGTACAACGGCAAAAGGACTGCACGGAATCAGGCCATGTTTATGGCTCCTGGAACAGCCTATGTGTACAACATTTATGGAATGTATTGCTGTCTGAATATATCCTCAAAAGGTTTGGCTGTTTCTATTGATTGGTTGGTTGGATAGAGGGTTGGTTGGTTGGTTGGTTATTTATTTATTTATTTATTTATTTATGAAAAATGGGTGGGAAGAAGAAATTCAGTACAAAGTATCAAGTTAACTGGACACTCAAGTGTGTGTTAACTGTTTACCACACAGTCCCGCCTTTTAACGACCCTGTGAGAGAAAGCTTTTAAAAACAGCGTGGGAAAAGGAGAAAATACTGGTAACAAGCATTTTCTCCTTTTCCAACAATGTTTCTGACCCTTCCCAAAACAAATTTCAGTTTTTGAGTTCCATTTATTTTGTTGTCTACAAGTGCTTTCAATTTGGACAGGCCTAAAATTTTGTTGTGTGGTAAAGAGTTAAACCCATTTATTACTGGACAAATTTGTGATTTTTCTCTTTGATAATCAGTGGAAAAAAGAAAGAAAGTGTTACTGTACTTTTCAATGCCATTTTGTTGGGGGAACAAAGAAATGCTAGCGGGAACACCATTTAACCCTTTCCTTAATGACGAATTTTAGGCTTTTCCAAATTGAAGAGCATCTGCAGACAACAAATACAAAAAGTGGTACAAATGAAATAAAGTTCTTTAACAAGGTAGAAAACATGTGGGAAAAGAAGATAATGCTGGTTACCAGCATTTTTTCCTTTTTCCACAAATTTTCAAAATTAATTTTCCCAAGAGCTGTTAAAAGATGAAATTGTTTGGTAAAGGATTAAGTGAGTAAGTTGTCCTGATTTTTGCCAAGGGATGGATTTGGGACACCTGCACTAAATGTTATGGCTTAGCCCTGGAGATGCCATTATTTTGCTCACAACCTCTTTCATTCACTTGAAAAAAACAATTTTCCTGTTTCTTTAACAAACATAGATTACAACCTTACTTGTTACATACGATCAGCTCTTTACCCAATGGGCGATCCCCTCTCGTGCAGTCAGTAGCATAAGAAGTTGAGAACAGTGAGTCGCTGGTCCAAACCCCCACTTGTCCAATCCTCTTTCCGAGGATTGATGATAGGAATTGCAAAAGGATTCATTCCTCTCTTACCGCTGATCATTGTTTTGACAGTGGTTATGTGAAAAAGCAGCCAGTGACTTTGGAAGAGCAGCCAGTGACTTTGGAAGGATATTGTGCAAAGTATTGGTAAGCATGGATAGGTGCACTGGCAATCATACACCATACAATCAATCAGCTTTTATCAAACAACAAAATTTTAGACTTAATTGTTTGTATTGAAAACACTTGCAGATGAGAGATTAACAGTTGCTCATACGTATGTTATGAGAGTTGTCTGTGAAAGGGTACAAAACATTGTGGGAAAAGGAAAAAATGCTGGTTACCAGCATTTTCTCCTTTTCCCACATTGTTTTTAAAACTCATATTCTTGTCAGTGTTAAAACACAGGAACCTTATATTGACATTTACCCATTTTTACATTTGTTAACTGTCTATATTGTAGGAGAAGGGGCCGCAGTTCTACTGAGAGCCTTAGAACCCCTAGAAAACCTTTCTACAATGGACAAAAATAGAACTGGAGAAAAACAGAAGTCTTTGTTGAAAAATGATGGTAAAGATTTGTGTAACGGACCTTCAAAACTCTGTCGAGCACTGGCCATAACCAAGGAAACAACAGATCAAGTAGATATGTGTACGTCGGACAGGATTTGGCTTGAAAAGGGAGAAATGGTGGACGAAAAGGATATTGTTAAAAGTAAAAGGATCAATATTTCATACGGTGAAGAGTGGGTTGACAAATTGTTACGATTTTATGTGTACGGAAACAAATTTATCAGCCTGAAAGATAAAGAAGCAGAAAAGCTAATGGTGGAATAGTGATGATATTTCTTGTAGTTTTGATTTTAATCCTTGTAACAAACAAACCCTTGTTTTAATGACTCGGAGGAAATGGCTATAAGAAAACACTGTGAACAAATGAGAAAATTTTCTCCTTTTACCACTATGTTTTCTGTCATTTCACAGATTAACCCCATAATTTGAGCAAACTTCAGTATGTTATCTGCTATGCTTTCAGTATGGGGATGTCAAAATTTTTGTTGTTTGTAAAAAGATTAAGATACATAGACAATATTATGGTTGGTGCGGAGACGGATAAAGTTTAAAGGCTTAGAAAACTGAGAGGGCATGCTTTAGGTTGCGCATTTCAGATTTTGGGTCGAGCTGGATAAACTTTATCCATCATGGCACCAACACTATGTTCGATTTATCCAGTTTTCAAAAGGAAAATGTACATTTTTACTCGTCTCTCTTTTTTTTTTTTTTGTTTTAGTTGTTTACGATCGGTCCCTGTACGCCCCCGCTCTTCAAGAGGTTTTCACAGCCTAAGCATGCACTTATTCTAGAAATCCTAGAATAGCCATATATCATCAAAAATGAGTCATTTTTCACAATTTATAGCGGGATAATAATTTTTCTTATTTCTTAATACAATGTATGCCATTTCAAAGAACCATAAACATGGTTTATTATAAATGTATTATATTAGATTCTGCTACCTGACAGCATGTAGGAATACACAACTGCAAGATAAAGCTAAGTTTATCAGGTCACCCCATGATAATATTAGGTCTATGTAAGTAATGGAGATGAGATAAATATTTATTTTGTTGCTCTTGGAAACCATGTACATGAAGATCAGACTAAAATGCAACTTTTGTATCTATAATCTTTTGTTTCAAACAACTACATGTATTTAAATAGATTTAAATAGATTCTTGGAAACTGCAGATTACACTGTGAAAATAAAATGTATGCAAATCAGAAGAAATCTTGTTCTAGGTAGAAAACATTATAGGAAGAAGAAAAAGTTGCTTGCTACAAGCAATTTTTTCTTTTTGCACAATTTTCAATAGTCTTTTTCAGGATCTTTAAAAACAGATTGTTTTAGATTTAGACTAGAGTGCACCATGAGTACGATAATCACAAGTTTAATTTTTGTAGTAGAGAGTGAGTAGTTCAGATCAAGATCAGACTGTCTCCAGAGGAGGTAGGTCACAACCTTTATATAGTTTTTTCTGCAGTAAATGTAGATCAAGATCAGACTGTCTTCTAAGGAAGCAGGTTGCAACTTAAGTTGTTTTTGAAGTAAGTGTAGATCAAGATCAGAATGTCTGCTGAAGAAGCAGGTCATAACTTAAGTTGTTTTGGCACAAAGTGTAGCTAAAAATCAGACTGTCCTCTGAGGATGCAAGTTTCAACTTAATTTTTTTTTTTTGGAAGTAAGTGTAGAATAAAAAAATACTGTCTTCTGAGGAGGCAGGTCATAACTTAAGTTGTTTTCAGTAAGTCTAGATCAAGATCAGACTGTTTTCTGAGGAAGCAGGTTACAACCTAAGGTGTTTTTGCAGAAAGTGTAGATCAAGATCAGACTGTTTTCTCAGGAGGCAGATCACAACTTAAGTTGTTTTTGCAGTAAGGGTAGATCAAGATCAAGTTTAGTGCTTATAAAATTGCAAAGTTATGTAAATATGATTTGATACAACATAAAGCAGTAACTTCTCAACTTTTAGAGCAATTCCTTCCTTCTAGTCCCCACATTGATATGAGCCATGCTCTGTCAAAAGGGGGCTTAATGCATCTCCGTGATCCGTAATTCAAATCAAGCCATCACGTAATTACGGATTCATAAAAGCCACTGACTTAACAACTGACTTAATCATTAGGTAGACTGCTCCATGGGCATACAGACAATTCAGAGTTGATTCTAGGATGCGGGATTGCGGGAATCCCGCAAAAATTAACATCGGGGCGCAAAAATGTCATGCCTCTGCGCCCAATGTGCCGCAAATTTAAGGAGAGTCCCGCAATTTTCGCTGTTTGTTGCGCCCAGTGAGATAAATTTTATAAGTGGAGTGCAGCCTCCAGTGTTTCCATGGGACCTTGTGTCGACAGCAGCGACTGGTTAGAAAATTGACTCCTCTTTGTAGCTGAACATTTGTTGATTTCGTTACATATTTGAAATTCCCTTATATTTACTAAGTATGCGAGCAAAAATTAGAAACTGCGAGCTGAATGCAAATTGTGGAAGATCAGTTATCCGAATGAAATAAATTGCAGTGCGAATATACAAATAAAGTAACCCTTTTCGTCCACAACAGCGGTAATATCACACTGAAAATTCCTTCGACGGCTATTTATAAATTTTTTGGGAATTTACGAGAACTGTAAAATGGTTCTCGGCTCTAATCAATTAAATGTAAAGAGTCTGAAAAAAAAAAAAACGAGAATCCTGTAATCGTCTAGCAACGGCGGATGGATCAAAGATTGATCATCGTGTCGGAAAAGATTAGCTACTCTCTTTTTATATAACATTTGTGTCCGCATAAAATAAAAGGATGCCAAAGAAGTATCGTTGCCTATAAATGATTATTCAAAGATCTAAACTCTGAAATAAAACAATATGAATCAAGTGTGAAGGACGCACGCGTCGCTGTTATCACCGCTGAACGAGCTGGCCTGTCATCAATGAAACACGCTACAGTGATGTAAATCCGCTCATCTAGAGTAAAATGACAGATTTTGAATTTACCTGCTACCATTATTGGCAATTTTATGTAAAATCATGCCAAAAAATTCCATCCAAAAATTACCTGAAATGAAAGATAGACCGCAGAAAAAAAAAAAAACGCGAAAACCCATGACACAACCAAATGTCAGTTTTACATTGTTCGATCAGAGGCACTTTAGACTGTCTTTTCAGGTTTAATAGGTTTAATAGTGACTTTAAGCAGAAAATTTACACAAGTATATGTATAAAACGATAGTTGGGTGTTAAAAATCTGCCTCCTATTATGAGGAAAAAATTTGGGGGATTTTTATGAAATGAAAATATTGAACAACCTACAAATAAAATGGGGCGGTAGGGTGGGGATTAGGCCACCTTGTCTTACAATGCTAGCACTAGAACACGTTTTGAAGAGGTATAGGACATTAACAGATATAAAGTTGTTATGTGCATGCTGTAATTCATTTCTCTCATTGGTTTTAAAACTTACAAAAAATAACAAAATGAGTAATGTCAAAAAAGAAAACAAGCGTCTGAAATGGTTCTAAAATAATGCCAGTCCTGTGGTCACTTTGTCATTAGGAAAAACAAGCCACTGACAAAATGATAAATTTGAGGGCCCCTTTTCGGGGAGTAAGGGCCCTTTTTTAGGAAGTTAGGGGGCCCCAGGGCCCCACTTCAGAAAATCCTAGATGCAACTCTGCAATTGACCAAAGCAAAAAGTTTCAGCACAGGTCAGCTTGTGCGGACTGCGCAGGCTGACCTGGGTCAATACATTTTACAGATGCATTAAGCCCCCTTTTCATAGAGCATGGCTCATATTTGTTCATGTATGGGTTTTGCTCTTTGAAAAGGGGGATGGGGGCTTAATACATCTGCAAAAACTATTGACCCATATTGACCTGGGTCACAGCTGTTGGCTAAATGTATATTTTATGTATGTCCAAAGACTACTTTACTTCCAGATTCGGTTAATTGTAAGACAAAATGGAATTTATGGGTCCCTGATAATGTGAAGACTTGCTTGATATACAGTATTGCATAACGGAGATACATTAAACCCCCTTTTTTTCCAAATATTTGAGCTGTGCTCTGGCAAAAGAGGGCTTACTGCATCTCCGTGATGCATTATACCAAGCAAGCCATCACTTAATTATGGATCCATAAAGGCCATTTTGTCTAACAACTGACCAGATCCTGAGGTAGATTGGTCCTTTGACATGCAGAAAACTAACCAATGGCAAAAAGTTTCGGCCCAGGTCAGCGAACTGCACAGGCTGACCGGAGTCGATACTTTTTGCCGGTGCATTAAGCCCCCTTTTGACAGAGCATTGCTCATATCTATTAAGTTTTCTCACTGTCTGAAGCAGTAATAAGATTTAAAGTGGAGTACAAACTCAGCTGAGCATAACAGTTACTTATGATCACAGACTGCATTCTTAAGTGGACTTGATTTAGCTGATCTGAGCACTCTTTCTTACTCCGAGCATGCAGATTCGTAGTCAAGTGTAACGGAGTAGCTGCGCCAGCGCACGCAGGAGTACTCCATCGTCCGAGGTGGTGCGGTCGAGAGCAGAGCAGTCACGTGACCAAATCCCCTCAGAAAGGGGCGGGAAAGAGAACAATTTTCGAACTTGCAGATTGCAAAGGATGGTTTTTTTGATACGGAAGTCCTCGAAGGACATCCATGTGTATTGCAAAGTGGTAATTTATAAGTCATTAATTGAAACAGAGCTGTAACAACAATATTGCGATCTTTGTCAGCCATCTTTAATTTTTCCTTTCACTTGATTTATCTGGGGAGTACGCCATTTGCTCGGTTTCACTTGAGTTAGCGTGTTGCTCCTGTGCAGTCGGAGTACTCTAAAAAAATCAAATCAAGTCCACCCATGATGCTTATTTCAATTCAGGTTTGCACATATAATTTATTCAAAATACCGAAACAAATAGCACAGTGAACAATCCTTCAACTTTTACTAAACGATCCCAAGTTTTAACCATCTTAAGTAAGAAGGCTTTTAAAAAACTGGTGGAAGAGAAAAGAGACAATGCTAGTAACCGGCATTTTCTCCTTTTTGCACCATATTTTCAAAAGAAAGACACTTAAGAGCCCCAACTTTGTACTGGTAAAACTAAGATATACGTGAAAACGTACATGTAAGTTGTAGCCGCGAAATAACACCATTCGATCGACGTATGGTTCCAATGATATTATCAAATGAGCCTTGCTCTGTGAAAAAGGGGGCTTTATGCATCTGCGAAAAGTATCAACTCGGGTCAGCCTGCGCAGTCCGCGCAGGCTGACCTGGGCCGAAACTTTTCGCGATCGATCAAATTTCTGTATGTTCAAGGACCCCTCTACCTCATGATTAAGTCGGTTATTTGAAAAATGGAGGCTACTCTTGATCCATAAGTATGTGATGGCTTGATTGATATTATGCATTACGGGGATGCATTAAGCCCCCCTTTGCCAGAGTATGACTCATTTAATTCAACAGGATTCAGATTAAGACGCTAAAATCAGAGAGAGAGAGATATACGAATTTTTCCTTTTTTATTGTAATGCAATACAAATTTTTCCTTTTTTTGTAATGCAATACAATACATCTAGATCTACTTCATTTTCATAAGCAGCCTACGGTCAATTTTACAAAGATTCTAGCCGAGCGCGGTAGCGGTAGCCTGGGTCTCAGTTCGGTCATTTTTTCCTTCTATATTATCGGACGTTACTTAGTCAAAAATAATACTTGAGCACAAAAACAGTTTAGTCACAGATCTGTATAGACCGTGAAAGGAGACTGCGAAAGTTTATTACCGCCTGGACCCAGGCCAGGTAACGGTAGCGCAATTGGTAGGGAACAGGACATGGAAATCCAGGGGGTCGCTGGTTCAAACACTTAGCTCGGCGAGTTTGTTTTCAAGGATTAATGATAGTCATTGCGACAGAATTCATTCATCTATCGCCGCTGATCATTGTTCCGACGATGGTTATGTGGGAAAGCAGCCAGTGGCTTGGTAAGAATATAATGCGAAGTACTGGTAGAAGAAACTCCAGAAAAGCATGGATAGGTACATTAGTCTTCGCGATTTAACAAATAATGCTGAAAACGGTGAGAAAAATCATACTAACAAGCACAGATATGCCTACCAACTGATGTGAACTTGACTTTTTAAATGACGGCAAGAATAACAATTTAATCAAACACTCCGGTGTTTCAATGACTCGGACTGAATTGGCTTTTGAAAACAGTTTGAGAAAAAGAGAAAATACTATTGACCCGTGTTTTCTCGTTTTCCGACAGTTTCCTTACCTATCAGAAAAAAAAAAATCCCTTGATATGAGCCTAACTGATCAATTCGTCTGCACAGGCTTGGATATGACTTGTCTCTAATTTCGTCATTCGGTAAACAGTTAAAAGACGTCATGTTGCATTATTTCGGATGTCTGTGACAACGAAATCAGTTTCTAAAACACAATAATACGAGACAAATGGCCCGATGACATATGCAAATTTATATCATTTGACAAGGGGAGAGTGCCCCAGGTGAAAGGTCACACAGCAAGGTGCAACATACGTAATAAAAATGTCTGCGAAACGTCTCGCGCGTTGAATGACAAATGTTTACGTCAAAGTGACGTAACTTTCCATGTCAAACTTAGATAATCCCGAGTTTTAACGACTGGGGGGGGGTGGGGGGGGGGGGGGGTGGAAGAGAATTCTGAAAACATTGTGGAAAAGAAGAAAAAGCTGGCAGCCATCGAATAAATTTTGAAGAAAAAATTCATCATTTGAGACGCGTATCGTCTGCAGAGGCTTTCAGTTTGGAAAATTCATAAATTTTGTCAACGACATTTTAGACTTGCCCTAACTCAAACTAAAGCATTTGAAGACGACAAATTCATTGAGGTTCAAATGGTTATAGTTGACTTTGAAAGGATAGAGAAACATTGTGGGAATAGGAGAAAATGCTGGCTACCAGCATTTTCTCCCTTTCCCACATTGTTTTCAAAAGCCTTCTTCCTGAAAGGTGTATCAATCAATAGATCCCTGAGATAGATTTTTCCAAATCCGAGACTGAAACAGACTTGAGATTGATATTTCGAGTTTATATTGGTCATAATGGACATGACACTAAGCAATGGACAGTGTAGAGCTAAGGTCAAACTGCCGTCTGATCTTAACCGACACTGTCGGCTAAAACAACCAAATTTGGTTTCAATGTTTTAACCCTTAATCAGATTATCCCGAGTTATAGTCTTGAGGAAGAAGCCTCTTTAACCCTTTACCACACCGCACAATTTTAGATTTGTCCATTTCGAAAGCATTTGCAGAGGAAAATATCAATTCGACTTGATTACATGAGTCTTGCCCTGTTAAACTGGGATTTCACCCTCTATTACAACTTCCCGAGTTTTAACTACCCTGAGAAAGAAAACATCTGAAAACACTGTGGGAAAAGGAGAAAATGCGGGTAACAAGCATTTTCTCCATTGCCCACCATGTTTTCTACCCTTTCCTGGACAACTTATATCAGTTGTGCCATATTTGATTTGTTGTCTGCAAATGCCTTGGATTTGGACAAGTTTTTTTTTTGTTTGGTAAAGAGTAAATGCTTCTCCAGTCATCACATAAAATGTAGATCTACAAAATCCGTGTAATCTAACCACCGACCGACTCTGTAGGTAGAAATGGTCTATGGACAAGCAGGAAAATTCACGAATAGCAAACAGTTTCGATTCATGTCAGCTTTCGCAGTCCGGGCATGCTGACATGGATCGAAACTTTTTTGCATGATCTACACGGTACCTGCAAAAACGAGGTGGAATCCCTCACTATGTGTGTAGATAAGGGCCAGCATATCTAACTCAATTACACCACTAGGGCGATTACCACCCGTCATTTTGGCATATGTATATAACCATTGCCCGGGGACAACGGGGTTTAACTCTTTAACAAACGACAAAGTTATAGACCAAATCAAAATTCCAAACATTCGCAGACGACAAAATAAAAGTGACCAAAAAAAAAAAATTAAAATTCATGTTTGGGAATAATAGGAAATAATTGTGAGAAAAGGAGACAATGCTGGTTACCACATCTTTTTTCAAAAGCTCTCTATCTCAGGGTCGTTTAAAGTCGGGACTGCGCTGCAAAGGAATAATGCATCTTTATAATGCATTATGCCATGAAAACCGTCGCAAAATATGATTACATTTTGTCCGAAATCTGGCCCAATTATGAGGGAAAATGCAGAATTGTCGCCAATAGCGGATTGCACATGCTCACGTGGGTCAATACTTTTAGCAGATGCAGTAGACTTTCACGACTCAATCATATGTACATATATGTATATACATGCATAATTATTCAAATACACAATCATTCTCATGAGAACCTTTAAAAACCCATTTGTCTCTTTCAAAATGGCGCCTGTCGCCTGAGGCTATGACGTCATATCCTGTCTGTATCCATCGCCGTATAATTTACTGCATTCCCTTGATAGACACGCGCGAGAGCTGACGTATTTACCTCTAGCACTCTAAAATCTTTTCGACTTTAACGACTGTAATACATTGATTTTAATCTTGCTTAAAAAAAAAAAAAAAACACACACACACACACACACACACACACACACGAAGCTAGAAACGCAAACATGAGGAATCTCGGAACTGGCCTGTTTATATGTTTATGTCTTGGACTTGTTTCATGCTATATTGGGGTATGTATAAATTTCTACTAATAAAGTAAATTAGGATATTTTCCTTTTTTAACCAAAATTTCAACTCATGTTTTATTATTCAGTCATTTTTATTCTATTGTTGGGTATCAATGGAAGAATGAATGACTTCGAATTTTGAAAATCTGACGGTGTGCCATGTGGACAAATCCATTTTTGTCCGATAGAACACGGCAGTAGTAGTGATGATCAGCTTGTTAGTAATTATTGCAGGTACCGGACGGTGTAGATTTAGAAGAAGACTACACGTTCTGTGCAGTCTGATCTTAATCTTCACAGTCCTCAAAATCTCTGTTATTCGCCAGAGGCAGTTTCAGTGTTTATTTAATTGAGCCATGCTCCGGCAAAAGGGGGCTTAATGCATCTCCGTGATACATTATACCAAGCATGTCATTACAGAGTTATAGATCCATAAAATCCATTTTGTTTAACAACCGACTGATTCATGAGGTACATTGATCCTTTGACATACATAAAATTGACCAATAGGGAAAAGTTTCGGCCCAGGTCAGCCTGCGCAGACTGCGCAGTCTGACCTGGGTCGATACTTTTCGCAGATGCATTAAGTCCCCTTTTCACAGAGCATAGCTCAATTAATGTTGAACACTTGATAGGTTTGGACAAACCTATATATGAGTCATGCTCTGACAAAAGGGGGCCTAATGCATCCTCCGTGATGTATGATACTTATCAAGCCATCACATGATATGAATCCATAATAGCGACTTTTTTTTTTAACAAACGACTTCATCATAAGCTAGACCGGTCTTTGGACATAATGAAAATTGGCCATTGGCGAAAAGTTTCGGCCCAGGTCAGCCTGCGCGGACTGCGCAGGCTGACCTGGGTCGATATTTTTCGCAGATGCATTAAGCCCCCTTTTCACAGAGCATGGCTCATATTCTTAAAGTGACGCAGATATGAAAAAGCGATCATAATGCACAATACGCATGTTCATGATGTAGGAAAAAGAGGGAATAAGCGAAACGTTATTTATCAATAACAGAACAACCCCATCTCAATCATGAAGCCTCAGTTTTCTAGGGGAAAAAATGAAAATTTTCGAACGACAGTAAAAAGCCAAATACTGCGATTTCATCCTATTTCTTTTCGATGAAAATTATTACTGTATCGGAGAGTATATATCAAGATAAGACTGCATGTTTTGTGCAGTGCGATCTTCATTTACACTGTCCACAAAAGCATTCTGTACTCGGATTGCGTAATGATTATGAACCCCTGGTTACGACCGTGGTATATTTTAAGGGAAGGAAATAAAAACGTTGTTTTTTCGGCTTTTAAAGCTGTATAAACTGGTGTTTGACCTAATTATTGGTATAAGTAATGGTAAGGTAAAAGAAATACCAGAGAGTACGAAATTATATACCTGACCCCTCATGTAGGCCTAATTGGAGTAACGTTGAAATCGACGTTAGACACCACAGAAACAAAATCAAATGAGCCGCGCTCTGTGAAAAGGGGGCTTAATGCGTCTGCGAAAAGTATCGACTGCGCAGGCTGACCTTGGTCGAAACTTTTAGCTATTGGTCAATTTTCTGTATGAAACAGGACCATTCTACCCAATGATTGAGTCGGTTGTTAAAAAAAGTGGCTATTATGGATCCATAATAATGTGATAGCTTGATTGGTATCATGGATTACGGAGGTGCATTAATCCCCCTTTTGCCAGAGCACGGCTCAAATGCTTTAGCCTATTGTTAGGGCAATGGGAATATACTGAAATAATAATATAGAAAAAAAAAAAACCGACTAAAAATTTCAACTCAAAAATAAACAGCCACCTATACTTTTCCCAGTAAAGAACAGCTTCTTCAGTGCTTAATATCATTCTAACTATATTACTGACGTGTCTTGTTTCAATCAGACCATTAATTGAAAACATCATGTTGACAATTTTGTATTATTTGTACTTTGCTAAATATGTATGAGCCATGCTCTGGCAAAAGGGGGCTTAGTGCACCTCCATGATCCATGATCAAGTCATCATATAATTATGGATGCAAAATGGCCACCTTTTTTTTTAGAAACCGACTTAATCATGAGGTAGGCTGGTCCTTGCACATACAGAAAATTGACCAACAGCGAAAAGTTTCGGCTCAGGTCAGCCTGCGCAGTCTTTTCGCTGTTGGGGGCCTGGGTCGATACTTTTCGCAGATGCATTAAGCCCCCTTTTCACATAGTATGGCTCATATCGTTTACATTTAAGCAAAAAAGCTGTATTGTGTTGTATTGTATAATAGTATTAGTCCCAAACGAACAAATGATAAATTACGATTTGTTTAAAATGTGTAGAATTCTGCTAATAAGTGAGAATTTGTATAGAATTTGCCGGTGTTTGACAAATGTATTCGTAGCTGAAGAGTCAGTTAAAGGCCCGGTGGCGGCCTGATGTAAACAATGCCAGTCTTAAAATGCATTCAAATTCAAATCGTACCATTTAAAAGTATCAAAATTATCGTGAAAACGACAATACGTTATTGTTTGGTCGGTCCAGTTTTTAGTTGCTGACAGAAAATTTAATATAAAAACCAGAGTAAAAGTTGCCAGGTCGCTCTATCTTTTGAGTGTTTTTTAACTGATTTCAAAATTCATTTTTTCTGCCAGCGACTCATACTTGGACCGACCGCACAATAACAGATTGTCATTTTCACAATATTTTCTATACTTTAACAATGTATGATTTAGTTTTTAATGGATTTTAATACCTGCATTTTTTGCTTTTGGTCGCTATTTGCCCTGTAATAATGACCTTTATCTTTTTTAAGTTGTAACCTGTAAGGTAGAACTATAAATAAATGATTATATAGACTAGCTTTTAATTTTGTCCAGTGTACTTATGTTTGATCTGAGGCCATGGGCGAACATGAGGTTTCCAACTTTACTTTTGGCTAACATTGTGACAGTTATACACATAACTATCACATGCCTTGCACTATGTGCAAAAAAAAAAAGGTTGTATTTTTATTTAGTTCATGCTTTTCGGTGGTTTATCGGGAAATAATAGTGGATTATGGTTTGATAATTTCACCGTTTCGAACAGTAAATTTACCGATTGATAAAGTTACTGGTACTGAAATACGGAGAGCTTCCCTGTACTTCGCAAGTCCCAACAAAAAGGGGTTAGAAGCATGAAATAAATAGAACAAGTCTCTTTTCCGGTGAAATATCGAAACTTATTTCATCGAGTGAACATCATACGGAAATATTTTCACGAGTGGCTGCCCCACTCGTGAAAATATTATCGATGATGTTCATTTCGACCTTTCACAAAAAAAAAAAATACCCCGCTATATCATATGGTAACTATGCATGAAGCTTGGAAGGAATATTGGCAACATACGTGATATTGTTCATTCTCATCATGCGCTCCTTTTGAACTAGTCTTTACACGATAGTCGATACTGACGATAATGTACGGAAGATGGCGAGAGAGTTTGTGGACTATGTTTAAATACGAGGACATTGTAAATAAACAAGAATAGATTTTATTATACTCAGCATTTTATTTGTTTTGTTCCAGCCGCCCATTAGGATCCCTGCTTCCAGATTAAGACTGACGTCACAGCCCATTTACAGATCTATACGTCGAAGCCTGTACCCTAGTTACCGCTCATTCGGTCGCCTTAGACCCGCCCCTTTCCAGCTTGGCAGACGTCGATTTTTCAGAACCTTTGACAATTTAAACTTTGATAACAACTTGAATAACAATGACGGCAGATTACCAATAATTCTATCTGGATCCAGGCGTAGATTCCGATTTCTTGGAGACGGAATCATTCCAAGAAGAATTGTAATTCCAGCCAGAACTCAAAGAAGGCGGATCACTAGGCTACCCCTGACGTCACGTGTCACAAGCAGACGTTCTTCGGTCACTCGAGGATCGCGCGTTGCCAGGATACCAACCAGAAGAACTGTGCGAAGACAATTCACCGCAAGACAGTCATTACCGATACGTCGACCGGAAGACCAAGTATTGGCCCTGTTCGCCCTTGATGATTTCGCCGAAAGTAGACAAGGTCAAAGGTCAGTCGGTAAAAAAATTCAAGGGTCAAAGGTGAAGTCTGGAGTCGACTTAAATCTCGATGTCCCGACTCTGTCTGAAGTTATTGATGGTCCGACTGTTAAAAAGACTCTTCCAGTTGTACCTCAGTCAATATCCGGAATTGATCGTGGAAGTAATCCCATTTTAAAGTCTCAAAAAATAGTACCTTCTAAATCTGCAAAAGGCGGTCTTAAGACCAAAGATGTAAAGAGTCAAGTGATCAAATCCAGGGTAACCGAGACAAAAGATTTAAAACTGAAAATCACAGACGACAAACTGAGCGGGAAGTTGGAGCCTGTAAAAATAGATATCCCGGAGCTCAAAATTGAGAAGAAAACAAAACTGTCTTCCGAAAAACTATTAAAAGTGGAAAAGAAAATAAAAACGTTAGCTGCTGAACAAACTCCAATAAAGGCCGAAATAGACATTAAACAAAAGGAAATTATAGTTGATAAAAGTATCGACGCCGTTCTTGTTCCAAAGGAAGTCGCTGCTATAGTACCTGCAGCTGAGAAAATCAAGGAAGTTGTTGATGGTTCAAAAGATGCAATTGCGTTAGTACCTGCAGTTGAGAAAATCAAGGAAGTTGCTGGTGGTTCAAAAGACGTCGTTGCCATAGTACCTGCTGCTGATGTATCGGCTGTGAAGAAAGCTGAAGTCTCTGCTAAGACGAACGTTAAGATTTTGGATGCAGACACTGTTAATATCAAAGGAAGCAGCGTCGCTAGTGCAGGGGAGGTAACTCTTAATGCAGGCAAAGTAGGAAAACAAACGGTGAAGAGCAATAACAGTGACAGCAAAAACAACAATAGCAAAAATACAAACAACATCAGTCCTTAGTTTGTTTTCAGTGCAACAATAAAAATACATTGACAATAGGGCCCGTGTTCATAAAACTTGGGGTCATGACTACCCCAGTTAATGCTCAAACTTTAAATTTTATCAGTACTTCTGCAAGTATGGCAATGAGAAATAACAACTTTCATTTATTAACTCTTACCCTGCTAAATAAAAGAAATCAAGCTTTCAAGCCGATAGTAAACCCTTAAATTTTCCTATTTCAAAGGTATTTTTTGAGGAAAGATATACCCTTATCAGACAGTGTAGATCTAAGATCAGATTGCACGTTCTGTGCAGTCTGATCTTGATCTACGCTGTCTGCAAAAGGTCAGTGAGTCGGGCTTAGCAGCCTAAAGGTTAAAAAGATGAAAAGAGAAATTGCTCTGTGAGGTGTATCGAATCAGCTCTGTATAACTAACTATGAAATCTGATCGCAGCGGAGTTGACCATGGAACAAAATTTGAGCTATGCTCTGGCAAAAGGGGGTTTAATGTATTTCTGTGACGCATCAAACCAAGCAAGTTATCACATAATTATGAATTCGTAAAACCGATCCAGGTTAACAACCAACTGAATCATGGCGGTGGAATGGTCCTTGGATATCCATAGAATTGACAAAAAGCAAAAAGTTTCGATCCATGTCGGCCTACGGACTGCACTGGCTGACAAGGATCGATACTTTTTCCCAGATACATTAAACCCCTTTTCACAGAGCATGGCTCATTTATAAGCACCTACCCAGGATTGCGTATGATTGGTGGCACATACATGTAGTTACAAAACGTGAAACCCTCTTTGAGATAATTTTAGTATCCTACACTATTTTTTTTGTCCAGCATAATTTAAAGTCAACAAACATTGTTACGGAAAGTTTCCGATGGATAATTTGTAAAAACAACGTTTTTTTGGTATACTCGTATAAAGGTCTTTTTGAAATTAAATTAATGCATGAAAATGAGTTGACCCTTAGGCTGCTAAACGCGACTCAAGGACCTCTTGCGGACAGTGTAGATCAAGATCAGACTGCACAGAGCGTGCAGTCTGATCTTGGGCTACACTGTACGGTAAGGAGATGTCTCTTCTAAAAATCCTTTGAATAGTTATATTTGAGTTTTAACTGACGTCTTGAAAGTTTTATTTAGCAGGATAAGAGTTAATATGTGGCAAAAATAGAAATTGCTAGTCACGAGCATTTTCTATTTTTTGCCAAAAAATGTGCTCGATAGTGATCTGTTAACCCCTTACCACACAATCCCAAGTTTTAACGACCCTTAGAAAAAAGCCTTTTGAAAACAATATGGGAAAAAGAGAAAATGCTGGTGACCAGCATTCTCTCCTTTTCCCATAATGTGTTCTTACCTTTCAAAGACAAATTTCAGTTTTTAGCATTTATTTTGATGTCTGTAAAAGCTTTTAATTTGGTCAAGTCTAAAATTTTGTCGTTTGGTAAACGGTTAATAGAAAACAGTCGTCTGTAGATGACAATGTGGCCCATATGCCGACAATTTCTACTGAAATGATTAGACTCCTCTGTTGTGGATCACAACTACAACGTTTTTCCGTGTGCAGCGTTATCCTGCGCTAGTTATACTTTGTTGTTGATTGTACCGAGTTTTTTTCCCACGCTTACATAAATACTTGGTTGATTATGATTCGTGCTTGTTGATTGTTTTCCTGCTCTACCAAGTTATCTTGCGCCAATAATAGTTCTCTTTCAGTATATAAAATAGCAAGAAGTATTCAACTGCATGCTACACGTATTCACTTTCTCTTATGTAATGGGGAAAAAAACATGCAGAAACCTAAAGAATTAATTGTGCATGGCAATGCGTTTAAAAAACTGAAAAGAATTTTATATATATATATTTTTTTTTTAGTAAGACCCGTTGCTTTAATACAACTGAAATAATTGAAATAGACAGAGGAAAAATAAAGACACATACCGGACAGTATCGACATTGTCCATTTGTTCAGTCTGATCGTGATCTATACTGTTCACAAAAGCGCAGTAAGTCGCGCTACCAAGCCTAGGGGTTAACCCTTTACCATATAATCCCGGTTTTTAACGACCTTGTGGAGGATGGCTTTTGGAAACATTGTGAGAGAAGGGAAAATGCTGGTGACCGGCATTTTCTCCCTGACCGACAGTGTTTTCTACCACTCGGATACAAATTTAACAATTTCAACCACATTTGATATTTCGTATGTAAATGCTTTAGGTCTGAGCAAGTCCAAAATTGTTTCGGTGGTTATGAGTTATATTATCCTAATATTGTGCAGAACTTTTCTGAAAATCTCTTTACATGTCCTTTTTTAATGCTAGTTTATTTCATTCATCGACTTACTTGCGGAGCATCTATTTGAGCTGTGCTCTGTGAAAAAGGGGCTTAATGCATCTGTGAAAAGTATCAACCCAAGTCAGCCTGCGCAGTCTGCACAGGCTGACCTGGACCTAAACTTTTCGTTATTGGTCAATTTTCTATATATTAAAGGACCAGTCTACCTCATGAGTAAGTCGGCTGTTAAAAAAGTGGCTACTTTGGATCCATTTTTATGTCATGGTTTGCTTGGTACGATGCATCATGGAGATGCATGAAGCCCCCATTTGCCAGAGCATGGCTCATTTATTTATTATTTCATTTGTAAATAAACTTATTTATTCATTTCGTTATTTGAAAAGCATTTACAATTTCATTTATTCGTTTATTAAATATACTTATTTAGCCTTGTTATCATTTGTCAAGCCATTTCAAGTTTATTTAACAATCTGCGAAGAAGCTGCTTATATCATCGTTCGACGATGGTTATGTGAGAAAGAAGCCAGTGGCTTGGAAAGGATATTGTGCTTAGAAACTCCAGGAAAGCATAGAAAGGTGCACTAGCCGTCGGGTTATAATTTAAAAAAATGTTGAAAACGGCGTTAACCCCCATACAATACAATACAATGCTTTTATCATCGGGTTACTACCTTTTTGGGCCTTCAACATTCATCGAGAGTACATGCTGGTGTTAGCGACGAAAAGAAGGTGTAGTCACTCTAATTATGGCATAAAAATGCGCTCTTTCATCGCTTTTGAGTCTTTTTTATTTTTATTTTTTCGCTTTTGAGTCTTAGTTGCAATCGAAATTGTGAGACAAAAAAAAAAGTACAAAAGAAAATGGTGTAAACCAGATCTTTTCCAGATAAGAACGAAATATCTTAGTTATCCTCGTTGTCAAAAACTGGCATCCACCACCAGTTTTCGTTTCTCCCTCCAAAGCTTTATAAATTGTATTACATGTATATCATGATATCACTGACTTTCCGTTTTCTAGTGTTTTCGCACAGAGAGCCGCCATTTCTTATTTACCAATTTCAATTTTGATTCGACACACTTCTAAAAGTCGTCATCATAGGTTTCCATTTTATTTTGTTTTTATGGTGTTTATTGCCATTTCAACATTACTTCAGTTATATCGCGTTGGCCAGTACACCTAGCCATACTATTTTAGAGTTTCATTCACTAGTACTTTGCACACTATTTTTTCAAAGCCACTGGATACTTTCTCTCATAAACATCGCTGAAATAATGATCAGTGATGAGAGAGAGGAATGAATCATGCTGCAAAGACTATCATCGACTCTCGGAAAGAAATTGGTTGCGCTGAGGATTCGAACCATTTATCCCCTGGTCTCAAGTCCTGTACAATACCTGCGCTACCAGACTCGGCAGGTTTCCATTGAGAAGCAGCAGGTGCATACGACAAATGGCCGAAGCATTTTATTTTGAAAGAGTAGACAAATTCAGTATGGTGGCTCTATCCATTACGGTTTGAATTGAACGGCGCTCTGAGAAAAGAAGATTTAATGCATCTCCGTGAAGCATTATACCAAGCAAGTCATCACATAATCATGGATCCATAAAATCCATTTTGTCTAACAGTCGACTGAATCTGGAGGTAGACTGGTCCTTTGATAATTTACCAATGCAGAAAATTTACCAATAGCGAAAAGTTTCGGCTCAGGTCAGCCTGCGCGAACTGCGCAGGCTGACCTTGGTCGATATTTGTACAGATGTATTAAGCCCACTTTCACACAGGATGGCTCAATTGTATTTAAAAAACACAAAATTCATCAGGTTTCGAATTATATTCCTATCGTGATGTTTAACCAACAACATCGGGTTTAACTCTATACCAGACGACAAAGTTTTTATACTCTTCCCAACTGAAAGCACTAGCAGACAACATAATTTTATTGTGTTCCAATAATTGCACTTTTCTTCTATAGGACAGAAAAGTTGTGGAAACCATCACTTTCGCCTTTCCCCACAATGTTTTCCGGAGCCTTTTTCTTTGAGTCGCTAAATCACGGGATTAGTTGTACACATCGCAAACTTAATATCTTGCCGACTTATAATTAGTAGGTTAATTTGTAATTTCTACGAGGAAATACGCCATAGGGTTTTCTCGCGTTCGGAGTTGTAAAGTATTCGATTTTAAAATATATGTCACTGCCATCCCAGTTATAAATGTTACTTAACTATACAATATATTTAACACAATGCAAAATGATCTGAACACAAACTCTCTCTACTTGGAGCTGATCATCCCTGCTTGAATTTACAAATATACGAGTCTCCAATTTATTTGCATAAAATACAATTTGCGTAAATACTTTTTTTTTAACTCTTTACCACACAATCCCGAATTTTAACGACCCTGAGAACGAAGTCATTTGAAAACATTGTGGGAAAAGGAGAAAATGCTGGTAACCAGCATTTTCTCCTTTTCCCACAATGTTTTCTACCCTTCCCAAAACAAATTTCAATTTTTCATTCACATTTGTTTTGTCGTCTGCAAATGCTTTCAATTTGGATTAGTCTATAATTTTGTCGTTTGGTAAAAAGTTAAGAGACGACACTATTGTACCTGTTGATATTTGAAACTTATAGAGCAATTAATCCTTATCCTGCTGTATAACTGAAATGAAATGTTCAAACCAGTAGTAAAACCCCGAATAATGCTATCTCAAACTTTTTACAGGAAAAGAATATCTCCTTACCGGACAGTGCAGATCCAAGATCAGACCGCATGTTCTGTGCAGTCTGATCTTGTCTACACTGTCCGTAAAAGGTCGGTGAGTCGCGCTTAGCAGCCTAAAATTTAAAAAGTTAAATTATCAGAAGGAAAAATAAAAATAAAATGCAAAATAAACACAAAGAAAAACAGGAGGTTTAAATGAATTGTTAATGATTCTAGAAAATCATATACGTTTGGTTGGGTCCCAAGGTTCGGACAGATTGTTTACACGTGGTTTGATTGTAAGTATGAATAACTGTATAAGATTTTAACCATCATCAATTTCAAAGGGTTATCTCTGTAGCCACGGGAATCTGATCCTTACAGTACCATTGCAATGTTTAATGGATGAAGTCGGAATTACTTTCGAAAAGTTTTTATCTTTCTTCAGCATTATTCGTGCATTGGAGGAAAGAATGATCAGCATCTTCATTTAAATTTGAATCATATCTACATGGACATATTGCATTGCAGATATCAAGGATCTTACACGAGTGTTTATGTATTACCAACTTTACTGACTCCTTAACCAACGAAAAAAATTGCACTGGTCTAAATTCGAAGCACTTCCAGGCGACAAAATAAACGTAACTAAAAAGCATTCATTCATTCATTCATTTATTTATTTATTGGAAGGGTAGAAACATTTGGGGAAAAGGAAAAAAAAAAAAAAAAAGCTGGTTACCAACATTTCTCCTTTTCCTATAATGTTTTCAAACGCTTTATTTCTCATGTTCGTTAAAACTCGGGATTGTGTGGTAAAGGGTTAAACAAGTTGATTAAAATCATATGATGTGAGCTTGGGCAAGATATTTATTTTAGTCTGCGAGTTTAATAAAAAATGTTAAAACATAAATACGAATGCGATATTATAGTTATCACATACAATGAATGAGAGACAAACAAGGAGAACAAGTTATTTTCCCTGACACGATTGAGTACTTCTACAACAAATAATTGAGTACTTCTACAACAAATAATTGAGTACTTCTACAACAAATAATTGAGTACTTCTACAACAAATGATTGAGTCTTAGTACTTTATTACAACCAACTACAACCTTGTGAAATGTTTTTTTTAGATAACAAAAATATTGCCAATTAGTACTCTTATATAAAGAATTCATATGAACCATGCTCTGAGAAAAGGGCGCTTAATGCATCTGCGAAAAGTATCCATCCAGGTCAGCCTGCGCAGTCTGCGCAGGCTGATCTGGGCCGAAACTTTTCGCTATTGGAAAATTTTCTGCATGTCAAAGGGCCAGTGAATCTCATGAATCAGTCAGTTGGATATACAAAATGGATTTTATTGATCCATAATTATGTGATGACTTGCTTGGTATCATGCATCACAAAGATGTATTACGCCCCCTTTCGTTAGAGCATAGCTTATATACACGCGAATTTGTCTTTTTCTAGCTCGAGCTCTGCTTACACTGGGATCGTAAATTACACTTGTTATATACGGTCCCCGGTTTACAATAATAGTAAAAGTAATAAATGAAAAAAAAAAAAAAATAATAATAATAATAACAATAATAATAATTAAAGTTATGACAAGATTTTTATATGGTGAAATATTCATCTAAATTTGACTGTTTGTTAAATCTTGATTACACATTCTTCTCAAATTTAATTCATCTATGTACTGTCTATCATTTCTCTTCCTGTCCCGCCTCTTCCTGTCCCACACCATCCTATCCCGTACCGCCCTTTTCGTGTGTTATGAGTTCATTGCTGCTTGATCAAAGTCAATTCAGTTTCATTCTGGTTCACATTCTCACTAAAAGATTTCGTTTTTCTCATTATAATTCTGACTAAGATCAATAAGAAAACAAAATTAACCAATGAAAACGCTTGCACTATCATAAGTAAGTAGATAAACCACATTGTACCTATGTTTTCTATCAAGTTACCGAACACTGTCGGAAAGATCATACTGCATATGCACGCCATTGTTAGCATAACTGACAAAACCCAACCTTTTGTGTCGATCACGTGTTCTGAGGTCCAGTTTAACAGTGTTGGAAAAATAGATGATTTAGCTATGCCGATAATCACAGTAAATATCCAAATGACTGATGTCATCGTGTAGACGGTGCCGAAATAAAATCCCAGAAGTCCAAGAGACAAGAGAACGAGATGGCAAGAAAACAGAACCGAATGTTTACAACAATTTGTCATGAAGATGGAGACAAAACGAGCCAAAGTTAAAGCTACCCGAGATGCTGCTGTTGCGAGGGAACCGCTAGATTTTCTCCAATGTAAATGAACTGTGGTAAATGTCAATAGAAAGTTTCCAAAATTTTCCTCCACGACGCAATATGCGGACAGTTGAAAACAGACAAATACTAGAATGACTAATTGTCTTCCCTTTGTCAAACTTCTCTCATTTTGCTGATATGTTTGTCGACTGTTTTTATCTCGACATGCTTTTGGCGAGATAGTATCTCGCAGGCGACTTGAATGTATTTCTGATCTAAACCGTAAAATGACAAAACATACGGAGGAGGAAAAACAAATTATAGCTGAGATGATAAAAGCAAAATAAACTTGAATGTTCATGTCGCTTCCAATACAGTTTTCGGTTGCCCTGTCTGTCATGTTAATATTATTGGTACCCGGTGTTGTTGCGTTGGTGAAAGCTTCGAAATATATGTCCGACGTATTACAGGAAATCAGCTCCTCTGTAAGGAAGGGTTCCGTTGCCAGGGGTGCTAGGAGGGTTCCCACACTATAGCTAAAGTGTAGGGCTAGCATATACGGTCCACCGTCCGATCCCCAGATATAGAAAATGTCAGCCTGCGAACCTGTAATGATAACAAACTTCTGTTGATTTAATGAGTCTAATATTTTGGCAAAATCTGACAATTTTATATGGATGTATACATATTTCTATGCGCTGATTCCTACGACCAAAGCTGTAAATGCAGAGATCACATTTTTTTTAATTATAAATTTACCCGTAGGTCACAACGAATTTGTATTTGTCCTGTGACTGGTCGACTAAATTTTTATTTTTCGCAAATATTGTCTCCAGAAAGTATATTAATGCTTAAGAACTGATCCCATATTTTAGAACACAGAGAGAAAATATTTTGAAAGCACCAAAAGGAAAGAATGGAAAACACGTTGATTACAAGCATTTGCCTCTGTTCCTACGATACTTTCTTACTTTCAAAATATAAAACGGATAACCTGTACCACGTCTACTTTGCAGTCTGTTAAATGCTTTCAGTAATTTAAAAAAAAAAAACTTCGTCTTATAATGGGGTCAGTGACCATTTGAAGGCAAATATTCAGAAATCTAGTAGCTCTGGACGGCCCAACTAGATCTAAATTGCAAGTTTCTTTTGTGATATATTTCGTTACAATAGTTGATAGAACAGATGCATGATCTTCATCAACATCTTAATCTTATATTGCCCATGTGGACATGAAGGTTGAGTTACTGATCGTAAACAATGTCCATGTAGAACCATAGATACACTGCTAAACAGACTTAAAAAGCAACTTTTTTGCCCATAGTTAGAAAACGAATACAGCAATTTTAAAGATATTTTTGTCGAAAAAGTTTCGCCGTATTGGGATGTTAAGAGCCTACATTTGAACGTGAGAATCCGCAAATAGCGCACTGATTTGCTCTGAGCAGCCCTTACGGGTAAACAAACCAAACACTTAAATATTTCATGTTCTTTGCAAACAGATCTTTAAAAAAAAAAAAAAAAAACATACCAGTATCTATTGTGCCCACAAACAGTTCTATACAAACACATACCCGTGTCTATTGTACCCACAAAAACAGCTCTACACAAACACATTTCAGTATTTATTGTGCCTACAAAAAGTCTTGCACACAACAAATACCAGTATCTACCTTGGCCACAAATTTTAATATGCAAACACATACCAGCATCTATTGTGTCTACAAACATCCAACACAAACACATACCAGTATCTATTGTGCCTACAAACAGATCTACACCAACACATACCAGTATTTATTAAACCCACAAACTAATGTTAAGCCCCCCCCCCCCCCCCCCCACACACACACATTACAAGTGTCTATCGTGCTCGAAAACAGTCCTGTGCAAACACATAACAGTATATATTGTGACCATAAATAGATCTACACAAAAACATACCAATGTCTTAAGTGCCCACGAACAGATCTACACAAACACATATAAGAACTGTTCGTGCCTACAAACAGTCCTACACAAACACATACCAGTATCTACTGTGCATGTAAACAAATCTACACAAACACATACCAGTATCTATTGCGTCCACAAACAATATTACACATACAGATGCCAGTATCTTTTGCGCTCACAAACAATCATACACAAGCACATACCAGTATCTACTTCCCCCACAAACAATATCATACACGCACATGCCAGTATCTTTTGTGCCCGCAAACAATCATACACAACACATACCACTATCTACTGGCCCCACAAACAATATCACACAAACATATGCCAGTATCTTTTGTGCCCACAGACAGATCTACACAAACACATACCAGTATCTATTGCGCTCACAAACAATATCACAACGAGCACATGTCAGTATCTTTTGTGCCCACAAACAGATCTACACAAACACATACCAGTATCTACCAGGCCTAAAACAGATTTACACAAAATCATACAAGTATCGTATTGTGCCCACAAACAGATCTACACAAACACATACAGGTATCTAAATTGTGCCCACAAACTGTCATACGCAAACACATACCAGTATTCATTGCCTCAACAAACAATCCTATGCAACACCTCCTAGTATATTCTGCGCTTGTAAACAGTACCACACAAACATATAGTAGTATCTAATGCAAAAGTCCTGTAAGCAGTCCCAAACAAAAACATACCAGTATCTATTGCGCCTGTTAACAGTCTTATACAAAAACATACCACTGTCTATTACACCAACAAAAGATCAACACAAACACACACTAGTATCCACTGTGCCTACGAAAAGATCTACACGAATACATACCAATATCTATTATGCCAAGAAATAGTCCCTCACAAACATAATCGTATCTATTGCGCCTGCAAACAGTCCGACACAAACACACACCAACGTCTTTTATTCCAACAAACAGGCCCACACAAACATATAAAATCTGTTACGCCTCTACACAAGCACATACCAGTATCTATTGCGCCTGCGAATAGCCCTACACAAAACCGGACTACCAGTATTACGGTCAAAGTTGTACAGTAAGGTGTCAGACCCTGTGTCAGGGCTAGACCCAATGTCTGAATGGTCAGTAGTGCCAGTTTATCTAACCTGTCGAATAGGATGCCACCACCCAGTGTCCCCGTTAGGTATCTGTAATACACAAAGAATTTTATCGGAACTTTTGGGTTTCCTTGATTTACTTAATAATCGTGTAGATATAAGGGGCCCAACTTGAGCGTACAAATCAAATAGTAGATTCCCTCTTTACCTAGTCTTTACCTCAATCGGTTTTGGAGCTATGTACGACTATCAAAGCAAGATGACTTTATCACAGCCTTTATTCTTTGGCGCCATCTCTTATTTAGCGATGTTTGAAAAACAGAGCCAAGAGACTTCCGATATCAAGGCGAGTACACAAACCAGACTGAAAGTGTGTGAAGGTTAAAGTAAATACCTCGTATTCACTTAAACCATGCTCTTTAGAAAGGAGCTTATAATGCATCTGCACAAAGTTTCGACCAAGGTGACGCTGCGCAGTCAACAGAGGCTCACCAGGGTCGAAAACTTTTTACTTTTTCGCTTTTGATATATCTTCTGCATGTGCAAGGACCAATGACCATTCTATCCCAGGATTTAGCTAGTTGTTAGACAGAATTGATTTTATGGATCCATAATTATGTGATGACTTTTGTGGTAGAATGCATCACGGGAATGCATTAAATCCACTTTTTGCCAGAGCATCGCACCTATGTTTATCCTTAAATCACTGTCTCGTATCTCTTGGGGAGAAGAGGGGTTTGTTTAGGAAATTGGTGATATTTTTATTGTTGCTCAGAAATGGAATTTTGCAGTTTGATACTTTCTCGGCCAGATATAACAGATTTATATGGTAAAACTTTTGTAAAATTTGTATAAGCAATTTGTTTTTACTCACTGCATGACAAGCCTAAATTTCAGTTTTTTTTTTTTTTCAGATTCTCTAACTTTACGAAAAACCACAACATCGTTTTATACGTGGAGCGATTTAAATGCAATTTTGCACTTGTACAGTCTATTGAATGATTATTGTAAAATTATGCCCATAATTTCGCTCAGGGGACAGTTTTTGAGTCATCTACCTTTGAAATATTTTCTCTCTCTCTCTCTTTCTCTTTCTCTGTTTTTTATATTAACCATATTTAGAATTTCTATTACAGATTTAACCCCCCCCCCCACTCCTCTTTGTTTTGCACATTCAGCTGTGCTCAAGCGACTGGGTGATATGAACTCTTCAGTTACAGCATATTCCTTACACTGAGATTTAACTAATTCACTCCAACCAGACGTTGATAAAACCAGGTTGTCAACGATATTTCAAATATATCGGGGCAACCTAGAAGTTTCTGCTAGTGCTTCGTACAATGTTTTTACCAAGCTACTGGTTGCCTTTCCACATAGCCATCATCAAAACTATGATAAGCAGTGAGACAGGAATGTATCCTGTTGCAATGACTATCATTTATCCGTGGAAAAAAAATGGCTAAGCAAGGGATTAAATCCATAACCCCCTAATATTAAGCCGTGTACACTACTGACTGAGCTGCAGACCTGGCTAGGCAGAATTTAAAAATCGTTGCATGTTCCGGAGTACCTTTGTTATACATGAACCCCCCTTTTAGTGCCATATCTGAAGTACGTACGGGTTTTTGTTAAACCTCTTAAAGAAATATGTTTGACCATACAACTGATTGTTTAAGCATATCATTCATCTATTTCTGAATCACTTGAAGTTCTCTAGGTGTCGATAGCACCATCTTGTATAAAATTCATAGGATACTGTTTATTTCTATGTCGGTATTTTCTGTCCGGTGATTGTAACCAAAGTACAAAAGCTGTATATGAACAACAACGGACCATCTATATTCCGCTTCTGTATCCGCAAAACTACTTTGTGATTGGGTTCATGCCTTGGTCATATTCAACCCATAAATTGTATGTTTTACTGGAAGTGTGGTAGGACCGAATTTGTACTATAGGAATGCCAACTTTCCCTTCTGAACGTTTTCGCCAATTGTTTTTAAAGTTCCTAGTGGTGCAGAACGAGCGTGCCTTGTTTGATGTTGTTTAAAGTGGTATGCACATATCAGGTATGGGGAATGGCATCATATCACATACATGTACATGTATAAATTAAAACATAAATGGGCTGAAGTTATCTTGCAATATCATTTTGACATAAAGTCTTAAGCTCAGAGTTGACACAGTAATTACAAAAGGAGGAAATGTGCAAGAATTGAGTCTTTAAAAGGCTGCAAGATAAGATACTTATAGTATGTGTAGTCAGAAGAAACACTGGACAAGCCTCTTCATATTTTTCCTGAATTAAGAGAAACAAAGCGATGTATACATGTGACAAAAGTTTTAGCAGCTTAAACATACTCAGTAACTCTTATATACAAACTGTTATGAGTTTTCTTTTCTTTTTCTTTGTTTGTCATCGAGGAAAAAGAGTTAAGAAGACGATATTTAAATAAAAAAATTAATTCCATGAAAATGTTTGTAATGAGTTACATATATTGAATTCATAGCAGTCTGAAACAAGGCACCAGTTAGAGTCATATCAATACATATTAAATTCAAGACATTACAGGAGAAGAGAACAATCGGGAAAAAGATTATCTAAAATGATAATGACAACAGACAATTAAGTACGGTACAAATAACATCATATGATCCATTATCGAAGGGAACCTATCCAAAGTTCAAAATACTTAGTTATGTAAAATATGGCCTCAAATGCAGTAAATGATTTAGGAAGCACAGAATTCAGCATGAAGCACTGAAATATAACGATGACTCAAACCACATTAAAGGCTATTTTTTTTTTTTCTTTTTGTAAAGTTGGAGAAATTAAAAAAAGCTCAAATCTAGGCTTGCCATACAACTGAGTAAAAACAAATGGCATATAAGAATTTTACAAACGTTTCACCATAAACTATTATATCTGGTATTGCTTAAGAACATATGAAATTCTTAACTTCCAGTTCTGAGTTCACCATGAACTATTATATCTGGTATTGCTCAAGAACATATGAAATTCTTAACTTCCGGTTCTGACTTATTATAAAAGTATCACCTATTTCCTAACAACACGCCTCTTCCGATCAGAACCCCCACCCACTTTGAACAAGCACACAACTTACAAACCTTTACCAATTGATTTGATATTACATCATGATTGCACCCAGTATAAGTTTCGGTATACACAGTTTGAAGACAATCGGCTGTGGCCATGGAAAGAGTGTTATGGACACCTCTCCTTCGAAACAAGGTTTTGACCCGACCCGATCATAACCGAAATAGAGATTGCAGATTTCAAGTTTTGTGCACTATCAAAATAAGGTAAGCTTGCGCTATTGTAGTTGGCGAGTTACAAGTCTGTAGTAACTTATCATAGTAACTTATCTATCATTGCATACCTGTCAGTACCGTCGAATATTTCGTGTGTATGGAATGTTTTATGAATGAATGACTGGATGTTACCCTATGGGGTGTCGTAAGCTAGGGGCCATTTAACAGCCTTGATAGAAAAAGACGCGATGTAAAATACAAAAGGATGTTGCAAGGTTTGAAACAGGGTGGAGTACTCACTTCCAGGGCAAGCCCATTTAACTAGAAGGCTGAATCTCGTGTTTCATCTCCGGCCCATACAATGCACTTCGTTTTTAAAGTGATCTTTTGTATAAAATCTGAGTACAAGTGGTCAAGTGTGTAACTGGCGTATCAAACACGACACTGCTATTTTCATTTTTTCAAGTAACTCTCTTTTCCGCAGGAGCAAATCTAAAATGGCACTACTTAGATTTAACAACATAATAGGTGCGCAGAATGGTTCAAGAACTGTACCGACTCATTCTTAGCGTTAAACATAATAGATCTATACTCTGCCATACTGACTTTGCTTTCTTGTGATGTAATAGCTCGAATGTTGATGTAACATGGTACTAAGCCTATTAACAATTAGAAAATTAACTAAGCATACCCAAAGTTACAAAGGGTGAACATCAATGTGGAACGTGTTATGTCTTCATTGATAATTTGGCTCAAATCTAAAAATGTCGGCCCTGACATTCCCAAAGCCCATCCCTGAAATAAAATGTTAAAGTCATCAGTACAATTTGACAGTGCACCATCTCATTCAAATGGACTTTTCGGTTTATATCAATATAAATGAACCATGCTTAATGAAAAGGGGACTTTGTGCATCTGCGAAAAGTATCGACCCAGGTCAGCCTGCGCAGTCCGCGCAGGCTGACCTGGCCTAAATTGTTCGCTATTGGTCAATTTTCTGTATGTCAAAGGACCAGTCTATCTAATGATACAGTCGGTTGTTAGACAAAATGGATTTTATGTAATGTCTATGTAATGTCTTGCTTGGAATAATGGATCGCAGAGATGCATCAAGCCGCCTTTTGCCACAGCATGGCTCAAATAAAACAAGTTTCATTGTAATTAACCATTTTTTAATCAGTGTACTCGTAGTTTAAAAAATAACAAAGTCCTATCACTGTCCTACAATGCTGATTACCAAGTGAGGAGGCACAGTACCGCCAAGTTATACAGTGAGTGAATCAGCTTGTTAACATCGTTTAGTGAATCGTTTATCCCGGAAGAGAAGTTTGGCTTCTTTAGTTTAGTAGAGGGGTTGATGGTCACAAAGGATAAGCATAATACGTGAGAAAAGTCAAATCAAACAACCATTAAAAATCGGTTACAATTTGTTTCTGAAAAACCTGACAATTTGTTCTGATCGATATGCAAACGCAATGGATCAAACACTTCGTTCCATGAATTTAATCAAACTTCGAAACACTGTCCCAAGCAAAGTGAGAAAAAATACGTATACATGTACTTGTCTATACTGAGATGGCATCGCGATTAAGGAGCGAGAATGAATCTAATTAATGCAAGTAATGAGAAAATCAATCGAATCTTAAACATTTAAAAGGTAACTAACTATATACAGGAAAAAATAACTCACTGAACCAAGCAAAGACCAACATAAGATCGATGTGTGTATGATTTTTAGTCGAAAATTTGAATCAGCGAGCAAATCTGCTCTGAAACGGCCGAATTTACGTCTGACGCCATTTTCTTTATCATTCTTTGTTTCGTCATCACCAGTGTTTCGTTTGTGAAGTTCGACTACAGTGACGTCACTCATTCTATTATCATGATTACAGAGGTCTGTTAAAGAATTTTCCTCATGTTTATCTAGCTGTGTCTGTAGGAAAAAAACATAATAATAATAATTAAAAAAAAAAACTTCAAAAGTTAAATAATTAGAAACGTGTCACCGAGACGGATGCCCCCGCCACATGAAAAAGGTCACTGTCATGGTATAATTCCAAACTCAAACAAGGACCTTTAACAATACTTACTGACAACAGCATTTTATACGCTGTGTATGCAAAACTTTTCGCAAAGCACGGTAACCTTGACCTTAAAGCTGGCAACACTGTTTTGTTTACAATTTGTTGTCTGTTCATGGAAATTATTTGTGCCAAATTATTTTGAAATAAAACAATGCCCATTATCGTTACGGGCCGAACATGAACACTACCTTTTCCAAGAACACACACGCACACAGAGAGACAGGGATAACAATATATGCTGATTTGCGTAATGAGGACAGTTGCCTGCAAAGATAATAACTTTCGAAGCATTAAGAAATTTAACAACCATGGGAGATAACTTAGAAATAGAGTCAGAGTTGTCTTTTTTGTATGTGACATACCTACTTGTAACTTTACAGCTTGATGAAGTTTCATGAAAATATGTCAATGGTCAAAAGAGTTATTGCCTTCACAGTTTTAAGCAACTATGGAGATAAGGAGTTAACCGAGAACTGTGGCCTTGACTTTAAACTTGATGATACGGTTCTTGCATGTGACACATCATCTATCCATGGTGAACTTTTGTGCCAAATAATTTCGGAATTAAACCAATTTGGCTATTATAAATGTAGCAAAAATTGCCATAGTTCAACTGGGCACTTTTGGTGCGCAACACATTGGTGATCATTTGTACCATATAATTCAGAAATCCAAGCACACGTCACACTTATAGGCCGCACAGGAAAACCTATAATTGTAACAACTACTACCAAGAGTCAACCAAGCACTGTGACCTTGACCTTTGAGCTGGCGACACGATGGTTGCACGCGACACCTCGTCTATCTATGGTGATAGTTTTTGCTATATTATTTTAGAATCGGACCATACATCTGGAAATAATTGGCCAGAAAAGAACACCTGTCATCACTATGATTGTAAAAAATACTAAGTTCAAGCAGGGGCTGTGACCTTGACCTTTAAGCTTTCGACACGAATGTTGTACGCCACCAATTATCTATCCATGGTGATCGTGTGTGCCAAATTATTTCAGAATCGGACTATACATCTGAAAGTTATTGGCCGGACAGGAACACCTGTCATCGCTATAATTGTGACAAATATTGACCAAGTTCAACCAAGCCCTGTAACCTTGAGTTTTAAGCTGTCGAAACGAATATTACCCGAGGCACGGTTCCGCAGTTGAATGTCCCAGGGCACCCTCGTTAACCCAGGTGTGAAGTATTACCATTCATCACCCCTGGGACATTCAATTGTGAAACCGTCGTTTCTATGAATATTCATAAGATTGCGAACTACACCCGATAGCCAAATCGAATTTGTCGATAACATAACGATACTCTCTTGTGGTGAAGAATAATCACATTTCTTCCATTAATATCAATAAACCGGGTAAAACCCACATCATTATCAACGAATATGGCGGCCGCCGGTGGGCCATCCTTCTGTGGCATTTGCCTTACGACAATCCAGGGCAGACATTGTAAATCCTTGTATATAAAGTCAAATATTCAGAAATACAGCGTGCTGCTGCAGTCCTTAGGGGTATGTAGCAGGGGTGACGTCATCCTCGTTGACCCAGTTCCGATGTACTCCGTAAACTACATTCATCGATTTGATTGGTTGTAGACGAGGTAAAAATAGAAATGATGGCATGTTGCTGATAAAAATAGATTAAATTTTCTCACTGAAAAACTGAGATTACCAATCAAAATGCCTCATGAATAATTCATGAAAACGAGAAAACATACGCGAGATAACCCAGGGGCGATGGATGTAGTTCACGGAATACATCGGAACTGGGTTAACGAGGATGGTCCCAGGGTGATGAATGGTAATACATCACACCTTGGTTAACGAGGGTGGGCGGGGCATAGAACTATGTAAATCCAGTAAATAAAAGTAGGTAAATACAGAGACAGATAGACAGACAGACTCAGTCAGACATAGATAGATAGATAGATAGACAGATAGATAGATGATGGACGGACGGACGAACAGACAGACAGACAGACAGATAGATAGATAGATAGATAGATAGATGGGCAAATAGGACTGATTGTAGATAAACTGAACAAATAACTAAGAATCAAGATATAGTAAAACTAACACGGACGGGCAGACAGTCAGAAATTAGGTCATTATGTTCATTATCATAATTAATGTAAAGCTTACTGTTGCCTGTTGTTCACCAATCTGTACATTTTCCAGTTTTTTTTTTTCACTGTCCACAATGAAATCACTTATCGTATTTAGCAATGTGTATGTCGTTCGAGGTGTAAAAACTTTACTACTATTACCCTAGACGATAGCAATGTCTTTTTTTTTACGGCCGGTCGATTTCATAATAATGGGGGAAACCGGTATTTTTTCTTAAAAATACACGTTTTACTGTTTATGATTCAATTTTAAAATTGTTCGTAAAGTAGTTATCTTTGTAATACTATCGGACTGCCACTGCGCCGTTTTATGCTGAAGTGACACGTTTGCCGTATTGAAGCAATGCGTTTAACATGCCTTACCTTTTATGTGTTTGTTATATTAAGGCTAAAATTATCATCTGAGGGCAATGTGTAAACCACGTTTAAATACTAGATAAGCTATCCAACGTAAGAGTAGTAACAGGGCCGTTGCCAGGTATGTAGCGAGATGAAGCCGGTGTCTAAAGCTGAAACGAGCTTTTTTGTATTGGGATTTTTTTTTTCAAAAAGGTTTACCAGCGAAAATTGATGTAGGAGCTAGGATTTTACCAGTGATCATTTTTTCGAAGACAGACGTGTAGGAACGCAGAGCTACAAATAAATAAGATTCTGGCGATCTACGCACTCTTATGAAAGAAACTCCTGACAAAGCATGGATAGGTGCACTGGTCGCCATGACAGATCTATAAGTGAAATCATGTCCAACAACGGCGTTAAACACCATAGAAACCAATCAAAGTGCGTAGCTCGCCTTAATTCGATCATTTGTAGTTTTTCCTGTCTGCAATTGTGTTTTATTAGCACAGCAAGCGATTGTTAAGACTTCAACATGAATATAAAGTCCTCGTCAATCACACGTACAAATCATCCGTTTCGACTCATATGAGCCATGCTCTGTGAAAACAGGGGCTTAATGCATCTGCAAAAAGTATAGACTCGGATCAGCCTGCGCAGGCTGACCTGAGCCGAAACTTTTCGCTATTGGTCAATTTTTTGTATGTCCAAGGACCAGTCTGCCTTATGATTCAGTCGGTTGTTAAAAAAAAATGGCTATTATGGATCCATATTTATGTGATGGCTTGACTTGTATGATACATCATGGAGATGCATTTAGCCCCCTTTTGCCAGAGCATGGCTCATATAGGTATATCCCTAATCACTGGGATATCTGTAAAATAATCTGCAGCATGTTATTTGAATTTGGACAAAAGTGTCTGATAATTTTCTTCAGATCTGTCTCCCATCTTTAAAAAACATTGTCTCTGGAAGTTTTCGTTGATAAGGAATCGAAACACTTATATTGGTATTTTATCGATACATTCAAATAAAACAAGTCGACTGCTTGCAGTCCATGCAGAAACATATGAACCCTGCTCTGTGGAAAGGGAGCTTAGTGCATCTGCAAAAGTATCGATTCATGTCAGCCTAGGCTGTCTGCGCAGGCTTATCTGGTCGAAAGTTTTTGCTATTTGTAAATTTTCTGCATGTCAATGATTGATAGATTGTATAGTGTTTAACGCCCTTTTCAACATTATTTCAGTTATATCGCGGCGGCCAGTGCACCTATCCATGCTTTCCTGGAGAGTTTCTTTTACTAGTACTCCACACAATATTCTTTCCAAGCCACTGGCTGCTTTCCTACATAACCCTCGTCGAAACAATGGTCAGCGGTGAGAGAGGAATGAATCCTGTCGCAATGACTATCATCAATCCTCGGAAAGAAATTGGCCAAGCCGGGGATCCAACCAACGACCTCCTGTTCTCAAGTCCTGTATGCTACTGACTGAGCTACGGGGGCTTGACCTGCATGTCAAAGGATCATGGTACCTCGCGGTTCAGTCGGTTGTTTGACAAATTGGGTTTTATGTATCCATAATTATATGATGACTAACTTGGTACAATGCATCACGCCGATACTTTAGGCCCCATTTTGTCAGAGCATGACTCATATTCTAGGGATTGTCTCCTTTTTAAAAATCGAAATTTTTAGTTAGAACTTTGTATTTCTTTACTTGCGTGATGTCTGGCGTCGTTTTCAATATTATTTCAGTAACAGTGTATATCGCAGCCGCAAGTGCACTCACCATGATTTCCGGGAGTTTCTTTTATCGGTACTCTGCACAATATTCTTACCAACCAACTGGCTGATTTTCCGCAAAATCATCGTCGAAAAAATCATCAGGACGAACTATTACAGAACATCCTAAATCTTCAAAAATGGAGAGACCAAGATGTGAATCAGTTCTGATAATGATTAGATATTGCTGCAGTAGCCCCCGGTCAGCAATGGAAAACGATCCAGTCAGCCTTAATCACCACTTTAAACCGTCAAAATCTGGCGGACAGCTACGAGAGAAGAATGCATTCTATCGCAATGACTTTTCACAATCCTCAAAATTTGTTTTGGCAAAGCCAGGATTCGAATTTAAAAACCTATGAGTTCACGATCAAGCTCGTCATTCGAATGATTAGATATTTATTCTGCAAATCATTAATGTCGCTCGTATTGAGGTTTTGCCTTTTTCATATTAAATACACAATTTCACTCTAAAATAGGATTCAGTTTCTATCATGATCCGACTCTGTGTCATCCTTCAAACCTATCAATCAAAACGTTCAAAGCACTGGTGTGGCATTTGTCAAAGGAGCTGTTGTGTGGAATTAATAATTTGAAAAACAAACAATAGAAATAGTTTGAGAATATTCGCTTGAAAGCCAAGCTGCTTTAAAGTCATGCAGAATCCAATAGAGTAGAGTGCAATTATGTGGGGTGAATGAGCCCGGGCGAACAAGCCCAGGGACGCAAGGCCAGGGACAAGCTGGTTTTGGACGAACAATAACGGAACAGGTTAGGAGACAAAGATTGTGTGTTTTATTGCGCCAATAGAAGGCCATAGCGGGCAAAGCTATTTTCAACAGAAAAGGAAGTGTTTCCACGATCAGTGACCTAATCTAATTTATTCTAATACGCCATTTTAAGTTTATATCTGAGTGCAATCCAGAAAAATTGAGTTTAATTGGGTTTATCATCCAATCCCTGAAACAGCCATTCTTTCAATCATGTAGTAAGGCTTGCACCATCCATTTCGTTGTGATAGTGACCTGTATTGCACTTTGTTTTGTATACCAGGCTTGCTCCAGGAACAAATCCATGTTTGGTTCCAGCATTTACTACGGTGCGCTGTCCACGGTTGCACGGTAAAATGACCCCAGATGTCTCGGAACCTTGCCAGCACTTCTTTGCCGTATATGCTATGTCGATCCAAGTCTCGTCTATATAAACCAACTGAAGATTCCTTTTTTTTTTATATTTGGAACAAGAAATGTATTTTTGAAATAAAGATAGTGATAAATAAAATGTCTCTTAACATCTCTGGTATATAGGACGAGATAATCAAAACTTATCTAGGTATTATTATAGAGCGCATGGCATTAGGGATTATGAAAGATCTTTTAACTTTTAATAAAACGACGAAAATTTAGTCTGGTCCAAATTCAATTTATTTGCAGACGACAAAGAAAAGGTTACTGAAAATATGGAATATGTCTGTATAAGAGAAAACATTGTGTGAAAAAAGAAAATGCTTGTTACCTTCATTTCTTCTTTTTCCACAATGTTTTCAAAAGACTACTTTCTCAGGGACGTTAAAACTGGAGATTGTGTGGTAAAGCGTTAAGTAATAGTGAGTTTTCTCCCTCTAGGGCGTTAAAACTTGGAATTGTTTGGTACAGGGTTAAAACTTGATAGACGACGTAAAAAGTACCATGGACTTCATGTCAAGCCTGGAAGGATATTCGTTCAACCCTTATCCTGCTAAAGAATTTAAATGAAATATTCAACCTGATAGTAAGAAACCCATTTCAAAGTTATATTGGTTGTATGGTGTTTAACGCCATTTTCAACATTATTTCAGTTATATCACGTCGTCTCAAAGTTATTGGGGGGGGGGGGGTAGAATTATCTCCTTATCGGACAGTGTAGATCTAAGTTCAGACTACACGTTCTATGCGGTCTGATCTTGATCTACGCTGTCCGCTAAAGGTCATTGAATTGCGCTTAGCAGTCCAAGGGTTACCTCTGGTATTTGGAAGGGTAAAATTTTTTGTCGTGTGATAGAGTCAAGATATATAATAAGAAATCAATGGACAGACTATCAAAAGCCTCAAAATCGCTCGTTTGTCGATAGCCTGGAAACTACTGGTAGGTCGATAGCTTCGAAATGTCACCTTGAAGCCTTGATGCCACTATGCAGGATTTAGGGTCCACGCTGACGTAAGCGGTAAGTTTGAAAGACTTCCAGTATATTGTGTCTGACGTCAATATTGTAGATCGAGTAACTTTAGAGCGGGCTTCCGTAGAAGAAAGGAAAAATGTGTCACTAAAGTTGAATTATTTTACCTCATCTGCTTAAAGTGTAAAGGAAAGAAAGACTTATCCACCGCAAGAAGTTGGATCGTTACATGTATAAACAAGTAACTTTTTTTTTTTTAATGGAAATAAGTGGTAAGTACACTCTTCTCCAGATGACAAAACTTTAGACTTAACTCTTTACCAGACGACAAAAATGTAGACTTTTCCAAATTGAAAGCATTTTCAGACGACAATTTTTAAATGTAGCTAAAATGATGGAATTTGTCACTGATAGAAGAAAACATTGTTGGAAAACGAGAAAATGCTGGTTAGTTCCAACAATGTTTTCAAGAGGTTTTCCTCGGGGTTGTAAAAAGTCGGAATTGTGTGGTAAAGGGTTAACTCTTTGCTAGACGACAAAATTTTTTACTGGTCTAACTTAAAACATTTGGCGACAACAAATTGAATATCGCTAAAAAAAATGGGATTTGTCCTTAATATTTGTAGAGAACAGCGTTGGTGAAAAAGGGTGGATATCAGCATTTTCTCCTTTTCCCACTATATATCCAAAAGGCTGGTTACCAGCTTTCCTCCTTTTCCCACGATGTTTCCAAAAGATGTCTTCCTAAGAATCGTTAAAACTCGGGACTGTTTGCAGCCCCATGTACACTGTATATACCCATAATGTGATCATGATATTTGTATTTTTGTTATGTTCTATTCAAAATAATTCCTGTTGACTGATAACAGCTAAATGTATCTGAGCCATGCTCTGTGAAAAGGGGGCTACATTGCATCTGTGAAAAGTATAGACCCATGTAAGCCTGCGCAGGCTGACTTGGGCCGAAACTTTTCGCTTTTGGTCAATTTTCTGTATGTCAATTGACCTGTCTACGCTATGATACAGTTGGTTGTTAGACATGGATTTTATGGATCCATGATTACGTGACGACTTGCTTAATATAATACATCACGGAGATTCATTAAGCCCCCTTTCGTCACAGCATGGCTCATCTGCTTTGACTTGTTTACATGTTACATGCGGTAAAAAAGTACTTCTCATTCAAATGTATTTGGGATGCAAGATAACACAGGACCAGCGGTGGGAAAAGAAACTTACACTTAAACAAACGCAGTTTTACGCAAACGCTACATGACGCATTAGTTCAGGTGTTAAACTTGTTGTCACTAAAATCAAGTTAATCTCAGATGGTGGTGCCTGTCAAGTTGTGTCTTAGATCGTGAAAAAGCACAGCTCCGGGGCCAAAACATGTGATTTCACCAATGACAGACTCTGTCACCAAGGGTGTCTTAGATCTTAAGAAAGCGTAGCTCCACCACAATGCTTGTGCTTTCACGAATGACAGACATTGTCGCCTAGAGTGTCTTAGATCTTGACAAAGCCTAGCTCCAGGCCATAACATGTGATTTCACAAAAGACAAGCTATTTCGCCGAGAGCGGCTTGGACCTTGAAACAGGGTAGCTCCAGTCCAATGTCTGATTTTACGAATGACAGGCTGTGTCGCCGAGAATGTCTTAGACCGTGACAAAGCGTAGCTCCAGCCCAATGCCTGTGATTTCACGAAAGACAGGCTTTGTTGCTGTAATATATATTACACCGTGACAGAGGAAGATCAATGACTGTGCAATCACTAAAGCTCTAGCTCAATTCTTGTGCTTTCCAGAAAGGCAAGCTACGACACCGAGAGTGCCTTAGAACTTGAAACAGCGTAGGTCCAGCCCAATGTAAGTGATTTCAAAGAAGGCAGGCTTTGATTATGAGATACATGTGTGTCTTAGACCATGACACCACGTAGCACCAGCCCATTGCACGTGATTTCACGAAAGACAGGCTTTGATTACGAGATATACCTTAGACCATGACGCCCTTTAGCTCCAGCCCAATCCACGTGATTTCACGAAAGACAGGCTATGATTATGAGATATGTCTTGGACCATGACACCACTTAGTGCAAGCCCAATCCCCAAATCCACGTGATTTCAGGAGAGGCAGGTTTCGATTACGAGAAGTTTCTTAGACCATGACACCACTTAGCTCCAGCCCAATGCACGCGATTTCAAAAAAGACAGGCTTCGATTATGAGATATGCTTTAGACCATGACACCACTTAGCTCCAGCCCAATGCACGGGATTTTACGAAAGACAGGCTTCGATTATGAGATAGGTCTTACACTATGAAATCACTTAGCTCCAGCCCAATGAACGTAAATTCACGAAAGGCAGGCTTTGATTATAAGAAATGTCTTAGGCCATGACACCCCTTAGCTCCAGCCCAATGCACGTGATTTCAGAAAAGGCAGGGTTTGATTACGAAATATGCCCTAGACCATGACATCACTTAGCTCCAGCCCAATAAACGTAAATTCACGAAAGGCAGGCTTTGATTATAAGAGATGTCTTGAACCATGACATCACTAAGCTCCAGCCAAATTCACGTGATTTCAGAAAAGGCAGGCTTTGATTACGAAAATAGCCCCTTGACCATGACACCACTTAGCTCCACCCCAATGCACGTGATTTCACGAAAGGCAAGCTTCAATTATGAGATATGCTTTAGACCATGACACCACTTATCTCCAGCCCAATGCACGGGATTTTACGAAAGACAGGCTTCGATTATGAGAGATGTCTTAGACCATGAAATCACTTAGCTCCAGCCCAATGACGTGAATTCACGAAAGGCAGGCTTTGATTATGAGAGATGTCTTAGGCCATGACACCACTTAGCCCCAGCCCAATGCACGTGATTTCAAAAAAGGCTGGGTTTGATTAAGAAATATGCCTTAGACCATGACACCACTTAGCTCAAGCCCAATGCACGTGATTTCAGGAAAGGCAGACTTTGATTATGAGATGTTTCTTAGACCACGACACCACTTAGCTCCAGCCCAATGCACGGGATTTCAAAAAAGGCAGGGTTCGATTATGAAATATGTCTTAGACCATGACACCACTTAGCTCCAGCCCAATGCACCTGATTTCACGAAAGGCAGGCCTTGATTATAAAAGTTGCCACAATGTTCTTAGACCATCTCTAAATCACATTTTATCTCTATACCCAACGGCAAAATATTAAGTTTGTCCAAATTGAAAGCCTTTATAGATGAAAAACTAGGTCCGTATTAGCCAACCATCTTTTAGAACCTTCTCAGTTTTATTCTTCTGGTTTTTCTACAGTTGAAACTAACACAACTTCTTTTGGTCTAGCCAGTCTGAAGTTGTGTTACTTGCAAATTTTAAAAAAAACCTTGGAGAATAAGACAAAGATTGTTCTTCAGATTGGTTGGTGAATATGGACCCTGGTTACCAGCAGTGTCTCCTGTTCCTGCAATGTTTTTTAAGAGCCTTCCTCCTTAGATCTTTTCGACTCCAGATTTTTTGGCAAAGGGTTAAAGAAAGATAATTATGCGAGCCATAAAAAAAGTAATTTCTATGACTTTGTTCGCCGAATTTAATATATACAACAAACAAGCCATAACGTTTTTGTAAATTATTATTTTCATACTTCCCCTCTCTGGCATCATACAAAAAAGTAAAGATTGTTAAAAAAAGTAAAAATCGTTAAGTTACCACAATATTTTTGAGACAATTGCTTGATCACAATTATTCTGTGCTTTTATGTTTATAGTGGTGTTTTATTCCCTAAAAAAATTCAGTGTAGTCACAAAGTAATGTTCACTAAATAACCACAAATGTTTTCAATTCAAACTATTGTTAACCCTTAAAACGCCTTTTACAACTATGGTTGCCTTTGCAGCCAGAGTAGATCAAGATCAGGCTGCAAAAAACGTGCAACCTGATCTTTGATTTACACTGTCCGCTTTGCTGAAAGATGTAGACTAGAGCAACTATGAAATTGTGATTATCTGGGTCTTATTTCTACAGTGAAAAAATATTTTCGGCTAATTCGGCTCTTTAACTCTTTACCAAACGACAAATTTTCAGACCCATCTAAATTCAAAGCATTTACAGACGACAAAATAAATGTGACTCAAAAATTGAAAATGGTTTTGGGAAGGGTTGAAAACATTGTGGGAAAAGGAGAAAATGCTGGTTACCAGCATTTTATCCTTTTCCCACAATGTTTTCAAAAGGCTTTTTTCTCAGGGTCGTTAAAAGTCGGGATCGTGTGGTAAGGGTTAATACATTTCCATGATACATTTAAGGAAGCACGTCATCACACAGTTATGGATTGACAAAAAAAAAAAAAACCATTTGTCTACTAACCTACTGAATCTGGAGGTAGAACTGTCCTTGTACATGCAGAAATTTTACAAATACTTTTTTTTTGCAGATGCACTAAATCCCCTTTTCACAGAGCATGGCTCATATCTATGAGCCATGCTATGTGAAATGGGGGCTTAATGGATCTCCAAAACAGTATCGATCATGTCAGCCTGCGCAACCTTTTGCTATTTGTAAATTTTCTGCTTGTTAACCCTTTCCCAAACAAGCCCTGGTTTTCACGTGTCTGCAGTACAAGTCTTTTGAAAACACTGTGGGAAAAAGAGAAATTGCTCGTTACGAGCAATTTCTCCTTTTCCCACAGTGTTTTCTACCCTTTTGGAGAACGTTCTGTCATTTTCATCATATTTAAAATTGTCGTCTGCGAACTCTTTCAATTTGGACCAGTCTAAAATTTATTTTTTGGGAAAGGGTTAAAGAAACATTCTACCACTTGATTCAGCCTGAATCAGCCAGCTGTGGATTTCATGGATACATAATTATGCAACAACTTGCTTGGCATAATACATCAAGGAGGTGCATTAAACTCCCTTTAGCCAGGGCATGGCTCACATATATTTCATAAATACACAACAAAATACTGGACGGAATGCAGTAGTATCATCATCTACCAATCTAAACTGTAACAATAAATAATCCTCAAGATGCATTTAAAAAGCTATGATTTACAACAAAATACAAATAATATTTCTATTGTAAAGTAACATTACATAAATATTCACGCAACTTAGCCAAACTCGATAGCTGACCTTGTAACCTTGCGAGTTTTTATTTCCAAGGGCAGTGAAATCAAATCCAGCCTTTGCCTTGTTGTTTCTGAATAAGGATTCTTCATCAGAGAAAAAATTCTTCTCTCATCTCTTTACACTGTTTGGGCAAAGATTATGTTGCAAATTAAGCAAAACACTGGTAAAAGAAATTCCAGATAGTCATAGATGAATGTATTGATTGCTGTCATATAGAATAATGTTAGTGACTGCCCTGATATGACTGAAGTAATATTCAAACCAGCGTTAAAAATAAAACAAAGGCAAAGTTTTAAATGTAACATGAAGCCTTTTGTTTATGTCTAAGTGCAAAATACCTGTTCCCGTCAATTCTTTTAAATATCTGATATACATAAACTCCAAATGTGCTCATATTCATGAATTTAAAACAAAAAATTAAAACAGATCTAAACACAAACCATGTCCACGTAAATGGCTGCTTTCCAAATAAAAGTGAAAAAAGGTGTACATCTTAGTGGCTACAAGGTACACATGATTTGATAAAAAAGTTTAACAGTAACTCAATGAAAAAATTGGGGAAAAAAATCATTTGGATATAATCAATGCCAGAAAAGTTTGATATGAACATATGCTCGTAGTTCACCACAACTTAGTTCACTGTAACATAATTCAGTGTAAAAGGAGCAGTTACTTCCTCAGCAATAGTTATTTTCTCTCAATATTTTCAAAACAATTAAGCAATATATATCACATTTTCTATAATATTTCAACTTTCAAAGCACCGCTTTTAATGACTGATCACCACTAACCTGTCAGTAAATTACATGTATGTGACAACTTTTAATCAGACAACAAAATTCCTGTATTTGACGAAGTAACGTCCGAATATAAAAACTGAAAAAAAAAAAAATGATCGGACTGGAATCCAGGCTAGTACAATACATGTAAGCGACAAGTCTTTATAAGGCAATGAAATTTCACCAGTCACAACTAGCCTTTCAAAACCATTATGGGTCAACTCTTTATTACATGACAACATTTTACACTTGTTCATATTTACAGCATGTGCAGATAATAGATGTGGCTCAAATGGCAATGTAAAACTTATGTATGAAAGAAATATTGTGGGACAAGGAGAAAAAACCCCTGGTATACAGCATTTTTTTCCTTTTCCCAAATTATTTTCTTCCTGTTCATGTACAGAAAAACAATTTGTGATTCATAACAGGTTAAGACACCTCTAGATCGTCTTCTGCTGGCGGACTTTGTCGAAGGCTTGATCCTGGAGGACTTGCTGGTATTTCATCACCAGATGGTACTAAAAATAGAAACAATTTAGTTAAGGTTATAAAAACAGTGGAGATTTGATTCTTGTTATCTCGAAGTCTGGGGAATGTGAAACTTTGAGATTAAAAAGAGTAAAAGATAAGTCTGCCAAAAGCATTGTTGTGAAATTACTTGCACTACAGCTAACATTTATGCTACCAGTTAGCTCTTACTTGTTGTTCCCTGCACCATGCATCAAAGAGACTATAATACTGAGACTAGGGTTTAAACTTATGTTCAGGTTCAATTGGGAGTTTGACGTAAAAAATATATAAACATGACACATACACTTCAGGACTGGCCTGTTGATTTGAAGTGTCATCTGTTTCTAATATTTGAATAACTCATAACAGTTCAAGCCTTCATTTGTGACATATAAGCTTTTCTATTTTCCTGGCCAGGATCGACAGCTTAAGAATATCACTACAATGTCTTAAAGGGTCTGTGGTATGATAATCATACATATCTGATAAAAAAGAGTCAAAATTCAAGCAATTCAGCTGTTACCACAAAATCCTAGGTTTTCATGACTCTCAAGAAAAAAAATTGTATCAAGATATTGTGGGAAAAGGACAAAATACTAGTAACTAGCCTTTCTTATTTTTCAACAATATATTCTACCCTTCCAAAAAAAACTAGAACTTGTAAAAGGATGTGACTTAATACCCCCGCAAGAGCTGTAATTGACCAATGTTTTTTTTCAGGAATGTATTCATTTAATTAAAAATGTTGGTAAGGAACAGATTATGGTGTCTATCTTCATAATTATATATAAACTGCCATGTGAAGGAGTTTTAGAATGGATGCATAAGGCTTTAAATTGCATTTTAAAAACCTTCAATGTATGATCAATGTATGTGCAAAGTTTTAAAACAATTGCAGAAAAACTTTTGTGGGAGTTCGCGACACAAAATTACTAGTATTTCATACAGAGATTAATGTCAAGAGAAAAAACAAGAGGGCCATGATGGCCCTGGATCGCTCACCTGAGTCAATAGGCGAAATTCACTCAACGTGCATAATTCAATTTCTGACCAATTGTCAGGTCAATTGAGCTTAAAATGTGGCCTCTAGAGCCTCCATAAGGAATTTCCGTAAGTTGACCTAGTGACATAATTTATCACCCCATGTGACCCAATTCAGAACTCATCAAAAAATTTATCAAGACAAATATTCTGAACAGTTTTCAAGTTAATTGAGCAATAAATGTGGCCTCTAGAGTGCCCACAAAGTGTTTCTTAAATTTAACCCAGTAACCTATTTATGACCCCAGCTGACCCAATTTCAAACCCACCCAATATTTCATCAAGACAAACATTCTGACCAACTTTCAAGTCAATTGAGCAAGAAATGTGACCTCTAGAGTGCCCTAAAGGTATGTCTTTAATTAGACCTAGTGACCTAGATTATGAGCCCAGGTGACCCAATTTTGAAGTCATCCTAGGTTTCATCAAGACAAACATTTTGACCAATTTTCAAATCAATTGAACAATAAATGTGGCCTCTAGAGTGCACACAAGGTATTTCTTTAATTTGACCTAGTGACCTAATTTAAGACGCCACATGACCCAAATTTGGACTCAGTTGAGATTTTATCAAGATAAACCTTCTGACCAATTTTCAAGTCAATTGAGCCAAAAATGTGGCCTCTAGAGTGCCCACAAGGTATTACTTTAATTTGAACTAGTGACCTAGTTTATGATCCCAGGTGACCCAAATCCAAATTCATGTGAGATTTTATCAAGACAAACATTCTGACCAGATTTCAGGTCATTTGAGCAATAAATGTGGCCTCTGGAGTGCCCACAGGGTATTTCTTTAATTTGACCTAGTGACCTAGTTTATGACCCCAGGTGACCCAATTTCGAACTGACTGAACATGTTGTGCTCAGGTGGGCTAACAAACTTAGAACAGGTTCACTACATACCAAATAACAAAGCTCTGTGCCTTCCAGTTTCAGAGAAGACGAATTTTAAAGTTTTCCTTCTTTGTTCCTATGTTAGAACTTGTGACCCCCGGGGCAGGGCCAGTTTTGACCCCAGGGGCATCGTATGAACAAACTTGGAAGAGGTCCATTAGGAGATGCTACATATCAAATATCAAAGCTCTACGCCTTCCAGTTTCAGAGGAGACAAATTTTAAAGTTTTCCTTCTTTGTTCCTATGTTAGAACTTGTGTCCCCAAGGGCGGGGCCAGTTTTGACCCCAGGGGCATCATATGAACAAACTTGGTACAGGTCCACTAGGAGATGCTAGATGCCAAATATCAAAGCTCCAAGCCTTCCAGTTTCAGAGAAGAAGAATTTTAAAGTTTTCCTTCTTTGTTCCTATGTTCGAACTTGTGACCCCCGGGGCAGGGCCAGTTTTGACCTCAGGGGCATCATATGAACAAACTTGGTAGAGGTCCACTGGGAGATGTTACATACCAAATATCAAAGCTCTACGCCTTCTAGAATCAGAGAAGAAGGTTTTTAAAGTTTTCCTTCTTTGCTCCTATGTTCAAAATTTGTGACCCCAGGGGCGGGGCCAGTTTTGACCCCAGGGGCATCATATGAACAAACTTGGTAGAGGTCCACCAGGAGATGCTAGATGCCAAATATTAAAGCTCCGTGCCTTCCAGTTTCAGAGAAGAAGAATTTTAAAGTTTTCCTTTTTTGTTCCTATGTTCGAACTTGTGACCCCTGGGGCAGGGCTAGTTTTGACCCCAGGGGCATCATATGAACAAACTTGGTAGAGGTCCACTAGGAGATGCTACATACCAAATATCAAAGCTCTAGGCCTTCTAGAATCAGAGAAGAAGATTTTCGAAGATTTTCCTATTTTTTTCCTTTCTGTTGCAATGGCAACCAGGGTTTTGGGTGGAATTCAATCTCTTGAACAACTTTAGTAGAGCTTCACCCAAGGAACATCCCTGCCAAGTTTCATCAAAATTGGCCTAGAGGTTTAGGAGGAGAAGATGTTTAAAGGAATTGTGGACAGACGGACAGATGGACGCCGGACAACGACCCATCACAATACCTCACCTTAGCACTTCGTGCTCAGGTGAGCTAAAAAGTGTCAAGTGCAAGGGGAGATAATTCATGAAGCAGGAGCTGACACTTGAAAATTGCGTCTTGCAAACCTTCAATATATGATGAATGTATGTGCAAAGTTTCAATACAATTGAAAGAAAACTGGAGGAGGAGTTTGCCACACAAAATTAGTAGTATTTTGTACACAGACGGACACACGGACACATGGACGGACGGACAGACAGGCTGATTCCAGTATACCCCCCAAAAACATTCGTTTTGCGGGGGTATAATTAAATTTTCGAGTCAGTCATTTTGTCATCAGCAAAACCTTCTAAATTGGACTAGCCTAAAATTTTGATGTTTGGTCAAGTTTGTTGTATAGGTTCCCCTTTTGATAGTTAAGAACTTGTCCAAGTGTAAGGCAAATGTATTCAGTAATAACAGAGATATGACAAAATGTCAAAGTTTTCGTACAAGGATGCACACAACAATGATGCTGATAACAATGATGCAGATGATGGTGACGCCAGGGCTACGACAAATCTCGATATTTTCTTCGATAACAGCCGAACTAAAAAAATGCCAGTTAACAGCATAGCCTCTTTTTCCAGTAATCGATTCAAAGGCTTTTAAACCATCATTACAAAAAATCATGAGGTTCTTTTGTAAAGGTCAATTAAATTATATCAAACAAAAAAGCCTACTTCTAGTTGGTGTTCGTCGACGAATATCTCCGCTGTTTTGACGGTCAGGTGTGGTTGATGATCGACCTATTGGGGGCAGGGGCTGAGTATTTGGGATCACTGTTGGGACATCAATATCTGCAAGTCGGACATGTTTGGAAGAAGGGCTATGTGCAGTGGGGGTTGAAAGGGATCTTTCCATCCCTCGAGATCCTATAAATGAAACACAAAATTCTGTTTTTTCCTACAATCACAAAAGTTTCTGAACCATTATAGATGATAGTAGAAGATAAACAGCAGGTAACAAAACTTACAGTAATTTTTGATGTACATGTAAGGAGAAAATATAAATAATACTTTATTTCATGCTTTTCGGAAGTTCATCGAGAAATAATGGTGGACTATGGTTTGATATTTCCTGGTTATAACCAGTGAAAATACCGATTTCACATTTTCTAACTCTTCAATTGAAGGTGGAACCAGTAGTTTCCACGCACTAGTTACCTAGGTAAACAGCTTTAGACGTTCAAATAGAGGAAAATATGACGTAATTTACACTATAGTTCTCGTGCTTTACCTAATATTGGATGTTATGTGAGGGGGGTATGCCACAGGCAATTACAGAAAACAACTATACTGGATTCTGATGAAAGTCCCAACAAAAAATGGTTAGAAGCATGAAATAAATATAATTTTTTTTCTTTTTTCTGTGAAAGATCGAAATTTATTTCATAGAATGAAATTCATTAGTAATATTTTCACAAGTGGCTCTGCCACTCGTGAAATATTAACAATGATGTTCACTCGATGAAATAAATTTTGATCTTTCACTGTATAAAAACAAATATTCTCTATGTAAATGTCTATATATACCAATGTTATCAAACAAGATTTCGGCGATGCTTGCCAAGTCATGACTCTATGTCCAAGCACAGTGAGATATCTTATTATATACCCTCCCTTACTCTTAGTGTAATATACCCATTACAAATGTTCCTTTTTAACACATGTTTGAGACAAGCATTATGTGACATCATATTTGACATCACTTCACATGACTTTCAGAGAAGTGGGTTGGGTTTTTTTAATGGAAATTCTGAAGTGTGCATGTATTTGATTGTATATCTTGACCTATTAGCCATTGTTTATAGTTATGTCATAAAAAGAATCTGACATAAATTTTGTTGGCATTTGAGCTTAAGTTTTTATCAAACTTGTTACAAAGGAGCTTGTTTAATAACATTTTTCTAGACTTGTTCAATATAATTTTTTCTTCCACAGCAACTTATGTCGGATTCTGTAAGATATTCCTTATTGTCAAAGTGTTTGTTAACACTTTCCATCCAACTTAATGCCAAGCAGTGCGCAAATTTTGATTGACAATCTTAAAACCTAACATGCATGTAAATATTCAGTTTATCTTTCAAGATATTCGCACAAGTTTTAATGGTCGATAAAATACAGCATTAATCAATGTTTCTCAAAAGACAAAACCCTGTTGCACATTATTACATTAGTTGTACGATCAGGTGGCAGGGCACTTGGAAATTGTTCATGGGTGTTGTGAATTATGTTGCCCTGAGATGAGGGCTGTGAATAAGTTTCCAGGTGCCCTGCCACCTCACCGAACAAGTAATGTATCCTACTGAAAAGTTTTACCATTCAAACATGTTTTCAGTGAAATTTTCTTTGTTTAAGGAGACATGAATCAAGTATGCTTAAGAAATCAAATTCCCCAACACAAATGGTGACATCACTAAAAACTCAAAACACTGAAAACATCACAAATGGTGAAGTCACTGAAGTGTATAAGTCAAGTGTCTATGGGTTTCCCGACAGGGAAACTGTGCTGTTCCTTGGAGCTGCCAGCGGGAGCAATATATATTTGGAGCATAAAATTTCTTTGCAGTATAATAATATGTAATGTTGCACCTGTTATTGATACTTGATGGACAGGAAGATTATAAATCCTTTGTTTACAGAAAAGTCAGATTAAATCACTTTTTTTTGTCAGTGCTGACATTGCACAAGATAAAAATGAATTTAACCCTGAACCTGTTGAAAATTTCAAGCCAATAGTTAAAATATGAATGTTGCAATTCCAAACTTATTTTTGGGACAAAAATATCTCCCTGTTGGACAGTGTAGATCCAAGATCAGACTGCATTTTCTTTGCAGTCTGATTTTGCTCTACACTGTCCACAAGAGGTCAATGAGGGGCACTTAGCAGCCTAAAGGTTAAACAAACCTGATGTTGACCGATCTGCTTTTCCTGCCGAACCAGGTCCTACAGGTCGATTTACCGTCATGTACGATCTCAGATTGTTACTGGTTGCATTTACCAGCCTGTCATTACTTGGAGCCTGGTTCCCAATGTTTGCACTGTAAGTTCATGAAATAAAGGAAATTATATGAGCCATGCTCTGTGATAAGGGGGTTTAACACATGGGGGGGGGGGGTTGACCTAGTTCAGCCTGTGCAGTCTGACCTGGGTCAAAACTGCTTTCTACCTCCAGATTCAGTCGGTTGTTAGACAAAATGGATTTTATGTATCCATAATTATGTGATGACTTGCTTGGCATAACACATCACAGAGATGCATTTAACCCCCTTTAGCCAGAGTGCAGATCATTATCAACTAAAACTAAACTAAAACACTTTTCATTTTTTTACGCTATACAGATGAGGGTCCTGCAAGACTTGGTAGTCAAGGGATTGGATTAGGAATTCTGGGGTTATCCACTAAATCCTCATTTTGGAAGTGTCCTTGGGCAAGCACTTCAGAAACCCCAGCCTTGTACTGGTTAAACCAAGGAATAATAAGTGAGTAATTGTGTGATACGATAATGTTGAAAGCATCATTAAATACTATCCAATCTTGCAAGATGACTTCTGTCCTCTTTCTGTAGACCTCACCTGAAAACATTGTTTCAAAAGGAGAAATTGCTTGTTTAGAACACCTTCACCTTTACACACAATGTTTTCACATGTATTTATATATTACTCATTGATTCATTTTGTGATATCTATTTTCTAGACTAAAACAAGTAATCAACCATGGCTTCATGGTTGATGGTTGGAGACATGACATTTGTTTTGAAAATGTACCTTGCCTGATCTTGACTATAACAAGTAATCAACCATGGCCTTCAGGTTAAAGTCAAACAATTTGTTACCATGTCCATGATGTACCTTGCCTGATCTTTATTATAGCAAGTAATCAATCAAGGCCTGCAGGTTAAAGTCATGGAATTTGTTACAGTGTTGTACCTTGCCTGATCATGATTACAGAAAGTAATCAAATGTGGCCTGCAAGTTAAAGATGTGGAATTTGTTATCATCTCTGATCTTGACTGATTGACTGTACATTTTGTTTAACGCCATTTTCAACATTATTTCAGTACACCTATCTATGCTTTCCTGGAGTATCTTTTTACCACTGCTTGGCACAATATTCCCGAGTAACCATCATCAAACAATGATCATCTGTGAGAGAGGAATGAATCCTTTTGAAATGACAATCATCAATCCTCGGAGAAAAAATGGCCGAGCTGGGGATTAGAATCAGTGACCTCCTCTGATCTTGACTAAAGCATGTAATCAATCATGGTTTGAAGGTTAAAGGCATGGAGTTTCTTACCACAGTGTATATTCTCTAACCTCATTTATAGCTAGAAATCTAATATGTTCAGTAGATTGAAACCTTGGAATTTGTTACCATGATGTGCTTTCTCTGTTCTTGACTATAGCAAGTAACTAATCATGACCTGCAGATTGAAGTCATGAAATTTGTTACAGCTGTGTACCTTGCTTGATTTTGACTATAGCAAGTAATCAACCATGACCTGCAGGTTGAAGTAAGGGATTTCTTAGCACAGTGTACTTAGCCTGATTCCAACTATAGCAAGTAATTAACCATGGCCTGCAAGCTGAAGACTGGGAATTTGTTACTACAGTGTACCTGCTGTAATCGTCACTATAGCAAGTTATTAACCATGGCCTGTAGAGATGGTTATGGAATTTGTTACCTTCTCTGATCTAGACTATAGCATGAAATCAACCGTGGTTTGCAGGTGTACATTTCTTATCCCATCTATAGCAAGTAATCAACAATGGCCTGCAGTTTGAAGACTTGGAATTTGTTACCACAGTGCACAGATCACATCTCAGATCTCCACTATAGCCAAGTTATCAATGGCGATTAAAGACATTCAATACTTTAAGATCTGGTAATGGGTTAAATTTAATTTATAAGTTGAATAAATTTTAATTTAGCCACATTAATCTAATATATTGAAAGTTGAAGAGTTCAACATTACCTGATAGTGTTTTGACCTATCATCATTCTGTTTATGTCTAACTCAAGGATTCTGGGAGTGTTTGAAATGGTTCCACTGTTTGGATTTACATCCATCCTAGGCTGGGAATCACTCATCTAAAACAATAAACACAAAATTAACTCTTTACCTGGCAAAAAAGTTTTACATATAAACAAAAAACACAACAACAGTTCAACTGTAAGTACATAAACTGTCCCTACACAACATAATAAATTTTACCTTCAAAGCATACAGAAATTTCAACCACACACGTCAATAAGGGACATAACGGTAACACTTTTACACATAAACTGTACTAACACAACACAAAACTTCTATACATAAACTGTACACATATAACATACTACTTCTAAATGGCATCTATTTGTGAAGTAATTAGGGTTAATATTGATGCTGTAAGTTATTCCAGCTGATTTATTTCAACTTTATCGATGAATTGGCCATCTGGTAGGCCTATTTTTAGTGAGAAAAAAGCTGGGGGGAGCATTAATTAGAAAGACAGCGGCAATAAGGGACATTACAGTAAGACTTTTAAACATAAACTGTACTCACACAAGACAAAACTTTTATACATAAACTGTAAACACATAATACACATATGCATAAACTATACCTACCCAACACAAAATTTCTATACATAAACTGTACCTACACAAAATAAAGCCTCTATACATAAACTGTGATTATGAAAAATTATACTTCTATACATACATGTAAACTGTCCCACCACAACATGGTTCTTCTTTAAATAAAATGCACTTACACAACATAACACTTCTATACATAATTATCTAGACAAAGTTTGCCTTCTACACAATTTTTGCTGTTATTCATTTGAATGGGGTCCAATGACCTTCATATGAGAAAGATCAAAAAAAGAAATGATAGTACTTCTTGAACATATACTGTCCGCGTAACTAAATATAATAACAATCTTGTACATATATTATACTTACACTCCATGTTTCTTTGGGCTGAATTCCAACATAATTGACGGAAGACCCAAATAACCCTGCATTATTCCCGTCAAGAGCTCCCTGGCTTTCATAACGTGGCTGTGTGTAGTCCTGACCATGTGAATACTGCAAATATCATATTGAATGTTTGAATAAAAGTTTTCACAGTTTTCAACAGAATTCTAGAAATGGTGTTGCAGTCACTAAGTTGATGGAAATTGTTTTTCAAAGGGTAAAAAATGTAAGGGAAAGGAGGAATATACTGCATACCAGTAATTACTCCGTTTTTCTCACAATGGCAACTCCCTTCAGGTTGTTACAATATGACATGCAACACACGAAAAGGGGCCTTCGGACTCATGTGTAAAAGTGTGTCGCCGCAGATAAGCCTGTGCAGTCTGTGACTAATCCGAGACAACATTTCCCGTTTTTGTGCCATTTTCTGTTTCACGAAAGTCTACTGTATGAAAAAAATCTTACGTAGTCGTAAAGTGCCGTCTTGGATTGGCCTGCGCTGACTGCGCAGGCTAATCCGAGACAACACTTAACGCAAATGTCCGAAGGTCTCATTTCACATATTGCGGGCCATATTGTCTATCTAATGTTCCAATCAGGCTGGAAAAAAATGCATGAACTGTAAAACTAGAACTAAAAGTGCCTACATCAATACTAGTTTAACTCTTTAACACACAATCTCAAGTTTTAACGACCCTGACAAAGAAGGCTTTTGAAAACATAGTGGGAAAAGGAGAAAATGCTGGTTACCTGATCTATCTTAAGAGCAACTGGTTTAGACCTTGTCAGATGACCTACAATGGTCAATAAAGTACACACAGGGTGATTCATAAATGAGCAGTGCTCAGGCAAAAGGGGGCTTATTCCCCCTGCTGAATGCATCTCCATGATGCCTAATGCCAAGCAAGTCATTACATAATTATCAACTATTAATGTCAATTTTGTCTAACAATCAACTGGATCTGAAAGTTGAATGGTGCTTTGACATACAGCATTTTCTGATGACAGATAAACTGATAAACTGTTACTCAAAATATGAAATTTGTTTTAACCCTTTACCGCACAATCCCGACTTTTAATGACCCTGTGGAAAAAGCCTTTTGAAAACATTGAGGGAAAAGGAGAAAATGCTGGTTACCAGCATTTTCTCCTTTTCCCTCAACGTTTTCTACCCTATTGGAGACAGAAATCTTCACTTGAGCTACAATGATTTTGTCGTCTGCAAATGCTTTCAATTTGGCGGTGTACAAAAAATTGTTGTTTGGTAAAAGAGTTAAAAAGGACTGAAACTACAGGCACTTGGGGGCCTCAATTGTTTTACTAGCAGTTATTTTGCTAATTTTCTAGTATACACCATGAATTCATGATGCAAAAAGGAAAAAAGACAAATACACACAAAATGGGGAAGGTGGTTGCTGTTGCAACTTGGTTTGAACTCACTGAGACTGCATCATGAGTGGGCATGGTGACTTGAATATATAGAGAAATAGTCAGAATACAATTTATCAAAGCCAGTTGTTTGGCATCAACCAAATTTGATTGTGTATTAGTACTCACTGTATTAACTCTTTACCAAACAACAAATTTTTAGACCAGTCCAAATTGAAAGCATTTGCAGACGATAAAATAAATGTGAATCAAAAATTGAAATTTGTTGTGGGAAGGCTAGAAAACATTGTGGGAAAAGGAGAAAATGCTGGTTACCAGCATTATCCCCTTTTCCCACAATGTTTTCAAAGGCTACTTTCTCAGGGTCGTTAAAAGTCAGGATCATGTGGTAAAGAGTTAGAAGATCTCTCCAAGAAATGGAACCTGTACTTGGACTTAGTTGAGTAAACACAACTTAGTCATCACATGGCTACTTTTCCTAAACTGATTGCTGGGTTTTCTTCTTTTTCATTCTGCTTGAATCCCTTGATAATACAAATACATTGTAATCTGTGGAAGTTTCAACTAAAAAATGTGGACTTTATTGTGTAAACACGAAACGTTACTTTTTCACCTTTAATAGGCTATTCCTGTACTAATTATCACATTCTTTCAAAATCAATAGGATTCAAGCTATTGATAATTTAAAGACTGTGCAAGTTTCATGACAATCTGAACACAAATGTGGACTTTATTGTAAAAACAAGACATGTAAATTTTCAACTTTAAATGGCTACTTTTTGCTTACTAATTGTTGGATTTTTTAAAAATCAATAAGGTTAAAGCTATTGATAATATACAGAAACTGTGCAAGTTTCACAAAAATCCAATCACAAATGTAGACTTTATTGTGTAAACAAGAAAAAGACTAACTGATGGATGGACAGACAGGCAGAGGGATGAAAAGACAGACTGACGACGGACACCATGCCATGACATGAGCTTTGCTGGCCTTTGGCCAGTAGATCTAAAAATTGAGGGAAAAAGAGAAACTGCTGGTAACCAGCATTTTCTCCTATTCTCACAATGTTTTTAAAGCTTTCTTCCTCAGGATCATTAAACCATGGGATTGTTTGGTAAAGGGTTATAAAAATAACTGTAGGTAATCCTTGTTGTAGTTTGTTTGTCATACCGGTATACCATATTTCCCTATTTTTATAATTGTTCTGGGTCAATCATAATGTGTGCAGGATCCTTCCTGACTCAGTGGTAAAGTGTAGAATTTGTACACTAGAGGCCCTGGCTTTGCTCCTAATTCAAAACACAAAGTTTTTCAAGGACGCGTCCCTGGGGCAAAATCTTTTGCAGTCCCAGCCCAGCGCAGGCAAAACCCAAGGACCGTAAAGAAAAAGCCAGCTGTCACCTCAACATGGCAGAAAATCAAGTTGAAAGGGACGTAAAATACTTCTCAATCAATCAATCAGAAACAAACCTGAGTGTAAGCTGTTTTCGGCCTAGAAGGCACAGAGTATTTGGAAGAGGAGGAAACAGGCCTTGTAACACTAGTCCTTGGCCTAAACCCACTTCCTGTATACACCGATAACCTTGAACTTCCAGTATTTGGCCTAGATTTAAGTCCGATCTCAATCTCATGGGCAAGCACACTTTCAATACCTAGTTCATACATGGCTGTCAAGTTACACACGGCACTTTCCACTTAAGATACATACAAACTTGTAATTTGCATGTCAAGTTATGCTTTCAAGCTGTCTATGATGTATTCTTGACAAATTATACATTAGACATTATATTTGAAGTTTCTGTCAAATTGCACTCTGCATATTATACTCATTTCAATATCAAAAGCACTTTGTATGTTGGGCAAGCAAAGTTTGCTGTCAAAGTCTGTAAAGAGCACTTTCATTTCACTTGCGTTTGTTGACAAAGCTTGTATAACTGAGACATTTGCATTATTTTGTGAAGCCTACTTCAATAAGACTTGATCTAGTCTTCCAAACCCGGAACGTATAGTTACGATCCCTGTCGAAACTGACTACTTTACTGTAGTAATTGTTATAATATCCTATCTGACCCTGGTAAAACCCTTTACCACACAACCCTGAGCTGGATGGCTTTTGAAAACATTGTGGGAAAAGGAACAGCATTTTCCCCTTTTTCCACAATGTTTTCTACCCTATCATAGACAGGTTCCATTATTCATGAGCCACATTTTTAATTGCTCGTCTACAAATATTTTGAATTTGGATGATTTCATAATTTTGTTGTTTAGTTTAAGGTTACATGGGTCTTCTTGAAAAAAGGGTAGTTCTGTGAGGCATACTTCCATATATACCGGTAAGACTGGTCTTCCAAACTGACCAGTCCGCTATTTATTGCAGTTCTTATCATATAGCTTACTCGATGAACATTTCATTATCAGTTTATATTACTGTTTATGTTTGGGTAACAGGTTTAAAGTCACGTGCCGTAATGAGATAATTTATAAACCCAGCTCCATAATGTTTATATTATCTCATCATGGTTGGTGGTTTTAAACATGTATTCCCAAAAAACAAACAATGATATTAACTGTTAATGAAAAGTTCATTGAGTTGGAGTTATATCCTATCTGACCCTGGTAAAACCACCTTAAATGGGTCTTAACTCCTTAACAAACAACAAAATCTTAGAATAATCCAAATTGAAAGTAAGTGCACATGACAAATCAAATGTGACTTATACGGTGGAATTTGTCTATGATAGATCAGAAAACATTGTGGGAAAAGGAGAAAATGCTGGTTACCAGCATTTTCTCCTTTTCCCACAATGTTTTCAAAAGGCTTCTTTCGCAGGGTTGTTAAAAGTCTGGATTGTGTGGTTAAGGGTTAATGACAATATGCCAAAATATAATTTGTCTCTGTTCATTATCACACCACCTTTTATAATCCATTGACTATTATAATTGGTTTTGTGTAGATCAAAGATCAGACTGAACAGAATATGTCACACTTTGTCATCCATTGAGCATAGTTTGTTTCTTTAGTCAGTGTAGAGCAAAGATCAGACTGCTCAGAACAGTGCACAGAACATGTAACACTTTATCATCCATTGACTGTAATTGCTTTTGTAGCCAGTATAGATAAAAGATCAAACTGCTTCTAAGAACATGTCACACTTTATCATCCATTGACTGTAAATCCTTTTGTAGTCAGTGTAGATCAAGATCAGACTGAACAGAACATGTCACTCTTTATCATCCATTGACTATATTGGTCTTGTAGACAGTGTAGATCAAAGATCAGACTGAACAGAATAGTTCACAGAACGTCACACTATATTGTCCATTGACTATTGTTGCCTTCGTGACCAGTGTAGATCGAAGATCAGACTGTATAAAATAGGTCACACTCTATCATCCATATCACAGTGTAGATCGTGATACATGACATTTTCTATCTGTTTGATAATCATTATCATTCATTTACTATCAATTCAATAAAATTTGTGAACTGGTTACTTTATTTTCCTGTTTCTTTTTTTCTTAGCCAAAACTTATTTTTTTCTGTTAGATCTTTTCCTGGTTTCCCTTTAAAACACTGGATTATTAGGTAAAGGGTTAAACCTGCAAACTACACTCAAATGAATATCGACTCCATACTGGTACAAGTTTATAAGTAAATAAAATATACACAGTCTACCGGTTTAAAAACTATTTATTGACTGAAGGCCCAGTCTATTATATCCCCTATAGAATGTTTAAATTATATTTCAATTAATCCTACACTTGGGGATAATTTGAACCCTTTACCCTACACTGCATGATACAATGTTAGACTGGTTTAATTGAAGTCATTTGCAGACAATAAATTAAATGTGGCACAAATGAAGGAATTTGTATTACAGAGTGTAGAAACATTGTTGGAAAAGGAAAATGCTGGTTACCAGTTTTAAAAAGCCTTCTTCTTTAGGACAGTTAAAACAGGGTTAACCCTTTACCAAACAACCCCATGTTTCAATGACTCTGAGAAATGATGCTTTTGAAAACATTGTGGGAAAAAGCTGAAAATGTTGATAATCAACAATGTTTCTACTCTAAAAAGGCTTGATCCATCATTTGAGAGTATTTATAAGACATTCTGTCTGCAATTTTTTTCAGTTTGGACAGGTCTGAAACTTTTTAATTTTATTATCACCCAAAGGATTAACTCTTTACAATATGACAGAATTTTGGACTTCTCCATATGGAAAACAGTTGCAGATGACAAAATCAATCTGACTGAAAAAAAAAAGAAATTTGCACTTGGAAGGGAAAAGAAGGGAATGAGGAGAAAATGATGGTTACCAACATTTTTCTCCTTTTTCCACAATACTTTCTAAAGTCTGTCTCTTTAGAGTTGTCAAAATAGGGAATTGTTTTACAAAAAGCTAACCCCTTATGACACAATCACTAGTTTTAAGGATGCTGAGAAAGTAATGACATGATCTGGGATCCATGACATCCATTTTGTCTAACAACCGATTCAATCATGACATAAACTGGTCCTTGGACTTGCAGAAAATTCAGCAATAGCAAGAAGTTTCATCGATACTTTTAAGCAGATGCATGAAGCCCCCTCTTCACAGAGCATGGCTCAAATATTTTCAATTTGGTTGAGCCTAAACTTTTGTACTTTGGTCAAGACTTAACCCTTAACAAAACATTAATGTGTTTTAATTAATGACCCTGAGGAAAGAGGCTTTGTAAAACATTGGGGGAAAAAAGACATAATGCTGATAACAATAGTTCTAGTCCTATCAGAAACAAGTAGTTTCATTCAGATCATTTTTCAATTTGTTCATTTGCAGACTATTACCTTTCAACCACAAAATTTTAAAGTTTGCTGCTTAGGAAAGTTTACCACACAATCCAAAGTTTTAAAAAAGGCTTTTAAAAACATTGTGGGAAGAGGAGAAAATGCTGGTTACCAGCATTTTCTCCTTTTCCCACAATGTTTTCAAAAGCTTTCTTCTTCAGGATCATTAAAATTCCGGATTGTGTGGTAAAGGACTAAAACCATTTGCAAATGAGAGATTAACTATGGCTCAAAAATGGTATTGTCTTTGAATGGGTAGTAAACAATGCATCTTTAGGAATACAGTTTATTGTTTGTAAGATTTATTGAACTTCGATTTTATCTCTTTACAAAATGACAGTCTAAAGACTAGTTCAAACTGAAACCATCTGCAGACAACATAATAGATGTGACATAACTGAAAGAAGAAATTTTTGGGATGGGCAGATGACACTGTGGAAAATGGAAAAAATTGCTGGTTACCTTTTTCCACAATGTGTGCAAAAGTTTTCTTTCTCAGGGTCTTTAAAGTCAGGATTGTGTAGTAAAAGATTAAATCATTTGGTTCAATCCCTACTAAACTGGCACACTACTCCTGTTACTTGGTTGGTTGGTTGTATTGGGGTTTAACGCCACTTTAACAGCTAAGGTCATATCATGGCGGTCGGTGACGCACATGTGTTTCCTGGCTTTCTCACACCAGTACTAACACAACTTTCTTTCCAAAGCCACCGACTACTTTTCTCACATGCTTCAGCAGAGGTGAGAGGCGAAAATACGCCGGAAAGAAAGTTCGCCTCAACAGGGTATCGAACTCACAACCACCAGGTCATGAGTCCGACACGCTCACCACTGAGCCACCCAGGTGGGCTACTCCTGTTACACTTCACAGTTAGGCAAAATGACATCACTAATATAAATCTGTTAGGTATACTTAACCCTTTACAACACAATCCCAACTCTTAACAACCCTGAAAAAGAAGCCTTTTGAGAACATTGTGGGAAAAGGAGAAAATGCTGCTAACCAGCATTTTCTTCTTTTCCCACAATGTTTTCTACTCTTCCCAAAAGAAATTTCAATTTTTCAATCACATTTATTCTGTCGTCTGCACATGCTTTCAAATTGGACCAGTCTAAAATTTTGTCGTTTGGTAAAGAGTTAAACATGATATTGTGCCACTTGAATATAAACAGAAAGTCTGTTATGTATATTTAATGGCTGATATAGCACTTACTCTATAAACATTTCATTATCAGTCTATATTATTGTTTATGTTTGGGATAACAGCTTTAAAATCACATACCATGACGAGATAATTTATAAACCCAACTCGATAATGTTTATATTATATCATCATAGTTTGTGGTGTTAAACATGTATTCACAAAAACAAACAATAATATTAGCTGTTAATGAAACGTTTGTTGAGTTGGAGTTATATTGTGTCAGTTGTATATACACAAAAAAACCCAACACAACACAGATGAGGTATTATAAATTTCAAAATTATACACAGTATATGTATCTTTAGAATTGCAGTCTACTGTTTATAACATTTATTTATCTTATTATCTGAGCCATGCTCTGGCATAAGGGTGTTTAATACATTCCTCCATTTATGGTACCAAGCAAGTCATTGCAGTATTATGGATCCATAAAATTCATTCTGTATAATGACCAACATTAGGTAAACTGGACCTTTAACATGCAGAAAATCAACTGATAGCTAAAATTTTTGACCCAGGTCAGCCTGTGTGGACTACATTTTGCATGTGCATTAAGCCCCCTTTGCCAGAGCACAGCTTATGCTCAAATAAAAATTTTTGCTTTAACTTACCAAGAGACACACTATTGCTGCAATACTATAACACTCTATACAGTATATAACTGCAGTTAGGCAGATAATAACACCATCAATATCTGCTATGAATAAGTCTGTACTGTGTATCAAGAAGCATACCTCGGGTGATCCATGGATCAAGTCCCTTGGCTGTATGACATAGCTTGATATGCACCCACACAGTACATTTGTTTGCTAGAAATACGCTGTTTTACCCTTCTTAAAATTGTAAGGCTCCTCTTAAAAATGAAAATGTGAGTCACAATTTTCTGTTGAAATCTTTCTAAATAAATTTCCGTTGATAAACAGCTTATACACTAAATTGTTAATGAGGTTTATCAATTCAGCTGGAAGTTTTCATCAGCAGACTGATAGATGTGAATAACTCCAATGTGTTGTAACAGTTTAAGTTATTACAAATTGATTTATGTGGGCAGCCCCATGTTTGAGATCATGTGATTGGTAGTTCAAAATGAAAACCTCCTTGATACAGATGAGTTTAGATGTATTTACGAAATCAGTAAAGTGGTGACGAGTGCACTGTCCGTATTACCTAAGTTAGGCAAAATGACATCATCACCGTCTATAATGTGTACATGCATATAACAACCATTAGGCAAAGTAAAACACCATCAATATTTGCTATGTACAAGTCTGCCCTACAAGTATTGGTAAAGTTTGGGAAAGTGACATCAGCAATATTAATCTATTATGTTCCAGTCTGTAATGTGTATATGCATATAACAATAGTAAGGCAAAGAAATACTGTCAATATCTATTATGTAAAAGACTGCACTGCCTACACATTAGTTAAGTTAGGAAACTGCACCATCAATATTAATCTGTTATGTTCCAGTCTATAATGTGTATATACATCGATTAACAGTTAGGTAAAATATCACCATTAATATATATTACATACAAGTCTGCCCTTCATGTATAACATCATAACCATTTATCTATTATGTTAAAGATCATGTGATTGGCATTTCAACATGGAAACTTCCTTGATACAGACAAGGTTAGATGTAATTACAGAATCTGCCAAGTGATGACAAGTGCACTGTTCATATTACTTAAGTTAGATGAAATGACATCATCAATAATCAATATTAATCTATTATGTTCCCGTTTATAATGTGTATATGCCTGTAACAACAGTTGGGCAAAATAACACTATCAAGATCTGTTATGTACAAGGCTGCATTGCATGTGTTACTAAAGTTAGGCAAAATGACATCATCAATATTTATTTTAATCTATTATGTTCCAGTCTATAACGTGTATATGCCTGTAACAACAATTACACAAAGTAAGACCATCAATTACATACAAGACTGCATTGCAAGTATTGCTAAAGTTAGGCAAAATGACATCATCAGTATTAATCTATTATGTTCCATAATATGTTCTATAATGTGTATATGCAGATAACAAGAGTTAGGCAACGTAACACCATCAATATCTATTATATACTAGTCTACTCGTACACTGCATGTATTACTAAAATTAGCCAAAATGACATCATCAACATTTATCTATTATGTTCCAGTGTATCATGTGTACATGCATATAACAATAGTTAGCCAAAGTAACACCACCAATATCTGTCATGTACAAGTCTGCACTGTGTGTATTACTGGAGTTAGGCAAAATGACATCATCAATATTAATCTGTATTGCTCCAGTCTATAATGTGTACATACTTAAAATTACAGTTAGGCAATGGAACACCATCACTCTAAAACAGTACCTACCAATCTGTTGTGTACTACATTAAAGTTGAACACTTGTTTAATCTGTAAGCAAAGACATTTAACCTTTAGAGCGCTGAATAAAACCGACAGACACTTTTAAATTAGAATCAAGGCATGACTAATTGCAATAGCATGATGGTTTTTGTCTAGAGATTCACCCAAACTGAAATGGTAGATCAAAGATCCAACTGCATGTTTTCTTAGGTACAATTTTGGTCTATACTGGCAGCAAAGGCAACTAAAGTTGTGAAATGTCATTAAATTAAACAGAAAAAGAAAAGCTGGTTAAACCTTTTATGCGGTAACTACTGAACTGCTCAGTATCAAATATTTGGGGTACTTTCTGAAATTGTTAACTTTACAAATACTAGTCATACTGTAAAGAAACTTTGGCCGCTTGTAGAAATAATGTTAAATCAAGTAATTACCCAAATATTAATTCAAACAATGAAACACTTTTCATTTTAGCAAATAAGATGTTTTAGAATCATGAATTTGGTGCAACAGGTCTTATTTGGTTTGTGAGATCTTTCTAAAAGCAAGGCCCATATTAACCAAACATTCAAAACAGAGTTCATAGAAATACAAAAAAAAAAATTCTAACTTGCAGAGTAACAAGAGCATCCTATACAGTTGCCAAACCTCAACTCCATTTACTGTTTCAGACAAAATTCAAAGTTGAATAAGAAGCATAACTATGTAAAAAATTATTTGTTATATTTCACCTCTTGATATTAACAAAAGTAGCCCAAGTTAGATGTAAATATCTTCAAAATTGACAGAGATATGAGAAAATGACAAAGTTTTCACAAAATGATCACAACAAGGACACAGGTACAGATGTGTATCAGATTGTCTGATTGATTGTATTCATGTTTAACACAGTTTTCAACATTATTTAAGATATATTGCGGCAGCCAGTGCACCTATCCATGATTTCCTGGAGTTTCTTTTACCAACACTAAGCACAATATTCTTCCAAAGCCACTGGCTGCTTTCAAACATAACCATCGTCGAAATAACCGTCAGCGGTGAAAGAGGAATTAATGTGTTGCAATGACTATCATCAATCCTCAGAAAGGAATTGGCTGAGCTGGGGATTGGACCAGCAACCCCCCCTGTTCTCAAGTCATGTAGGCTACTGACTGAGCTTGGCATTCATGTGTATCAGACTGAAATTGCGGCCTCTAGAGTGCACACAAATTTTTTTTAAAGATTTGTCATACTGACATACTTTTTGACCCATGAGTATCAAAATGAATTTGTAGTCCCTAAAGTGCACGCAAGGTTTTTAGATTTGGCCCAGTGACCTACCTTTTGACCCGATGTTACCCAATTTCAAGCTTGTTCAAGAAAATATCAAGACAAACATTCTGACCAAGTTTCATGCATATCTGGCTGAAAATGTGGCCTGTAGAGTGCACACAATTTAAATATTGATGACCACACAAAGCATGACAAAGGCCTGACACAGCACGATCACAAAAGCTCACCTTGAGCACTTTGTGCTCAGGTGAGCTAAAAAAAAGACCATGGTAACCTACCATATTAGTGTCTCCTTTAGGCTGGGATTGTCGCAGATATGGCCTGACATTGGAAGCTGGGGTCGGTGCAGGGGCATAGGCACTGTTAGTGTCCCTTACTGGGGACAAGGTTCTTTGGGGTCGTAAGGGTCGTGTTGTTTTCGTTGAAAATCTGTCCTTTGGCTCCCTGTAAAATCATGTAAAACCAAAGATTTTATGCTGGTCTGATTCCCTGTAAAATCAATGAAACCAAAGTTTTTCTAAATTGGTTTGATTCTCTGTAAAATTATGTAAAACCAAATCTTTATGTCAGTTTGTCAGGCTTTTTTCTTGGTAGCCAGCATACCTATCATTTGTATCCTGCAGATTCTTTGATCAGAAATTTGCAAAATGTTTTTCCTAAGTCAATGACTGCCTTCCCACATGAGCATGATTGAAAAAAATATTCCGCTGTGGGGGAGGAAAGAACCTTGTAGCAATGACTATCATCAATCCACTAAAATAATATGGATGAGCTGGAAAGTGAACATAAAACACTGATTTCAAAGATAAAAAACAGAAAAAAATTATAGCCCAGACATGAAATCAGACATTTGACTTTGCCCTGACCTTGACCTTTGGACATGATTTTTGCATGCCAGACGTCCTCTTTATGTGGTTGACAATTCAGTTGTATTGAAATTCATTCATAAATAAAATAGTTACAGGCCGGACATAAACATAACTGTCTATAATTTCTCATCTTAAAAAGACACATCTATGGTCATTTTCAGCCAGATTTCCATCTTTCTTTTAGCAAGCTATAATCATTCTTGTGTCTTCATGCCAAATGTTGCCCCTGACAAGGTTGCATAGATTACCATAAAATGCGTAAGTTTTGGGACAGTAAAAAATAATTAAATGTTTAGATGTCCCAATATTTTAGTGGACGAAAAATAATTATTTTTCTAGATGTCCCAAAACTTATGGTCAAACAAGCTGTCAAACTGTTGGTCACTGACCACTAACCAGTCGAATATAATAACGCTACGCCATTGATTTCAATATAAATACGATCACATGCAGGTCAGTCTAATTTTAGACATAATGGAATTCCTGTGGGCAATTTGTGCAGTAGGAATTTTTTTTCATTGTTTTCGTAACTGATAAACTTAATGTTTCAGTCATTTTTGTATGCATCCCGGGAAAGCAATGAGCATTGGTGTTTTGCGCTTATAAATACTTTTACAATGTATATTACCTGTCAACGTGAAAGACGATTTGATTTCCGCTCTGAAAAATACCTGCTAAGCCCGTTCTCAAATTTGATTGGTTCACAATCTTCAATCGATAAACCCAAGTTAGAACATAGGATATCTTGATTTCTATTTTTAAACAACGAATCTGATTGACCGTGAAACACACAAATGTGTCAACTACTTGTCAACTTCAGATATACATGTATACATGACATGTACCTTTGCCCTTTGGTACAAGTTTATCACATCCTTTTTACCCTTATTTCGGATTTATTTCCCAATCGGGTTGTTTAATTGTCTGTCTGTGTGATCGGATTTTTCTTTGTCTTGAATCGGGAGACTCCCGATGATATCTGGCATGGGAAGCAATGCTTATGTGTAGAAATGAAACTGTGCAAAGCAAATTTTTATGCATGTAAACAAAGAGTATTGAACAAATTAAAAGATTTTTTTGAGTATATATTCACTGTCCCACTTCTTTGGAACAAAAAAAATACTATCTTATTTTGTGATGTTTAGTATGGCCAAAATCTTTGGGTCATGAAAAATAATTATTTTCATGTTTTTTGATGGTGTCCCAATTCTTTGGGTGTCCCAAAATTTAACCCTTTCCCAAACAAGCCCTGGTTTTCACATGTCTGCAGTACAAGTCTTTTGAAAACACTATGGGAAAAGGAGAAATTGCTCGTAATGAGCAATTTCTCCTTTTCCCACAGTGTTTTCTACCCTTATTGAGAACTTTCTGCCATTTTCATCAAATTCAATATTGTCATCTGCAAACTCTTTCAATATGGACCAGTCCAGTTTGGGAAAGGGTTAAGCAAAATACGGGTATGATCAATAGAAACTGTAATTCATTTTCTTGGGGCCATTAAAGAAATTAAACATTTCCAATATATTTATTTTTCCCTTACACCATATTTATTGGTAATTTATCCCTATTTACACAGCTGACTAAATTTTGAACCATTCTACAGTCTATTAAATTTTTACAGCTTTTTACTCCCTGGCTGTAAAGATTGAACTTGCCATGACCTTGACCTTTGAACTACTGACATCGTTCTTAAGATGCAACACATGGTCTTAATGTGGTTTAAGATGCAACACATGGTCTTAATGTGGTTTCAATGAATACCAGAACACCCCCCCCCCCCCAAAAAAAAAAAAAACCAACACATTTGACCTTGTTGTGACCTTGACTTTTAACCCCTTGCACATGACACATCGTCTCGATGTGGGTAACATTTGTGCACAGTTATTTTGAAATTAAGTCAAAGGGAAAAAAGTTATGGCCTGGACACAAAAACGGACAGATGGATGGACAGGTGGACAGACGGATTGACCAAACAAAAAACTATATGGCCTCAATTTTTTTTTTGGTAGCATAAAAAAAGTATTATTTTTTTTTAATGATCCAGGCAATATCTGATTTCCTTTAAAGTGTGCCCTTCTGTCTGAAGTACTGATAAGAGAAACTCCAGAATAGCACAGACAGGTGCACTAGCTGCCACAATATGACTGAATTAATGTTGAAAATGGCACTAAACACCATACAATCATTACATTCAATTATTGTGTGTCCAACCTTCCTCAATTCTAGACACTGTTGTACCTGCACTACTATTGAGAACTGCCTCTCAACCGGACAGAGTAGAGCATATTGATGACACATGATATCAAAAAAAGAAACAGACTAGAATTACCTCCCCCTGTATGAGTACATAGGCTTGATGAGGAATATTCCTGAGTCTTGTTCAATGCCATCAAGTGTTTCCATGAGCATATTGGCCAATCTAAGCCTCTCCATGCCCATCTCATCCATACGATCTGCCCAGCGTTTTGCTCGCTAAAACATATAATATTTACACAGCATAATATATACATATTAAAATGCGAGTGGCACTCTGGGAAACAGAGGTTAATGCATGTCTGTGATGTATAAAACCAAGTAAGTCCTCACATATTCATGGATCCATAAAATCCATTTTGTCTAACAACAGATTGAATCATGAGGAAGAACGTCTTTGGACATGAAGAAAATTCACAAATAGCATAAAATTTTTACCCAGGTCAGCCTGCGTGGACTGTACAAGGTAACCCTTTACCACACGACAAAATTTTAGCCGGATCCAATTTCAAAGCATTTGAAAATGACAAATCAAAGGTGGCTCAAAGGATGTAACTTGCCTTTAACTTGTTACTACACAACAAAATTTTTTACCAATCCAAATCGAAAGCAATTTGCAGACGACAAATAAAATGGGGCACAAATGACAGCCTCTGTCTTTGAGATCACTGAAAACATTGTGGGAAAAGAAGAAAATGCTGGTTACCAGCATTTTTTTCTTTTTCCACAATGTTTTCAAAAGCCTTCTTTTTCAGGGTCATTAAATCTCAGGATTGTGTGGTAAGAATTAATAGAGCAGCAAACATTGTGATAAAGGAGCATATACCAGCAATTTCTCTTTTTCCTACAATATTTTCAAAAGCTTTCTTTACTTAGGTTTGGTAAAACTAGGGATTGTGTGGTAAACAGTTCAACTGGGAGAAAAAAAAAAGGTACAAACCTGGTTCTGCAATGCCTCCATTTTGTCCAGGATTTCAAAGACATTCTCATTTAAACTTTTACTTTTCTGAACATTTTCTGCAACAAAGGTAAGTTTTATAAAATTCACTACTGACATTTCACATTCTACCAGATGACAAAATTTTAGATGAAATTGAAAGCAGTTACAGACAATAATTTAGATGTTGCCAAGTCAAACCTTTGCCGTACAATAAGAAGTTTTAACCAACCTAAGGAAGAGACCTTTTGGAAAAATTGTGGAAAAGGGAGAAAATGGGGGTAACCAGCATGTTCTCCTGTTTCCATTATGTATTTTACCCTGTTAAAGACAAACCCCATCATTTGAGCTAGCCCCATTATGTTGTCTGAAAATGCTTTCAGTTAGGACATGTCTAAAATTTTGCCATTAACTGTAGAGCTCATGGGATTTTGTCTTTGAAAAGGGTAGAAAACAATGTGAGAAAAAAAAGAAAAGAATGATCATTTTTCCCACAGTGTTTTTGAAAAGTCTTCCTCCTAATAAGAAATTATTTGGATAATTCAAACTGCACAGGCTCTTTAAACATTTACCAAGCAATCGCATGTTTTGATGATGCTGAGAGAGAAGGCTTTTGAAAGTATTGTGGAAAATGGAGAAAATGTTGGTAACCAGCATCTTGTCCATTTTCCACAATGTTTTCTACCCTTTCAAAAACAAGTCTCAATGTTTGAGTTGCATGTATTTTGTCATATGCATATGCTTTCAGTTTGGACAAGTCTAAAATTTGATAATTAACCTCTTTACAACACAACAAAAATTTAGACTGGTCAAATTGAAAGCTTTTTACAGATGACAACGAAAGGTGAAACAAATAATGGGATTTGTCTTTGAAAGATTAGAAAACTTTGTGGGAAAAAGAGAAAATGCTGGTTACCAGCATTTTCTCTTCTTCCAATGTTTTCAAATGCTTTCTTTCTCAGGGTCATTAAAATTCAGGATAGTATGGTAAATGGTTAAAGGTGTACCCAACAGCCAAATGTATACAATCCTGTATATAAGATAAAAGTAAATTTCATTCAAACCATTTAAAAGTGTGGCAGTTATTGTAAATCTGACAATCCGTTGAAGTATCATTGGTCATGATTCCAGTCACTGGCAGAACAATGAATACTAAAAAAGAATTAACCCTCTCCCAAACGAGCCCTGGTTTTCATGTGTCTGGAGTACAAGTCTTTTGAAAACACTGTGGAAAAAGGAGGAATTGCTCGTAAAGAGCAATTTCTCCTTTTCCCACAGTGTTTTCTACCCTTTTTGAGACCTTTCTGCCATTTTCATCAAATTTAAAATTGTCGTCTGCAAACTCTTTCAATTTGCACCAGTCCAATATTTGTCGTTTGGGAAAGGGTTAATGTGCTGGGAGAGAATTAAATATCTGGAAATAAAACTGGATTTAACCCGACTTTTAATGACTTTAAGGAAGAAGGCTTATGAAAACATTGTGGAAAAAGGATAAAATGTTGGTAACCAGCATTTTTTCCCCTTTTCCCACAATGTTTTCTACCCTATCAAGGACAACTGCTGTCATTTAGGTCACCTTTAAATTGTCGTCTGCAAGTTCTTTCAATTTGGACCAATGTAAAATTTTGTCGTTTGGTAAAGAGTTAATGTTGGATTTAATCTTCTTCAAATTTATCTTTAATTTTATTCAGCAGTTTAAAACTTATATTTAGGGACCAAGGTCATATCTTACATTTCAACTCTTTTCCTGCCACAAAATTCTATAATTAAACCCCCTTTACCACACAATCCCAAGTTTTGACAACCCTGAAAGAGGACATTTTTGAATACATACAGTAAAACTCTGATATAGCGAATTTCACGGGACCGTCAGATTTAATTCGCTGTAAGCATAATTCGCTTTATTGATAGTACGAACTTCGTTATATTTCGGGACTCAAAGGTGGACACATGTACATGCAGTCTAACATTTATTTACCAGAAAAATGTTTTTCTAACATACTTCGACAAATATGTGTTATATTTATAGTATCCAATGACATTTATGACAGGTAGGAAAAACTAGTAGCCAATTTCGTATTTATTTAATCGAGTGAGCGATGTTAATCATTCAAAACACATTTTATACCGGTAGGAATTGAAAGCATTTGCAGACGACAATTTTCTACTTGTGGCAAATTATACCTTACCACGATAATTATCGATCGATAATGCAATCAGTTTATTTGTGTAGATCAACGCCTCTAGCGTCAACGTGTTAATTGGGCAAGCTGGAAGGTGTGAATAACTGACTTGGTAATTAAAGACCCTTAGATGCGACTTCAGTGTAACCAAGGTATTTTCAGTTGAAATGGATATCTGCGAACTTGATTTTTGATTCGCAATATGCGAAAATTTGTTATATCCAAATTCGTTTTAACAATTAATTTTTACAAAGGCGAAAGAAGGTTTTTGCCGGGGAATTGATTTCGATTCGTACTAAGCGAAAATTCGCATTATCAGGGTTTGTTATAATTAAGTTTTACTGTAGTGGGTACAGGAGAAAATGCAGGTAGGAAGCATTTTCTCCTTTTTCCACAGTGTTTTCTATTCCTTTAAAAACAAATTTCAATTTCTGAGTCACATTTTATTTTATCGTCTGTAAGTGCTTTCAATTTGGACAAGTCTGAAATTTTGTTGTGTGGTAAAGAGTTAACCCAATTAAAGCATTAATATTTGCAGAAATAATATACATGTATGTACATATGACTTCAAAGCTGAAATTCGCTTTTGGAAGGACAGAAAACATTGTACAAGCTTTTCACACAATGTTTCCAAAAGCCTTTGTCATCATGGTCATGAAATCTGGGTTGTTAAAAACAAGGGTTTACTTTAATAAATGCTGCAAAAATATGGCTTAGCCCTTTGCTCAAGCTCTTTGCTTTAGCAGACACCACCATTTTCAACTGTTCATTAGTTTTGTCACTACAGCCAGTCCACTTCTTCTTATTTTCCAAATGTTGCTTTAACAGCTCTCAGCACAAGTTAGAAGCTGCTTTTCCAGCAGAAACAAAATTTAACCCTTATCCTGCTAAATAAGTGAAATGAAACTTTCAAGCCCATATTAAAAAATCCAACTTTTTTCTATTTCAAAGGTAATTTTGGGGGGAAAAGAACCTCCAAATCGGACAATGTAGATCAAGATCAGACTGCACATTCTGTGCAGTCTGATCTTCATCTACACTGTCTGCAAAAGGTCAGTGACTCGCGCTTAGCAGCCTAAGGGTTAATAGACAAGTCTATGAACAATAGATGCTTGTCACAAAATACTGTGACAAAATATTACCTATACAATTTTTGAGTCTTTCAAATTGATTGACATTCTCACACCATCAATTTAGGCACTGGTGTACCTATTCTCTGACAAGAGAAAGAAGTCACTGTGTAAGTAAACTTCCAATTCAGTGGCAATGTTATAAAATTTTATCTTTCCAGCAGCAAGTTGTTTCATCCTACAATCTACATCCTACATAGTGTCCTTGAAAGTTCAAAAGTAGCAACCTTTTGAAAGGACAAATATAATGTACAATATGGCAACAATTGCTGCATGTCATCAATTTTTATCTACACACCTTCGATTTCCTTCATCCTGCAATGATGTACATACTTTCGAACAAGGTGTGCGAGTCGCTGTGCCGGCAAACTGACATATTCATCCATCTGCACAACTGCTTCCTGCCCAGAGGAAAAGAAAAATTATCTTAGCCCTCTATCACACAATCCCAAGTTGTAACAAACCAGAGAAAGAAGGCTTTGAAAAACATTGTGAGAAAAGGAGAAAATGCTGGTTACCAGCATTTTCTACTTTTCCCACAATGTTTTCTACCCTCTCAAAGACAAATGTTCAGTTTTCCAGGTACATTTGAGTTGTCACCTGCAAATGCTTTCAACCTGGAAGAATCTACAACTTTGTTGTTTGGTAAAAGGTTAACACTTTACCAAGCGATAAAATTTTAGACTTGTCCTTACTGAAAGCATTTACAGATGACAAAATGAAATGTAGCTCAAATTACTAGGTTTCTCGGTGAGAAGGTAGAAAACACTGTGGTAAAAGGGGAAATGCTGGTTACCAACATTTTATCCTTTTCCAACAATGCTTCTCCAAAGTGACATGTACGACCAAGTGAGGGTAAAATATCATGTTCTCATTACAAATTAGCTCTTTACCAAATGAGTGAATTTTGGACTGGACAAAAATGAAAGCATTTTGCAGACGACAAATTAAATGTTGCTAAAATAGTGATGTCTGTCTTTGATGGGGTAGAAAACATTGTGGCAAAAGGAGAAAATACTGGGTACCAGCATTTTCTCCTTTTCCCACAATTTTTTCAAATGCCTTCTCCATAAGGGTTATCAAAAGTCGGGATTATGTGATGTAGGTTTAATCAACAGAGATAGTTTTAGACCTTAAACAGACAATTAGAAAGTACAATAGAAAATAGTACAATTGAACAGGCCACTATTCTAAATTAATTTCTTTTTCAAAAAGGTCTTTGTCCAGTGCTATCTTTTTTTAAAAAGGTCTTTGTCCAGTGCTATCTTTTTTAAAAAGGTCTTTGTCCAGTGCTATCAGAACACTTCAGTGTATCTGTTTGCCTGATTCTATTGAATCTATGGGACTTGATGTCACTGAAAAAGAGTGCTATTTTTGCCTGCTGCATAAAGCATCAAAAAGTAACTCAAAACTAGATGACAAACACAAATGATGAAGCAGACAATGCAGACAATGGCACAGACGATGCCAGGGCTAGACAATACTTCTATGTTTTCTTAACTCTTTACCAAATGACAAAATTCTAGACATATCCAAATTGAAAGAATTTGCAGACAACAATATAAATATGAGTGAAAAGTTAAAATTTGTTTTGGAATGGTAGAAAACATTGTGGGAAAAGGAGAAAATGCTGGTTACCAGCATTTTCTCCTTTTCCCACAATGTTTTCAGAAGACTTCTTTTTCAGGATTGTTAAAAGTCGGCACTGTATGGTAAAGAGTTAAAACACAGCCACGCTAAGAATGCAAGGAAGCCTTATGAGGTAACAGTTTTGAATGCAGACTTAACTTTTAAGCTGTAACAAAATAAACGAAACTTTCAAGTCCATAGTAAAGAAAGCCCAAAACATTTGGTACTTCAAACTTATTTTTTGGAGAAAAATATCTCCTTATCGGACAGGGTAGATCCAAGATCAGACTGCACGCTCTGTGCAGTCTGATCTTGATCTACACTGTCTGCTTAAGATCATTTAGTCACACGTAGTAGCCTAACTGTACTTAACTGTAGTAGTGTTCTAGCACAAACTTACCTTATATTTGTTTGGGTCTAGTTTCTCTTCATTCACAGCCTTTTTCATTATTTTTGCATTTCGTTCTGAATCCAGTCTAGTAAACATAATAGCAGAGTCTTGTTGTTGTTGTTGAGACTGTAATGTAGGAGATTGGTTTGGCTCTTAACAATCACCTTTACTAAGTGTAAACAATTTTCAAGCTAATAACTGTAAAAGTGGATATTATTACAGGTCTAAAATTTCGCGAATTACCAAATACTGACCTTACACACATTTTAAATTCCATGAAAAAACAAGGCCTTGACCCTAAATAATCCAAAATAAATTTTTACATATGAAAACATTGCAATTAAGAGAGAAAATGCTTATTAAAGCTATTTCTCCTTTCCCAACAATGGTGTTCTGGCTGACTATGATGAAAAAAGGCATTTATTGATGTCGACAAGGGTCACAATCAATTGCTCTCTCTCGCATGACCTGGCGTCTATGTAAAATATACCTTAATGCAGCTTAAATTGAGCTGGCAGGTATCTTCGTGATTTTTATCAAAATGCGAAAATCCAGAAGATTTCCACAATACGAACATTTCTGTTTTTTTTCAGTTACTTGTTACCAAGAGACAAAATTTTAGACTAGTTCAACCTAACAGCATTTTCAGACAAATTATTGGCTGAATAGTGTTTTGTTACACTTTCAACATTAGTTGAGTTATATCATGGCAACAGTTCATATATTTTCTGGGTTTACTAGGCTGGGTCTCTTAAGCACTACACTAGGGCTCTGAAGTGTGTAGCCCAAGGACAGTCCAACGAAATACCCAGCGCGTCAAGAGAGGCTCAAACCCAAGGCCTCCATGTTGCGAGTCCTTCACTTTACCACTGTGCCACACAGGACCCCTAGACAACAAATTAAATGTGGCTCAAATGATGTAATTTATCTGTGAAAAGATAGTTCCAAACATTAGCATTTTCTCCTTTTCTCACAATGTTTTCACAGGTCCTCTCTGTCACGGTTGTTTAAAATCTGGATCATGTGATTAATGACTAACAGAATTGTTGACAAACATTACATGATATCCAGACAGACAACGGGCAACTGATTGACAAAAACAGCTCACTATGGACAAAACTTGCTCAGCTGAGCAAAATGACATGTAAGGATGATGAGTTAATTTTTTACTTAACAATACCAGGCTTTACAAACCCTGTAGATAAAAGGTTTGAAAACTCATTACGAAAACGAGAAAATGCTGATAACAACAATAATTATTTTCTCCTATGTTTGCAATTTTTTATACCCTTTCAAAGACAAGTCCTTTGTTTGTATTGAGTTTAATGCTATTTGAAAAAACAGTTTAGGTCATATCACGGCAGTAACTGCAACTGTGCATGTGTTTCCTGGCTTTCTCACACCATTACTGACACAACTTTCTTTCCAAGTCACTGATTACTTTTTCTCACATGCATCAGAGGTGTGAGGGGAAAAATTGACAGAGAGAAAGTTTGCCTCATCCGGGTATCAAACCTGCAACCATCAGGTCACCAGTCAGATATGCTACCCACTGAGCTACCCTGGTTGGGCAAAAGCAAGTCTTTTTATTTGAGTCAAACTTAATTTGTCAACATTAAATGGTTTTAACTCCGACAGATCTAAAAATGTCTTTGGTACAGAGATAAACCTACCCTCTGCTTAAAACTAGGAGACAAACTTACTTGTCCTGCAGCTGTTGTTGAGGCACTTTCAGAAATTGGTCGCCTCCCTTGTTTACCGAGGGCTGATAACTCTCGTTGAAGTTGGTTTATTGTATCTTGCATTTCCATCATGACAACCATGTTGTGGCGTTGTTGTTCCTCGTACCGTTTGGCATCTTCCGACATCTGGTTTTGCCTGGTTAAAAAAAAAAAAAAAAAAAACACTTAACCCTTTACCACAAAATCCCAAGTTTTCATGACCCTGAAGAAAGACACTTTTGAAAACACTGTGGGAAAAGGAGACAAGAGCACTGCATATAGGGTCCAATGCTTGGCTGCAGTTGCTTGATTTTTTAAGTGAAAATTCTAAATTGAAAAAGGGGCATAACTGTGTCAAAAACACTTTGAGGGTTACTCGCTCTTTTTGGGTTCTCCTTCTGATAGTTAATAACTTGTCCAAGTTTGAGAAGATATCTCTAGTAATAACAGAGGTATAATAATATGTCGAAGTTTTTGCATGATGCAGATGACTACGCAGACAGCACCTTAGACGGCAACTCAGACAACGACGCCAGGGCTATGACAATAACTCGGATTTTTCTTCTAACAAAGCATAGCTAAAAATACTGGTAACCAACATTTTCTCCTTTTTTCCACAATGTTTTCTTTCCTTTCCAGGAAAAATCCCCTTATTTGTGCCTTGTTGAAGTTGTCATCTGTATTTGCTTGTTTGGAATATGTTTAAGTCCTTTTATCAAACAGACTTGATTTTTAATGACCCTGAGAAAGAAGCATTTCAAAAACATAGTGCAAAAAAGGAGAAAATGCTGGTAACTAGCGTATTTTCCTTTTCCCACAGTGTTTTCAAACATATCAAGGTCAAATTTTGTCATTTGTGCCACCTTTGTCATCTGCAAATGCTTTCAATTTGGACCATTCTAAAATTTCGTTGTTTAGTACAGAGTTAAGTTATAAAAACTAATCAAAGACATCAAGGCAAACATTAGGACCAACTCTAATGAATATTAGACTAAAATATTTGCTCTAGCATGAACATGAATGTAGCCTCTAGGGTGTACATAAGGTTTTTCTAAGATCTGACCCAGTAACCCACTTTTTTCACCAAACATGACCCATTTTCAAATTGTCCAAGCTATTACCAAGACATACATTCTGACCAACTTACATGAGTATTGGACAGAAAACGTGGTGTCAAGAGCCTACACATGGTCTTTTGAAGATTTGACCTGGTGATCTAGTTTCTCACCTAATAAAATCTGATTTCGAACTCACCAGAGATTGTATATAACCATGAAAAACATTCTGACCAAGTTTTGTGAATAGATCACTTAAAATGTGGCCTCTGGAGTGTACCCATCTTAAAAGTTGATGACCGACAATGCACAACACAGACTAATGGACATGGGGCACAGTACCATCACAAAAGGTCACCTTGAGCAATTCAAGCTCAGGTGAGCTTAGGCTGCTTACCACGACTCACTGGCCTTCTGCAGACAGTGTAGATCAAGATCAGACTGCACAAAATGTGCAGTCTGATCTTGGATCTACACTGTCCGATAAGGAGATATTTTTCTCCAAAAAATAAGTTTGAAATAGCATTATTTGGGTTTTTACTATCAGCTTGAAAGTTTCATTTAACTTATTCAGCAGGATAAGGATTAAAATCATTGCTTGATAATTATGCCATTACATAACATATTTTCCAGACTTCAAGCAAAAGATTGTAATAAGAGATAGGCTGGCAATTGATGTTCCAAGAAGTATTTAACAAAAGAAGAATGTTGTAAAGTGTCATATAGGATAAGTATAGCCTGGAATTAGTCGAGTAAAAAGTATTACTAAAGTGGGAAATTTGATTGCCGCAGTCAAGTAAAAAATATTGTTGTAAAATAAAATCTAAGATTGGAATTTAGCTGACAGAGGTCAAGTATAGAAATAAAGTCTATAAAGGGGAATGAGCTTGGAGTAGTCATGTATAGAAACTTTGTGTTAAATAAAGTCAAGGAGGGGGCATGAGCTTGCAGTAGTCATGTATAGAAACTTTGTGTTAAATAAAGTCTAGGCGGGGGCATGAGCTTGGAGTAGTCATGTATAGAAACTTTGTGTTAAATAAAGTCTAGGAGGGGGAATGAGCTTGAAGTAGTCACATATAGAAACTTTGTGTTAAATAAAGTCTAGGGAGGGCATGAGCTTGGAGTAGTCATGTATAGAAACTTTGTGTTAAATAAAGTCAAGGAGGGGGTATGAGCTTGCAGTAGTCATGTATAGAAACTTTGTGTTAAATAAAGTCTAGGAGGGGGCATGAGCTTGCAGTAGTCATGTATAGAAACTTTGTGTCAAATAAAGTCTAGGAGGGGGCATGAGCTTGCAGTAGTCATGTATAGAAACTTTGTGTTAAATAAAGTCTACGAGGGGGCATGAGCTTGCAGTAGTCATGTATAGGAACTTTGTGTTAAATAAAGTCTAGGAGGGGGGCATGAGCTTGCAGTAGTCATGTATAGAAACTTTGTGTTAAATAAAGTCTAGGAGGGGGCATGAGCTTGGATTAGTCATGTATGGAAACTTTGTGTTAAATAAAGTCTAGGAGGGGGCATGAGCTTGCAGTAGTCAAGTATAGAAACTTTGTGTTAAATAAAGTCTAGGAGGGGGCATGAGCTTGCAGTAGTCAAGTATAGAAACTTTGTGTTAAATAAAGTCAAGGAGGGGGCAGGAGCTTGCAGTAGTCATGTATAGAAACTTTGTGTTAAATAAAGACTAGGAGGGGGCAGGAGCTTGCAGTAGTCATGTATAGAAACTTTGTGTTAAATAAAGTCTAGGAGGGGGCAGGAGCTTGCAGTAGTCATGTATAGAAACTTTGTGTTAAATAAAGTCTAGGAGGGGGCATGAGCTTGGAGTAGTCATGTATAGAAACTTTGTGTTAAATAAAGTCTAGGAGGGGGTATGAGCTTGGAGTAGTCATGTATAGAAACTTTGTGTTAAATAAAGTCTAGGAGGGGGCATGAGCTTGGATTAGTCATGTATGGAAACTTTGTGTTAAATAAAGTCTAGAAGGGGGCAGGAGCTTGGAGTAGTCATGTATAGAAACTTTGTGTTAAATAAAGTCTAGGAGGGGGCATGAGCTTGGAGTAGTCATGTACAGAAACTTTGTGTTAAATAAAGTCTAGAAGGGGGAATGAGCTTGGAGTAGTCATGTATAGAAACTTTGTGTTAAATAAAGTCTAGGAGGGGGAATGAGCTTGGAGTAGTCATGTATAGAAACTTTGTGTTAAATAAAGTCTAGGAGGGGGAATGAGCTTGGAGTAGTCAAGTATATAAACTCTTTGTTCACTTACGTCTAGAAAGGGGAATGAGCTTGGAGTAGTCTAGTACAGAAACTTTTTGTTCAATTTAAATCTATGGATTATTTGCTGGGAGAAGTAAAGTAAAGAATATTGTGGTAAAATATCGGAAATTTGCTTGGAGTAATCAATGTAGAATATTTGTAAGAAAAAAATTGTTTTGGAGTAGTGTAGTATAGAGTATTGATGTAAAATATTGTGATTAGCTTGGAGTACCAGTACTCCAATACAGAATATCATTTTGAAGATATTGGTACATCCCAGTACATCCTTACAGACAGAGAGAAAAAATGCTATTAAAATTTGATAGACTGTAGAATAGTTCAGAATTTAGTCAAATGTGTAAAGATAGATAAATTTCCAATATATGTGGTTAGGGGGTAAATACATATATATACATGTACAGTATCTGAAAATATCATTTTAAAAAATTATTTTAAAAAATTGGAAAGCTTGCTGGGAGCATTCAAGTACAGAATATCACTGAAAAATATAGAACTTGACTTGAAGTAATCAAGCACAGAATATCGATGTAGGATATAGAAATGTGCTGGATATAGTCATGCAGAGACTATGATTGTAAGATAAAGCAATTTGAATAAAGTAGTCAAGCATAGAATGTTGCTCTAAGGTAAAGGAATTCTCTTGGAGTAGTCAATCATAGTATGTTAAGTTATTTTTTGGATATAGTTATTTGCTGGGAAGAGTCGGTACAAAGTGTAACTTAACCATTTAGAGCACCAAATAAACCCAACAGTCAAGAAACCTAGACCAAAAAATTGCAATTATAAGATTGCTCCTGCTCATCATGTTTCAGCTAAGTGGACAGTATACATGTAGATCAAAGATCAGACTGCACATTTTATGTAGTCTGATCTTGATCTAAACTGGCTGCAAAGGCATAACTTTTGTTGTTAAAGGCACCCAACTATTTACTACACAGCAAAATATTAGACTTGTCCATATTGAAGGAATTTAGAGACAACAATTCACATGTTTTTTTCCAAATGGTAGTGTTTGTCCTTGAATAGATAGAAAACCTTATGGAGAAAGGAGAAAATGCTGGTTACCAGCATTTTCTCCTCATCCCATAATTTTTTTAAAAGCCCTTCTTACTCAGGGTTGTTAAAACTCGGGATTGTGTGGTAAAGAGTTGAAAGGTGAAGATAAAGAAGTTTATTTCAGTAGTTGGTATATAGGATTTAGTTGTGCTGTTTTAGACAGTTTTAACCCTTTCCCAAACGACAAATTTTAGACTGGTCCAAATTGAAAGAGTTTGCAGATGACAATTTTAAGTTTGATGAAAATGGCAAAAAGTTCTCAAAAAGACTTGTACTGCAGACACGTGAAAACCAGGGCTCGTTTGGGAAAGGGGTAACAGAAAAAAATACCAAGAAAGAACAATTTCATTTTGTCAAAATTTCTTTTGTGCCTTAATTTACCTGTTTTTTATCTGGACACTCATATTTCTGTAGAAAACACAACAAAAATCTTAGCTCAGCCCAGCCAATAGTGAGCAATTATTCAAAATTATGTACCGTTATTGATCATTTTTCCAAGATGGATTAAAAAACAATGTTTTGTTGGATTTATTTGTTATTGGATTAACCGTAAAAGTCCTGGCTACAAAAGCATGTCTAGTATTTTGAAATATTGGGCAGACAGATAGCAGGTAAACCCACTCCATAGAAAGAAAGCTTTTGAAAACATTGTGAGAAAAGAAGAAAATGCTGGTAAACAGTATTTTCTCCTTTTCTCATTTTTCTGTGTTTTCTGCCCTTTCAAAGACAAATGCACCTATTTTGGAAGACATTTCATTTGTTGTCTATAAATGCTTTCAATCTAGACAAGTCAAAGGTTTTGATGGTTGGTACAGAGTTAGGTTTGAAGTACAGAGTTAGGTGTTCAGTACAGAGTTAGGTTTTAGAAGATAAACTTTGTTACACAAAATGTCTAGCTCTTAGGAAGCAGAAAAAACACTCAAAAACTCACTTTGCAACTCTGAAATAAAATAAGAACATTTCTTTAAAAATACACTTTTTTAATAACAAATCTATTTGAGCCATGCTCTATGAAAATGGGGTTTAATGCACCTGTAAAATGGTTTGAGCCAGGTCAGCTTGTACAGTCCGCACAGGCTGTAACTGTGTCAAAACTATTTGGTTCAGGTTAATTTTCTGCATGTCCAAGGACCATTCTACCTCATGATTCAGTTGGCCGTTATTCAAAATAGATTTTATGGATTCATAATAATTTAACAACTTGCTTGGTATAGTGCACTGAAAAGCTGCATCAAACCTCCTCTTGCCAGAGTGCCTCTTCTCTACATGTTCACCCTTTACTCAATACTCCTGACCTTAACCCTTAGAGCGCCGAATAAACCTATCAGACTGTTTCAAACTAGAAATACAACCCAAATAATTGCAATTTCATGGTTGCTTTTGTCTACATTGTTTCAACAAAGCGGACAGTGTAGATCAAAGATCAGGCTGCATGTTTTGTGCAACCTGATCTTGATCTACACTGCCCGCAAAAGCAACTATAGTCGTGAAAGGCGCTTTAAGGGTTAAACAATCCTGAGAAAGCGAGCTTTTGAAAACATCATGGGCAAAATTAATGAGAAAATGCTGGTCATCAGCACAATGTCTCCTTACAGTCCCATCTTTCAGCAGTATTTCATGTGTATTCTGCTCAGTCTTAGATATTGGAGGAGTCTACAAGATTTTGTCATTTACTACAGAGGTCAGTGTTCAACTTGTTAGCAAGACTTAATGCTTATTATCCCTTTACCACACAATCCTGACTTTTAACGACTCTGAGACAGAGGCCTTTTGAAAACACAGTTCAAAGGTCTTTCACCTCAGCGTCATTCAAACTCAGCATTGTGTGGTAAAGGGTTGGGTCTAATACTAGTATTGGAAAGTAACACAATTTCTGATTGGCTAAACCATTTGGTTCAGCCAGTCAGAAGTTTTGTTCCTTTAAATTTAGAAAATTTTTCAGAATAAGACTAAGAATGTTCTTAAAAAATTTGAAGTAATGCAACTTCTGATTGGATAAACCGAATGGTTTATAAACCAAATGGTTTAGCCATTCAGAAGTTGTGTTACTTTCAAATGTAGAAAATTCATTCAGCATAGGACTAAGAATATTCTTGAGAATGGTTGGTGAATACGGACCCTGGTCTTTGAATATGCAGAGTCTAAATTCTTGTTGTCTGGTAAAGAGTTAACTCTTAGACTGATAAACAAGACTTAACCCTTTACCAGACAATCCAAATTTTAAATGACCCTGAGAAAGAAGCCTGTTGAAAACATCATGAAAAAAAGAGAAAATCTTGGTCATCAGCATTTTCTCTCTTTCCCACAAGGATTTCTACCCTTCCTGAACAAATTTAAAATTTTCAGTCACATTTATTTTGTAGTCTGCAAATCCTTTCAATTTGGACTATATTAAAATTTTTGTCATTTTGGTAAAGAGAAGAGTTAAGGCACTTTTGCTGACAGTACAGATGAAGATCAGACTGGTTACAATATGCCTCTGATCTAGAATCAACACTTCCATAAACAGTGAGACAAATCCAGCAAAAAAAACTTTAAAATCACAATTGATGCTTTCAATTCAAATAAGTATAACATCAGTTTTGTTGCTTAAGGAAAAGGTTAACATTTTACCACACAATTCCGAGTTGAAACAACCCTAAGGAAGAAGCCTTTTGAAAACATTGCAGGAAAAGCATAAAATGCTGGTAACCATGTTTTTTACCTTTTACAAGAAGAATCTCAAGTTTTTAATTACTTTAATTTGTCGTCTGCAAGTGTTTTGAAATTGAGCAAGTCTAAAATTCTGTCATTTGGTGAGGCAACTCTTTAAGTCTTTACCACACTGTAAACTCTTAGACTTCTCCAAATCCAAAGCATTTGCAAATGACAAATCAACGGTGGCTCAAATAACGAAAGCTTGTCTTAAATTGAGTTGAAAACATTGTGGGATTCCTACAACATTCTCAAAAGCTTTCTTTCACAAGGTCACCAAAACTTGAAATTGTCTGGTATAGGACTAGCCCTACATAGGCCCAACTTTTAACAACATGGAGAAAAAAAGCTTTTGAAAACATTGTGGAAAAAAGGAGAAAATGCTGGTACCCAGCATTTTCTCCTTTTCCCACAATGTTCACTATGCTGTGAAAGAACAGTTTCATGTTTTGAGGAACGTTTAAATTGTCGTCTGCACGTGCTTTTAATTTGGACAAGTCTAAAATTTTGTGGTATAGAATTATCCTTTACAACACAATCCAAAGTGTTTGTGATCCTTCTGGAAAGGGCTTTTGAATACATTGTGGGAAAAGGAGAATGCTGGAAAGCAACACTTTCTCCTTTACCCACAAGGTTTTCTCCCCTTTTAAGGACAAATTTTTCTAGTAGTGCCAAATAACATTTGTCATCTGCAAATGCTTTGAATTTGGGCAAGTTTAAAGCTTAACTGTTTAGTGAAGAGTTCTAAATTCCATAAATGAAACCATTGTGGTCAACAGAGAAATTACATGTCTTGAACAATTCCCATTTTGACAAAATGTTTTCTTAAAAAGGTTGTCTGTTGCAAAATGGAGAAGTTCTCAGTATAATAGCTAGGGTGTTAAACGCTTAAAAGCTTTCCTGTTCTGCTCATTCAGTTCCTTGTATTTAGAATAATCTGTTGCAAAATGGAAAAAGCTGACAGTAGAAGCTACCGTGTGAAACACTTACAATTTCTCGTACTGCTCATTCAGTTCCTTGTATTTAGAGTCAGAGATCATGCTCTCTGCTTTGGTCGAAATAGATCTGTCACTGCTGCGTGTAGGAGGTTGGAGATCCCCCGTAAAACCTGATTTTTCTCGGAAGTTCCTCTGAGTTGTGTCCCGAGACATTCCCATCATCAGTGATGACACCACAGGCCCCTAGAATTTAATTTGATTTGTATTAACTCTTTACCACACAATCCTGACTTTTAACGATCCTGAGAAAGAAGCCTTTTGAAAACATTGTGGGAAAAGGAGAAAATGCTGGTAACCAGCATTTTCTCCTTTTCCCACAATGTTTTCTACCCTTCCCAAAACAAATTTTGATTTTTCAGTCACATTTATATTGTCGTCTGCAACTGTTTTCAATTTGGACTGGCCTAAAATTTTGTCGTTTGGTAAAGAGTTAAGGGCAAAAGTTCTTAAAAGTAACTCTTTAACAATTTGATAAATATAGTAATAATTAGAAACTTCCAATTACCTTACAAGTGTGTTAAACCCAAGTAATAATACCCCAAGTGCGACAGATATATTGAGACTGTCTAAAAATCCATCACTGACTTTCTGCCCCTTTATCATCTCATCTATGCATGCCAAACACTCATCATGATACACTGAAGGGAAAACTCTGTTTGACCCTTATGCTGCTAAGCCTGACTTAAGGACCTTTTGCAGACAGTGTAGCTCAAGATCAGCCTGCACAGAATGTGCAGTCTGATCTTGGATCTACACTGTCCAATAAGGTGATATCTTTCTTAAAAAATACCTATGAAATAGCAAAATTTGGGTTTTCACAATCGGCTTGAAAGTTTCATTTCACTTATTTAGGAGGATAAGAGTTAATGCTTGTTTGTGTGTTTGGTGTTTAACCCTTTACCACACAATCCCAACTTTTAACAACCCTGAGAAAGAGGCCTTTTGAAAACATTGTGGGAAAAGGAGAAAATGCTGGTAACCAGCATTTTCTCCTTTTCCCACAATGTTTTCAACTCTTTCTAAAACAAATTTCAATTTTTTAGTCAGATTTATTTTGTTGTCTGCAAAAGCTTTCAAACTGTACTGGTCTAAAATATTTTCGTTTGGTAAAGAGTTAACTCTTTACCATACGGCAAAATTTTTTACTTTTCCAAATTGAAAGCAATTACAGAAGAATAATGTAACATAGCTAAAAACACAGTTTCTTTTTGAAAGGTTGGAAATGATTGTGGGAACTGGAGAAAATGCTAGTTACCAACATTTTCTTCGTTTCCCACAATTTTCCCAAAAGCCTCTTTCCCCTGGTTCGTTCGAACATGAGACTATTTGGTAAAGGGTTGACACTGTTTGAACATTATTTCAGTTATATTGCAGCAGCTAGTGTTCTTATCAGTATTTCCTGGAGTTTCTATTACCAGTACTTCACACAATATTCTTCCCAAGCCACTGGCTACTTTCAACATTATCATCATGGAAACAGTCATCAACAGCAAGTGAGAAATAAATTCTGTTACAATGACTATCATCAATCCTTGGAAAGAAATCGGCCAAGCCAAAGATTCAAACAGTAAATACATTGGTTTGAAGCCCTGTACATTACCAATTGATCTAATGGACTTGGCTATTTGATGCCAAAACTGCACAGTTATAATTCACCAACTGTTGAACATCATTTTTTTTTCAAGTATCAATCCTTCTTTCTTTTTCCACTGTAAGTGTAATGGCAAGTGTGTCTGTTGTCTCTGAGAAACAACAATCCTGAATGTCTTGCACTGAATCTTATGATTGCTGTTGTTACTAATGATGATGATGATAATCCACTTACCCTGTCATTCTGTAGGACACTATTGATCACCTGAGAAAGCTCATTCAGCACTGAAAAATATATTTAAGTCTTTAACAAACGACAAAATTTTGAACTGGACCATGTTAAAAGCACTTGCAGATGACAAAGGTTGCTAAAATGACAATTTCTTACCTTGATAGAGTAGAAAACATTGTGGGAAAAGGAGAAAATACTGGTTACTAGCATTTTCTCCTTTTCCCACAAAGTTTTCAAAAGCCTTCTTTCCTAGAGTCGTTAAAAGTCGGGATTGTGTGGTAAAAGGTTAATAAGAATATATTTAACCCTTTATTAAACAACCCTGAGGAAAATAGCTTTCTTAAACTTTGTAGGAAAAGGATAATATACTGATAAAGATCATTTTCTCCTTTTGCTAGAATGTTTCATCAGCCATTTTCAAAGACAATTTTGATCATTTTAGCTAACGTAAGATTGTCTCTGCAAATGCTTTCAATTTGGAAGAGCCTAAAATTTTGTTTACTGGTAAAGCATTGATACCTTATTGAAGTACGGTTGAAAATGGATCAAAATACTGTTCAAACAATGATCTACTTCCTTCCTTTTTCTACGGTCATACAATCAGCTGCGTTAACTCTTCACTATACAATCAACAGCCCAGAGAAAGAAGCCTTTTCCCACAATGTTTTCTACCCTTTCAAAGACAAGTTTTAATCATTTGAGTCACATCTTTTGTCTGCAAATATTTTCAGTTTCGACAATTCTAAAAGTTTGTTGTATAGTAAGGAGTAAAAGCTATTTTGCATTACAAGCTGTTCAAAACACTTTGACAATAGAGTCATTTCTCTTTCTATCACAATATCTTCTTCCACGTGTCTTCATCAAAATTCAAATAGAAAATTACTGGTTTTTAAAAGGTGATGATCTTTCAGGTCTCATCTTCTTATGTCAACCATCAAACTGAACTACTGTGATGATGAATCACTCCTCTTTTTCAAGGATTTTAGAAACATAGGTCCTCATAAATAAATGAATGAATGAATAAATGAATGTTACTTTATGGCCCATCAACAGCTTTGGTCATTTAGCGTGCATATCTGTATAGGCAATCCCTCAAAAGTTTAGATGTAAAGACTGTGAATAGTCATCAAGGAACAGTCATGTCTGTGTCATTGGATATGTGAAAATAACATGGAATGAAAAACTGCAAGCCAATTAACCCTTTACCACACAATCCCGACTTAACGACCCTAAAAAAGAAGCCTTTTGAAAACATTGTGGTAAAAGGAGAAAATGCTGGTAACCAGCATTTTCTATTTTTCCCACGATGTTTTCTACCCTTCCCAAAACAAATTTCAACTTTTCAATCACATTTATTATGTCGTCTGCAAAAGCTTTGAATTTGGACTAGTCTAAAATTCTGTCGTTTGGTAAAGAGTTAAACAAAGAACTTCAGGTTTAAATGTCATAGAATTAGCTCTAGATTTGAAATTGGCCTCATCTCACAGCTTTGACATAACCTAGTTTGACATTGCAGATGAAACAGTATGATAATCATTCAAAAACACCTCACACCACTTAACTCTTTACCACACAGTCCCAACTTCCCTGGAAGAAAAGGTTTTTGAAAACATTGTGGGAAAAGGAGAAAATGCTGGTGACCAGCATTTTCTCCTTTTCCCACAATGTTTTCTACCCTATCAAAAAAAAAAAAAAAAAAAAAGAAATCATCAGTTTAGCAACACTTAATTTGTCATCTGCAAATGCCTTCAATTTGGTCCAGTCCAAAATTTTGTCGTTTGGTAAAGAGTTAAGCAACACCTAAAACCATTGTCATTACATCCAAAACTACTTTCCTCACGCCCAAAACCACATGCAAAAAACTTAAATACACAATTTTATGGAAAACAGTCATGAAATAATGTCTTTCAAAGGGTAATGAGCATTGTGGGAAGAAGAGAAAATGCTGTTTACCAGCATTTTGGCTTTTTCCCATGATGTTTTTGAAAGTCTTCTTCGTTAAAATTTGGGACTGCGTGGTAACGAGTTACAAGAGTGGCACATGGAGTACTACAGATTTCTTACCATAATAAATGTTTTCTGTCATTGTCTCTATTTGAGGAATCACTTTACTTTCTTTATCAAATGGTAACATATCTAGTTCTGCTAATATCTGACTGGCTGACATCTGATCTGTAAATATAGAAACAAACAAGTTATTGCTTGTCCTTTTGTAACAACATTTTACTTTCTTTATCAAAAGGTAGTATTCTGTTGGTTGATTTCTATATATTGTAAGCCCTTTTCTGACAAGCCCTGCAAGCTGCTGACTGAACAAGCTATGTGTTGTAAGCTCTGCTTGCTAGACAAGCCCTGCAAGCTAATGACTGAACAAACTGTATTTAGTAAGCTTTGCTTGCTTGGCAAGCCCTGCAAGCTATTTACTGAACAATCTGTATTCAGTAAGCTCTGCTTGCTAGACAAGCCATGGAAGCTGCTGATTGAACAATCTGTATTCGGTAAGCTAATCTTGCTAGACATGCCCTGCAAGCTACTGACTGAACAATCTGTATTCAGTAAGCTCTGCTTGCTAGACATGCCCTGCAAGCTGCTCTGTGGTTAGCTCTGCTTGCTAGACAAGCCCTGCAAGCTGCTGACTGAACAATCTGTACTTGGTTAGCTCTGCTTGCTTGACAAGCCCTGCAAGCTACTGACTAAATGATCTGTATTTGGTAAGCTCTGCATGCTTGAAAATCCCTACAAGCTGCTTACAAAACAATCTGTATTTAGTAAGCTCTGCTTGCTAGACAAGCCATGTAAGCAGCTGACTGAACAATCTACATTTCATAAGCTCTGCTTGCTAAACAAGCCCTGCAAGCTACTGACTGAACAATCTGTATTTAGTAAGCTCTGCTTGCTAGACAAGCCATGCAAGCTGCTGACTGAACAATCTGTATTTGGTAAGCTCTGCTTGCTAGAGAAGCCATGTAAGCTGCTCTCTGAACAATCTGTATTTAGTAAGCTCTGCTTGCTTGACATGCCCTGCAAGCTACTGACTGAACAATCTTCATTTAGTAATCTCTATTTGCATGACAAGCCCTGCAAGCTACTGACTGAAAAAAAAAATTCGGTATTTTGAAAGCTCTGCTCTACAAGCCCTGCTGAAAAAACAATGCAAGCTGCTAACTGAAAAAAAAATCTGTATTTGGAAAGCTCTGCTCTACAAGCCTTGCAAGCTGCTGAATGACCCAAATTTAATTTGGTTAGTTCTGCTTGAAAAGCCCTACAAGTGCATATAGAAGAATCTGTATTTTGTAAGTTCTGCTCGCTTGACAAGCTATTGACTGAAACAAAAAAATCTGTGTTTGGTAAGCTTTGTAGTGCATGTCCTGCAAGCTCTTGACTAAAAATAACAAGAAGGCCGTTGGCCCTAAAGCGCTCATCTGAGTAAAGTCATCTACAGTTGATAAAGCTGAAGAGAGCCTGGTTTTAATGATGTAAAGCAAATGAGTGTAAGTGACCTACTGTGTGTGGCCTCTACAGTGCACACAAGGTTTTTCTATGATTTGGTCCAGTGACCCATTTTTTGACTGGATGTCATCCACTTTGGATGTTATCCACGATATCACAAAGACAAACTTTCTGAACAAGTTTCAGGAGTATCTGGCTGAAAATGTGGTCTCTTCGGTGCACACAATGTTTTTCTAAGATTTTGCCTAGTAACCTACTTTTTGACCAGACATGACCCAATTTCAAACTTGTCAAAGATATCATCAAGACAAACTTTTTGACCAAGTTTTATGAGTATCAGGCTGAAAATGTGGAGTCTAGAATGCACACAAGGTTTTTCTAAGATTTAAACCTGTGACCTACTTTTTGACCCAACATGACCCAATCTTGAACTTGTATGAGATATGATCAAGACAATCTGACCCTAATTTCATGAGTATCCGACTAAAACTGTGACCTCTAGAGTGCACACAAGGTTTTTCTAAGATTTAGCCCAGTGACCTACTTTTTGACCCGACATGACTATATTCTGAATTTGTCTCAGATATCATCAAGACAAACATTCTACCCAACTTTCATGAGTTTCAGGCTGAAAATGTGGCCCCTAGAGTGCGGACAAGGTTTTTCTAAGATTTGGCCCAGTGACCTACTTTTTGACTTGACATGACCCAATTTCAAACCTGTCCAAGATATCATCAAGACAAACATTCTGACCAAGTTTTATGAGTATCAGGCTGAAAATGTGGCGTCTACAGTGCACACAAGGTTTTTCTTGGATTTAGCACAGTGACCTACTTTTTGACCCAGCATGACCTGTCCAAGATATGATCAAGACAAACATTCTGACCAACTGTCAAGAGAATCAGGCTGGAAATGTGGCCTCTAGAGTGCACACAAGGTTTTTCTAAGATTTAGCCCAGTGACCTACTTTTTGACTCGACATGACTCAATTTTGAAGTTGTCCGAGATATCATCAAGACAAACATTCTACAGAACTTTCACGAGTTTCAGGCTGAAAATGTGGCCCCTAGAATGCACACAAGGTTTTTCTAAGATTTGGCCCAGTGACATATTTTTTGACCTGACATGACCCAATTTCAAACTTGTCCAATATGTGATCAAGACAAACATTCTTACCAAGTTCCTAGAGAACCACGCTGAAAGTATGGCCTCTAGAGTGCACACAAGGTTTTTCTTAGATTTAGCCCACTGACCTACTTTTTGACCTAACATGACCCAATTTCAAACCTGTCCAAGATAAGGGCCACAATTGATTTTTTTTACCTTTCAAATACAAATCTCAGTATCTCAGGGCCTTCAAATAAGTAGGTCTAAAATTTTTACCACCCAATCCTGAGCTTTTATGACCCTGAAGAAGAAAGCCTTTTGAAAACATTGTCGCAAACGGAGAAAATGAGGAAAATTTCTTGCTTATCAAAAACAAATTCCATCATTTGAGCCACATTTAAATTGTCATCTGCAAATGCTTTCAATCTGGGCAAGTCTACCTTTTTGTTGTGTGGTAAACAATTAAATGTCAGACCTTTAGCTAGTAGCCATGTAGATTACTGAGCTACTGGGCATTGCATTCTGACTGAAAACGAAGAGTATGTGAAGCCATTTCCACTATTTCAAAAACCCCAAAGTGGCCAAAAGTAAACAAGGCAGGTTTTAAAATGCATTTAAATTTTAAATCATACCATTTAAAAGTATAGAAATTATTGTGAAGATGATAGTCTGTTTTTTTATGGTCAGTTCAAGTATTAGTCAATGGCAGAAAAATGAATTTTAAAATGGGTTAAAAATTAAACGAACAATAGAGCTACTTGGCAACTTTTGACCTTGTTCTAAAATTCATTTTTCTACTGGCGACTTACTTTTGTTCTGACCATACAAGAAGGGATCTGTCATCTAGATAATTATTTCCATAGTTTTAAATGGTATGATTTAAGTCTAAATGCATTTTATAACCTTCACCGTTTACTTTTGGCCACTTCTGGGGCTTTAATAAAAACCCACCTTTGTCCACCATAATCCTGCTCAAGGCTTCCTTAAAGTTATGGACACCTGTATACGCCCGCAAGTATTGCTGTACTAGGGGATGCTCCGAAATATTCAGCCTGTAATAAATGAAAAGATTGATTGACACATTATTTCTGTCATATCACAGTGACAGTTCACATATTTATGTAAACCCTGGGTTTCACCAGTACAAGCTAGGGCTCTGAAAAGTCTGGCCCAAGGACATTCCCACCAAAAAACCTGTGCTTCCAGTGAAGCTCGATTCGGGGTGATAGAGGATTGAATCCTGTCACAATTATCATCAATCCTGGGATAGAAACTGGCAAAGCAAGGTATTCGAACCAGTGACCCCCTGTTCTCAAGTCCTGTACACTATCAAATAAGCTACCAGGGCTTTGCAGCACTTGAATACTCAAAATTAAATGTGGCTAGTTTTCATAGGATCAATCCTGAAAAGGTAAGGGAAATATGATGGAAAAATGGCCAAGTCTAAAGTTTTGTCTTTAAACTTACTTTGATACCATGCTGGTGCGTTTACTGTGTCTGGGTACAGGTGGAGGAGAGGTGCCGGCATCTATACTGTCTTCTCTGAAAAATTGCTCATCTGTAAAATATAGACAAAAGATGTTTAACCTTTTATCACACAATCCCGAGTTTTAACCACCCTGAGGAAAAAGGATTATGAAAGAAAAATACTGGTTAACCTTTTACCGCACAATGACGCCTTTTAACGACCTTGGGAAAGAAGCGTTTTGAAAACCAGCATTTTCTCCGTTTCCCACAATGTTTTCTGCTCTATCAAAGAAAAATTATACCATTTGAGCAACACTGAAATTGTCATCTGGAAATGCTTTCAATTCGGACAGAGCTAAAATTTTACGTCTGGTAAAGAGTTAAGGAGACAATGCTGGTAATCAGTTCAATCTGTATTTTATACTTTTCCCACAATGTTACGCACCTTCTGAACGACATTTTCTACCATTTGAGCAACATCTAGTTTGTAGTCTGCACTCTTTGGATATGGACAAGTCTAAAATTTTGCTTTTTGGGAAAGGTGACAAAATTTCAGACTTGTCCATTTTTAAACCATTTGAAGATATCAAAGTGAATCTGGCTTAAATGATAGGATTTGTCTTTCAAAGCAGAGAAAACATTGTGCATGATGTTTTCAAAAGTGTTCTTTCACAGGGTCATTAACCCTTTACCACAAAATCCTGAGTTTAAACAAACCTTTGAGAAAATACTTTTTGAAGAAACAAGAGGGCCATGATGGCTCTGAAATCACTCTCCTGAGCCTATTGACCAAACATGACCCATTTCCACTCTCTTTTGAGATATTATCAAGGCAAACTTTCATGAGTATTACACTGAAAATGTGACCTCTACAAGCTTTTTCTAGCATTTGTCTCGGTGACATAGTTTTCAGCAAAATACAGCCAGTTTTTGAACTCATGTAGACATTATCAAGACAAAGATTATGGCAATCTTTCATGAATACGGGACAGAAATGTAGCCTGCAGAGTGTACACAAGGTTTTTCAAAGATCTGATCCTGTGACCAAGTTTTTTGACCCAACATGACCCATTTTCATACTTACATGTATCCTAAATATCATCAAGACAAACATTCTGACCTATTTCCATGAGAATTGGATTGAAATTGTGGCCTCTACACAAGGTTTTTCTTACATCTGATCTGGTGACCTACTTTTTGACTCCACATGACCCATTTTCAAATCATCTGAGGCATCATCAAGACAAACATTTTGACCAACTTTCTTGAGAATTGGACTGAAAACGTGGCATACAAAAGGTTTGCAAAGATTTGACCTGGTGACCTAAGTTTTAACCCACCTTGACCAATTTTCAATCTCATCCTAAATACCATTGAGACAAACATTTTGACTAACTTTCATGAGTATTGGACTAAAATTGTGGCCTCTGGAGCGTAAATGAGTTTTTTCAAAGATTTGACCCCATGACCTACCTATTGACCACACATAGCAAAATTTCATATTTATCGAAGGTATCATCAAGACTTACATTCTGAACAATTTTTATCAGTATTGGACAGGAAATATGGCCTTTAGAGTCTACACAAGGTTTTTTTTAAGATTTGACCTGGTGACCTACTTTTTGACCACATGTGACCCATTTTCAAACTCTTTGGAGATACCAAGAAGACAAACATACAGACCAACTTCAAGGAGTGTTGGACTGAAAATGTGGCCTTTAGAGCATACACAAGGTTTTTTACAGATGTGACTGAGTGACCTAGTTTTTGACCTAATGTGACTCATTTTTAAAGTTGTCTAATCCCTTACCAAACAATTCCGGGGTTTCACGACCCTGGGAAAGAAGCCTACTAAAAACGTTGTTGGAAAGGAGAAAATGCTTGAAACCAGCATTTTCTCCTTTTCCCACAATGTTTTCTACTCTTCCCAAAACAAATTTCAATTTTTGAGTCACATTTATTTTCTCGTCTGCAAAACCTTTCCATTTGGACTGGTCTACAATTTTGTCGTTTGGTAACGAGTTAATGTATCATCAAGACAAAGATTCTGAATGAATTTCGTGAGTATTGGACTCAGAATGTGGCCTGTACACAAGCTTTACCTAAGATTGGACTTGGTGAACTAGTTTTAGCCCAACACAACCTAATTTAAATCTTGCCTGAGATATCATCCAGACAAACATTTTGATTAAGTTTACTAGGTATCAGACAGAAAATGTGGCCTCTAGGGTGGCTCAAATAATAGCATATATCTTTAATAGGGTTGAAAACATAGAGGGAAAAGGCGAAAGTGCTGGTAACCAGCATTTATTTATCAGCATTTTCTTCTTTTTCCACAGTGTTCTTCCACAGGGCCATTAGAAGCCCAATTGATTAATTATTTTCCATCACCACTGGTTGCCCATACCAGTGATCCCCTGATCCCCTCCTTCCCCCATGCAAGATACAGGATAAAAGGATGAAACCCATACTAAGTAACGCATGGTTCTTTAATGTGCTAGGTGTATAGCACCATGACACAAGACCTTGGCTAAACATCTCATCCAAAAGACTACTAGTAATTTCAGATAGCCAGCTGTGGGGCTCAAAAGAAGCCAGATCTTTTGGCAGAGGGTTAAAACGGGAGGGTGTGCAACTTCTGAGATACCCTGTATAATCATACAGACCTTTCAAGTCATCTGGTATAGGCAGATCAACATCATCATCATCAACATCATCATCATCTAACACCAGTTCATCATCCACAGATTTTTGTGAGGGAAGTGCGATGATGGGGGATTTAGTCCGTCTCTCCTCCACAGCATGTCGTGTCTCATCAAGACGGTTTTTAAACTGGTTACGCAGTGAAGCACGGCTTCTGGCAGATGAAATTCGGATTTCTTCCTCAGTTGTACCTCCAATTGGTTCATGTCCAGTGTCAGGCTGGAGTGTGTAAAGATATAAGCAACAAATTATTCAACTCTATTCAATGAGAAAAAAATTAAGCTTGAACAAATTGATTGATTGATTAATGCTTTACAGCACTTTCAACATTACTAGACTCATTAAATTCTTTACCACACAATCCCAACTTTTAAGTTGAAGAAGGCTTTTGAAAACATTGATGGAAAAGGAGAAAATGCTGGTAACCAGCATTTTCTCCTTTTCCATCGATGTTTTCTACACAATCAAAGACACATTTAATTATTTGAATCATACTTAATTTGTTGTCTACAAATGCTTTGAATTTGGAGGAGACCAAATTTTACTTTTTCATATGCATTTGGTATAAAGTTAACCCTTATCCTGTTAAATAAAAGAAATGAAACTTTCAATGCGATAGTAAAAACCCAAATTTTCCTATTTTAAACGGTACTTTGAAGGAAAGATATCTCCTTATCAGAAAGTTTGGATCCAAGATCAGACTATGTTCTGTGCAGTCTGATCTTGATAAATGCTGTCCGCTAAAGATCAGTGAGTTGTGCATAATAGCCAAAGAATTAACTGGTTATATATCAGCTTTTTTGGAACATACACCCCTATCAAAGTGGTACAGTAGGTCTTATTCATGAAATATGTATGTTTAACTCTTTACCAAACGATAAAATTTTAGACTGGTCCAAATTGAAAGCATTTGCAGACGACAAATTAAATGTAGCTCAATTAATGATTTCTGTCTATGAGAGAGTAGAAAACATTGTGGGAAAAGGAGAAAATGCTGGTTACTAGCATTTTCTCCTTTTCCCACAATGTTTTCAAAAGCCTTCTCTTTCAGGGTCATTAAAAGTCAGGATTATGTGGTAAAGGGTTAACAAATAGATGTTATCTATCATTGTACAATTGTGCAATTCTAGAGGAACAGTTTTGTGATAAAAACAATTTATCTTTCAACCAACTGAATATTCATGCATTATAACACCTACTGTATGCCATATTTATTTTTTATATACCACAGATATGTATAGAGCATGAATGAATTTTCTGCAGGTAAACATCACGTTTTATGACATAGTCAACATCATTCATGTACTCATTATTACAGCTAATCCATATCCAACTAAATTCCATAGATCTATTGAACTTATTCACATATTTTTCACATCTTTTTCACGATAAGTAAAAATCAGACATTAAAAAATTCAGAGAATATATACATAGTGTTGTCGTATATCAAAAATATCTAACTGGGTTGTAAGAATTGACAATTATCTCACCAAGGCCCAATAATTATTAGTTCTCCAAACCTTGTTAGGTATTTTTGATATACAACAACACTGTGTATGGATTCTATAAAATCAAATTTTGTTGGCTTTTAAGATAGAATTTTTTCAAACTTACATAAAAAAAATGTTATTTAGCACACCTAGCTAGCCTGAGGCTCACTTGATAACAGTTTTACTAGACTTATTGAACCCTTTACCACACAATCCAAAGTTTTAGGGACTGTGAGGAAGAAGCCTTCAGAAAAAATTGTGGGAAAGGGAGAAAAAATGTTGGATACCAGCATTTTATCCTTTTCCCACAGCCAAACTTTATTTGTCTTCTGCAACACCTTTGCACGTGGAACAGTATAAGATTTTGTCCTCTGGGACGGAATTAATGAATTTTATCTCAAACACCCAATACTTTCAGATCCTATATGAATGCAATTTGAGACAACAAAAACAAAATTATGCATAATGGTTAAACTTTTTTTCTCCAATATGGTTAAAAACACAGAGGAGGACAAAAAATACATGTAGACTGTGAATGAAAATAAAAATGAGGAGAAAACACTGGTGGAAAAAGGGAATTAAAACAAAACAAATTAAGAGAAACAAAATTATTAAATACATTCAAATAACATATAATACATGGAACTGAAATTCAAACAATAAATTCAATAAAATAAAAAAATAAATTTGAAAAATAAACCCTTTAGCACACAATCTTGAAATTTAATGACTTTGAGGAAATGTTCTTTTGCAAACATTGTGAGGATAGGAGAATGTTGGTTACTAGCATTTTTTTACTTTCCCCATAATGTTTTCTACCTTTTCAAAAACAAATCCAACCAATTAATTCTTTACCTAAAATACCAAGTTTTAAATCCAGTTAAAAAGGCTTTTGAAACATTGTTGGCAAAGGAGAAAATGCTGGTAACCAGCATTTTCTCCTTTTTCCAAAATATTTTCTTCCATTCCAAACATAAATTTCAATTTTTGAGTCAGATTTACTGCAAAACTTCTTACTAGTAATTTAGACAGGTCCGAAATTTTGCTGTTTGATAAAGAAATAAGCCAATTTTAATTTGTTCTCTGCATCATGCTTTGGATTTGAACAAGTCTCCCTTCCTCACATTATTTTCTATTCTTTTAAAAGAAATCCCAATTCAGCCTATTTCAATTTGCTGTCTATATATGCTTTGGATTCGGACAAGTCAAAATTTTGCTGTTTGATAAAAGAGTTAAGCCAATTTTAATTTGCTATCTGCATAAATTATATGCTTTGGATTTGGTAAATTCAAATCTTTGTTGCTAGGTAAAAGGTTTGATAATGTGGTGAACTTTGGCGATAAAATCTTGACCCCCACAACAAAATCTTACACATGTTGTTTTAGCTGATGTTCTCAGGTGATTCCTTCAGGGTCATAAAAACTTGTGATAGTATGTTGAAGGGTTTGCACTTTTACTGGACAACAACATCATAGACTTGTCCAAATTGAAAGCATCTGTAGAAACCAAATTTAATGTATGTCCAAACATGATTTCTGTCTTTGAAATGGTAGAAAACACTGCATGAAAAGGAGAAAATGCTGCATTTTCTCCTGAAGTTTCTGTTACAAGTACTCCGCACAATATTCTTTCCAAGCCACTGGCTGCTTTCCCACATAACCATAGTCAAAACAATGGTCATCTGTGAGAGAAGGGTCGTTAAAACTTGGGATTGTGTGGTAAAGGGTTAAGAAGTTAAATGAGGGCTTAAATTTTTAAGAAACTGTATATTATACTGGTTTTTAATCTGTGGTCTATTACTGTCCTGTAAAAATGTACAGAAATATTCATTAGGATTAGAGAAAATAATAATAATGAAAAACATAATACATGTATAGATACACTGGAAAATTAAAATAACCTAGGGAAACGTAAAGAAATTAATTCACCATACAAAAGCTGTCTAGCCCATCCTTTAAAGTATTATCAAATTTTGCCACAATGTTTCCAGAAGTACTATGATGAAAGATAAACGATAACGTGCATGCAGGTGCCAATGCTCTTCCATTGGTGCTTTTTCTAATTAATTCTAATTTTTATGTCCATAAGTGGAACTCTTTAAGTTAAATGTGCATTTAGATCTACAACAGGAACCTATGGTAAACAAAATCAATGGCATTATGTATTGCCTACTTCATTTAGTCTTTGTCCTACTTTTTCGTCCAATCAGAAGGCATATATTTGAAAAATTTTGACTATTTCCTTTAAACTGCCTCAAGCAGGGTTTATTTTGACAATTTAATCAGTTAAATGTCACATTTATCTGGGTTTCCCGCGCTGCGTGCATAAAACCTGCCTCCCTCATTAATATTCATCTACCATTTAACCCTTTACCAAACAACAATATTCTAGCTCAGTCCAAATTGAAAGCATTTACAGACGACAAAAAAAATGTGGCTCAAAAACTGAAATTTGTTTTGGGAAGTGTAGAAAACATTGTGGGGAAAGGAGAAAATGCTGGTTACCAGCATTTTCTCCTTTTCCCACAATGTTTTCAAAAGGCTTCTTTTTCAGGGTTGTTAAAAGTTGGGATTGTGTGGTAAAGGGTTAAATCTACACATACAAGTACCGATAACTCGACAAATGCTGTGGTAAGAAGAAAATGGGAAAACACAACAATGTTTTTTATACTCTTTCACTGCCAATGTTGCATTGGAAAGACTTTGCGGACGGCGTAGATCAAGATCAGACTGCAAAAAACGTGCAGTCTGATCTCTCATCTACACCGTCCGCTATCTTGTGTTAGTCTTCAACAAAAAACAGATTTCATTCAAACGAGAATGATACTTAAAGACCATGTGCAAAGTCAGCTTTGTTTACTTGGCAGCGAGAGTTAAACATAAGTCAGTCAATCTATATTTTGAAATATACAGAAAATATATATCGTAGTAAACTAGATTATTGCGGTGTCATATCGATACAGGCATTTAACATGAAATATCTGAGCCATGCTCTGTGAAAAGGGGGCTTAATGCCTCTGCAACAGAGAATCGAACCAGGTCAGCCTGCACAAGCTTAAAAGGCCCCAACTTTTTGCTTTTGGCCAATTTTCTGCATTTCAAAGGACCAGTTTACATGCTTATTTCGTCGGTTTTCAGAAAAAATAGATTTTATGGATCCATGATCATGTGATGTTGTGCTTGGAACCAAGCATCACGGAAGTGCATCAAGCCCCCTTTTGCCAGGGCATGGCTCATATTCTATATGTCTATAGCATTTTTTTTTCCGTCCTTCACAAAAATTTGTGAATGAATGAAGCAGGAAAGTCCATGTAATGTTAGATTTAGCATTGTTTTAGCGATGATGCAATAAAGGCATGTCTTTGCGAATGATGAAGCGGAAAACTCCATATACGGCACCAATGTTTTAGCGATGATGTAATTAGGGCGGACAACGACTAAGTCAGTTAGATGCTGTAAAGAAAAAAATATACAATTTAAACAGCCACAGTCGGCCGCTACGTACCCTCCTTTTGGCTGTTTAAATCGTTTACTTTTTTCTTCATGGCGTCTAACTATTACTTAACCTGATCCTGACCTTTATGCTGAATATATAAGTAGGTATATACTGGTAAATACAACTCTGACTATTATTCAGGAAGTTTAGTTCGCAAACGCTGAAGTTACAGAAGACTTGAGCTAGTTCTCTGACGGGTACTTATATAGACAGATAAGCAATTTAATTCCCGCATATCATACAAAATATTTCCGTGACCATTAGGGACATATGCCGAAGGCAGCCTCTGTGTGATGCCAAGGGTAAAAATAGAACTTTAATTCATGTAAATGATGTTGACCTGGGTCAGGTTAAAATATAAAATAAATGGCATCATATATGAAGTACAGTAAAATGCAGTCATCTGTCTATCTGAACCATATTCATAGTAATTTGTTGTTTGTGACTGCTTTAATTTGGACAGATCTAGAATTTTGCAAACTGATGCAGAGTTAAAAACAGGATGAACTAAACAGCTGCAAATAAAGCACTAAGTTATAACAACACTTTTACTACAAAACTTAACCCTTTACCAAACAATTTAATGAGCCTGATAAAGAAAGCTTTTGCAAGGTTCATCATTTTCACTCTTCCCACAATGTTTTCTACCTTTTCAAAGACAAACATAATCATGTGAGTCACATTTTATCAGATTCTGTTGTCTGTAACGCTTTCATTCTCTATGTATCTAAAATTTTGTTGTCTGGTAAAAGGTTATTGAATATTCAATTTTATTTACCGAAAGTAAATCAGTCTGTGTCTCCTTACAAAGTTGATGGGGAGGGGGCGTACAAATGACAGGTTTTACAGAGGATATTGATAGAGGGCGCTGTAAATCAGTGCTAAAACTACCACGAGGTACCGTGCTCACAGATACAGATATATTGTCCAAGCTCTGATATGACCCTTTAGACGGGGGCCTCTCAAAGTCTGTCACATTTGTTCCTGGTGTTGGAGCAGTCAGTAAAGTCAGAGTTGAATTGTATGAATTCTCCCGTTTGAGGTCCCTCGAGGAAGAATCAAGGGGTTCCTGAGGGGATAACTTAGAACAAGGGGAGTGAGGGGAAATTTTGGACTTAGCAGACGGAGGTTTAGGGCTCTTTGTTGAATCGGGTTTTTCTGGAGTTAGGGTTCTGTCAGGGGATGTCTGTAACAAAAATACAATTATATCTTTACTTAACCCTTCAACAAACAAACCTGAATTTAATGACCAAAAGTAAGAAGCCCTTTGAAAACATTGTGGGAAAAGGAGAAAATGCTGGTTACCAGCATTTTCTCCTTTTCCCACAATGTTTTCTATCCTATCAAAGATAAATCTCACAAATAAAGCAATATTCAACTTGTTGCCTGCAAATGCTTTCAATTTGGACCAGTCTAAAATTTTGTCATCTGGTAAAAGGTTAATACAGTCAAATCTAACAATCTAAACAGTTGTGTGACTATCTCCTGAAACAAATTGGTTTTAAAATACTTCAAAAACATTTCTGTAAAATGTATATGAATAATCAAAAAGAATAATTGCATGTGAATACATGTGAAAACATTGTGGTAAAATGAGAACATTTTCTTTTTGCCACAATGTTTAAAAAATATGTGCAGTTATAAGATTCAAACCCACCATTCTCAGGTCTAGGAGTGCTAAAACGTGAATAAATCTGTAAACAGGAGCAATGGCATGCTGGTGCTGATCTAAAAATAAACACGCAAAAAGAATACGTCAAAAGGTCAATGACACTGCTACCTCTTCGTCATTTGCTGTTTCGATGGCATCTGTTTCCTTAGTTACATGTACAATGCCTTTAGGATCTGATATCTCACTTGCCCATGATTCTCTTTTGAATTCTTTCATCATCCCATTGATACACACTTTTAAACTAAACTCTGATTTACTGGTGTCATACCTGTGATTTTGACCAATTAATAAGCCTGTGTTTGACTTTGCCAAGTTAGCATTGTAAGTTTGGTTGTTAGGCACCACTTTTGTCAAGGAACAAGGTAACTTGCTTGAATTTCCTTTTTGAGTTTGTATATGTTCCTCACTTTTTTGGTTTAATTCTGGCTTTGTTTCAGCCATCCTACTTTTCTTGTTCAACTCTGGATTCCGTAGGAATGTAAGGTCATTATAACAATATTTTTCACTGCAACTGTTATAATTTTGTTTTTCTTTCTTACATTTTGATATCTGTATAATTTTATTACCGATCTGTTCATGCTGGAATTTGACACTATCAAATGACCTTGAAAAAACTTTATTACCTTTGACCTTCATTGCATTACAGTCATAAACAGCAAAAAAATTCAACGGAGCCTGATTAATTCTATATATAGAATCATCAACCTTGCACTTTGTTAAAATTTGCTTCTTTCCAGGTCTTTCATATTTAAAGGTTGGATTGTATCTGATATTTATAAATCTATTTCCTGTGTCCTGTTTATTATTAGCCATATTAATCTCCACACTTTTTTCAGTCATCTGTAAAGAAGAAAGTGATCAATCAACCCTAACAATCCAATTTCAGCCTCAGCCATAGAAAAAGCGTCATAGAAATTGTGGCTCAAAATTAGCATTAGATTTGTTTTTCAATGTAATACAAAGCTTTGAGGGAGAAGGAGAAAATGATGATCACCATCATTTTCTCTTTCTCCAAGAATGTTTTGTAAATCTGTTACCAGCATTTTCTCCTTATACCACTTTGTTTTCAAAAGTCTTCTTTCTTAGGTCATTAAAACTTGGGATAGTGTGTTAAAGAATTAAACTGCTATACACAAGTCACATTAAATTTTGTTATGAGGTTTTTAGGAATTACAGGGTCATAAACACTATGTGCTTCAGGTTTTGAATCGTGTATAATATCTGCATTTTAACAAGAGATCCAAGAAATATTATACAGTTATATACACAAGTCATATTTGTTACCAGGTATGGAGGAATTATGGTGATTTATCCAGGTCATAAAATCTGTGTGATTCAGGATTCAAATCGTGTACAGTACCTGTATTTTCACACGAGAGTCAACAGTCTCCACTAGTTTGATCTTGTGACCTTGAACGTAAGTCAATTTTTCCTCAAATATTGTGTCAGCAGCTATTTCACCGACTTCATCGCCATATAACATTTCCTCCACAGTAACCTGACGTGACTTTTTCTTTGGTGAAATAACTATCGAGATAGATGGTTTTGGCATTCCTAAATCTGCAATTCTGTCAGATTCACCTTGACCCATATCAGTTTTTTCATCCTTGATGATTGTTGTTATGGCATTTTCCTCTTGTTTAAAAGATGTTTCAGGTGTCTTTTGTTCATGAACTTCCTGTGTCTTATGTTCCTTTTTGCCAGAGTTTTTGGCCACGTCAGCAGGCTTGGGAGACAAGGGGTCATCCAGGGTCATTTTTCTCCACTCTGATGAGGTCATAGTTCTCGGTAAACTTGCGGAGAAGGAATCGCCCCGGGTTGAAGCATATGCCATGTCCATGGACCCAGACATTGTGAAGGCAGATGATTGAGTGGAGGGTTTTGTCTGGATAGGTTCATTCTTTATCTCAAACAACTTTGGTGTCCTTGACCTTTCATCTAGTGACCTTGACCTTTGCTTTTGTCTTTTTTTCTTGTTGGGTTTCAGTTGAAAATCAGGTTTAGGATATTGTTCAGGTGTAGGATGAGGCTATTGAAACAAAAATGATCAATTGAGGTAGTTTATTTAAATGTTTGGAAACAATTAGATGGCATCTTTTAATTTGAGTTACGGTTATCTGAAAATGTTTAAAAATTTGACCAAATACAATACATATCATAAGCTATGTTATGACCAACATAGTTGCATCAAAGAGGAAAAAGGACAATTTAGACAAATATTGCAAAAGCCCATAGCTTGGGCACTTAAAAAGTCTTTTAAATAAAATAGGTTGATTGTACAATGTTAAACACCATTTTCAATGTTATTTCAGCTATACTGCAGCAGCCAGTGCACTTATCTATGCTTTCCTGGAGTTTCTTTTACAGTACTTTGCTCAATATTCTTCCCAAGCCACTGGTTGCTTTCCGACATAAAAAATGTCGAAACAATGTTCAGCAGTGAGACAGCAATCCATGGGAAGAAATTAGCGGAGCTGTGGATTCAAACAAGTCTGTAGGCTACCAAACGTGCTACCCGGCCTCAGCTTTTCAATAAAACAAACTCATTTTAGTGAACAGAACTAAGATAATAAAAACAGAGTGTGTCGGTTAGAACAAAACATTGTTTTTTGGAATGTAGTGGGTTTTTTCAAAAACAGACAGGGTTTTGAAAAGAATTTGGATTTATATGAGACATACTTTTTAGAACAATCTCGGTTTACAGAACAAATGGAAATTTTCAGAACTTCTGTACTTTGGTTTCTTTAAGAGACTGGGTGTTAAGGAAACAAAACAATGTTTTTAGATAATAAAAAATTTAAGCTATGCTCTGTGAAAAGGGGATTTAATGCATCAAACAGCTTTTTCAAAAAACTATTGAACCCTTTACTAGACGACAAAATTTTAGACTTGTCCAAATTGACAGCTTTTGCAGACTCCTTATTAGATGATGCTCAAATCATGAGATTTGTCTGAAAAAGGATGGAAAACATTGTGAGAAAAAGAGAAAATGCTGGTTACCAGAATTTTCTTCTTTTCCCACAAAGTTTTTCAAAAGCCTTCCCCATAAAAGTCGTTAAAAGTCAGGATTGTGTGGTAAAGGGTTAAAGGACAACAAAATTTCAGACTTGTCCAAACTGAAAGCACTTGCACAGAAAAGGACAAACACGGCTCAAATGACAGGATTTATTGTTGAAAGGCACGAAAATATAATAGGAATTGAAAAAAATACTAGTTACCAGCATTTTCTTCTTTCCCATAGTGTTTTCCACATGATTGTTAAAACCAGGAATTGCTTAGTGAAGGACTAAAACAGACTAGTTTATGGGAAAAATATTAATGGTTTTAGACATTTGCATTTCAAAACAAACTGAATATTTTAGATCTTACTTTGATTTGACAACAAACTGATTTTTAGAACAAACTGGTTATAAGGAACAAGTAGGTCAGTTAGAAAAAAATATGGGAGGTTATGGTGCTTGGTCCAGGCCATTAAAATGATGTCAAACCTTAGCTGATTTCAGTCTTTTTTCATCTGTAAGGGTCTCAATAAATTCTGATTTAGCAGACCTTTTTTGGGTTTGAGAAAGGGCTGACCCCTTCAGAGAGATATCCTTGCCTGATAGAACTGACATCGCTCTTGAATCCATATTTCCAAATCCACTAAAAATCCCATCAGGAAGTATACCAAGTTCGATAGACTCTCTAGCAATCTGACTGGCAAGGGAGAGAATCGTGACTGTCCTCTTGAGCTGGACATCCTTTAGTGGACGTTCTGATGATACAGTTCGTAATGCTGATCGTAGAGAGTCTAGAGTTTTCCTTTGTTCCACATTAAACTGCTCTTCTTCCATCATTGTTTTCAGGCTGTTCAAGGCCTGTGCTTGACTGGGCGCTAAATCCATGGCAACCCCTTCATCATGATCAGTTTCAAGGTCAAATGATTCCTCACTCAGGTTGCTCTGGGAGCTTGTACTCTGAGTTGGTCTTGGTGTCCTAAATGCTTCTTTTGGGGTTGAATCAGGCTTCTTTTGACTAAGATTTCTCACAGACTGGGCTGCAGATGATGTTCTACTTGGAGAGATCACAGGTTTACTTTCATCATCTTCTCTGGGTGTTTCTAAACTAGGTTTCTTGTAAAAATAGCAATAGTTGTAATTCATAATTCTCACTTTTGCTAAACTTAAAAATCTATATCTCTATAAATATATATTAAACAAATTACAAACAGCAGGGTAAATGGGTTATAGGCTAAAATCAAACATGTTTAAATGTTTGACTCAGTATTTGCTTTATTGCTAGACATAATATTTTTTGACAATTGGCCAAAATTTCACTTCAATAGTTCCATTCATTACAACTAGTTGTCAAGTTAACAAACGCTATTCGGATGATTACCCCATTGTTTCATTGTGAGCAGCTCAGTACTTATCACATAAAATGCTTATCCCACATTTCTTTTTCTCTTTGGTTTATACCGGTATACATGTACATATGATCTAATCTTTTACACATGCATAGCAAAAAACAACAACATAACTGTAATTATCTATACTTAACCCTTTACCACACAATCCCATGTTTAAACAACCCTGACAGAGAAGCCGCTTTCGAAAAAATTGCTGTAAAAATTGTCTTTAAAATGATGGCAAAAATTTGTGGGAAAAAGAGAAAATGCTGGTTACCAGCATTTTCTCCTTTTCCCACAATGTTTTCCATCATTTTAAAGACAATTTTTAAAGCAACTGAACCACACTTAATTGGTTGTCTGCAAATACTTTCAATCTGGAAAAGTCTACAGTTTCCTTATGTGGTAATGAGTTACAGCCCATATTGTGTTACTTGTATACTGGAATAGCAAAACAAAGGTCCAATATAAAATCCCAAAATGACTGTTTCGGAATATGGAATATTTGTATAGTTAAGAATATTTTGGAAAGTAAGTAAGATTCACTTATATGACATTTTATATGTATACCGAGTAGATCTTAAGTCAAACTGGTTTAACTCTTCTCAGGTGACACAGGATCACTGTTACACTATTTACACTCAAAAAATCCAAAACAACAATACAAAAAGGGTTTTATGAATTTTGGTATAATATGAATTTTGGTATTAAGAATTCTTATATTATGAATTTTGGTATATTTAGGAATGTGGTTTATTGTACAAAATATTTGAGCCATGCTCTGTGAAAAAGAGGCTTAATGCATTTGCGAAAAGTATCGACCCAGATCAGCCTGCGCAGTCTGCACTGTCTGACCTGGGCTGAAACTTTTCGCTATTGGTCAATTTTCTGTATGTCACAGGACCAATCTACCTCATAATACAGTTGGTTGTCAGACAAAATGGATTTTATGGATCCATAATTAACTGATGACTTGCCTGCTGTCATGCATCACAGAGATGCATCAAGCCCCCATTTCCCAGAGCATGGCTCATTTATTTCAGTGTTGCCTCATACAGATTTGCAAAAAAAAAAAAACCACGACCCGTGCAACTACAATAACTGGTTTTCTGAAAAACATTCAAGCAACAGATTCATCCCAAGAATAACACTACTGCACTGCTTCGATAATTCATTCACAAAATACGACTGGCACATACATGTACATTTAACTCTTTACCACACAATCCCGACTTTTAACGACCCTGTGAAAGAAGCCTTTTAAAAACCTTGTGGGAAAAGGAGAAAATGCTGGTAACCAACATTTTCTCCTTTTCCCACAATGCTTTCTACCCTTCCCAAAACAAATTTCAATTTTTCAATCACATTTATTTTGTCATCTGCAGATGCTTTCAATTTGGACCAGTCTGAAATTTTGTCATTTGGTAAAGATTTAAAACATGGTTTTACTCTTTACCAAACGACAAAATTCTAGACAGGTCCAAATTGAAAGCATCTGCAGATGACAAAATAAGTGTGACCCAAAAATTGAAATTTGTTTTTGGAAGGATAGAAAACATTGTGGGAAAAGGAGAAAATGCTGGTTACCAGCATTTTCTCCTTTTCCCACAATGTTTTCAAAAGGCCTCTTTCTCAGGGTCGTTAAAACTCGGGATTGTGTGGTAAAGGGTTAACTCTTTATCACACAATCCAGAGTTTTAACCACCTTGAGGAGGAAGAAGGCTTTGGAAAATATTGTGGGAAAAGGAGAAAATGCTGGTAACCAGCATTTTCTCCTTTTCCCACAATGTTTTCTACCTTACCAAAAGCAAATCCAATTATTTGAGCCACATTTTATTTGTCGTCTGCAAATGCTTTCAATTTGGACAAGTCTAAAATTTTGTTGTATGGTAAAGAGTTAACTCTTTACCAAACTATGAAATTTTAGGTAGTACAAACTGAAAGCATTTGCAGGCAACAAAATAAATGTGGCTCAAAAATTAAAAATTGATTTGGGAGGTGTAAAAAACATTGTGGGAAAAGAAGAAAATGTTGGTTACCAGCATTTTTTTCTTTTGCCCATGATTGCAAAACGTTTATTTCTGAGTGTCGTTAAAAAGCTGGGATTGTGTGGTAAATAGTTAAAACCTTTAGACTCTTTCACAAGAGGACAACATTTTAGACTTGCTGATATTGAAAAGCATTTTCTAGCAACAAATTTAAGAGGCTGAAAAGACAAAACTTGTTCTTCACATGAAAGAGAATATTGTGGAAAAAGGAGAACCTGTTTTTTCTCCTTTTTCCACAATGTTTTCTAAAGCTTTCTTCCTAAAGTTGGATAAATGTCATGGCAAGATTGTTGAGTAATGGGTTAAAATTAACCTGCTTTAAACCTTTACCAAACAATCCCTAGTTTTAACAGCCCAAAGAAAGAACCCTTTTGAAAATATAGTGGGAAATGAAGAAAATGCTGGTAACAAGCATTTTCTCCTTTTCCCACAATGTTTTCTTCCCTATCAAAGACAAATTCCATGATTTGAGTCACATTTAAATTGTCGTCTGCAAAATGCTTTCAATTTGGACAAGTCTAAATTTTTCTTGTGGGGTAAAGAGTTAAACCTTCATCACTGAATCCATGGTCTGTCCCTCTGTAAAAAGAAAGAGTTTACAAGGGTAGAAAACAGTGTGGGAAAAGAAGAAAATGCTGGTAACCAGCATTTTCTCCTTTTCCCACAATGTCTTAAAAAAAAAAACTTTTTTTTTCCCTCAGGGTTGTTAAAACATTGGATTCTGTGGTTAAAGGTTTAATGTATACACTGTTACAAACACAGCACACAACAATCTGTACCTATATACCTTTATCCCACAACTCTTAGAGAGCCAAAAAACCTATCAGGCATTTCCATATCCAGAAATACAACCCAAATAATTGCTATTTCATGGTTACTTTTGTCTATGGTATTTAAGCAAAGCGGACAGTGTAGACCTGTAGACCAAAGATCAGCCTGCACACTTTGTGCGACCTGATCTTGATCTACATTGGCCACAAGGCAACTATAGTGAAAGGCACTTTCAGGGTTAACTTTGTAACAAAACATTCAAATTCTAACAGTTAAACTCTAGAGGATGTCCTCTGAAACAGACAAAGCTGTTTTCCACAACCCCTATCCTACCTTAGCCCTTGCCAAACAATCCTATCTATTAATAACCCTTTGAAGAAGGCTATGGAAAACATTGTGGGAAACAAAAAGAAAATGCTGGTAACACGAATGTTCTTCTTTTACCACAATGTTTTCTACACCTTCTAAGATCAAAACCATCATTTGCGCAACATCTTATTTGTCATCTGTTAATATTTTAATTTTGGTCTGGTCCGAAATTCTGTCGTTCGATAAAGATTAAAAATAATTTCAACTCTTTACCAAACGACAATGTTTAAGATGTTTGGAAATGAAAAGCAGTAAATTATAGGATTTGTCTTTTAAAATGTACAAAACACTGTGCGAAAAGAAAAATACTAGTAGCCAGCATTTTCTCCCTTTTCCATAATGTTTTGAAAAGCACTCTTTCCATGGGTTGTTAAGACTCAGGATAGTGTGATAAAGGCTAAACAGGATAGTGTGGTAAAGGCTAAACTCTTTTAACTAAAATATGAAATTTTAGAATTAGTTATGTCCCTTTGCTATATTCTAATAACATTCAAGAGAGGTAAGGCATATATATTACATTCATACTATTGGAGTTACCTACCTTTAACATTTGCCCATCATCCGGTTCCACAGCAGGGGGTGCTGAAATTGCTCCAGTCTGATGGCGAGCTATCTTCTCTTGAGCCTGTACAAACAAATAAATTAAAACATTAAAATGTAACTTTCTTTACATAATGTATTATGTTAGCATTATTTCTAAAATAGTTATGTCAAACTACATAATGTTTCAGACTCAAATTGGCAAAATAAACAGCCTTGAATATCTCAGTTTAGAGTCCTTATCTCCTTCATTTTGCTGAGTAGACATTGAGTCAACTCAGTATTTAAGAATGTTACTACAGTCTGTTAATGTTGAAGAAATGCATCTCAAATAACAAATTCAACGTAACTGGGAATATGAGTCTGTTATTGGATTTGAAAAAAATAAAAGATTAAACTCTTAACATGCCTAATACCATAAGTTAAATGAAACTTTCAAGGTGATAGTAAAATTCAAAATCATGCTATTTCACAGTTGGCAGGGAGGGGGGGGGGATGGTGGGGACAATATCTCCTTATCAGACACATGTTCTGTGCAGTCTGAATTTTATCTGCACTGTCCGCAAAAAGTGCTAGGGGTTAATAAAGTTTTTTTGTGGAACCAGGGCCTTGGCAGAGTCTTAACCCCATGTGTTGGACAAATCTAAAGTCCACATGGTCACAAGGGCATCACAACACAATTTTTATGGAGCAAGAGCTTGACAAAGGGGGGTAGGGGCAATGTAATGCCAGTGGGAAGCTATCAAGAGCATGTGACCTTTGAACAGCGTCCCTCCTTCCCCCCCTTGACATTGACCTATGAGACTAGCATCTAAAACCTCTACTGACAACCTATGCACATATAATAATGTGAATATGTTCAAAATCAGACCAGGGCATCAAGAGATATGGAGTGGACACTATATTGCTAACATGGACGGACGGGCGGACAGACAGACGGACTGAACTTAACAATGCCTCTAAATAAAGCAAATAAGAAAAGGATGTAAAATAGCATGTATCAAAACAATGCTGTTATCTATGTAAACAATTATAAAAAACAAAATAGTTTGTTGAAAAAAAAAGTTAATAACTACACACTGATTAATTAAAGCCATGTTGTCATTTACGTGAACAATGATATATCATTGTGAGAAAAGTAATAAAAAGAGTAAAAAGAAAAATTACGCATGTATCAGTACCATGCAGTCATTCTATTATAAAGAGATGAGAGATGCTCTGATAAAAGGGGTTTAGTGCATCTCCATGATGCTCTTTACCAAGCAAGTCATTGCATCACTGATCCATAATTATGTGATGACTTGATGACTATCGTGCATCACAGATGCATTACGCCCCTTTTCCCACAGCATGGCTCATATCAATGTGACAATGGAAAACATAAATGCTGATAATTATACATGTATCAAAACATGTGGTCCTTCATGTGAACAATCATTAATCAATGTGAAAAATGTAAAAAAAGAAAATGTTAATACAGTGTACATGTAATTATATATGTATCAAACCCAGTAGCTCATTCATTGTGTCTAGATCTCTATGGCAAATGTAAAAGAAAATGTTGATAAGTACCAATATATGAGTGTTGAATCTGTGTGATCATTCATGTGAACAATTATAAACCAATGTGACAAAAATTAAAAAAAGAAACAATGGTAAGCAAAGACATACGTGTACAACAGTAACAAACTGTGTTAATAAATAGATATGTACATTGTAACCATGTTGTCAGCCATAGGTACAATCAAAAATCAATGTGACAAAAGAAAAAGAAACAAAATATGTTAAAAAGAGGACATGTATCAAATCCATGTGGTTATCCATGTGAACAGCTGTTAAACAATGTGACATAGGGAAAATATGATGTGAATAATTAGCCAAGTTTCAAATCCATATCGCCTCAACATGACCATTCTAAGTTCAAGTCAGTGTGATGAATTCAACTCCACATTAAAGTTATCATTCCAATCATGAGTAGTGTAGTGGGTGGGAGACAAGGGTGGAATGGGGATAAAAAAAACACTTTTTATGTCCAACCTCAGAATCAGTCCCTGGATGGAGCACCTTATCCGCCTCCTTCCATGGCTTCATATCAGAGTCAGCTTCTTGAGCATCCAGTATCTCCTCCGGCCCTGTATTACTGACTGCCAGAGGCTCCTTAAGCATATCACTGACAATCGGGGGCTCCCCTGGGGTATCACTGACAATTGGGGGCTCCCCTGGGGTATCAATAAGAGGCACAGGCTCCCGCGGGGTTTCCTGATTTAAAACTTCCACAGAGACAACTTGTTGATGAGTACTCTGTGCCGTGTATCTCCCTACTGGTAAAGTTTCTGATTGGCTGGTATATATAGGTGTTTGTTGGTTGTCATGGATACCAAGTCCTCCTATAGCTCCACTCCGACCTGATAATGTTTTAACACTTTAGTCTTTACCTAATGACAATTATTTAGACTGGGCCAAATTGAAAGTATTTGCAGACAATATTTCTAACATGGTTCAAATAATATGATTTGTCTGAAAAAGGTCAGAAAATATTGCTTGGCATGAAGAATATGCAGGTAACCAGTAACTAGCATAATCTCTTTTTCCCCTACTTTTTTTCTAACCTGTCAAAAAACTTTAGTTCATTTTTACCACTTTCAGATTTGTTAACTGAAGATGCTCCCAAACTGGAAGAGTCTAAAATTTGTTGTTTGTGAAAGGATAAACACTTTACTCAACCGAATAAAAAGAATCTGAGGACAAACTGAATACTGCTTAAATGATGAAATATGTGCTTAGAAAGGGCTAAAAAATATACAATGGGAAAGGAAGAAAATGCTGGTTACAAGCATTTTCTCCTTTTCTCCTTTTTTGAAGTTTTCTCTCTCAGTATCATTAAAGGGGCATTAAAACGTATTCTGCCCCAATTTTTTTTTTTTTAAGAAGGGGAGTTGATATTTTATAGGGAACAAGCATTAAACTGTTTATGCATAGTCTGGGAAAAACAAAATCAATACAAAAAAAAAAATGTTGACAAAAAAAATGTCTCAAACCTCCAAAACCATAGTCAACAATTCTATCAACTGAGTTATGGAGGCAACCAATTTGATGATGGTATGTTAAAAATTTATTTATCCCTTGTTACTGAATGACGGCTATGCCATTACTAACGACATACAAAATTTTCAGTAAAAATACAAGAAAAAAACCCTCTGTAATTAAACGTTCTGTCTACAAATAGTTCTACTAATGTTATAATTTAAAGCCATCTTTGCATGTGCATAAAAATAAGCAGACTTTGCTAAAATGCTCTAAAAAGGTTGCGGAACAAAATCTGGTTTAATGTCCCTTTAAAATACATATTTGTTTGGTAAAGGGTTAAAAATGTCAAAACATGAAGTATATCATGACTCTTTACAAATCATTTGGTAAAGCAGCCAGTGGCTTTCGAAGATTACTGTGCTAAGTACTGGTAAAAGAAACTTCAAGAAACCATGGACAGGTGCAGTGGCCATGTGATAAAAATGAAATAATGTTGAAATCGGGATTAAATGCCATACAAACAAACTCTTTACCAAACAACAAAATTTTAGACTTGTGGAATTTGTAAGGACCTGTAAATTAGATATCAAGTATGGCTCAAACAATGGGATTTGTCTTTGACAGAGTAGATAACATTGTGGGGGAAAAAAGAAAATGTTGATTACCAGCATTTTCTCCTTTCCCCACCATGTTCCAAAAGTCTTCTTCCTTATGGTCATCAAAAAACCAGGATTGTTTGGAAAAGGATAAACTCTTTACCACAGAATCCCAAGTTTTCATTACATGGTAACCATTATTTTCTCCTTTTCCCAAAATGTTTTCTATCCTTTCAAAGGCAAATCCAGCATTTGAGCAACCAAGATATTTTTGTCTGCAAATATTTTCAATTGAGACAACTCCAAAATTTTGTTGTTTGGTAAAGAGAAAACAAACTAAACATTACATAAGTTGTTTTTACATCTAATACTGGCACTTCTATACCATCATTAGAATCTTTACACAAATCTGTGACACCTAGACGATCATCAATATACCTGTTTCAAATCCAGGTCTTGATGCAAACTTTGACCTTGAACTTGAGGACCTTGATGCCCTTGACCTATCTCTGACCTTTTCTTCATCAGTAAGTGGACGTGTGACCTCAGCTTCTACCAATTCTGCTTGTTTCTCCTCACCACCATCTTGTTGTATATCATCATTTAGAGATTCCATCTGCGCAATTTTTGTACCTTCTGTCTCACTCTCACTATCAGTATCCATGGCAATTGGTAAGGTCACATCTGTCATCTGGGTCAGTTTGCCCTTTGCCACAGTGCCTGTCATACTTCTTCTGCTGTCTATCTCACCAATATAATTAGATACCTTAGATGCAGATCTATCTTTGTCTGAACTGAGAGCTGAGACAAGTTCATTTTCTTCAGAAGGTAATAAAATTTTCATTTCGTGACCATCTGCCTCATCTCTTAGCTGATCTTTATCTTCACTTGTAACGTTTAATGGAACTGTTCTAGCTCCTTCTCTCACATCATTAGGCTTAGGTTTTGATGCTAAACTTGTTTTAGATCTTTTATATGGTATTTTAGTAATTTGAGATTCCTTTTTGGTTTTCTTTTTTTGGTCCTTCTGAGGTTCAGACAGAGGTTTGGCCACATCATTGTATTTGATTTGCTGTTTTAGTTTAACTTTTACTTCTTTTATCTTAACTTGTTTTTCCTTTGTTGTTTTCCTTTTTCCAAAATCTTCCAGGGCAGTTGACTTACTTCTTTCTTGAATTCTGCTAACAGATGGCCTTGATCTTTTGCCAATGACCTCGACAGACTTTGACCTTTGGAAGTCAATGACATCTTCCTCTCTTTCAACACAACTGCCAACATCTGAAGTATTTTCTAGATCATCATCAACATCTTTTGTAACTGTGTCCAATATTTGTCTGGAAGACTTTTTACTGTCAGTGGGTCTTGACTTAGGTGTGATACCTAATCTACTATCAGATTTATAAATAGTCTGCTGACTGATGTGACCTTCACTTTCAAGGTCTGGTGTATGTCTAATGGGTGGTTTCTTGGGTTCCACAGCAAACCAAGGAGCTACACTGGACTCAATCCTTGACTCCTCATCGCTATGCAGTTCTTCACATTCATCAATATTCCTGGATAAAGGTCGTTTTGGTTGCCGTGACAACCGTGTTGATGTCCTTGACTGTAGCTTCTCCCTCTCACCTTTCAGTCCATCAATTGGTTTTACGTTTTTTATGTTTTCATCAATCTCTAAACCAACTTGCTTATCGGCAGCCGGCAATTGTGGTACAATATTACTGATTTCAGCATCAGCAACTGACGTTAGTCGACTATTTGGATCAAAGGATGTCGAACTAGGGGGGTCACTGGAGGGATCTGTTGTTTGTAGAGGTTTCACCTTCTTTTCTGGAGAGTTTAACCAGGGAGCCAGACCCGAGGCTCCAGATTCTGACCTGCTTACAGGTGTATTGGCCTAGTAAGAGCATACAGGACACTGTTTATATGAGTATCATGTCTATATGAGTGTATGTTGTTTGTATGACAGGATGTTGTTTGTATGGGTGTGGGTGTATGTTGGATTGTACCAGTGTATGCTATTTGTATGAGTGTATGTTGTTTGTATGAGTGTATGTTACTTGTTTGGATGGACGTTGTTTGTATGAAATCCAGAGCATTTCCAGCAGTAGTTTGAAAACAACAATGTGGTTGTACACAACAAATCATCTTGTTTAACTTTTCGTTAGGGATGGGACTGAATACTCAAATATTCTAATATTTAAATAATGGCCTAATATTTGAATATGAATTTCATTATCGAATATTCCTTTTTTTGTACTTTAACAATGCTTAATAAATTGTCTAAGGAAAAAAAATCATTTTCAAAGATTGATATGAACACACAGTCTGTCACTCAACTGTATATCTGTCAAAGTGTTGTTTACACGTGTCAAATTGTTTTTTACACATATAAAATTACACAACACCTTAGATTGGACTTCTATTTTTTGTCCTTTATTAACTCTTTACCAAACAACAAAATCTTAGACTGGTCCAAATTGAAAGGATTTGCAGACAACTAATTAAATGTGGTGTAAATGATGATTTCTGTTTTGCATAGGGTAGAAAACATTGTGGTTACCAGCATTTTCTCCTTTTCCCACCATGTTTTCAAATGGCTTCCTCCTCAGGTCGTTCAAACTCTAGATTGTGTGGTAAAGGGTTAAAACTATCACTGTTCCATCTTGATCGGTTATATTTTACAGCATTAGATTTGTAGAAGTAACGTCAAAAATTTATGCATAATGTGAGCGTCTGTTGTTGTTGTCATTATTGTTGTATATTAATTAACTTCTCAAGGCAACTTTGAATGTTTTATTAACCCTTTCTGTTTTTCTTCAGCATGAGTTGTTCATTTTGAGTATATTATACTTGATTTTCATGGTAAGCAAAACGGCTGAACTTGTGATACTTTGATCTCTCTTTTTTCTTCTGAACTGGCAAAGGGAAAAGTTCTTACCTGAAGAAAGTCAATTATGTGAGGGTATCAGACTGTTTTCACATTCACTGATGACCTTTCTCTAGAAAGGTCAGAAAATTAACTAATAAAATTTTCCGAAGCACATGTTAAAATTGGTAGTTAGATTAACATGTGGCTAAAATGTAACAGTAATCGGACATTCAAACTTTGGACATGAAAATATATAAAGATTCTAAAATTCTATAGGTGAAAATTTGAATATGTTCGAATTTTAAAAATGAATATTGGAATTCCTGTTTTTGTATTTGTTCCCATCCCTACTTTTTATTATATACCTATTAATGATCTGAGTAAAGTAAGGGCATTACCTAATTCACAAACGATACAACTAACCAGAAAATCTTTTTGTATCAGTCATGTACCGCGTGTAGACATTTGTGTTCACAGACTACTTTTATGTATTATCATTTGGGTCTTTCAGCCAAATCCCTAAACCAACAAAGCCACTTTTAGTGTATTTATAAATACTTTGTCTGTAATTTGTCATCAACTTTTTTCAAAAATCTGTTTCATGTCAACCTGATTTTGTCCAACATCAATGCTTATTTTATGGACATGTGTGATTTTGAAAGGGTATTTCCAAATGCTTCATTGGTGAACTTCAGCATCAGGATTAATAATTACAAGCCTGACTCACCTCCTGCATTAACCCTTACCCAAACAAGCCCTGGTTTTCCACTTGTCTGCAGTATAAGTCTTTTAAAAACACTGTGGGAAAAGGAGAAATTGCTTGTAATGAGCAATTTCTCCTTTTCCCACAGTGTTTTCTACCCGTTTTGAGACCTTTCTGCCATTTTCATCAATTCAAAATTGTCTTCTGCAAACTCCTTCAATTTGGACCAGTCTAAAATCTGTCGTTTGGGAAAGGGTTAAACAAAAAAGAATTCATACTATTCTTGACAGTGCCAGTGATAACTAACCACCTTTCCAGTGTTTCAAAAATAGTTTCTAAGCCACAGTCCTTGCTTTTTTATAATGACTCAATAACAAACAACTGCTATTTTTAAATGCATAGACTGATCTTTGCAGATTTACTGTTATGTACATATTCATCCACCATTCATAAATATTGCAGATATATGTACAGTAAAATGTAGTTCTCTGATCTTTTGGTTATTTATGATTGATTTTGTGATGCTTCTTTACAGTTATAATGTAAGGTATATAATAAGAAGAATAATGCAACAGTCTGCATATCTGCATGGTCAGATCATGTCTAGTTGTGTGTGTAAAGATGTGCATATTGGATTTGCCCTTGGGTCTCATCCAGTATGCACCTTTTTACATACGCAGCTTGACATGATCCGATCACGCAGGAATGCAGACTGTTGTAATATTCTATATTTATCAGTCATTCAAATTTTACATCAGTCTAAGTTTAAAGCATTTTCAGAAAAACTTTGACTGCTTACCAGATTTTAGACTCATTCAAATTAAAAGCATTTGCAGATGTCAAAATAATTATGACTTGAACTTTAAATTTGTTTCGCTGACACCCATTATTTTCTCCTTTTCATACAATGTTTTCTAGCCTGTTAAAGACAGAAATCATTCATACATGGACTTTTTTTCTGCAAATGCTTTCGAGTTGGACAAATCTAAAACTTTGTCATTTTCTAAGGTGTTAAGAAATGAAACACCAGGATGCATTGATAATTCTAACATGACAGATGAAGTCATATCTATAAACACAATGCAAAAGAAGCATGGTTAAATTGCCATCATTTGGGCTATCACCCTTGTGGTTTATTTATTGTGCCTAATAACTCACAACTGTTGTTTATTGAACCACCAACCATGAAAGAAGATTATTTCGATTAATTATGATCTGAATGAAATTACAAGAACTGAATTTCTTTTCATCTATTGATGAACTTTTGATCTATTTTCAACAATAATTTTGATGGACTAAATGGACCAAATGCTTCAGATGTATATGTATCGTGCAGCTAAAAAAAAAAAATAAATAAAATTATCACTTTTTTTAACCCTTTACCACACAATCCCCTGTTTAAACGACCCTGAGAAAAAAAGCTTTTGAAATCATCATGGGGAAAAAAAACCCAATATTTTCTCCTTTTCCCACAATGTTTTCTAAACTTTCACATACAAATCCCATGATTTCTTCATTATTTCTACATTTATTTATCATTTGCAATTACTTTCAATTTGGAGCAGTCTAAAATTTTGTCTTTTGGTAAAGCATAAACCCTTTACCAGAGGACAAAAATTTTAGACCTGTCAGAATCAAAAGCAGTTGCAAAGGATAAATAAAATCTTTCTCACAAAATGAGATTTTTCTATAAAGAGGTTGAAAGCATTGTGGGAAAAGGAGAAAATACTGATACCCAGCATTTTCTCCTTTTTCCACATTGTTTTCAAAAAAGCTTTATCCACCCAAGTCATTAAAACTCTGAATTGTGTGGCAGAGAGTTGAAGATATAAACTTGAAAAAATAAACCATTTTTCAACACAAAGTCATTTAACCCATTACCACACAATCCTGAATTTTAACAATCTTGAGGAAGATGGCCTTAGCAAACATCATGGGAAAATGAGAAAATTCTGGTTCCCATCATTTTCTACTTATCCCAAACATTTTTGTGCCCTGTAAAAGAAAAATTCCATCACTTGAGCCAATAATTATGTACTTTATTGTCAGCAATTGCTGTCAATCTAGAAAAAAAAGTTGTGTGGTAAAGGATCAACCATAAAAGTCCCGTGTGTTTCAACGACATTTATGAATAAAATTTTTGAAAACATCATGGAAACAAGAGGGCCATGATGGCCCTGTATCGCTCCACTGGCTTATAAATATAAACCATGAAGAGAAGTCTTCACTATATAAGCCCTTATAAAACTTTGACCCCAGGGCTACAGTCGGACTAAATGGGGAATATGTGTATTAGAAGAATAACATGCCAAATTTGGGAGTTCTTGGCCTTATGGCTAGTAACAAGACGGTTTCTGAACTTTTCACTCCATAAACCCATGTAAAACTTGTGACCCCTGGTGCAGGGCCAAACTTGATTCTAGGGCTGTAACTTGGGCCCTCTTTGTAGTTGTCCACTAGATAATGCTATAATTATGCAAAATTTGGTAGCCTAAGCCTTATGGCTATGTACACCAAGATTTAAAAGTTTTCCCTATGTAAGCCTATGTAAATCTTGTGAACCCCCCCCCCCCCCCCCCCTTTGAGGCCAAATTGACCCCAGGACTATAATTTGGGCACTTTTGGTAGACCCCAACTAGATCAAGTTAAATGCAAAATTTGGTAGCTCTAGGCCTTATGGCAAAGGTACAGGAAGATTTTTAAAGTTTTCTCTATATAAGCCTATTTTGAGCCCAGGGCTATAATTTCAAGAAACATGATAGAGGTTTACTACATAAAGCTACATGCCAAATTTGGTAGCCCTATGCCTTATGGTTTCAGACAAGAAGATTTTTAAAGTTTTCTCTATATAAGCCTATGTAAAACTTGTGACCCCTGGGGCAGAGCCAATTTTGACCCCAGGGCTATAATTTCAAGAAACATGATAGAGGTCTACTACATAAAGCTACATGCCAAATTTGGTAGCCCTATGCCTTATGGTTTCAGACAAGAAGATTTTTAAAGATTTCCAATATTTTTCAGTTTTGTTGCCATGGCAACCAGAGTTTTTGAAGGAATCAAATTCTTTCAAGAAATTCTGAAGAGGACCATGGCAGGATCATTTCTGTGAAGTTTCATGAAAATTGGATGGGTAGTTTCAGAGAAGAAGATGTTTGAAATAAAAGTTAACACACGGACGGACGGACGGACGCACGACGGACACCGGGCCATGACATAAGCCCGCTGGCCTTCGGCCAGTGGAGCTAAAAAGAGAAAATGCCGGTAGTAGCCAGCAGTTTCTCCTTTTTTTAACAGTGTTTTCCACCCTTTGAATGTAAATTTTCATCATACGATCCAAATTCAATTTGTCATCTGCAAAGGCTTTGAATTTGAACAAGTCGTAAATTTTGTCGTTTTGTAAAGGGTCAAATGACGATAAAAAGTCAACAAGAACAACAACAACACTGATGATGGTGGTGATGATGATGATGATCTTACTTTAGCATCATCTGTCTGCTGCATCAAGTTTTTCAGTTCCTGTTCAGAGTTTTCAGACTGAAGTCGTTCCTCTCGTGGAATTTCCTCCGCTTTCTCACCTGGAGAAACAAAATACCTTGTCTGTTATAAAGCTCTTTACTACACAATCCTGAGTTTTAAAGACCCCAAGGAAAAGGACTTTTGAAAAAAAGAAAGGAGATTTCAGAATTTGTGCAACATTTGTCGTGTGCAAATGCTGTCAGTTTGGACCAGTGTAAAATATTGTTGTATGGTAGAGTTAAAGATCCCGATTGACAAGGCTGTGTGAGAACATTGTGGCAAGGTTCCTTGCTTGGATAGGTGCATGGATAGGTGCACCAGCTGCTGTGATATAAGTGAAATAATGTTGACAAAAGTGTTGAACACCACAAAAATAAACTGCATTTTCTCTTTATCCCACAATGCTTTCTACCCTTCCTAAAACAAATTTCAATTTTTGAGTCACATTTACTTTGTTGTCTGCAAATGCTTTCAATTGGACTAGTCTAAAATTTCGTTGTTTGGTAAAAATTACAATCCAGAGTTTTAACATTCCTGGTTGTATGGTGTTTAACACAGTTTTCAACATTATTTCAGTTATGTTGTGGCAGCCAGTGCACCTATCCATACTTTCCTGGAGTTTCTTTTAACCAGTACTCCACACAATATTCTTTCCACGCCGCTGTCTGCTTTCCCATAAGCAATCCTGACAAAACAGGCTTTTGAAAAAATTGTGGGAAAAGGAGAAAATGCTGTTTTTTTTTTTTTTTTTGACTAGCGAAGCTAGTCTATTGGCATCAAGACTGACCTAGATTCAAAACCCCACAGTTGCCAAATACTGCCACACAGAAAATACTTCTTTCTGTTAGAAATCTTAATTCTGTTATACATGACAATTTAGACATAAACCACTAAATCTCTACCTCTCAGATTTGAACATGTCATCTTACAAAGTAATAAACTGAACAAGATGTCATTTATAAGGTACAAGATCTTGGCTTATATGTAAACTGAGTGACCTATGCAAAGCAGAGGATCTTTTATTCCTACACAACTGTAACATTATGAATGAATCTATTAATAGATACACCTAGGTAAACTTGTAGCAAATCCCAGCTATATCAACCCCCACTGGACAGGGAACCCTTGTCATTCCATCAGTCATTCATTATTTACACCATTGTATACAGTTGAACTATTATGTTAAACTGTTATTCTAGTAACTTTTTACCAAACAATCCCAAGTTTTAACAATGCTGGGGAAGGATCCCTTTGTAACCATTGAGGGAAAAGGAGAAAATGCTGGTAACCATCATTTTCTCCTTTTCCCACATTGTTTTCTGCCCTTCTGGAATCATGTTTCATCAGTTCAGCCACATTTAATTTGTAAGGAGAGTTAAAAAGTTAACTAAATCTTGCGCTATTAGATATTGACTAATTGACTGCATGGTGTTTAAACGCCATTTTCAACATTATTTCAGTGATACTGCGGCGGCCAGAGCACCTGTCCATGCTTTCCTCAAGTTTCTTTTACCAGCACTATCGTCACTCGATGACCTTTTGCAGACAGTGTGTGCAGTCTGATCTTGGATCTACACTGTCCGATAAGAGGATAGATTTTCTCCAAAGTGTAACTGTGAAATAGCAATATTCAAATGTTTACCATCAGCTTGAAAGTTTCATTTAACATTTTTTAGCAGGTTAATGGTTAAACTTAAACTGGATTATAGGTAACCAATAGCACATATAGCCCCGGCAATTCAGTCGGTAGCATACAGGACTTGAGAATAGGAGGTCGCTGGCTTGATCCTCAACAAATTTCTTTCCAAGGATTGATGATAGTCATTGCGACAGGATTCATTTCTCGCTCATGTTTCGATGATGTTATGTGGGAAAGGAACCAGTGGCTTGGAAAGAATATTGTGCGGAGTACTGGTAAAAGAAACTCCAGGAAAGCATGAATATGTGCACTGGCCACCGCTACATAACTGAAATAATGTTGAAAACAGGGTTAATAAACACCACACAATCTATCAATCAATCAATCAATCAAATTCGCTAGTCTGTCAGTACTTTCAGTACTCTGATCATAGAGTAGAAATAATTGTGGGAAAAGGAGAAATTGCTGGTCGCTAGCATCTCCTCTTTTCTTGAACTTTTTTCCAACAAAAATGCCTTCTTTCTGTGGGTCATTTAACCATTTACTGCATAATGTCGCCTTTTGACGACCCTGGGAAAGAAGCCTTTTATAAACATTGTGGGAAAAGGAGAAAATGCTTGTAACCAGCATTTTCTCCATTTCCCACAATGTTTTCTACCCTTTCAAAGAAAATTACACCATTTGAGCCACACTGAAACTGTCCTCTGCAAATGCTTTCAATTTGAACTTGGGATTGTTTAGTAAAGGATTCAAGGTAAACCCGTAAAGCACTGAACAAACCCGATGGGCATTTTCATTCTAGGATAAGATGCAGATCATTGTAATTTGGTGGCTGCCTTTTGTCTTTTGATCTACACTGGCCGCAAAGACAACTATATTAGTGAAAGGCACTTTAAGGGTCAAGAACTTTAATGAGCTGCAATTATGTAAACCGTTTCCTCACCAACTGATGTTTTTCTCTGTTTCAGCAAAGCGGACAGTGAAGATCAAAGATCAGACTGTCTATTCTTTGCAGTCTGATCTTGATCTACACTGGCCGCAAAGACAACTATATTAGTGAAAGGCACTTTAAGGGTCAAGAACTTTAATGAGCTGCAATTATGTAAACCGTTTCCTCACCAACTGATGTTTTTCTCTCTGTCTTCCTGTCTCCAGTACCCGATGTTCCTCTCTTCACAGTTCCTGGCCTAGACATGGTCTTGATAATTTCTTGACGTTTTGTTTCCTCCTCATCTTCCTAATAAAAGATAAAAAAAAAAAAATGACATCATAATTATATTGCCACGCTTCCCTGGACTTTACTGCGTGGCCAAGGGAAACATATCTGACATGATGGGATTTTGTTTTGAAAGGCTAAAAACATTATGGGAAAAGGAGAAAATGTTAGTGACCAGAATTGTCTTCTTTTCCCCAATTTTTTTTTTCAAAAGGTTTTCTTTTTGCTTATTTGGTAAAGGGTTAACTTTCTACCAAACCATCCTGTTTGTTTATTATCATAAGGAAGAAGTATGTAACTCTTCACCACATGAAAAATATTTACACTGAACTTGTACTTTTCCAACAATCTTTTCTACCCTTTCATTGACAAATTTCATTTTTAGATCAACATTTTGTTGTCCGCAAAAACTTTCAATTTGGACAAGTCCAAAATTTTGTTGCTGGATAAAGAGTTGTTAATTACAATGTCATTCAATCCTTTACCAGACGACAAAATATTAGCCTGGTCCAAATTGAAAGCCTTTGCAGACGACAACTTCAATGCGGCTCAAATGGTGCAATTTTCTCTTGATAGGATAGAAAACATTGTGGGAAAAGGAGAAAATGCTGGTTACCAGCATTTTCTCCTCTTCCCACAATGTTTTCAAAAGGCTTCTTTCCCAGGGTTGTTAAAAGGCAGAATTGTGGGGTAAAGGGTTGAAGAACGCTTTTACCTAGCTTCCAAACCTCGAATAAGGCTCTTCATTTTGTCTTCTCAGTAAAATAGATTAGTCAAAACATACCAGTTTTTCCTGTTCGTTGATAAACTCTTCTAACTGGGTCATCGCCGCATCTGCTTCTTTCTCCGCATCTGTTTGTAACTTTTGAGCCTGTTCTACCTGCTCAATAAGGATCTTTCTTTCCTGTAATTAAAGATTCATAAAATAACACAACCTCTGATTGGCTAAACTAACTGGTTTAGCCAATCAGAAGTAGTGTTACTTTCAAATTTAAAAAATTCTCGCAAATAAGACTAAGAATGTTCTCAAGAATGGTTGGTAAATATGAACCAAGAATTTTAATTCATAACCCAATACGAAAGTTTTCCATGTTTTAACAATCCTCACAGAGAAGGCCTCAGAAAATCATCATGGTAAAAGGAGAAAATGCTGCTAATCACCATTTTCTCCTTTTCTCCTTTTCTTTTGTTTTCCAATCTATTAAAAAACTTTGGCCAATTTGTACCAATTTTGAATTTGTTGTCTGCAGATGCTTGCAATTTTGAAAAGTCTAAAATTTGCTGTTTCATAAAGGGTAAAACTGTCTTTCGTTGCTAAATTTCCTTTATGGCAAGTGCAAATCAAGATCAGACTGCATGACTTATGCAGTGTGATATTTGATATCTGATTCTCACTCTTAACTTTTCGCTGCACAGTCCCAAGTTTAACAACCTTGAAAGAAAAGACTTTTGAAAATATTGTGGGAAAAGGAGAAAATGCTGGTAGCCATCATTTTCCTCTTTATCTACTATATTTTCTACCCTATCAAAGACAGAAAACATCATTAGAGCTACATTTAACTTGCTTTCTGCAAATGTTTTCAATGCAGTCAAACTAAAAATTCTGTTGTTTGGTAAAAGGTTAATGTACCTTTTAATAACGTAAGTTGCATTTGCTGCTAGTGCAGATCAAGATAAGACTGCACAAAACATTCAGTACTCTAACCCTTACATATCTGATCTTAGTTCTTGAAGCACATTTAATAACTAAAGATGCCTTTGTGGCCTCTGTAGATCAAGATCAGATTACACATGACCTTTGATCTAGACTGTCCACTTTGTTGAGACATTCTGGACAAGAGCAACCAAAGAAAACAAGTACTCACATTTTCCCATTTATTTTTATGCTCAGAAAACTGCATTTTTAGAGAGTTAACTTTTCTGTGTGTTTTTGTAAGTGTCACATTTAACTGCTCTTCTAGTTCTTTGATTTTGGAAAGGCTCTGAAAATAGATACATATAAAACTATATATGAGACATACCCTGGCAAAAGAGGGTCTAACCCTTACCACACAATCCCGACTTCTAACAGCCCTGAGGGAGAAGCCTTTTGAAAACATTGTAAGAAAAGGAGAAAATGCTGGAAACCAGCATTTTCTCCTTTTCCCACAATGTTTTCTACCCTTTGAATAACAACAGTCATGTTTTAAGTAATATTTGTTATCTGCAAATCCTTTCAATTTAATTGAGTCCAAAATTTTGTGGTTTGGTAAAGAGTTAATGTATCTCCATGATGTACTTTACCAAGCAAGCCATCAAATAATTACGAATCTACAAAATCAATTATTTCCAACAGATTACCAAATCATTAGGTAGAATGGGTCTGTGACATGCGGTAAATTGACAAATTGCAGAAACTTTTTGACAAATGTCGGTCTGCATAGACTGCACAGGCTGATATGGGTTGATAACGTTTGCAGATGTAACAAACCCCCTTTTCACAGAGCATGGTTTATCTATATATGACCCATGCTCTTGCAAAAGAACAGTTTAACCCTTTACCACACAATCCTGAGTTTTAACAACCCTGCGAGAGAGGCCTTTTGAAAACGTTGTGGGAAAAGGAGAAAATGCTGATAGCCAGCATTTTCTCTTTTTCCCACAATGTTTTCTATCCTTCCCTAAACAAATCTTAATTTTTCATTCATGTTTATTTTGTCATCTGCAAATGCTTTCAATTGAACCAGTCTAAAATTATGTCGTTTGGTAAAGAGTTAATGCATCTCTGTGAAACAGTATACCAAGCAAGTCATCACATAATTATGGATCCATAAATATCCATTCTGTCTATTAACCGGCTGAATCATGTGGTAGAATGGTCCTTGGATATGCAGAAAATTTACCGATAGTAAAAACTTTTGACCCTTGTCAGCCCCTGCGGATTGTAGATGCTGACATGGGTCTATACTTTTTGCAGATACATTAAGCCCCCTTCTAACAGAGCATGGCTCATATGGAATAATATAAATACATATAGATACCAAAATCATTAAATAGAAAACAAAAACAACAATTACACCACCACTTAACCCTTAACTACACAATCCCGAGTTTTAACTGTGCTGGTAACCACCATTTTCTCAATTTCCATTTTCTCTAAATGTTTCAACCCTTTTCAAAAACAGGTCCTATCCCTTGAGCCACATTTAATTTGATGTCTGCAAAATGCTTTCAATTTGGAACAGTTTTCAATTTTGTCATGACTGTGGTAACAGGTTAGTGATATGCTAACAATAAGCAAGTGTGGGAAAGAAAGGTTTATCATTAAAGAAACAATGGATTTGCCGTTGCAAATCTTAGTTTGTCCTAGATGATCAGATTTCGCTATGAAAGCATGTAAAACTTTGTCGGAAAAGGAGAAAATGGTAGTAATGAGCATTTTCTCCTTTTCCCACATATTTTTCAAATGCCATCTTCCTCAAGGCCTTTAAACATGCGATTGTTTAGTAAAGGGTTGAATATAAGTGTTGACAAATGGCATCTTGTCAGGTTATTTTTGTTTGTTTCATTTAATTTAGCCAATCAGGAGTTGTGTTACTTTCAAATGTAGAAGACTCTGGAGAACAAGACAAAGGTTCTTAAGAATGGTTGGTGAATACGGACCCTGGTTTCAATCCATAGCCCAGTGAATTTCTTTCCATGGACTGATGATAGTGATTTCGGCAGGATTCATCCCCTTCTCACTGCTAATTTTTGTTTCCAGGATGGTTATTATGGGAAAGCAGCCTGAGGCTTGGGAAGAATATTGTGCGAAGTACTGGTAAGAGAAACTCCAAATAAGCACAGATAGGTGCACTGGCCACGCGATATGACTGAAACAAAGTTGAAAATGGCGCTAAACACCATTCAATCAAACAAACAAACATCAGGTAACAGTAGTTACAAGACATAGATTACTAGATATTGATAAACATCACCCTTACCAAACGTCTATACTGGGCAAATCTACCCGTCACATGACCAGCTGGGATGGATGACTGCAATTAAAGAAACACACAACAATAACAGAAGCTAAAACAAACCGTCATTCCATATGTACATAACTCCTCACCACAGCGCAAAATTTTGGACTTGTCCAAATCCAAAACATTTGCAGACCACATATCAAACGTGGCTGAACTAGAGTAAATTAATTTTGGAAGTGTGGAAATCATTGTCGGGAAAGGAGAACATGCTGGTAACTAGCATTTGCTCCTTTTCCCACAATGTTTTCAAAAGCCTTCTTTCTCTGGGTTGTTTAACTCTTTATCACACAATCCCGACTTTTAACGACCCTGAGAAAGAAGCCTTTTGAAAACATTGTGGGAAAAGGAGAAAATGCTGGTAACCAGCATTTTCTCCTTTTCCTACAATGTTTTCTGCCCTTCCCAAAACAAAGTTCCATTTTTTGGTAACATTTATTTTGTCATCTGCAAATGCTTTCAATTTGGATCAGTCTAAAATTTTGTCGTTTGGTAAAGGGTTAAACTAGGATCATATAACTGAAATAATGTTGAAAACAACGTTAAACATGATACAATCAATCAATTCTCCTGTGGTAAAAAGTTGATATACCAATTTTGTTATGTAACACAAGTTTGATATAAGCACTGTGTGACATCATATGTGACGTCACTTGATACTCTTTCAGAGAAACGAATCTTGTTTTATTCATGGAAATAACCATGTGCGCATGTATGGTTTTGCATATTCTGACCTACAACTTGTGAGATTTCTTTATGAGACGAAAAGAATCTGACATTTGTTGGGATTTAAGATAAAAAATCATCAAATTTGTCTAAAAAGTTTGCCAACAGCTCGCTTACTAGCATTTTTCTGGATTTGTTTAATATAATTTTATCTCAAAATTTTAATGCCAAAGCATGCTTGATCCTACTTATGTTATTAATGCTAATTTAGGTCAGATGCTGTATTTATTTAACTGTGAATATTAAGCAGTATCTGTGAATAAATAATGATTTGATGCTAAAACCAAAAATTTCGGAAATACCCAGGCTTCCTCATCTGCCAAGTCAAATATATCCGTAAATTCCTGGTCGCCTGTTTCGACAACTGGTTCAAGGTTCTTGGACTGCCTTGTTGGCTGTCGGCTTGTTTCATTGTTCTTCTCAACTGACGCTTTGCTTGGATCACCTCCATCATCTTGGACACTAACCTCTGCAAAATCTGGAAAAAAAACCCCAGAGGATCAAACTTGGACTCAATGAAAGGATTTTAACCCTTTACAAAATAATCAGTATCTTTATAACCCAAGGAAGAGGCATCTAAAATTCTGCAAATAACAGATAAAATGCTGGAAGCTAGAATGTTCTCCTTTTCTCTCAATGTTTTCTACCCTTCCAAAACATGGACTCATTACCGAAATTTATATCTGCTAATATGAATGTGACAACTACAGTTCAAATGATGGGATTTATGTTTTAAAAAGCAAAGTTTTGAAAAGGAAAGAAACATAATTCTCACCCTTATTTCCACAATGTTTTCAAACAGTTGATAATTCTTATTTTGCTAGAGCCTTTTTTCAAAGTTGATGGAAAACAACCTCTTTTTTGTAAATGGTATATACCAAGATCAGGCTGCACAGAACATGCAGTCTAATCTGCATTACATACTGTGTGCTTATTCAGTGAAAACATCTCACTAAGGTTAGAGTTTAGGGTAGGCAGTAGAATACATTTTAAGAGGTCAATAGAGGTCAAGTTTATTATAACGCTCTGTGAAAAGGGAGCTTAATGCATCTGCAAAAGGTATCAACCCAGGTCACACTGTACAGTCCGTGCTGGCTGACACTGATTGAAACCTTTTGCTACTGGTCAATTTTTCTGCATGGCAAAGGACTACTGTACCTCATGACTTAGTCAGTTGTTATACAAAATGTATTTTACGATCCATACTTAACTCTTTACCACACGATAAAAATTAAGACTTGTCCAAACTGAAAGCATTTGCAGACAACAAAATTAGTGTAACTCAACTATTGAAATTTGTTTTGGAATGGGTAGAAAACATTGTGGGAAAAGGAGAAAATGCTGGTTACCAGCATTTTCTCCTTTTCCCACTATGTTTTCAGAAGTAATCTTTCACAGGGTCGTGAAAACCCAGGATTGTTTGGTAAAGGGTTAAGTGATGACTTGCTTTGTGTCATGCATCACGGAGGCACAATAAACCCCCTTTTCCCAGAGAATGGCCTATATATTTGGAACTATATAAGTTAAGTTATCAGACAACAAGTTTATAGACAAGAACAATTTGAAAACATTGTTCAGACAACATACTAAATGTAGCTCAATTCAAAAGAACTGTGTTTGATGGGATAGAAAACATTGTGGGAAGAGGAGAAAATGATAGTAACTGTAACCCTTGTTAGCAGCATTTCTCCTTTTTCCACTATGTTTTCGAAAGCCTGTCATTGCATCTTTGATCAAAAGGGATTGTATGGTAAAGGGTTAAAACACATTTTCATCAAGAAGAAAACAAGCCAGGGATTTATATTGGAGTTTAACGCTGTTTTAACAGCTACAGCCTACCATGGTGGTCAGTGCACCTACGCATGTTTTTCCTGGCTTTCTCACACCAGTACTGACACAAGTTTCTTTCAAAGTCACCTACTACTTTTCTCACTTGCATCAAAGGTGAAAGGCGAAAAATCGCCGAAAAGAAAGTCTGCCACTACCAGATATCAAACTCACAACCACCAGGTCACAAGTTGGATATGCTTACCACTCAGCTACACTGAAGTGGGAGAAAACAAGACCTAAACATTTTAAGGCTAAAACTTTTACCATACCTTCAAATTAATCCATTATAAAAACAATTACAGACAACAAAGAATGTATGGCTGAAATGAGAGGATGTGCCTTTCAAAAGGACAGGAAACATTGTTGGAAAAGGAGAAAATGCTGGTTATCAGCATTTTCTCCTTTTCCAACAATGTTTTCAAAGGCCCTTTTCCACTGGGTCATTAAAACTCAGGACTGTTTGGTATACTCACCTTTCCCTTTGTTCTTCTGCAAAGATACAAAAACAACAGAATTAAATAAAGTCAAAGGAACTATTCAGATTTTATGAGAATGATTGTACCAAACTTTAAAAAAAAGTTTTGTCACTGAATTATAATCTATATGAGGCTATAGTTCACAATACCATGAATAACTATGAAAGAGATATGAACTTTCGAAATCAAAGGACTCAAGGTCTTGAAAAGCCAATTTATGGACAGTATTAAGCTGTGACATGGTGTAATGAAAAATAAAGTTTCCATGACACGTAATGCATGTACATGTATATGTAACTAGTTAGTGGAGTAAGCAAGGGCAAGGAAAGTCAAAGTTGTTCTGCAAAGTAGGATATGCACAGTGACTTTTATTTTAATTACATGAAGTTATTAACCCTTTCCCAAACAATAAATTTTAGACTGGTCCAAATTGAAAGAGTCTGCAGACGACAATTTTAAATTTGACGAAAATGACAGAAAGTTCTCCAAAAGGGTAGAAAACACTGTGGGAAAAGGAGAAATTGCTCGTAATGAGCAATTTCTCCTTTTCCCACAGTTTTCAAAAGACTTGTACTGCAGACATATGAAAACCAGGGCTTGTTTGGGAAAGGGTTAGGGAGTAGCATATTTGATCCATCAATCTGACACGATTATCTGCTGCTATATGATTTAGGATTGTATGTACATATGTAGGACTGTGTATGTGGTAGTGACAAAAACGAGGTCACGGTGTACAAACCGAAGCTGAAAGAAGAATGGGTAGAGCCAAAGCATGTATGATGACTGTATTTGGTTTTGGTCAAACCGGTAACATAGTACAGACCAGCTATTCAAAACTGAAAGAGAGCATGCATGCTTCGTTATGCATGATGTATTTGTTTCTGGCCAGTTCAATCACAGTTAAGTGGATTTGCTATACAAGTCCACTAATAACATTCAAATGGTATTTCCTTGACCCTTTATCAAGCAATCCCATGTTCAAATGTGCCCGAGAAAGACGGCTTTTGAAAATAAAGTAGGAAAAGGAAAATATACTGGTACCCAGCGTTTTCTCCTGTACCAATGATATTTTCTAGCCTTTAGTAGACAAATTTCATCATGTATACTGCAAGTAATTGGTTGTCAACAATTGCTTCCATTTTGGTTGAGCCTTAAATTCTTTTGTTTGGTAAAAGGTTAAGCAATGACTATAACAGTTGCTGTTGAGTGTGTTGTTAATTTCAGTTGTTAATCAGACAGTACAATCATTAAAAGCATGTGCAGACAACAAATCAGATGTGGCTTTGATTACAAGATCCTTTTGTAATTGATGATGTGACCTTCCCACAAGCCTTTGCAATATTCTTGGGCCAGATGTAAATATAATGTCAGATGCCATGTATTGCTTTGATCCTAAACCCAATGACATTTTAGACATTATAACTAATTTTGCCAAGTTTGTACAGAACAAATTAACTATGTCTAAAATAAAACGTCTTATGAAAACATTGTGGGAGAAGGTGAAAATGCTGGTAATCAGCATTTTGTTCCTATTCCCACAATGTTTTTCAGAGGAATAAACAAATTTCAGCTTTCATGACATACTGTATCTGTCATCTGCAAATGTTTTCAATTCGAACTGGCCGAATATTTTGTCGTTTGGTAAAGATTAAACTCTTATGCCACAATCCCAGTTTTAACAACCCTAAAACAGAATCCTTTTGAAAACATTGTGTGAATAAGAGAAACTGCTGGTAACCCCTTTCCAACCATGTGTTCAAACCTTTTATACACAAATTTAAGCTTTTATGACCTACTGTATTTGCCATCTGAAAATGTTTTCAATTTGGACTGGCCTAACATTTTGTTGTGTAGTAAAAAATAATCTGTAGTCTACAAATGCTTTAACCCTTTACCACACAATGCCGACTTTTAACGACCCTGGGGAAGAAGCCTTTTGAAAATATTGTGGGGAAAAAGGAGAAAATGCTGGTAACCAGCATTTCCTCCTTTTCCCACAATGTTTTCTACCCTTTCCAAGACAGAAATCACCATTTTAGTTACATATAATTTGTTGTCTGCAAATGCTTCCAATTTGGTTCAGTCAAAAATTTTGTCGTTTGGTAAAGGGTTAAATCTGGAGGAGTCTAAAATTTTGTTGTCTAGTACTGAGTTAACCCTTAACCCTTTACCAGACGACAAAATTTTAGCCTTGTCCAAATTGAAAGCATTTGCAGACAACCATTTCAATGTGGCTCAAATGGGACAATTTTTCTTTGATAGGGTAGAAAACATTGTGGGAAAAGGAGAAAATGCTGGTTACCAGCATTTTCTCCTTTTCCCACCATGTTTTCAAAGGGCTTCTTACCCAGGGGCATCAAAAAGCGGCATTGTGCGGTAAAGGGTTAATCTAACAATCCCAAGTTTTAACGTCCCTGCAGGAAAACAACTTTAGTAAAACACTGTGTGCAAAGGATAGAATGCTGGTAGTTTTAACTACTCTGAGGAGGAAAGCTTTTGAAAACATTGTGGGGAAAAAAGAAGAAAATGTTTTTCCTACCATGTTCTCCACCTTTTCAGGGACCAATACCATTATTTGAGTCATCTGTCCTCATATGGAATGTCTTTTGAAAAAAAAAATGTGGGAAAAGGAGGAAATGCTGGTTACCAGCATTTTTTTCTTAAGATAATATTTTCCTTTCCTTCATGTACAAACCCCATCATTTGAGCCATTTCTAATTTCTCCATTGCTTGGACAAGCCTTTGTCATTTGGTAAAGCCTTGAAAACCAAGTAAACATTACCTCTTTCCCTCTACTGGGAGATTTGGCAGTTGTCTTTATGACAGGTTTAGATTCTGACTTTTTGCTCGATTTTGTGTCCTTTGTGCTGGGTCTACTCTCCTGTAAATAGAAAACACAAAATGTCCGCCATTAACTCAATATCAGATGATCCATTAACTCTTTACTAAACAACAGAATTTTTAGACTGTACCAAACTGGAAGCATTTGCAAAAGACAAGTTAAATGTAGCTTAATTGAAGGTCTCCCCGTATTTGAAAGAGTAGAAAGTGGGGAAAGGAGAAAATGCGGGTTACCAATGTTTTCAAAAGTCTTCCCTTTCATGGTCAACCCTATCAAGGACAGAAATCATTATTTAAGCTACATTCATTTTTTTTTCCGCAAATACTTTCAATTCAGTTAAGACCAAACTTCTGTCATTTGGTAAAGAGTTAATTGTTTGAAATGGAAACCTAATCAATAATGAGATAAGGAGAAAACACAGTCTCACCACTTATTATTTTCCCATAAAAAATACAATTTATCTTCTGGGTCTATATTTGGTCTGTAACCCTTTATCAAGCAATCCTGTACTTCTCAAGTCCACTTCTTGCAGTGAACGAGACATAGTCACTATAAGACCATAAGATCAGTTTGGTGTTAATTTGTGTGTAGGCGTGTGTGTGTGTGTTTGTGGGGGAGGGGGGGGGGGGGTAGAGAGAGAGAAGGGGAGTCTGAATTTGTCTAAGCCAAACTCTCATATCTTATGGATGGATTTCAAAATATGTTTGGCACAATTGTTGTCTGGTTTAAATATCATTAGACTTATTTAAATTAAAGTCATTTGAGACAAAAAAAACTAAGTGTATAGTTATGAAATTATGAAATTTGTCATTTAAAGGGAAGTAAAAAGAAAAAAATTGAGAGGAAACAGAGAAAATGCTGGAAACCAACATTTTCTCTTGTTCCCACAATGTTTTCAAAATCCTTATATCTCTGGGTTGTCAAAGGAAGGAGTTGAATAGTAAACCAATAAAAGTCAATAATTGAGTCAATTAAATCAACAAAGTGGAACAGTCAGAAAACTATTCCTGAAGCACCATAGTGGAAGTAAATAAATAGAATCAAACAGGCCTCATGTAGAGTGACCTTTTTCTCAGGTTACAAGTTTATTTTCACTGATGTATAAAAGCTTTACCAAGCAATCAAGACTTTAAATTACACTCAAGAAGGCTTTTGAAAACACTGTGAGAAAATATCCCGCAATATTTCTTCCCCTTCCAAAAACACATTTTCAGTGTTGCTTCACATCTATTTTGTTGTCTGCAAATGCTTTTGATTTGGCACAAGCCTAAAATTCTTTTGTTGCATTCAACAAAAACTTTAACATGTTCAATTTGAAATCTTGTGCAAACTACACATCAGGTGTGTCCTATGTGGGAACCTGCGACTGAAAGGGCTACACACTATGTGGGAAAAAGAGAAAATGCTCATTCCCAACATTTTCCTTTTTTTCCCCCACAAAATATTTTAAAATGCCTTCTTTATCGAGGCCATAAAACTAGAGATTATGTGGAAAAGATTGGTAAAGAGCTCTCTCTACCACTCAACAAAATTCTAGACATGCCCAATTTGAAAGCATTTGCAGACTACACATCAGAAATGGCTCAAAATTTGTCACTGAAATGGCAGAAAGCATTGTGGGAAAATGAGAAAATGCTCATCACCCAGTTTCTCTCCTCTTCCCACAAAAGTTTTTTGAAAGCCATCTTTATCAGGGTCTTTAGAATAAGGAATCTGCAGCAAAGAGTTAAATAGAAAAGCCAAGACAGACAGAAGTGTACTTAGGTAGGTGTATGTCACAGAATGCACATGCAGCTTGTCTGGAATTTAAGCATTACCCTTTGAGTGTCAAATAAACACAACAGACATTTTCAGTCTAAAAATAGTACCCAAACAATTACAGTTCCATGGGTGTTACCTGCTTTTGATCTAAAGATCAATAACAGGCTACCAGTTTACCACTGCCAATGGTGTGAGGGGTCAGGGGCTAGGGGAGGTGTCAGCAGGGAGCCAGTCACCATTTCTTGTAAACTGGTTATCGATCTACGTATGTTATCAACAACAGATAACACTGATGCAACAGAGCAGAAGAAATCTGCCTGGATCAAGATGTCATGAGATAATGCGATACATGGAAAATCAAATTATGATTTTATAATGAACAAAGATAGACATTACTAATAAAGATTTAATTCTTTAACCAGTTAAATGAATTGTTTGTGATCAGAAAATCTTTGTCTGTCAAAAATACAATATTGTTTCATTATTTCAAAAAGAAATTATGGTATTCTGTTATGCACTGTCTAATTGGTGAAAGTGGTACTTATGAAAACCGAAAGCTGCCTTTGTTAAATCCTGTTTTGCCTGTTGTCTATTGGACAGTGATTGGACAGTGATGGGAGATACAACGGGAACCAGTTCGCATCCCTCCTTCACTCGGCTGATTCCGTAACTACGTCTAACCTCATCCATATCAAGGAGCTTTTCATTCTGAAGTACTTGCAGTCATGTGATCTTTACTCTTTACGTAACAACAAAATCTTTACACTGGTCCAAATTGACAGCATTTGCAGACAAGAAATTGTGGTAAAGAGTTAAGCAAATTAAACAATATTTTCATCAACGAAAATGTATTTAATGCGGATTTAAACTGAAGACTATGACTCATGTATTTTTTTGTGAAGTCTTATAATTTATATAGTTGGAACATCAAAGAAATGCTAAGTGAACCTGGTACAGGGTGATCAACATCTATATAATGATACTACTTTGATCTTTCATAAATTACAAAATATCAGCATACAGTGCTGAAAAAATATACCATCTTAAACATTTGTTTTTAATGAACTCAAAAGTGTGGAAAAATGTTAACACCGTCATGTTGACACTATGACATCATTTATGTCAAGCCGTTAATGTGGCAACATCAAAGCAGAAAGTTGCAGGAATAGTTCAGCTGTATTTTGAGCATCACCCTGCAGTAGCAGCTATATTTACAATGCAAAAAGATATTTAGAAGATGAGACACTGAATAAACTTTATATTCACGGACTCTGCCATCCATAGAGAATTGAGAATATCAGAAATGTGTATGAATGTGATAGAAAATCTTAAAAAGAGACTTAACATCGGAAAACAGGGTGTCCGGAAAGTAAGGTAACACTTTTGTATATTTACAACATGGCTTTTAAGCTCAGATGAAGAGCTAAAAAATATGTAAGTTTTTTGTGTGATACTTTTATTTAATTTTCATAACTTTATGGAATTTTATATAGATTTCAAATCAGAAGTCCTTTTCTGTCATTGGTGTCATATTAGTAATTAATGACATTCTCTCACTTTCTGTTGTCTGGACATGTTTGTAAACAAAACCTGCAGTTTAGGGCACGTGAATAACCACACTGTTTCACTGAGAGACCACTATATAGTGAAACACTAATTGTATGGTGTACAATGTCATGTCATTGTGTTATTGTGCAATATGTCTTGGATGACACTGTTGATTTCCAGCACTACCTATGTAACATTTGAAAAACATGTTTGTTCCCACTTTTAAAATAAGTCCTCTACATTGTAAAACATGTGGTTTATGCAGGATGGTGCAAAGGCACACACATATAATACTGTGATAGACTTTTTATACAGTCAAAGTTCAGTGATAGGTAATATCAAGCTGGTATTCGTAGGTAAAAGACTGCAGAATATCGTGGCCTGCACTCAGTCCTATTAACTCAACCTATGCGACTTCTTCCTTATGCGGTTAAGTCAAATGTCAACAATCCCAAGCCATACAGCACATAACATGTTAAAGAACATTTCATGTGAAACCAAGAAGATTAGTATTGGAATGTGAGCTAAAGTGACTGACAATTTCAATGTGCGTGTTTAGCATGGAAAGAGCATAAAAGGCAGTCACATTAATTAATAAAATGCTGCCAATGACAAAAAGGTACTTCTAGTTTGGAATCTGTATAAAAGTATCCAATATTATGAAAATTGAATTAAATTATCCCACAAAAAAACTTACAAATTTTATATACATGTGTATATGTTTTCATCTCTGCATCTGAAATTATAAGCTATGCTATAAATGTATAAAAGTGTTACCTTACTTTCCAGACACCCTGTAGGGCAAAAAGGACGTCATTTGGAACATTTAGTGTAAATTTGCTGGACAAGTTCTATCACTCAGTCTTGCATATGTATGTCCCAAATAATACTTATGATCTGTAGTTTTTTATAACTTCGATAGTTAAGGCGTCATTAGCAAAAGTAATACCTAAGAGTTTAAAATGGTATCACATACATGTATTCTGTAACACCCTGTACACATTTTTCATCCAAAGGATTAGATAAACAGATCATCAAAAGTTAATAAAGGCATCAGAAAACATGAAAATATTTCCATGATGGTGATGACAACAGGCATGCTAATATGGAACAATTTTTTTTAGGAAAAGCTTGACAATGCCATTAAAAAATAAATCTTACCTTTTTCTTCCCCTTTGACATACTTAGTCTCATTTTCAGTTAATCAATGGCCATGCCATATTATAATTAAACTGTGCAGAAATACATCACATGGCAAAATGTTCATTCTGTTTTATTCATCCTGGGGTACTGTACACTAGTGTGGACATGTTGATCTTATAATTAAACTGTATGTCATGAAAACTTTTATTTTGTTCCTCGGTTACTGTACTCTGGTTTTGTTTAAACCATTTGTTGAATCATTTGTTAAAATTTCATTTTAACTCTTTACCACACAATCCCGAGTTTTAACGACCTTGAAAAAGAAGGCTTTTGAAAACATTGTGGGAAAAGAAGAAAATGCTGGTAACAGCATTTTCTCATTTTCTCACAATGTTTTCAACAACCTCAAATACAGATACAGTTGTTTGTACCACATTTTATTAAATTTTGTCATCTGCAAACACTTTCAATTTGGACTGGTCTAAAATTTTGTTGTGTGGTAAAGAGTTAAGTCTCCTGAATTTTCAGTGTAACACCATTTCTGATTAGCTATTCCATTCTGGTTTAACCAATCAGAAAGTGTTACTTTCCACTTTTGACAGTTCTTAAGTATAAGACTATAATGTCCTTAACCCTTTACTTCACAATACCAACCTGAGGAAGAACCCTTTTGAAAACATTGTAAGAAATGGAGAAAATGGTAACCAGCATTTATCCTTTTCCCACAATGTTCTTGAAACTCGGGATAGTGTTTGGGTTAACCCTTTACCAAACAATTAAAAAATTTAATAAGCCTGTTAAATAAAAGCTTTTGAAAACTTTGTGGGACAAGGACAAAGGCTGATAATTAGCATTTTCTCCTTTGCCCATATTTGTCTACCCTTGAAAAGAAAGTTAGCAGTACATGACCAACAAGTCTAACATGTCGGTTTAAAAGCATTGAATCCTTTCCCAGACAATCCCCACTTTCAAAGACCTTGAGAAGGTGTGAAATGGCTTCTTTAGCCAGAATATTTCTTGAAGTGGTGAAAGTAAAAGATAATTTTCTCTTTTTGACACAAAGATTTCAAATGTTTGAATTTAAATTCTGATTATCCATATTATGCATGGATATTTTTAAAGTTACCAGGAACAAACTTGTTTATCCCTTTACCACACAATCCCAAGTTTTAACAACCCACAGGAGGGAAAGCTTTTGAAAACATTGTGGGAAAAGGAGAAAATGCTATTAACCCTTTACCACACATTCTTGCATTTAAACGACACTGAAAGAGATGGCTTTTTGAAAATAATAAGTGAAAAGGAGAAAATGCTAGTAACCAGCACTTTCTCCTTTTCTCACAATGTTTTCTACCCCCATCAAAGACAGAAATCATCATGTGAGCATCATCTAATTTGTTGTCTGCAAAAACTTTCCATTTGGTAGTCCAAAAAGACTTAATAGTTGCCTGGCACGCACTGGTTTATCCCTTTACCACACAATCCCAAGTTCTAACAACCTACTGGGAGGAAGGCTTTTGAAAATATTGTGGGAAAAGGAGAAAATGCTGGTTACCAGCATTTTCTCATTTTCCCACAATGTTTTCTTCCCTTTCACATGCACATCCTATTCTTTGAGCAACATTTGGTATGTCCTCCACAAATGTTTTCAGTTTGGACGAGTCAAAACTTTTGCTGTTTGATACTTAGTTTATGCACAAAAAGTAAAACCTAATATTGAGCAAAACTTTCCACAAATGCAATTCCGAACCAGTGAATCTTGTACAAGAATATTGGTTTACATTAGAAACCATCAAGTAGAAACTATCGATATAAAACTGACGTTATTGCTACAGTCAACAGAAACCTCACGGACATGACAACATCTTCCAATACTGTACCAGAAACGTCAATAAAAACATTATTTATCTGTTCTCGTCAATATAGAGCTTTTTGTTTCATATATAACCCCCTACCAACAATTTCCATTCCTTTGTTGCAGACCACTTTTGATTCCTTCATTTTAATAGAATCATTGTGGGAAAAAGAGATATTGCTCTCTGTCACAATGTTTTGATATGTTAATGTTTTAACCCTTTACCGCCCAGCCCCAGTAGCTCAGTCAGTAGGCTGAGGACTTGAGGACAGCAGATCGCTAGTTTGATCCCTAGGCTTGGCCAATTTCTTTCCAAGGACTGATGATAGTAATTGCAACAAGATTTATTCCTCTCGCACCGCTGACCATTGTTTTAATGATGGTCATGTGGGAAAGCAGCCAATGGCTTGGAAAGTATACTGTACAGAGTACTGGTAAAAGAAACTCCAGCAAGGCATGGATAGGTACACTAGCCGCCGCAATATAACTGAAATAATGTTGAAAACGGCGTTAAACACCATACAATCAATCAGTTTAACCCTTTACCACACTATCCTGAATTGTAGCAACCCTGTAAAAGAAAACTTTTGAAAATATCATGTGAAAAGAAGAAAATGGTGGTAACCAGCATTTTCTCCTTTTCCCACTATGTTTTCTGCCCTTGCAAAGGTATATTTCTGAGCCACAATTATTTTTTCTATATTTTCAAAAACAAATCTCAGTAGAAACATCTTCAATTTTACCTATGCAGATTCTTTGAATTGTGATAGGTCTATATTGTGTTGTTTAGCAAAGGATTTACTGTTTACCACAGGACAAAATGTTAGACCAGTCCAATTTGAAAGCTTTTACAGATGATAAAATAAATCTGACCAAGAACTTGAAATTTGTTCTGGGAAGAGTAGAAAACATTGTCGGAAAAAGGAGAAAATGCTGGTTCAACCAGCATTTTCTCTTTTTCCCACAATGTTTTCAAAAGGCCTCTTTCTCGGGATCTTTAAAAGTTGGAATTGTGTGGTAAAGGATTTAATGGTAGAAAACTTTGGAGTAAAGGAGAAAATACTGGTTACAAGCATTTTATCCTTTACCCACGATGCTTTCAAAAGCCTTCTTCTTCAAAGTCAATACAACATGAGATTGTGGGGTAAAGGGGTTAACCTTGTATCAAATAACAAAATTATATGAGCCATATTCTGCAAAAACGAGGCTTAACCCTTTCCCAAACAAGCCCTGGTTTTCACGTGTCTGCAGTACAAGTCTTTTGAAAACACTGTGGGAAAAGGAGACATTGCTCGTAACGAGCAATTTCTCCTTTTCCCACAGTGTTTTCTACCCTTTTTGATAACTTTCTGCCATTTTCATCAAATTTAAAAATGTCATCTGCAAACTCTTTCAATTTGGACCAGTCCAAAATTTGTCGTTTGGGAAAGGGTTTATGCAACTCCCTGATGCATGATACCAAGCAAGTCATCACAGTATTACACATCCCTAAAATCCATTTTGTATAACAACCTTGTGAATCAAGAGATACACTGGTCCTTTGACACGCAGAAAATTGACCAAAAGCAGAAAGTTTCGGCCCAGGTCAGCCTGCGCCGACTGCACTTTTTGCAGATGCATTAATTAATTAACTCTTTCCCAAACAAGCCCTGGTTTTCACGTGTCTGCAGTACAAGTCTTTTGAAAACACTGTGGGAAAAGGAGAAATTGCTCATAACGAGCAATTTCTCCTTTTCCCACAGTGTTTTCTACCCTATTTGAGAACTTACTGCCATTTTCATTAAATTTAAAATTGTTGTCCGCAAAGTCTTTCAATTTGGACCAGTCCGAAATTTGTTGTTTGGGAAAGGGTTAAGCCCCCTTCTCACAGAGCATGGCTCATAATGCTTCATGCAAAAATTCGAGTGATTGCAGACAACTGAAGTTTAGCTCACAGAATCTGATAAGAATTGGCATTCAAATTGTAGAAGGCTTCATGAAAAAAAAAGGAAAAAAATGCTGGTTTCTTCTTTTCCCAAAATATTTTCAAAGGCCCTCTTCTTCAATGTTGTTAAAACCTTGAATTTGGATGGCAACCCTAGTTACAATCATTTTCTCCTTTGTCCACAATGTTTGCAAGAGCCTTCTTCCCTTGGGTTATTAAAAATATGGGGTTGTTTGCCAAAGGGTGAAAGAAACATTTCATCCTTTGAGCTCTATTTAATTTGTTGTCTGCAAATGCTTCCAATTTCAATATGTCTAAAATTTTGACATGTGGTAAAGTGTTAACCTTCTAGCACATAATCCCAAGTTTTAACAACCCCAAAGAAAAAGCCTTTTCAAAATATTTTGGGAAAAGAAGGAAATCCTGGTAACCAGCATTTTCTTCTTTCCCCACAATGTTCTCTACCCTTCCAAAAAACAAATTATAATTTCTGAGTCATATTCATTTTGTCATCTGCACATGATTTGAATTCGGACTAGTCTAAAATTTTTTTGTTAGGTAGTGTTAAATCAATTCTTCTTCTGAATTAAAGAACATAACATGGATTTAACCCTACTGGAGTTATACCCCTTACATAGCTTCAATGTTTTTTGCTGTAGCATAAAAAATGGAAAAACCAACTTCCTGATTCAATAAAATCTTGTTACAGTCTGTCTGATTTCAATACAGACTGACATCTTGATATATCATACAAAAATTAAAAGGCAATTTCGTCCTCTTTGAAGGCACATCTCAATTGATTGCAAAACCATAACTGAAAATATTTTGTTCATAATTCTTTTCATTCAAAATCACACTTAACTGTTCACCAGATAACTATTTTTTATACTTAAAGCATTCTGCAGACTACCAAATAACTTTAAATTAACTCTTTACCAAACGACAAAATCTTAGACTGGTCCACATTGAAAGCAATTGCAGACGACAATATAAACATGACTCCAAAATTGAAACATGCTTGGGGGAGGGTAGAAAACATTGTGGAAAAATGAGAAAATGTTGGTTACCAGCATTTTCTCCTTTACCTACAATGTTTTCAAAAGGCTTCTTTATAAGGGTCTATAAAACTCAGGATTGTGTGGTAAAGGGTTAAATAATGAGATTTGTTTTAGAAAGGGCAGAAAACACTGTGGGAAAAGAAGAAAATACTAGTAACCAGCATTTTCTCCTATTCCTACTAGTTTTATATCCTTTCAAAGAAAAATGCCATAGTTTGAGCCAAATTCAAATAGTTGTCTGCAATTGCTTTTTAATTTGGACGAGCCCAAAATTTTGTTGTTTAATACACTTAATAAATCTGATATCTTACACCTCAAGAGCAGAAGGCACTTAATCTTAAGTTATCAAACAATCCTGGGTTTCAAAGACCTCAGGTACAAAGGCTTTTAAAACCATTGTTTGAAAAGGACAAAATGCTGGTAAACAACATTTTCTCTTTTTCCAGCATGTTTTCTACATGTTGTCATTGGCAGACAAATTCCCTAATTTGAGGCAAGTGTTATTTGTCGTCTGCAAATGCTTCCAATGTTAATAATTCTAAACTTTTGTGGTTTTTCACTAAGCGTAGGTAATTAGGGTTAAGCGATAAAGATACATTCATACCAAAAATCAATGACTTCTGAGAAAGAATGCTTTGTCAAGATTTCCCAAACTTTAGAAGCATAAAACATTCTATCAAAAGCATGAATGCTTAAGTTGTGGAACAAAACAACCAAATGATACAAAACTTACTTTATTGTCCAATATTCAACTCCTTTGAGTATAACAATTAATATCAAAATAAATCACTCTCACTAATCAAAGTGCTGTAAGCACTGTAATCGGTCGACACTGAATAATTACAGTGGTTTGAAATCACAAATCAGATGGTAGATGTTTGAACTATGTATTGGACAAAATATCCTACACCGTTACAAATGAGCTACGTAGGATCCCACTTTTTTAAACTGTCTTTTACAAATTAGTAGTTTAACGATTGGTTAAAATACAAGTTATGTTTGCCAGCCGACAGCAAAAGAACGTAAAAGATATGTGACAATTCTGATCAGCAATACCCATTATCAAGTTTTAGATATCACTCATCATGGACAGCAGTACCTACCAACCTTTTAAAAGAGTGAAAAAATACATATATTCTTTTCTGTAACTTTGGCAACTTTGGTAACTGTATTGTAACAAATAAAAGCCGTATAACATATGTCTGCATTATAACTTTGGAATTGTTTAAGAGATATGTGACAATTCTGATCAGCAATACCCATTATCAAGTTTTAGATATCACTCATCATGGACAGCAGTACCTACCAACCCTTTAAAAGAGTGAAAAAATACATATATTCTTTTCTGTAACTTTGGCAACTTTGGTAACTGTATTGTAACATATAAAAGCCGTATAACATATGTCTGCATTATAACTTTGGAATTGTTTACTTTTGGCTGCTTGTAGGACTTTCATTTTTCCATTTTGAACAAGACATCGTATTCATCTTGACAAACTGTCCTACTTATTTTTTAGCGGGCAAAATCGCCCAGTCCAAACATCTGCTGGCAAATTTCTCCTACATTATACTTTCAAAGAATGTAGATACCCAATAGATCCCTAACCGTCAACTCTTTACCAAATGATAAAATTTTAGACTTGTCCAAATTAAAAGCATCTGCACATGACGATTAAATGTAGACCAAATGATGATCTGAATCGTTGAAAGAGTAAAAAAAACATGGGAAAAGGAGAAAATGGTAACCTGCATTTTCCCCTTTTTCTCACAATGTTTTCAACTTCTTTCTCATGGGCATTAACAAAGGATAGTTTGGTTAAGAGTTAAAACACTCAGTTAGTCGACTAGCCTTTTACAGTCAGGAAAACAATATCAAACATTAAGCTTCAATTTCATGGTCGTTTTTTTTCCCCCATATATATCCCAAATAAACAGACAATTAGATCTACGATATGAACGTCTGTGATATTAAACTACATTGCGTTCAAAGGACAGTCTGATCTTTATCTTTTATTGCCTTCAAAAGCGACTTTACTTGTCCATAGCCAACACAGGTAACTGTATTTCAGTCATTCTAATCAGTAGGAGCATAACTGCGGTAGCCTTGATCTCTTTATCTGAAATGTGGAAAGGATGAGAATCAACCAATGTGGAATAGCTGATGAGACAAACATGTTGCTGACATTTGCACGCTTAGAGCGCTAAATTGTTAAGCTTAGAAAAGCAGCCTAAATCTTGCAGGACCATTGCTGTCTTGAGTAGAATAACTCGGAAAACTGGCATGACAGATCCAAGATCTGACTGCATGTTCTGAGCAGTCTGCTCTGAATCTGCACTCTCTGCAAAGACTTTTTCCCTGGTCCGTTGATTCAGATATGGAGAATATAACAGTAAGTGAGCTTATTTGTGTGACCGTTTCAGGTTTTTTTTTATCCTCGATGAAAATGTTCTATTTGAACAAAATTTCGAAAATCTTTTAAATGGGTGAAAAACGCTGTGGAAAAAAAAGAACATGCTGAATACATACAGTTTTTCCAACTATATTTTCAAAGCCACACAGGATTGTTTGGTCAAGGGTTTACAGACTGATTCCAGTCTGTAGAAACTCACCAAGAAGAAACATGTAAGTGAGTGTAAAACGGTAGTGCCATGGCTGGAAGGAGTGGAAAATGGACTGCGAAAACAATTCAACCCTTATCCCGCTAAAACATTGAAATGAAATTTCAAACCGATGGTAAAACCCGAATAATTCTATGTCAAACTTATTCTTTTTCGGAAAAGGAAATATCTCCTTATCGGACAGTATACATCCAAGATCAGACTGCACATACTGTGCAGTCTGATCTTGATCTATACTATCCGCAAAATAGGTCAGTAAGTCGCACTTAGCAGCCTAGGGGTTAATACATCATCCGCTGAAAGATGCATAATCAGTCAGTATTGCGAATGGACAGTCTGGGTACTAAGGTTGCAAGCGATGAATCGCCAGTCCATTCTGAAAATGTTTACGTAATGGCCCCTCCGCGAGGGCCATAACCTTTACACAACTCTATACCCTTTGTCCCCACAGCTTCACACGCTTCGCCTCGCTAACATTAAACCACCAGCCGGTTACTATTTTAAACTTACGGCTGTTACGAGTTGCATTTACATCAGTTTTCTCTTAGGCAGAGCAATCTAAATTTTCAAATTCTTTTCAAGCAATGTTTCCTGTGGCGATTTTATTCCTCTCAAGACCAAAATGGCCTACGTGTATTATCTTTTCAACACCTGCTACATATACGGAGAGCACTCGTCACAACTCGGCCGATCCCGTAACTACGTATAACTATCAACGGATCACTCGAAATTTGCCGAATGACATGGACAGCAGACGACTACAAGATGTGTTCACATCACCCAATACATTTGATTCGCACTCGTTTCATTCATAAAGTTGCTGCTAATTACTGGCCATATTTCTTATAATCGTGTTGAAAGTAAACTGCTCCAGTTTTTGCTGGCCAGAGATTTTGATAATACTGTAATTATGGCATACTTCAATACTAAACAAATTGTAACCGCTGTTTATTACATAATTGAAAAGTTATTATGGGATTACTTTACATTACTTAACGCCTGTTTACCGCTAATTACTATTCCTGAGCTTATCTGGGTCAAAAGTGCGGTTATCTGGGTCAAAAGTAGTTTTTGTAATAAGGTCATCACAGCAGGTATAAGCGTTAAAACGCTGTAAGTAAAAGCTGTTCCGAGTTGCAGTTACACCAGTTTGCCCTGAGTAGACGGGTTTCCGAAGTTTTCCATCTCTCTAATCGGTAGTGGTGAAACGGTTTACCGATTAACCGATTAACCGCGGTTTATTCAAAGAAAAAACCGAAACCGGTTCGAATTTTACCGTATCGGTATTTCTGCAATATGTCAACTTCTCTTAATTGCATCAGAAAGTCCGGTTTTCCCAAAAATTCTGTCAGAAATCGATCGTTTTTCAACTTACAGTTCTAAAGATTTCCGAAAGCGAAAGTTGTTTATTTTTTTCCACAGGCAGTGTCACCGGTGTTTAGGTAAAACTATGACCACATAAAATTCACGACACGAACTCCAAATAAACGTCAAGCTTTAATGCTTTTGGATCAATGGAGTTTGTATGTTATTCATTTCTTATAACTTTGCTCACACTTATTTTTGCGTTTTCCAGTAGTTAAGCTGCAAAGTATTAGTGTTAGTGCAGTAAGCAACTGAGTAAGTTAGTGCATCGCACTGTCTACTCTGTTGAGCCATGTCCCGAAGTTCGGTATAGTAGCGCTGGTTTTTATATAAACAAGTACGCTCTTGAAGAAAAAAAATGGCAGACGAAAATCGTCAAGATAGCGAGTGTTAAAGACTAGTCAATTTTAGTTTGTTTTTATTTGTTCATGCGAAACAATTGATTTTTAGTTCATTATCTTGAAAGAATGGAAGAGTTTCAAGCACATGTACTAGTTTTCTTTATCACCTTTTGAGCATATGCTACCCTAACAGTGACTACAAGTGGTCAGATATGCTAAATGTCAGCATATACAGCATATTGCAATACGTATTGCAATACAGGTCAGCCGTATTGCAATATATTGCAATACGCTTTTTACCGTATTGTTTCACCCCCGATTAAAAACTGAACATTTTCAATCCAAAAAACTTGAGTACACAACATCAACCATAATATAGCAGTGCAGTTTAAAAATCAAGGGAGGTAAATGGTAACATACTCCTTGAACTGGACTTATTTCCCTTGTATGGTGTATAAGCTTCAGTCATTTTGACTTCATGTTCTACAGTATTTTCACTGTTTTCACAATGATAAGCCTTTGTCCAATGTGTAACCCCCCAGGGCTACAATTTTAATAAATTTGCAATGGGTCCACTAAATGAAACTGCATGCAAAATTTGGTCCACCTGGACCTTTCAATACAGGAACCAGAAGATTCTTTGATTTTGAGTTTGTAAGGCTATGTTAAACCTATGGCACCAGGGGCAGGGCCAATTTTCACCTCAGGCCTATTATTGGGAAACTATTAATAGGTCTACTAGATGAACCTGCATGCTAAATGGTAGCCCTGTGCCTTATGGTCAGGAACAAGAAAATTTTTTACTATATCTACTCATGTAAACCTTGTGACCCTCAGGGTGGGGCCAATTTTGACTTCAGTTCTAGATTTTGAAGGATTTCTGCAGGGTCTATTAGATGAAGCTACAAGCCAAATGTGGTAGTCATTGGCTGTATGGTTTAGGATAACAAAATCTTTAAAAGGGCTTTAGCTAGCTTCTGAAATTCAGGTCAGTCATTGACGTCTTGACCCTAAAATTAAAGGGGTCAAATCTAATTTTTCAAGAGTCAAACCAAAACAATCAAGAGTCAAAATGGAAAATTTAAGTGTCTATAGTCAACTTTTTGTTGTTGTTGTTGTTGGACTTATTATTAATACTGCAATAAAGATGTGAAGTAAACAACTGATTTGTCATTGAACCCTTGACCCTAAAATATTATTGGTTACATCTTATTTTTCAAGAGTCAAACAAAAACAATCAAGAGTCAAAATGGAAAATTTAAGTGTCTATAGTCAACTTTTGGTGTTGTTGTTGGACTTATTATTAATACTGCAATAAAGATGTGAAGTAAACAACTGATTTGTCATTGAACCCTTGACCCTAAAATATATTGGTTACATCTTATTTTTCAAGAGTCAAACAAAAAATATCATGAGTCAAAATGGAAAATTAAGGAATCTATTGTCAACTTTTTCTTGTTGTTGTTGGGACTTATTATTTATAATGCAATAAAGACATGAAGTGAACAACTGATATATAAAAATTTAACAGTGCAAAGAGAAGACTCTTCCCTCTTCCCCCCATCTCCCATTCATACAACATGTTCAAGGAAGCTTAGGTTAAAACCTTGTTGATCTAAGCAATCAGTAAGAAAATTATGGATAATAAATTTCACTCAGAATTCCTTTGTTACTCTTTGTGGTAATAAAGATAAGATTTATTTATCCAATTTCTAGAACCATCCAGAAACATGTAAAGTTTTAATTTTCTTGGGCCTGAAAAATTCAAGTAATTTATTCACAAGTACAGGTTAAGGTATCTTTTTGTGTGAAATGAGATGTAGATATATGTTTCATAGGTTACTTTTATTAACTAATTGCTTTTAATAAAATTCAAAGTATGATCGATCATTATTGGGTACAATGTTGAGCAATATGATGGACAGCAGTAAGTGAAGATGTTTAACCCTTTACCAGACGACAAAATTATAGCCTTGTCCAAATTGAAAGCATTTGCAGACGACAATTTCAATGTGGCTCAGATGGTGCAATTTTTCTTTGATCAGGTAGAAAACATTGTAGGAAAAGGAGAAAGTGCTGGTTACCAGCATTTTCTCCTTTTCCCACAATGTTTTCAAAAGGCTTCTTTCTCAGGGGCGTCAAAAGGAGTCATTGTGCAGTAAAGGGTTAACAATATCCATACATCAATGCTTAGCTTCAAAAGGATACACCAATATTGAATTTATTGCCCTGTCTTTCACTTTTAGCAAGGTTAGTGCCAGTTGTCAACTTTCACACATCAATTATCATCTTCCAGTCACATTTCGTCAATTATATGCATCCTTCAATTGATGTTAAACACCATTCTGAGGTTTTCATGCCTTTACAATGATTATCTTTTGGTATGATTGCTGTTTGATATATTTTTTGATGCATCTCTAAAAATATTTTGGGGGTCAAAATGATCTCTGAGGTCAAAATGACCCCTTGATAAAAATTTTCTGTGCATCAAAATAGGGTATTTTAAGATTTTTGTGTGTCAAGATTCAGGTTTACGAGTCAAACTAAAGTCCTGATTAAGATTTTCAATATTTCTTTTAGTTTTGTTGCCATGGCAGCCAGAGTTTTTACTAGAATCAAACTCTTTGAATACATTCTGAAGAGGACTGTGGTAGGATCATTTCTGTAAAGTTTCATCAAAATTGGATTTGCAGTTTCAGAGAAGATGTTTGATAGAAAAGTTATCACACACACACGCACGCACATGCGCAACTGCCACAGGGCCATAACATAAGCTTGCTTGCTTTCGGCCGGTGGAGCTGAAAATTGTAGATTCCTCAATATTGAAAGCTTTACAGAGGACATATTAAATGACTGTTTTACATGATTATCATATGTTTCTTTCTGATAGTTACCAGCATTTTCTCCTTTTCCCACAATGTTTTCAAATGCTTTCTCTCTCAGGATCCTTTACAGTCAGGATTGCATGGTAAAGAGTTAAATGAAATGTCCTTTTTTTCTGTGGAAATATATAAACTAAAACTTACACTTTATAAGCTATACACTACGTTCCTAAGTGCACATATACAAAAATTGAAAAAAAAATGTATGTATTCTGTGTTGTTGTTTTGGATTTTTTGCGTATATACATGTACATGTGACACGATACTGGCTTTTATACTTACATATATACAAAAATACACACAATATATACAGGTGACAACTTACGAGACCTGGCACTGCAAGCGGGCTCCATGCTTTACGCGCAGGGCTTTTTAAGGGTCCAAATCTCCCCTTGCTGTTTTTAACGCTCTGCGGGCGATGATAAGTAAGTCCGCAGTTATTCAGCTGCACACCAGTAAGGTCATGCAAAGGTCGTCCACTTAATTCCAATGGAGTGATCTCCCCTTGTGAATTCTCCAATTTTGGAGGCATCATTGCTATGGCAATAACCACAGGATTGTTCATCCACTGCATCCGTCGTTTGCGAACTCGGCGGATTGTATTTAACCATGTCTTAACCATTGCGCTTGGCATTCTAGCAACGCATGATTTTTCGCGCAATTTTGTAAAACTGAAGCTTTTTAAGTGTCCTTGTAAACTAGTTTATCATTAACCCTTTACCAAACATCCCTGACTTTTAATGACCGTAATAGAAAGGAAGCTTTTGAAATCATTGTGGAAAAAGGAGAAACATGCTGGTGTCCAACACTTTCTGCTTTTCCTATGTTTTCTACCTTCCCCACCCCCACCAAAAAAATTCAATATTTTTGTCTCATTTATTTTGTCATTTGTAAATGCTTTATATCTAGACAGGTCAAAAAGATTATCTTCTGGTCTGAACCAAATTAAAAGCATTTGCATGCTACAAAATTTAATGCAATATTCTTAAAATAATTGTACCTGTTTTTGATAAGATAGAAAACATTTTTGATAGGATAGAAACATTGCTGGTTACCAGCATTTTCTCTTTTTCCAACAATGTTTTCAAAAGCTTTCTCTTTTAGGCTTGTTAATTTAAGTCGTGACTGTGTGGTACAGAGTTAATAATCAGAGTGCTAAGAACAACTTGGGTTGCTTTTGTAGATCAAAATCAAACTGTCTTTTTGTGGAAATATTAGATCAAGATCAGATTATATGTACCATGCTGTCTGATATTGTTTCTACTTACTCCAACATTTTGCAAAATATTCTGGCACAAGTACTCTTGCAATGGTAATGCCCTGTACTAACCCTAACTACACATCCATAACCCTATACCACACAATCATGACCTCAAGGAAAAGGACCTCTGATAACATTGCGGGAAATGGAGAAAACCAGCATTTTCTCCTTTTCCCACAATATTTTCTAACCTTTCAAGGACAAATTCTGTTATTTGTGTTACATTTAATGTGTCATCTGCAAATGCTTTCAATTTGGACTAGTGTAATAAAATTTTGTCGTGTGGTAAAGAGTTAAACCTCCTCACACAGTCCTCATTTTTAACAATCCTGAGGAAGAAAGCTCTTGAAAAAAAAGAAAAGTTTCTTCATTTCCGACACTGTTTTCTACCTTATCAGGGTACAATCATCTGAAAATCCTTTCAATTCAGGGGAGCCTGATATCTGTCCATGTTGAAAAAACAGAAAGTGCTGGTAACCAGTATTTTATCCTTTAGTCATGTTTTCAAAAAAACTCTCTCTTTAAGGATCTAAAAAACTTACGATTGTTAAGTGAAGGTTTTTAAAAATGAAACTTAAGAAACAACAATAATTTGTCAAATGAAGTCGCAAGATGAGCATGCGCTGCGGTTATATTTTAACTATTGCTACTTTTCTACGACACTTAACCTTACTTTCACCTTTTTCCTTGGTGATAGATTTAGTGCTGTAATTTTCCTTGAATGTTCTGGTGTATGTTCCTCTAGTACCCGACTGTTTTGTTTATTTCTATTTAAAACTTGTAACATCACAGAAAATATCACTGGATTTCGCACCCACTGTAGACGTAATCTCCTGTTCACTCGGTATTTACCCATTTTCATTTCCATTTTTACAACAATGTTTTATATGTCATTTTATGATTAAATCAATCTTGCAAGCAATATTCCAGAACTGCTTCCCACAGACAAAACAAACACACCTTCCAATGTAGTTCAATAGGAAGCCTCATATAACCGTCAGATTAATCTTTTACTAACCAACATCCCCTGAATTAATGACCCTGAAGAAGAAAGCTTATGAAAACATTTGTTGAAAATGGGAAAAATGCTAGTAAACAGCATGTTGTCCTTTTCCCACTATGTTTTCTATCTTTTCAAAGGTAAACATCACTTCTCCCACCAAATCTTAAAATGCATTTCTCCTACAAAATTAATGCTTCAAATTTTGGCAAGTTTAAAGTTCAGTGGCTTGGTTTACATTTAAATCATTTCTGATTTATAACAGCTTTATTTTCCTTTATCTCAGTAGTTTATTATTAGTTCAGTGTTTGTTTGATTCATAAAAGCTGCTTTTTCACATAAAAATGCATTCATATATGGCCAAATAAAATATCAATGTGGTTCCAATTACATCCTTTTGAGAATTAGAGTTGGCAGGGATGCATCTAGAAATTGGACTTCAGAAATTATGGGAGGCAATGAAAATAAATTTGGGGGGATGAACATCAAGACCATTATATATCCTTTGAGGCTGTTTATACTATATTCATCTATAAATAATGTATAAATGTTACTTTTATAGAACTCATAATTATATCAAACATTGATTGCACTTGGTCAGAGTTGAATCTAGAGTTGAAAAACAATGGGCCAATGCCCCCCCCCCCCTCCTTTAAAAAAAAAGGACTGATTTGAAATTCAAAGTTGGCAATTTAAAACCAAATATTTCAATACATGAATAGCGGAGAAAAGCACATAATTGTGGATACTAACTAGATTTGCCACAGAAAGGATTCTAACAAGCTCAAACATCACAGGGATTACCTTAGTCCACAGAGAAACTTATCAAGCTATAAGTAGATACTCATCTAATCTGGAGAGTTGGTGGCACCAGACAAAACCAGTTCAAGAACAATCCTTTGTTTTGAATGCAGTTCAACAGCAGTGACTTATGCCCCATTAATTTCTTGTGCTTTTTTATAACACTTGTTTGTGTGCTCTCATGCGACAAGGATAAGACCCCATCCCATTCTTGTTGGTTGTCTAATTCTGATTTCATAAAAATCACCAGTCTTTTCCTTCTGATGACATTGAAAATCTTGATATTATATCATACAGTTCAGTCGGTATGTATGTAAATCTGTTTACAGTAACCATTAAAAAACTTAACTCTTTACCAAACGACAAAATTTCAGACTCGTCCAAATTGAAAGCATTTGCAGACGACAAATTAAAAGTGACTGAAAAATTGTAATTTGTTTTGGGAAGGGTAGAAAACATTGTGGGAAAATGAGAAAATACTGGTTACCAGCATTTTCTCCTTTTCCCACAATGTTTTCAAAAGGCTTCTTTCTCAGGGTCGTTAAAAGTCAGGATTGTGTAGTAAAGGGTTAAAAGACCACTTGAAGTGTCTATGAGGGTCGATGTCAAATTGACATTTTTGTCATGGGTTTTAGCATTTCACATTGATCTATTTTTCGTGTAATATATCTTTAAGACAAGGCATTTCTGGGTGGTTTCATAATCATTCTGAAGAACAAAAACCAGCAATAATTATTTGTTCTGGTATGCATCTGCAGAATAAAAACGCTGAGTTCTGACTTAAATCTGATACCGTTTCTAAATCGTCAAAATTTTCGGTAAATTTTGCAACTGCCTGCAGATGTGAATCTAATCATGTAGTTTTCCGTATAATCAGAACACAATACAAAAATCATACCTGCAATGGCTTTTGCCAACCGTTGATGTATTTGGAGCCATTTTTGATTTTTTGTCTGGCAAATACAAGGTGAACTTATTTTTATCTGAACTCCAATTTTAAAAATGGTATTATCCACCTAGAGTTCTTTCCGGTAGTACATAAAATGTCCGAAAATTGCGATTGACATGGCTTTGGATTACTTTTTTTAAGAAAATGCCGGGAACAGAAGCTCCAATGACGTCACAGGCAGGAATACCACAGGAATGTAGAGGAAGTGCTTTTACATTTATCATTTTTGCCGGCTTTCTGTAGTAATCAGAACCATACTTGGGACATGTCATTCATATTTGGTAAACGGGGGCGGACTAACGGGTAGAAAAACTGAATTGAGAATCATTAAATATCGGTGGAATGACAGATCTAGTTTTCTGAAATAGTAGTTCTTATTATCCCTATAGATTCTAGCTTTTCTTTTTGTTTGAATTGACCTCTTTTTATCAGTGACAGGCTACACGAGAGGAAGAGTTTGTTGGTTGAAATTAAGACTAATATTTGCGGGATTTTCCCGCAGAAAATTGATAAATAGGGGGGCAAACACGAAAGTTTGCAGCAATCCCACAAGGCCGCGCTCTAGATGCAACCATGGGTTGGTAGGTTGGAAAATGATTTCATTTTTTTAAAATGTTTTTTTCCAAAAAGTTCTTTTCATCATACTGTCCTGTAAAAACAGTTGGCCATGAAGCATTATTTTACTTTTGTTTGGCTTACAGTACATTTTCTTTTCATATGTCTCTCAGATCTAGATCATGTACTACATGATGGTAATTGTTGTTCATGTGATCTCTTGTCTTCAGAAGCACCAGGAAACACTTTTGATTCTTCAAACATGCCACATGGTTCCTCTTTGATCTAGATCTACATCTACTATAATTATGATGGTAATTGTTGTTCAGGTGATCTCTTGTCTTCAGATGTCACACCTGAAACACTTCCCATTCTTCAAACATGCTATATTGTTTCTTTTTGATGCCCCAGGGTAATTAATTAACCTAAAACAACATAGAATTTTCCGAAGTCTGAACACAACAATAATATTACCAGCTTGGTTTTAGTCAGTGCACTTAAGCAACTGCAAAGTGATCGCCATTTGAGAAACCCACTGCATTTAATGCAGAATATCGATTTTACTGCTGATCATTTCGGGTAATTAAACAGCATTCATGATTAATATTAGAAGCTGGTGTTTAATTCTTTCACTTTCTTTACTCTTTACCAAATGACAACATTTTGAACGTTTCCAAATTGAAAGCATTTGCAGACGACAAAATAAATGTGACACAAAAACTGAAGTTTGTTTTGGGAAAGGTAGAAAACATTGTGGGAAAAGGAGAAAATGCTAGTTACCAGCATTTTCTCCTTTTCCCACAAAGTTTTCAAAAGGCTTCTATCCCAGGGTCGTTTAAAGTCCGGATTGTGTGGTAACGGGTTAAAGCTTTTCCAAGTTACTTGACAAATTTTATGTAGCCAGAAGTTTATGCAGTGTAATACTATCAGAAGTGTATGTATATTCTGATAGTCATGCATGTATATTCTGATAGTCGGGTGTTAATGACATCTACGTGTATTTGTGAAGTACTTAGGATTATGTTGATGCTGTAAGTTTACTCCAGCTAATTTATTTCAACTTTATTGATAGATTAGCCATCTAAGTAAGTCCATTTTTATAAGAAAAATAGCTGGGGGAGCGTCAATAATTGACACTACGGTGTATTTAAATATTAAACGATCAAAATTAGACATCGCTCAGTTAACCAGAACCACATATACGTATTAGTTTGTTTTGGCCTAATCATATACACATTTCTTCTACGTTTTCATATTTCAAGATACGTCCATATCAAAAGCATTTCAAGACATCAAATCGACCACCTACCAAAACATCCTGTGGTTTCATGACCCCAAGAAGAAGTCTGTTTATCCCTATTTAATTGGAACCTTCACTTATGTAAAATATTCCTAATAATTTCATTAGAGCATACATGTATAAATTATCCATATTTAAGTAACAATAACTCTTATAAAAATATCTCTGTTTCATGAGAACCTTCACTTATATCAGATATCCCTATTTCATTAGAGCATTCAGTAATGTACCGGTAAATTATCCCTATTTCATTAGAATAAATCCTTATATAAAAAAAAAAAAATTACTATTTCATTAGAACATAAATTTATAGAAAGTATCCCTATTTAATTAGAACATACATTTATATAAATCATTCCTATTTTAATAGAACATACACTGATATTTATTATGCCTATTTCATTAAAACATACCGGTACATTTATATAAATCATGCCTACTTCATTAGAATATGATAGCATGCTTATATGAACCATCCCTATTCAATTTGAGCAGACACTCATTCAAATCAGCCCTATTTCACTAGAACATAGGTTTATCAAAATTATCCCTATTGCTTTACAGCATACACTCATGAAAAAGTATCCCTATTTCACTTGAATATACACTTATATGAAAATCCCTTATTTCATTAGAATGCACTTATATAATTTATCCCTTTTTTATATGAAAATCCCTTATTTCATTAGAATGCACTTATATAATTTATCCCTTTTTCAATAGAGCGCTGCACACTTATGTAAATTATCTTTGTAACGTTTGAACATACACTTACATACATTATCCTAATTTCATTAAAAATACACTTATGTAAATTATCCTCATTTCCCTAGAATATATACTTATATGAATTATCCTGATTTCATTAAAATATGCACACTATCCCCCTCCCATTAGAACAAAAACTTACATAAATCATCTCACTTTTTCAGAACTTACATTTCTGTTGATTATCCCTATTTCATTTAAACTTATACTTATGTAAATCACCTCTATTTCATTTAATGTGAACACACACCCATTATCCCTATTTCTTTAGAATGTGTGCATGTGAAAAACTATCCCCATTAATTCTTTAATATACACTCATATAAAATTTCTTGACTTCATTAGAAAATCCACCTATATAAATTATCCCTATGTAAACTGAACATATATATAATTCCTACTTCATTTGAACAGCAGGTAAGTATACGATAGAAACCGATTGCTGCTGTACACAGGAAATATACACAAGACTTAGTGTTAACAAGTGCACATTTCTCTTATACTTTGGCACAAGATTTGCTATCCAAGTATCATACAATAGTTGTATTATTTACTCATGTGGTTTAATTTAATTAACTGGCACTCTGATAAAAGGGAGTTTAATGTATCTCCTTGATGTATTTTACCAGCCAAGTCATCACATTATTACCGATCCATAAAATCCATATTGTCAAACGACCAACTGAATTAAGAAAAGGGCATGCAGAATATTCATCACAAGCAAAAAGTTTTGAACCAGGTCAGCCAGGGTAATCTGCACAGACTAACCAGGGTCATTTTTTTTTTTTTTTTTTTTTTTTTTTTTTTTGAGATACATTAAACCCCCTTTTCACATAGCATGGCTCATATATATGGTACAAACATATATTTAATGTATAATTTTAAAATATTGTTTGCTGATTGGTAAAATCCCCATATGTGTGGTCTTATAATATATTATCCCCATTCACTAGAATTCATCCCACTATAAGCCATCCCTATTTCATTAGAATATGATAAATTACCCTAATATCAATTACTTGTTAAATCACTCACGTTTTCCTTTTACTATGAACTTGTTTCTGGAAAAAAATAAGCCAATCCTTTTCCAAACAATCCTGACTTTTAACCAGCCTGTGGAAGAAGGCTTTTGAAAACATTGTGGAAAAAGGAAAAAAAGCTGATTACCAGCATTTTCTTCTGTTCCCATATTTTCTACCCTTTCAAAACAACTTACACCATTTGAGCCACAATGGGAAAAAAATTGTCATCTGCAAATGCATTGAATTTAGAAAGGTCCACAACTTTTTCATTTGGTAAAGAGTGAATCCTTATGCATCTAAAGAGCAAGTTCGGCTGTTTTTACAAACAGTGCAGGTCAAGATCAGAGAGCACTGAACACAGAATGATATCTTGAATCTATACTTTATCATGGGATAAGACTTTCTTCTTGCCAAAAAGAGCTTTGAAGTTGCCTTAAAAAAAATTGGACTTTTACCTTTGTGCTGGAAATGTTCATTTCATTAACCCTTCATCAGGAGATAAAAAAAAACAGACTGGTCCAAACTGAAGGTATTTGCAGACTACGAGTTAAATGTGGCTCATAATGGATGGGATTTGACTTTGAAACGGTAGAAAGATTGCAGGTAAAGGGGAAAATGCTGGTTACCAGCATTTTCTCGTTTTCCCACATTATGTTTTCAAAAGTCTTTTTTCTTACATTTGTTACAATTTGGGTCTGTGTGACGAAGGGGATAATTCAAATGTTCAATCAATGACACTTTACCACGCAATCCAGAATTTTAATGACCCTAAAGAAGAAGGCTTTTGAAAACACTGTGGGAAAATGGGAAAGAGCTAATAACCAGCATTTTCTCCTTTTCCCACAATGTTTTCTATCATTTCAAAAACAGAAATCATCACTTGAGTTATATTTATTTTGTTGCCTTTAAATGCTTTCAATTTGGTTAAAACCAAAATTTTGTTGTTTTGTAAAGAGAAAAAGGATAACTAACACTTTATCAGGCAGGAACCTATGTTTTTTTATGGCCCAGAGAAAGAAAACTTTTAAAAACATTGCGGAAAATGGAGCAAGTGCTGGTGCAAGGGCTTTGTCATTTCACTACAATATGTCTTTATATACCCCTTGTAAAGGAAAGTTTTATGTATTCGAGCAATGCTTAATACATTTTCTACAATTACTTTCAAAATGGTGAAGTCTAGATCTTTCTTAGTGAATGGAGCTATTCAGGATAAAAAATTCTGTTCAGAGAAATAATTGGAATATATTTCATTACTGTCATATAGCTATTATATTTCTCCATTAAGTGAACAATTTGAATGGCAGACGTAAAAATGATCCAGATGTAATATTATTTATAGAGTGAGATACATGTTTACTGCATCAGTCTTGCAATCATTTCTTGGTACCCGTAAATGGAGAAATTTCTATCCCACCTAGACATGCTTCAGTGAACAAGAAGAAAGTTTTTTAAAGGTAGGCTCTCATTATCTTTGTTTGTCTCTTAACAACTAACACCTAAAGTGCCTTTCACGACAGTACATGTAGTTGCCTTTGCAGCTTGTGTAGATCAAGATCAGGCTGTACAAAACATCTTTCTTTCTTTCTTTCACTCATTCTTTCTTTTTCTTTGCATGTTTTCTATGTATGTGTTTTTTTTTTCCCTGTGTATCTTTCTTTCTTCTTTTTTTTCTATTGACTTCCCTTCAAGTTCTCTTCTTTTGTTTACTTCCAACATTCCTAGCTTTTCTTTCCTTCCGTCTTTTGAAAAGGTTAAGAAAACAAAGTTGGGAAAATGAAACTATGGTGGTAACCAGTAGAGCTGGGGCTGTATCGTCCATTTACCAATATATGAGACTTGCTCTGACAATAGGGGACTTAATGCATCTCCGTGATGCATTATACCAAGCTAGTCATCACATAATTATGAATCCATAAAGACCATTTTATATAACAAGTGACTGAATCCGTAGTTAGAATGGTCCTTTGACATGCAGAAAATTTACAAAAGCAAAATTTTTTGGGCCAGGTCAGTCTGTGTGGACTGCACAGGCTATCCTGGGTTGATACTTTTTGCAAATGCATTAAGCCCCCTTTCCATAGAGCATGGCTCATATTGTTATATTGTGTGATATGACAGTTGTGTATCGATGATGAACAATACTCCTAACCAGGGTCCCCACAAGGGCTTCGCATTTGGTGCCATTTGCAACAGAAATTTTAATTTCTTGCAGAAAAATACAAAGTGGCGAAAGTGAATGGCATGACCTTAAGTAAAACCTGTAACCATTCTGTAGCTGACATCATACATTGGTTACCTCCCGACACAGCAAGTGTACGGGGATTGATACAGGCTACTGAAAACGGGCAGAATACTGCCTGTCTATTTTGAGGTTCAGGGGAGGTCACTCTTGCTTCATGTGAAGTAGAATTTCCGATAATTTTGACCTCACAAACAAGTGAATTGTATATATGGTATAAATTTTTAACATTAATTTCTGCTGATATTAATTTACTTTCAATTATGAATTTCAAATTGTGCAAAAACTCGCCATGTTACCTATGCTACCAAACTGGAAATGAATAGCCTGTGCCAGTTGTAATATGTATATTTGCAACGGGGATCAGTTTACTGTCATCGATAACTGGTTATGTGTTGATTATCACAGGTAATTATTGACAGTCAGCTTGTATGACAAGCGTATATCTCATAATTACAGGTACCTTGTTAATTGAAGATAATCAGACATGTAAGATGTTCCACAATCTACTGGCATGAGATAATTTTATTCCCCGACAATAAAGTGTGATTGGTTTTCGCGTTGGCATTTTATAGAAGTCCATCCCATCTTTTTATTTTGACAAACTACGACTGAAATGAAAGTTTTTGAAACAAGTGGTTCTAGCCATATTGAGGCTGATCGATTCTTTCAACTGAAGGATGTAATGTCAAATATGATGTGGTACATATTGTCAAAATGACAATTTCTCCTAGATCATTTGATGCTTTGAACAGTAGTTTCCCTACCCATGTGTAGGGATCTTTTTAAGACAGTGAAAAATTGGTGTTTAATCTAAGAACTGCTTTGACCTGGCACATGGCTACCGAGTCAGTGAATTCTGGCCAGTGCATTTATAACTCAAGTTATAAATCAGCTGCATGTGCCATCTTGAAACAAAATCTAACAAACTTTTACATAATAATACCCCCACAAACTTTGTTGGTTGGGTGGTATATAAGTGTCAATGTGTGGGTCGGTCTGTTGGTCAGTCAGTAGCTATTATTTTCCAAGCTATTTCTCAATACCTACTGGACGGATTTCAGTCAAACTCCATGGGAAGTTTCAATACAAAACAGGGATATGCATATTATAAGTTGGTTATGGTTGAGTGATTTTCTTTTGTAACTCTATCTTCATCATTTTTTGAGTTATTGCCCATACTTAATTTACATATTTGACTTTTGTGTGCAGCATAACTTCCAAAGTATGAAAAATATTGCCTTCCAATTCCATAATTACATATCACATTGAGGACTAGTGCAGTGCACAAGATCGTAACTCTGTCTCCATTATTTTTTGAGTTATTGCCCTAAGTTCTTTAACATACAGGACTTTGTCAGGTGTAGTATAGAAGCATAGAAGCTTTTACTTCAATTACATATAATGCACAGGTAGATCATATTGAGGACAAGTGCAGTGCACAAGTTCCGTAGCTGTCCTCAGTATTTTTGGAGTTATTGCCCTTATTTATTTTAGATACTGGGTTTTTGCCCATTGCGCATATCTTTCAAAGTATGCCTCAAAACTTTATATAATGTACAGAGAGATAAGAATTTTGGCAAATGCAGTGCACAAGATCCATAACTTTATTATTTTTGGCGTTATTGCCCTTAATTATTTTGCATACTGGATTTTTGTGCGGCGTATAAATTCCAAATTAATGTAAGTTTTTGCCTTCAAACTTCATATAGAGATAGATCAAACTGGGGACAATTGCAGTGAACAAAATCTGTAAGACTGTCTTCATTACATATTGGATTTTTGTCCAGAGCATAACTTCCAAAGCATAAAAGCTACTGACTTAATACTTTAGATACAGATAGATCACATTGACAAAAAGTTAACTGCCTAAGATCTATAACTCTGTCATAATTTTTGGAGTTATTGCCCTTAGTGGTTTTTTTTTTTTGGTCCAGAGCATAGCTTCAAAAGTATTAAAGCTATTGACCGCATAGTTGTTTATATACTGACAGATCACGTTGAGGGTAAGTGCACTGCACAAGCTCCATAACCCCTATTTTTGGAGTAATTGCCCTTAGTTATTTTACATACTGGGTTTTTGTCTGGATCATAATTTACAAAGTATACAGGCTATTGACTTTAAACTGCATATATAGACAGCTTACATTGGGGACAAATACATTTTGCAAGATCTGTATCTATGTCTTCAGTACTTTTGCAGTAACTGCCCTTTGCTATTTTACATTTTGTGTGCAGCATAACTTCAAAAGTATTAAAGCTACTGACTTCATTACTTCAGATACAGATAGATCACATTGACAACAAGTGAAGCGCACAAATTCCGTAACTCAGTCTTCATGATATTTGGATTTATTGTACTTAACTCTTTACCAAACGACAAAATTTTAGACTGGTCCAAATTGAAAGCACTTAGAGATGACAAAATAAATGTGACTCAAAAATTGAAATTTGTTTTGGGGAGGGTAGAAAACATTGTGGGAAAAGGAGAAAATGCTGGTTATACCTAGCCTTGGTTCCAGTCCATTAATTTTTTCCTTTTCTATCATTTGGATGTTACTCTGTCAATAATGACAGATAGCTGCCGAAGATTTACAGTAGACCGCTATTAAGAGAGCATTATACAGAGTAATTAAGGAATTATTGCTGCCTGGACAAAGGCTAGGCTGTTACCTAGCTCTAGTAAAAAGCCTTTTCTCTTTTTCTGGCAGTTTTTCAGAGGCATTCATTCCCAAAGTGATAACAAACAGGACAGAGTGTGTACCTTTAAAGAGTGGGTCAGTTTTCATCCATTTCCCAGTTCTATTAGATAATGTGTTCAATGACACTTTATTAACTTAAAGCATCACTATTGATTGTAAATAATCCCAATCAACATCCTTTACAACATCAACTTACTCATTTAACTCTTTACCAAACAACAAAATTTTAGACTGGTCCAAATTGAAAACATTTGCAGACAATAATTTAAATGTAGCTGAAATTATGTTTTCTGGCTGTGAAAGGGTAGAAAACGTGGGAAAAGGAGAAAATGCTGGTTACCAGCATTTTCTCCTTTTCCCATGCTCTGGCTTGTCAGAAATCAGGATTGTGTAGTAAAGCGTTTAAACTCTTAATTTGTTTGATTGTTTTTACTGTGTATAATACTACTTCTTTTAACATTATTTCAGATATATTGCTGAGACAAGTGCACCAGTCCTGTCCATGCTTTCCCAAGTTTCCTGAATCTCTTTAACTGTTTACCAAATGACAAAATTTTAGAATAGTCCAGGGTCCGTATTCACCAACCATTCTTCAGAACATTCTTAAGTCTTATTCTTCAGATTTTTCAAAATTTGAAAGTAACACACCTGATGATTGGCTAAACCAAATGGTTTAGCCAATTAGAAGTTGTGTTACTTTCAAACCTGGAAAATCTTGGAGAATAAGACAAAGAACATTCCTAAGAATGGTTGGTGAATACAGACCCGATTGTAAGCATTTGCAAACAACAGATTAACTCATACATTACTGTATGACAGTCTGACTTTTTTAACCCTCCACTACATAATCCTGAGTTATAGTAAAATTGAGGGAAAAGACTTTTGAAAACATTCTAGGAAGAGGAAAAAATGCTGGTACTCAGCATTTTTTTCCCCCTTTTTCCTACAATCTTTTCTGCCTTTTTAAAGAAAAAACTTGTTATATGAACCACAATTAATTTGTCTTCCATAGATTCTATGAAGACAGACAAGTCTACAATTTCATTGTTTAGCAAAGGGTTAAAACTATTGCAATATAATAGCTTTACGAAAACATGGTGAGTAAAAGAAGCAACAGCAGGGAACACTTAGCTACAGGTTCTTTTCCTGCAATGTTTTAAATATTATTGATAACAAGTACTTTCCTTTACCTCAAAATAGTAACTTTTTGAAGCAAACAATGCTTTCTCTTCCTACTACATTTTACATACTGTTAAAGGAGCATAATTTTTTTTTTCTGTTAAATCAGTGTCATTTTAATACTTTTCCATACATGCCCACTTTAAACGGCCATGAGGGTTAAAGCCTTCTGAAAACAGTCAGAAAAGGAGAAATTCCTGGTAATTCAGGTATTTTCTCCCTTTTCCACAACATTTGCTAGCCTTTCAAAAACAAATTACATCATCTTAACCCTTTACCGCACAATGCCGCCTTTTGACACCCCTGGGAAAGAAGCCTTTTGAAAACATTGTGGGAAAAGGAGAAAATGCTGGTAACCAGCATTTTCTCCTTTTCCCACAATGTTTTCTGCCCTATCAAAGAAAAGTTGCACCATTTGAGCCACCTTGAAATTGTCGTCTGCAAATGCTTTCAGTTTGGACAAGGCTAAGTTTTGTCGTCTGGTAAAGGGTTAATCACATTTAATCATCTAATAAAAAGCCTACAATTTAGACTTGTCTAAACTTTGGCATGTGGTAAAGGTTTAATCCATCGTCATATAATTCTGTTTTAATCCTTTACCAAACGACAAAGTTTTAGACTGGTGAAATTGAAAGCATTTGCGGATGACAAATTAAATGTGACTCAAATAATAAAATTTATCTCTGAAAGGTTTGAGAACATTGTGAGAAAAGGAGAAAATGCTGATTACGAGCATTTTCTTCTTTTCCAGTAATGTTTATAAATTGTCTCTTCTATTAGGGTTGTTAAAACTCAGGATTGTGTGGTAAAGGGTTAACAACCCCAAAGAAAAAGTATATTGAAAACATTATGGGGAGAAAAGGAGAAAATCCTGAGTACAAGCTATTTTCTCCTTTTCTCCCAATGTTTTCTACCCCATCATTTCAGCTATAATTAATTTGTTGTCATAAATTGCTTTGAATTGGACAAATCTAAAATCATGTTGTTAGGTAAAGAATAAATGACTCCAGTAGATCTCAAAATTAACTCTGTGTAAATGAAGTAAAATTTCCCAAGCACTTAATCCGTATCTCCTTATTTCCGGGCGCTAATCCACCTCTTTCAATACAGTTCCACAATGAAAAAATCTATTTTCCAGTCGCAGAATTTTTTACGAGGGTCCCACAAAAATAAAACCTCCTTGACGACTACAAATAATACGGACCATTTCTTGGTTCTAAAGAGAACTCCATTAAATTTTCATAAACAAGGGAGAAAGACCATTCTTGTTTTCTTTGACACATGTTTTGTGTTTCTTTCTATAATGAAGAGAGTCTTGAAAACATCATGGCAGATGGAAAAGAGTTGAACTCAAATACTTTACACGTGTGCACATACAGTTGAAAGGTTTGGGAAACATTGTGGAGAAGGTGATTGTTGCTTGTATCATACATTAGTGCTCCATTTACCAAAGTGTTATTAAAAAAAAAACAGATTGCTGCCTTTACCATACAATCCATTGATTTAATCCTTTACTACATGATTCAGAGTTTTAGCAACCCTGAATAGGCAGGCTTTTAAAAAAAATCATGGAGAAAGGGAGAAAAGGGAGAAAATGCTGGTAACCAGAATTTTCACCTTTTCCTACCATGTTTTCCACCCTAGTATAGAACTTATGTTCTAGCGAACCAATTTTGAATTTGTTGTCTGCAGACGTTTTGAATTTAGAAGTGTCTAAAACTTGTTATCTCATAAAGGGTTAACTCTTCACCACAAAATGAATTTTTTTAATTATTAAGATTGAAAGCGGATGACAAAGGTGGCTCAAATAATGACATTTGTCCTTGATGGGCTAGAAACATTTTTGGACAAGGGGAAGATGCTCATGACCATCATTGTTTCCTTTTCAAACAATCTTTTTAAAGGCTTTTTCCAGTCTTGTTAAAACTCAGGATTATGTCGTAAAGGTTTCACCCTTTACCAGACGACAAAATTTTAGCCTTGTCCAAATTGAAAGCATTTACAGATGACAAATTCAATGTGGCTCAAATGGTGGAATTCCTCTTTAATAGGGTAGAAAACATTGTGGGAAAAGGAGAAAATGCTGTCTACCAGCATTTTCTCCTTTACCCACAATGTTTTCAAAAGCCTTCTTCCTTAGGGTTGTTAAAACTCGGGAATGTGTGGTAAAGTCAGTTAAAGAAGATATATAATTATACCTAAATGAATTTCACTATAATAAGAGGAGGGGGTCACTAACAACTAACAGAGGAGGTTACGTTATTTTTATGATCCGTCAAAAAGTTATTTCCAGTCACAACAACTAAGTCCTGGGACAATATTGTGTAAGATGGGACAATATTTATAACTTAACTGGTGGATAGGTTTAGACAAGTGGGTCATGGTGGCCCTGAACTGCTCATCTGAGCCTGCTATAGCTTTGGTGAACATAATACAAAGTATAGTCAATGTTTTTCTCTGATATGACCTAATGACCTAGATTTTTTACCAGGCTGATCCATTATCAAAATCGTTTATGATGTCAGTGCTGACATTATAAGTATCAGAGTGAAAATGTGGTCTCTAGAGATTTATACCAGTGACCTACTTTTAGAGCCAATGCAAAAGAAAATTTAAACCTATCAGAGATATCTTCAAGACAAACATTCTAATCAACTTTCATGTATACTGGACTTTTTCATGTGATCTCTAACATACAGACATGGTTTTTCAATAATCTGACCCAGTGACCTACTTCTTGACCTGACATGACCCTTTTTTCTATCATCAAGACAAATATTCTGACTAACTTTCATGACTATTGGACTGAAAATATTGCCTCGATAGGAAAAAACAATGTTTTTCCAAGGTTTGACATGGTGACCTACACTAATATTAACGGTGACCAACTTTCCGACACGTTTGAGATATCATCAAGACAAAATTACTGTCCAACTGTCATGATTATTTGATTAAAAATGTTGCCTCTAGAGCATACACAAAGTTTTTCTAAGAATTGACCGAGTGACCTTCTTTGACCCACTTTCAGTGCATTCTGAACTCGTTGGAGACATCACCAAGAGAAAGATTCTGTCCATGTTTTATGAGTTTTGGACTGTAAATGTGGCTTCTACAGCATTAACATGGTTTTCTAAGATTTGACCCAAAGACCTACTTTTAACCTAATCGGACCCAATTTCTATCTTGTCTGAGACATTATCAAGACAAACAATCTTACCAAGTTTCATGAGTAGTGGACTGAATATGTGGCTAGAGCTTACGCAAGGTAAAAGCTGAGGAAGAATGACAGATGACACATGAAGACAAACAACAGACACAGCACAATCACAAAATCTGATTTAAACATTACTGCCACTTTCAACTACTACCACCAAGGAGCATCTGGTTGTGTTGCGATACAAAATAAGGGGTAAAGCTAAAGGGACAATATCATAGGAGCCACAATACTTATAACTCACCCTCTGTACAAGGGTCACCTTCTTCTTCTGGTCACATTAAATAAACAAAGTTGCATTTAAATCAAAATGAAACATAACTCAAATGATTTCATCTTTTTTTCAAAGGGTACTGCTTACAGGCATCTCTATCTTTCACAATCTTTTTTCTTTAACCCTTTCCCAAACGACAAATTTTGGACTGGTCCAAATTGAAAGAGTTTGCAGACGACAATTTTAAATTTGATGGAAATGGCAGAAAGGTCTCAAAAAGGGTAGAAAACACTGTGAGAAAAGGAGAAATTGCTCGTTACGAGCAATTTCTCCTTCCCACAGTGTTTTCAAAAGACTTGTACTGCAGACACGTGAAAACCAGGACTTGTTTGGGAAAGGGTTAAACTTTTTTTTCTCTCAGGATATTTACAATATACAACCACTTGGTTAAGGGTTGAAGTAATACCATGGTTTTAATGTTGGGGGAGGTCTTTTAAATGGTAGAAAACATTGTGGGAAAAGGCGAAAATGCTGATAACCAGCATTTTCTCTTTTTCCCACTATGTTTTCAACAGTTTTCTTTCTCAGCTTTGTTCAGTAAATGGTAACAAATGATTATAAGGGAAATATAGCTGACCTGTTTGGATGCTGGCTGCTCTTCTTCCACTGTTAGTTCTCCTACAGTTTTACCCTGAAACATGACATTAAGATGTTATATAAATAAATAATAGAACATGACATACGAAACACATGACATAGAATACAAGAGCATCGCATGCGGCTGCAGTTGCTTCTAGAAATCAGTCAATTTTCACTGAAAATTGCAGTGAAAAAGGGGCAAAACTATGTCAAAAATACTTTGATGGTTACCTGCCCTTGTTGTTTGGGTTTCCCTTTTGATAGTTCATGACTAGTCCCAGTTTGTAGTAAATATCTTCAGTAATAACAGAGATACTATAAAAGTCGACATATTTGCATGACAATGACAATGGCGGCAACACAGACAATGACGCAGATGACAACAGGGCTATGGCAATAAATCAATGTTTTCTTAAAAAGCAGCCACGCTACTAATAAAACATTATATACAAAAGTATGGGACAAACTGAAATATAAAACATAGCATAGAAATGTAAGACAGTTAACCCTTTACCGTACAATGTGTCGTCTGGTAAAGGGTTAACCTGATTAGCCAAAGTGGTAGAGCCAGGATTTTGTAATCTTAATATACTTGAAGGTTTAGGATCAAATTCCCACATCTGGCCAACTGATATTGCTAGTGGTCTGCTGGATGAGACTTTAAATCTAAGGTCCAGTGTGAAGTTACTATACACCAAGCACACTGATGAATTATGCCGAACTTAAAATGAGTTGTGTCTCGTATCTTGCACTATACCCAACAACATAACATGACAAACAGCCACCTGAGTGTGTCGCTCATAATGACAACCTGTGGCTACAATAAATACACTACAAGTAATACAATTGTGGCTACAATAAATAAATTAGTAATACAACCAAAGAAACAAAATATATGACATTACAGATATAAAGCAACCGAAATAAACACTACAATATAAAACCTGAAACAGATTTGAGCCTTGCTGTGGCAAAAGGGGTTTTAATACATCTCTGTGATTCATTATACCAAGCAAGTCATCACATAATTATTGACCCATAGAATCTGTTTTTTTCTTACAAACGAATGAATCATGACTTAGAATGGTCTGTAGGCATGAAGAAAGTTTACAGAAAGCAAAACATTTTGACCTCTGCCAGCCTGCATTTAACTCCCTTTTCACGGAGCATGGCTCAAATATAGATAAACTGAAATATAAACCATGACAGAGAAACATTCTTGAAAGACAATAAAACATAACATAGAAATATTAAACAAGTTGAAACATACGCATAATACTACATACTAAGTCTAAAGGTCCATTCTGTGTCGAATTTGATTTGTATAAAGCGCTAAATCGTTACATCTAGTATTGTTACAAGTGGAGTTAACTTTATGTTTGTTCATTCACATTTTCTGTTTTATTATCTTTTTTTTTTTTCATGTTGAGTCAGTTGATACAAATGAGAAGAAATTGCCCTTTTTTGTGTCTATGCTTATACAGACAGATCAAAAAGTATATAGTAACATAAAACAATATTATGATAAAACAGACGAAAAAGATCAATTTAGAAAAAACTGTGAAATACTTTTTTTTCTAAAACAGAAAAACGGTAAATACCATCAATATTTTAAGAATAAAAATTAAGTGTAAAGGTAAAGAGTTTATTATGGAAAAAAATAAATGAGCCATGCTCAGTGAAAAGGGATCTGCAAGAAGTATTGACCAATGTCAATCTTGGAAGTCCGTGCAGGCTGACATGGGTTAAAACATTTTGCTTTTGGTCAATTTTCTGCATGTCAAAGGACCAGTGTGCCCCATGATTCAGACGGTTGTTAGAGAAAATGGATCCACAATTATGTGATGACTTGCTTGGTATCATGCATCACAGAGATGCATTAAGCCCCCTTTTGCCAGAGCATGGCTTATTTACATGTACACTATATGAACAAATTATTGAAAAATAGATAAAACAGCAAAAATGCACTAACTTTTTTACTAAACTATCACAACTTTAATGACCCTGAGAAAATGATTTTTGGAAAATAATGTTTGGAAATGGAGGAAATGTTGGTTACCAGCATTTTTTTTTTTTATTTCCTGCTATGTTTTCTACCCCTTGAAAGACAATTCCATGTTTTGAGTAACATTTAGTTTACTGTCTGCAAATGCTTTCAATGTTTGGACAAGTCTAAATCCTTGTTCTCTTTTAACCCTTTAACCCTTTACCAGACGACAAAATTTTAGCCTTGTCCAAATTGAAAGCATTTGAAGACGACAATTTCAATGACTCAACTGGTGCAATTTTTCTTTGATAAGGTAGAAAACATTGTGGGAAAAGGAGAAAATGCTGGTTAGCAGCATTTTCTCCTTTTCCCACAATGTTTTCAAAAGGCTTCTTTCCCAGGGTCGTTAAAAGGAGTCATTGTGCGGTAAAGGATTCATTACCAGGTGACAATATTTTAGACTTGTCCAAATTGAAAGAATTTGCACCAGACAAATTGAATACAATCATGTATAACTGAAATGATCAAAATTATCTGTGAAAGTGTAGAAAACCTTGTGCGAAAAGGAGAAAATGCTGGTTACAAGCATTTTTTTCCTTTTCCCACAATGTTTTCCAAAGCCTTCTAAGCCAGGGTTGTTACAACTGTGGATTGTGGGGTAAAAGTTAGACCTTTTACAATAAAAATATTTTTTTTTAATTTGTCTCAACTGAAAATCATTTGCAGCAAGTTAAATGTAGCTGAAATGATGTAACTGTCTCTGAATAAGCAGAAAACAGATCTTTTTTTCCTTTTCCAAAATTGTTTTCAAAAAGCCTTTTCTTTCTGTTGTTAAAATTCAAAGTTAAAGAGTACATCAATTATCCAATCAACTTTCACAAATGTGCAGATTAATGAGCTACAAAATATGCATAAAATTCATGTCCATCCACCATAAAATTACCCTATCTAACATGTCAGTGTAAGAACATAGGGGTGGGGGAATGGGCAGCAAGGACCAACCAGTGGCCAACCTTACAATATACAAAATAGATCCTCTTACATGTGTATACAGAATATTATGTTGTAGTAACTTTCTTGGTGCTTGTATTTAATTCGAGCAGCACGAGAAAATTTGATATCGAGCAATGCCGAAGGTCAAGGGAAATGTCAAAATATTCTTATGTAGTGTCCTTTTATTATATACCTATGTCTTTCAATGACAAAATTTTGCAATTATTGACAGTTTATTTGATAACGGTATTAAACAGAACAAAAAAAATAATGGTAAAGTTGCCAGTGACTTCGTTTTCAATGGTTGATAAATATTATAGAGTAACATTTTGACCAGTCAAATCTCAAATGATTACTCATAATTTCCGCATGTGGGATACGTCATCATACCACAATGGAACTGTATTTCACAGCATGTAGATATGGAATTTTTTTCTGTCATGTGTATTATTGGAGAGGTCATCAGACCTCTCCAACAGTGGTGAGTTTAAAAGGCAGACTGCCACAGAAATCGCTGTCTAAATCCATTTGTTTTTGCGAAATTGTTCTGATACACAGTCTATTTCGTCATGGTTTTATAAACAAACCGAAATCAAAAAACTGAAATAGGAAATAAACGTCTTCTTTTATATGACGGATTTCCAAAAAGATTTATTATACTATATTGATAGTAAATGATCTGTCCAATAATTGCAATTTTTCATTAAACAAATAAATCTAAGCAGAGAGAAAAAAAATTCGTTAAAAAAAAAAAAAATGAGAAAGAACACCGCGGGAAAAGATCATGTGATTTGATACTATCTAGAGAATTCGTACCCTGGAGAACTCGTACCCTAATCTTGAGAGCACAAGTTCTCTGGAGAACTTGTACCCCACAAATAGATAGAAATAGGTTGATCAGTATGTTTTCAAGTTCTATTTTTCAAAACTGACTAGATTCTAGCATTTTGCTGTTTTATTCAAAAATTCTATGGATTTATAATGATATAGATTTGATGAAATAACACACAGAGCTGCTTCTATTATGCGGGATTGTGAGAATCCTGCAAAAATCAACTTATGAGCGCGAAAGAAAGTCGTGCCTCTTCGCCCTACCTACCGCACACCCCAAAAGAGTCCATGCCTCTTTGATTTTGGGCGGATTGCGCAGGCTGACATGGTCGATACTTTTTGCAGATGCATTAAGTGCCCTTTTCTCAGAGCATGGCTCATTTATCTACTTTCTTAAATTTCTATTTTTAACGTTTAGACAAACAACCTCTTCATTTTACATGTCTGCAGAAGACAACTTTTCAAAATATTGTGGAAAGAGGAGAAGCTGTTAGTCACTGCAGTTTCTCCTTTTGTCACAATGGTTTCCATCACATCAAAGCACCATCTTTCACATTAATTATCAAATTTTAAATTGTCGTCTGCATGCTTTTTCTGTTTGGGACAGTCAAAAAATTGTTGTTTGTTAAAAGATTAAAAAATGTTACATTTATTTTTAACATGTCTGGTACTAGTATTATGTATAGGCCACCTTTATTTGTTGTTATCAGGTAAGATTGTTGCCTCGTCAGTGGAATTAGCATATTGTATCAAATTTTAATTGAACGATTTCTCCTTTCCAAAAAAAAAAATGTTTTTTCTCATTCATTTAATGCCTAACTTGTTTGTTTACATCTACCAAAATATATTGAAATCAAAAGCCAATAAACTATTTGAAAACATTGATGCCGACCTCTCCTGACTTCTTTTTTAAAGAAGCCAACTTGTTTTATTCCTGTGTGAAGCATATATGACATGTGAGCTGGAAAATTTTCAGGTATATGATAAATATGGTATACATATTTTTCATGAAGAGGCTACACTGACCTAAAATGTTAACTTTTTTTGTATTTTTTACATTCCAAATGTTGATGTTGTTGAACAGTGTTTTACACTTTTTTCAACTTTATTTCTGTAATATCATCAAACAGTTCATAATATTCTTATGTGTCCTGGGTTTTCTTCAGTACTAGGATTGGGCCCAGCAGTGTCTTGCCCAAAGACACTCCCATAAAAAGCCAAGTGCATTCAGTTAAGTTGGAACCACTGAGCCACTAAGGACCTCTGTCACTACAAATGTCTTTTTCAGCATAAGTGCATTTATCAACTCTTTACCAAACGACAGAATTTTAAACTGGTCCAAATCAAAACCATTTACAGATGACAAATAAACTAGAATACAAAATATGAAATATGTCTTTTAAAGGATAGAAAAGATTGTGTAGAAAGGAAAAAAAAATGCTGGTAATCAGCATTTTCCCTTTTTCCAATTTTCAAAGTTTTTAAAAGCCTAGGATGGTGTGGTAAAGTGTTAAACAAGAGGGTCATGATGGCTCTGGATGGCTCACCTCAGCATTTCTATCTTTATTGAAAAATAGTTGGTTTAACCCTGTTACCACACAATCCCAACTTTTAACAACCCTGAGAAAGAATCCTTTTGAAAATGTTTTGGGAAAAGGAGAAAATGCTGGTAACCAGCATTTTCTCATTTTCCCAAAATGTTTTCTACTATTCCCAAAATGAATTTCAAGTTTTGAGTCACTTTTATTTTGTCAACTGCAAATGCTTTGAATTTGGGCAAGTCTAAAATTTTGTTGTCTGGTAAAGAGTCAACCCATTATCAAGCAATCCAATGTTTTAGAGACCAGGAGGAAGAAGCTCTTTGAAATCACTGTAGGCATTTTCTCCTAATCCTATAAAGTTTTCTACATTATAAAAGATATTATTTCCATCATTTGACCAAAATTTTACTTTTCATGTACGAACACTTTTAACCCTTTACCACAAAATCCCAACTTTTAACAGCGCTGAAGAATGAGGATTTTGAAAATAATGTGGAAAAAGAAGAAATACTGGTCACTAGCTTTTTCTCCTTTTCCCACAATGTTTTCTACCCTATCAAAAACAGAGATTATAAGAGAGCTACATTTATCCTCTCCAAATAATTTCCATTTGGTAACATCCAAAATTTTGTCATGTGGTAAAGAGTTTACCATTTATCCGACAATCCTGTGTTTTAACAACCATAAAGCAGACGGTTTTTGAAAATGTAATGGTAAAATTAGAAAATGCTAGCCACTAGCATTTTCTAACTTTTCCAAATTTTTTTTTCTTTGCAAGATGAACCCCTCACCGTTTTACCATAACTTTATTTATCACCTTTAAATAGTATTCAGTTTTGACCAGTGAAAAACTAAGTTGTCATCAGGTAAAGTTACATTAATTTGGACAGGTCTAAAATTTGTCATGTGGTAAAGAGTTTTCATCACAGGTGAAAACTGTTAGCTGTAAAAAATACAAACTACAGTGAGATCTAGATAAGGGGATCCAGTAGATTATATTTGTAGATAAATTTTAATTTAAATATCTTGTTTCTTAATTGCCATTTTTCCAATATGTTTTATACTATTACACACTTCAAAATTTCTCTGCTCTTGACATATTTTGGGTATTGTGTTGAAATACTATTAAAAAAAACATGGCTAAAAAGACATAGCCAAGAGTTTGAATTGTCCAATATCAAACATTATCCAACTACTTTTTAATACATATTTGAACGTCAATGTCTGTCCCTTTTCTATTTCTTTCTTATTTTGATATATATTTTTTTCTCAGGTAGTTTAAATCAATTCTTTTTATGAAGGTATACTATTTCATAATTATTCCTAATGGACTGAAGGTCTTGAAAAAAAATTATCAAAAAAAAATCATAATATCATTTTCCTTATCTAGATCTCATGTTTTGTTAATATATGAACAAATTGTAACCCAGACCAATTCCATGTTAACACTTTTCCATGGGGAGAAAACTGTTGATGTGCATTTGAAAGGAGATATCCAAGTTACAAACATACAGAAGATGTTTCAGAGGAAGGTCTCTCCTCTGTGGCCTCCTTCTGGTTTAGCTGTATCTCAATAACTTTTGTCTTCAGCTCATCAGCCTCCTCAAAAGCTTCCCGAGCCGTATTTTCAGCTCGTGTGAGCATAGTGCTCACCTTTATAAGCTCTTCCTGTGAATTAAACAACCACACACATATTTATAAAATATGGAAGGAAACATAATACCGCTCACACTGCCTGAATGTAAAATCTTCGAGCACCTGTCCCTACATAATCTGCGCCAAACATGCAGTCTGATATTTTACCTACACTTACCCTTTGCTGAAACTCTAGGGACATAGGCAACCATGAAACTGTAATTATTTCATTCTCTTTTCTAGATTTAAAATACATGTTGGGTTTCTTGAAGCCTGTAATGGTTAAGCTTACTTATCTGTATATCACACAACAAAATTTCAGACTGGTCCAAATTGGAAGCATTAGCTAAGTTTGAGTTAAATGTGACTTAACTGATCAGTTTTGGTTTGGAAAGTGTAGAAAACAGTGTTGAAAATGGAGAAAATGTGAGTTATAATCATTTTCTCCTTTTCCAACAGTGTTATCAAAAAGGTCATTAAAACTCTGGGTTGTGTGGCAAAGACAGCAAACACAATAACTAAATGCAGTAAACTATTTGTGTAATAGATAACCCTCACATGATTTCTAATCAACAGCAGGAATCTAATACATTTGACTTTTTACCAAACAACAAAATTTCAGACTTGTCCAAATTGAAAGCATTTGCAGATGACAATCTAACTGTGGCTCAAATAAAGAAATTTGGCTTGGATAGGGTAGAAAACATTGAGGGACGAGGAGAAAATGCTGGTTACCAGCATTTTCTCCTTTTCCCACAATGTTTTTCAAAAGGTTTCTTTCTCAAGGTTGTTAAAACTTGGGATTGTGTGGTAAAGGGTTAAGCCATGCTTTGTTAAAAGGAGGTTTAATGCATTACAAAAAGTATTGACTCATGTCAGCCTGCAGAGTCCATACAGGCTGACTTGGGTCAAACCAGTTTGCTCCTGGTTGACTTTCTGCATTTACATAGACCATTCTATCTCATAACTTAGTCAGTTGTTGGACGAAATGGATTTTATGGATCCATATCACTGTGATGACTTAATACTTCATATAATGCATCACAGAGATAATTAAACCCCCTTTGCCAGAGCATGGCTGTGGTAAATAACTTCTCTTTCCTCTTATCCTACCATTTGTGACCATCAAAGTTTCACTCGTATATACAGTGTAAAAAAAGTGTTGCACCCCCTGTGTTTTTACCAGGTTTGATTTTCTGGCATGAAATGGGGAAGAAATTAGAATCTGGCTGCTGCAAACCAGTATCTTTCCTCTGAAATGAACTTAACTGAGGTATTCCTTGACTTCACGGCAGCCGCTACCAATCAAACACCGGTGAGAGGTATGAGACAAAGATTGCAAGCTGTTCTCCAAGCTCTAGGCAGAAGTACATTTATGCAATATTGACTGACTGTGTGTGCCCATTCCATGCATGTCACTTTCAACCTGTCCTTAGTTTTATTTTGTCATTAAATTCCCAGCTTTTACCAAGCTTAAAACCTAATTCTTATTTATCTTAAATTTGCATGCCATATTTAAGCAAAAAATTCCTACTTGCCATGAGGTCTTTAGGGATACCTCAGTTCATTTCATAGACAAAAGACTGGTTTGTTGTATGCAGCAGCTAGATTCTAATTTCTACCCCATTTCATATTATTCACATCAGAAAATCAAACCCGGTAAAAAGGACAGTGGGTGCTACACTTTTTTTGCTGTGTAATCCTTAGTTTTAAGGACCTTGAGGAAAAGGCCCTTTGAAAACATTGTTGCTGCGGTAACCAAAGGCATATTACATCCTTTGAATAAAAAGGATTTGGTGTCTGGAAATGCTTTCAGCTTGGACAAGTCTAAAATTTTGTCGTTTGGTAGATAGTTGGCAAAATCTGTTCTGTTATGATCAACAATTCAAACTCGGCAGGATAAGGGTTAACTCTTTACCACAAGACAAAATCTTAGAAATGTCCATAGTATTTGAATGGGTAGAAAACTTTGTATATGCTGATTACTAGCACTTTCTCCTTTTCCTACAATGTTTTCAAAAGGATTATTCCTCAAGGTCATTTGAACTCTGGACTGTGGGGTAAAGGGTTAATTTGGACAAGTCTGAACATCTGCTGTCTGTATGGGTTACAATAATATAGAAGAAAAAAGTTACAACACAAACCTGATATGTAATAATGTCATATCGATAAGTAGGTGCAGTGATATCTATAGTGTCACGTAAATCCAGGTATTGTACAATTTGAACTGCCATCCTTCAATCCGATTGGTCAAACATTCATAGTGAAAATCTATTGGTTCCTTCACTTTAAACACAGTAACAATCGGCTACCAGTTGTAATTTCGATTGGTTGTCTCACTTTGAACTCACATTTATGATTGGCTACCGGTTGTAATTTTGATTGAATGCCTCCATTTAAATACTTTTATGATTGGTGGCCAGTTGTTATTTTGATTGCTTGCCTCACTTTGAACTCACATTTATGATTGGCTACCAGCTGTAATTTTGATTGGTAACCTCACTTCAAACTCACATTTTTGATTGGCTACCACTAGTACAGTATGATTCACTTAAATCTTAATTATGCAATCCTGAGTTTTTACAAACCTGAAAGTTGCGCCTTTTGACAATACATTGTGGGAAAAGGAGAAAATGCTGGTAACCAGCATTTCCTCTTTTTCTCACAATGTTTTCTACCATTCCATATAATTCCATCATGTAACTTATATCACACAATGTTTTTCATCCAATCAAATGCCAATCTCATGGTTTTAGCAACATTTAGTTTGTAATCTGCAAAACCTCTCCTTATGGATGAGTTACAAAAATAGTCATGAGGTAGAGAGTTAAGTGTAAAAAACAGTCTGTGGCTAATGGGTAAATAAAAACCTTCCTTTACAAAAGATCAACCTTCGAATTGAAAAATGATGAAATGAAAAATACAAATGACAACAAACAAACCCATAGTTACAGTTTACCTTTCACCAGATGACAAAATTTTAGACTCCACTGAATTGATACCACCTGCAGAGGACAGCTTGAATGAGGTTCAAATCACGGGTAGAAAACATTGTAGGAAAAGGAGGAAATGCTGGTTATCAGTATTATCTCCATTTTTCCCACAATTTTTTCAAAAGCATTAATTCTCTGTAAGGGTTGTTAAAACACTGTATTGTATGGTAAAGGGTTAATTATAATATAGAGTGTCAAACAGACCAAACAGATATTATCACTGTAGAGGTAAAACCAAAATACTAGTTTGTTTTGTCCAGAATGTCTACGCAAAGATGACAGCGTAGACCAAAGATCAGACTGCACATTCTGTGCAGTCTGATCTTGATCTACACTGTCCGCAAAGGCATCTATAGTTGTGGCAGGCCTTTATTGGGTTAACTATGTGATGATGTTGAAAAGGTTCGCAATCTGTGAGTCAAAGTCTTATTGTGACAAAATGACATATTCATGCAAATTTGAGAAAATTAACTTTAGAGAACTGCCTACAAATATAGGAGCATTTTACCACACAATCTGGTGTACAATTTCATCCCAGGGAAGAAGGCTTTTGAAAACATCATGGGAAAAAGAAAATCATGGTGGCAACCAGCATATTCTCCTTTTCCCAGAATGTGTTTCCTTCCTGTCACAGGCAGGTTTCAATCATTTGGGCACCACTGGGTGGTTTTCAAAAGGCTTCTTGTTTAGTGTCTGTAAGACTAAGTATTGTCTGGTAATGGGTTAACTCTTTTTTACGAGATGACAAATTTTAAAACTTGTCTGTATCCACTGAAAACATTAAAATTTTGCAGATGTCAAGTCGTTTGTTGCTAAAATGATGGGATTTGAAATTTGGGCTGGTATTTGGATATCAAAATGTGAAAAGCATTCTGGATGCAGGTCCCAGCATTAGAGTTAAATCTTTACCAAACGACAAAATTTTAGACTAGTCGAAATTGAAAGCATTTGCAGACGACAAAATAAATTTGACTCAAAAATTGAAATTTGTTTTAGAAAGGACAGAAAACATTGTGGGAAAAGGAGAAAATGCTGGTTACCACAAATTTCCCACAAAGTTTTCAAAAGGCCTCTTTCTCAGGATCGTTAAAAGTCGGGATTGTGTGGTAAAGGGTAAATACATGTAATCTGAAAGAAACTGGATGAGATAAGGATATGAACCAACAACCTCTTTTTTCAGTTTCTGAAAACATGCTTGGCTTTAGTGGAAAAAAGAACCTTCATTTTGAAGTAAAGCTCTCAAGTGTTCACATTTCTTTTCACTGTAATTCCCTCTACAACTCCAATACATATGTAATGTAAATAACAAAAAGAAAACAAACTTATCTTGTGTCAATGTTGATATAAAGTATTGAACTACATTGTAGATTTAATTTTGATCAAAATCTATCATGGATACAATTATACACACATTGGCATACTTAAAATTTGTGCATGTCACTAATGTCTGTCATGTATACGGTATTTGGCTGTCATATGTATTTTTATGTTTGTTTGTCACTTGTATGTTACATGAGTGTCAAATGTATGTTTCTCTCATGTCACTGACATGGTAAATGTTTGTCACTTGAATGTTTCTTGTGTGTCACTTGTATGTTACTTGAGTGTCATTTACATGCTACTTGTGTGTCACTTGTATGTCACTTGAGTGTCATTTGCTTTATTGATTGATTGATTGAATTGTGTTTTATGCCACTTTCAACATTATTTCAGTCATATCATGGTGACAGCTCACATATTCATGTATTTCCTGGGCTTTGCCAGTACTAGGCTACAGCTATAAAGTGTCTTGCCCAAGGAAACTCCCACGAAATACCCAGTGAACCCAGGGCCTCCATGCATGCTTCTTAACTCTCCCGATTGCATCAGGAGTCTCCCGATTCAAGACAAATTACCCGATCACCCCGACAGACAATTAAAAAACCCCAATTTGGAAAAATTCTGACATAAGGATAAAAAGCGTGTGATAAATTTGCACCCAAAGTACACGTATGTTATCTGAAGTTGACAATGGTTGATGTGTGTGTATTTTACGGTCAGTTGGATTCATTGTCTATAACTGGGAATCAAGATAGCTAGATATATCGATCGATGATCGTGAACCAATCAAATTGAAGAACGGGCAGAGGTATTTTCAGAGTGGAAATCAAAACGTCGTTCACCTGACGTTAACAGGTAAATTACGTTTTAAGATTCTAGATCCATAAACACAAAATACCACTGCTCATTGCGTCCCTGGGATGCAGCCAAAGTAAGTGAAAAGATTTAGTTAATCAGTAACAAAAACAATGAAAACATTCGAAATTTTAAACTCCTACTGCACAAATTGACCACTGGAATTCCAACTTATCTTAAAATAGATCATCCCTTACGTAATCGTAGTTTTATTTAAATCAATGACGTAGCAATTAAACTGGCAGTCTGTTAGTCTGGTACCCCGCCGTACTTCAAAAGTATGTCCCTATAACATAGTGGTAGGGGCAGGTAATCCAGACTAGCAGCCTGATATAAATCTTCGTCTAATTGGGACGATTACGGGACACTCGTCACAACTCAGCCGATTCCATACCTACATCTAACCTCGTCCATATGAAGTAGGCTTCCATTTTGTGCTACCAATTACATGATCTTACACATGGCGGCATCCCTGTAAATCGCTTAGCAACAACTGGTCTGGTACCCTGCCGTACCACAAGTGTATGTCAGGCAAAGCGCAATAATGGCGACCCCCGTTGGTAATATGCAGAGGAGACAGGACATTGTTATTTTACATGATCACATCGGATCATAGGCTGACTTCAAAACAGATCGCTTGCAACAAAGTCATGGCAGTGAGTTTTTCTACATATCGTTCTTATTTAGCGAGAAAAACTACATATCAGAAACGCTTTTAAGTATCCGAAATGTCAATGGACCTATATGACGTCCCAAAACAGGGCTACTTTTAAAATGATTCATAGTCAAATTTATATTAAAATCATACTCCAAAAGCACATTTTAGATTCAGTAATGTATTTTTTGTACAAAATTGATCTCATTTTATTAACTGATCAAACTGGATCACATGATATTGGGGAGAACGGGGAAGCATGTAGGTGTACACCTGAGGATACCTAGGAGGCCCCCATTATTGCGCTTTGCCTGACCCGATAATGTAGTGGTAGGGGCAGGTAATCCAGACTAAGCAACGACATGAACAACCACGGTGAAGTTATTCACATCTATTGATCTGTCAATGAAAGCCGCAAACAAAATTGATAAACAATGAAAAAAATTGAATGTACAAACTGTTTGCCAAATGAAATATTCTTAGAAAGATAACAATAGAAAATTGACTCATGTTTTCTTTTTTGAGAGGAGCCTTACAATTTCAATAATGGTAAAACGGTGTGCTTCCGGAGATGTGCGAAATGTACTGTGTAGGTGCACATCAAGCTACGTGATACAGCCGAGGGATTTGATCACCGGACCACCCGAAGTATGCCGAATGGGTTATGGAAGATACAACAGGTACCAGTTTACGTAGCAATATTTGACTGGTTACCGGCGATAGAGTAATATAGTAATCCTCGGGGCACTGATTGGAGGAACCTACTGTTGCCCAGCATTATCAATGCTGACGTTTGCTTCCAAATCTGTGTGAAAATTGCCTCTATTTTTTTCTTTTGAAAAGTGCATTTTTTTTTTTTTTATTTTTCTTTATGCTTTTGAGATATTTTACTGATGATTTATGCAGAGAAAAATGATACTCAAAAGGAACTCAATGGGACTCAACTTTTTTTTTTCAAACAGTATACATGTATATGACAGCTTGTCCTTTAGACAGAACTTTACCAGCAATTCCAGCCGGATCATATGGTGTTTATTCAAGACACCTGTTTGTGATTATTGAGTACCAAAGAGAATGAAAAATGTCAGGATAAAATATGGTACTCTGTATAGTTAAAGCTAAAACATTATGGGTACAATATAAAATTGACAGAATATCTTTAAAAAAGAAGTCAAAATTATATGATGTACTTACAAAACAGTGAAAACACAATGGACAAAGTAGCATTTGATAATAAACATCACAGTGCTTAATTCTTTACCATAGTCACTGATTTCTGTATATTCATGACTGTAATAATTGACTTTGTTTTCACTCTTAATATTCACATACATTTGATAAACAATAAACTCTAATAAAGAATAAAAAGAAATAAATCATAAACCAGACTTTTGTTCAATTATTAAAATATTTGGCCTAGAATGATTTAAAAATGATCTTTAAAGAGACTTTCCGATATGCCTCAAAAAGTCTCCCCCTTGAAACCCCAAATCTCCGCCTTTGAAACTCTCAAAAACCCCTATTGGTGTTTGAAAAAGTTGGGAAGCATGTCCATGTCATGAGTCCTACCCTTTACCATTGAGCCAAGCAGGACCTAGAGTGTCATTTGCATGCTACTTGTCTTTCACTTGTATGTTTCTTTAGTGTCACTCATTATGTTACTTTTGTGTCACTTGTATCTTTCTTGTATGTCATGTATTATGTTACTTGTGTGTCACTTGTATGTTTCTTCGTTTCAGTCATTATATTATTTGTTTGCTACTTGTATGTTATTTGAATGCAATTTGCATGCTAATTGTGTGTCAACTGCATGTCACTTGAGTGTCACTTTTATGTTTATACAGTGTCACTCATAATGCTACTTGTGTGTCACTTATATGTAACTTGAGTATTGTTTGTATTTTTCTTCAGTGCCACTTATTACCGTAAGTGTTCAAATATGAATGCATCTAAGCACCTAAAATCTGATTGTTCATAGGTTTCTCTGAAATTTTTATTTTGTTCCATCAAAGTATTTACCTCCAACAGATATACTAAGTGTCAGTCTCCTGATCCAATCTTTGACGGCATTTTTATAGTCTTTTTCAGGTATACTATGAAGATGCTCGAATTCATTTTCTGTCAACTCTATTTCAATGTGTGTAAACCATCAGTTTCAGTCATTGTCTTTTGTAAGAGATGCAAGACTTTCTGAAGCAGGAAAAAGTCGTTGTGCTCCCCAACCTCGGTATTCACCTGGTCTTGTCCCTTGTGACTTCTTTTTGTTTCCAAAGCTAAAAAAATACCTTTCAGGTCGAAAATTTGTTCAGCACAAACACCTCAGTTCTGCAATATTCCAGTTTGTTACTTGTCTGTCATCTGTATATTATCTGTCTGCCATTTGTATATTATTTACATTCTACCAGTGTGTACTACACATATTTAGACTGTATGCCACTTGTATGTCATATATAGGTATGTTATATGTCACTCATATTTCACTTGTGTCTTGCCCACTTGTATGTCTTTTATATTTTTATTTTTTTAAATGTCAAATATGTTTTATTTGTATGTAAAATAAGAAAATAGCATACTAGTATTCTCTGTTTCAAAAATAGTTTTCAAACTCTCAGGATCAAGAAAACATTTTATTGTTTTATCAACCCTAAGAATTTATGTTTTTAAAACATTGTGGTAGCAAGAGAAAATGCTGGAAACCAGCATCTTCTCCTTTCATAACAATGTTTCCTTCCCTTTCAATGACAAATATCATCATTTGAGCCACAATGAAACTGTCATTTGCAAATGTTTTAAAAATAGACAAGTCCAACAGTTTGCATTCTAAGAAAGGGTTAAACCGCTCCATTCAGAAGGTTAAATAACAAAGATACAGATCAGCTAGGCACAGACAGATCAACTATAAACAAAGTATAACATCATTTTTACAGTGCAAGTTACCAGTATATATATACAGATCAAGTACAATGACATATAACCTTTACAGTGCTAGTTACCAGTCTATACCTTATTCTTTCTGACTTTAATTTCATTCCTTTTCTTAGTTTTACAAGCCTGATTTCCCTTCAACAATAATGAAAAGAAAAACCACACAATTACAAGATGGTGGCAGTAATGATGATGATGATGGTGATAATGGTAAGTGAATTAAGTAATAAATGAATTAATAAATAGCAATTAAACTGCAAACAGCCGATGGACAGACAGACAGACAGCCAGAGAAACAGGCATTTGTAGCCATTGTTTTCTAGGTCATATGATAACATTTCATGGCGGTAAAAAAATGATAATGGCCCGCATTTAATATTGCCATGGCTACCAGATAGTTAACTTTTTACAGAACTTTTGACAAAATTTAGTTTTGTCCAAAATCGAATAATTTGCATAAGAACAGTTACATGTGTCTGGAAACAAAAAAAAAATGTATTTTGAAGGGTTGAAGACATTGGTCAATCCAAAAGATAAATAAACAGTTTCACACAGCCAAACATGTATTGAACCATGCTCTGGCAAAAAGGGGGTTTACAGTATATCTGCTAAGCATCATGTGAAGCAAGACAATCATATAATCATGGATCCAAAAAATCTATTTTGTTCAACAACCAACTGAATCATTAGACAGACTGGTCTTTTGACATGCAGAAAATTGACCAAAGCAAAAAAAAAAATTGACACAGGTTAGCCTGCACTGATTGCATAAATGGACCTGGGCTGATACCTTTTGCAGATTCAAGTTTCAACATATTTATTTAATATCGACTGAGAAGCAATAATTGCTCTTGTATTTTATACTAATCTCCAATTCTGCTTCCTGGAAACTACACCAATACTCATGCTGAATTAGTGGGCCAATGAACAGTTCAAAAGTTGCTCCTGGGTATCAAACTAGGGACCTTCTAGTTACAAGGCCAACCCTCTACCTCATAGCCATGGACACCACACTTTTTGGAGAGACATTAAACCCCCTTTTCACAGAGCATTGCTCAAATATGTCAGTTCTACCTAGCTATAGACTTGTATTTTTTTCTTCCACTCTATACAAGACCATTAAAATTTCAGGCCAGTCTAAATGAAAAAAGTTCAATCAAACTGCAAGAAAAATGTTGCATAAATGATGGGACTTTTCTACAAAAGAGTAGAAAACATTGTGGGAAAAGGAGAAAAGGATGGTAACCAGATAACCTGCATATTTTCCTTTTGCCAAAATGTTTTTAATAGCCTTCTTCCCAATGAATAATTAACACAAAGAAGTTGTAAGGTAAAGAATTTACCCTTTTTTCTAATATAAACAATTCTAAGTTTTAACAATATATTGAGAAAGAAAGCTTTTGAAAGCATTGTTAGGGAAGGAGAAAATGCTGGTCACCAGCATTTCTCCTTTTTTTCAAAAAATGTTTTTTCTTACTTTACTACAACATATTCAATCATTTGATCAACGTTTGTCACCTGGAAATACTTTGAATTTGAACTGCTGTAACATTGTGTTGCCTTATAAAGGGTTCAGAGTTTTATCCAGACAAAAAGATAAGATATTGGCAATCAGATAGGCTGATCACTTGATTGGTTATTGATTATATTGATCAGTTAATCTACTCCCAGACCAAACTCTGTATTGGCTTTGTCAGCTGTATTTAACTCTTTACAACACCATCCTGAGTTTTAACGACCCTGAGGAGGACAGCTTTTGAAAAAATTTGTTGGAAAAGGAGAAAATGCTGGTTACCAGCATTTTCTCTTTTTCCCACAATGTTTTCTATCCCCTCAAAGACGAATTCTATCATTTGAGCCACATTTAAACTGTCATCTGCAAAGGTTTTCAATTTGGACCAGTCTACATTTTTTGTATTGTGATAAAGAGTTAATCCTTTACCAAACAATCAGAAGTTTTACTCCTTTATTGATGAACAACCCTCAACAGAAAGACTATGACCAGACCGAATAGCTCAAATCACAGAGTCAATTCTCCAATCACATTTATTTTGTTGTCTGCAAATTCTTTCAATTATGACAGGTGTATAATTTTGTCATTTGGTAAAGAGTTTACCATTTACCAAACAATTCAGAGTTTTAACGACCCTGAGGAGAAAGCTTTTTGAAAACATTGTGGGAAAAGTGGAAAAGGCTGGTAACAAGATTTTTCTCCTATTCCCACAATGTTTTCCACCCTTTTGATACAAATCCCATCATTCTTAACACATAAATTTGTCATCTGAAAAACTGTGTGGTAAAGAGTTAACTCTAAGTAACACTCTCAAGAAAAAGCATCTGAAAACATTGTAGAAAATGGAGAAAGCGTTAGAAGCTAAAGTAGGTTTTTCTCTTTCTCATAGTGATTTCAATCCTTTCTAGACAAATCCTATCATGAGAGCCAAATCTTTCAAATGTCTTCCACAAATGCTTTCAAATGTGGACAAGTCCACCATTTTGTCATCTGCACCCTGTGTATTTATAATCCTAAGAAAGAGGGTTTGTGAAAATTTGTCTAAAGAAAACAACTGCAACGAATGTGGGTGCCAATGCTTGGCTGCAAGTGCTTGATTCTCAGAGAAATTTCTAAGTCAAAAAGGTTCTCAGTGAAAATTCTAAGTCAAAAAGGGGCATAACTGTGTCAAAAATATTCTGATGGTTACCTGCCCCTATTGTATGAGTTCCCCTTTTTATAACGACGCAGATGACGCCAGGGCTATGACAACAACTCAAATGTTTTCTTCAAAAACAGCCCAGCTAAAAATGCTGGTCACCAGCAATTTTCTCCATTTCCATTGTGAATTTCACATGTTGTAAGACAAACCCATCCTTTGAGCCAATTTATTTTGTCTTCTGCAAATTGTCCAATTTAAGGAGAAATTAGATGTGTCTCAAATACCAGTAATTAAATTTATTTTTGGAAGGTTAGAAAACTTTGTTAACTAGAGTTTTTTCCTTTTCCCATAATATTCTTTAAAGCCTACAGCATGATAATCAATTCTTAACAAGACGAAAGAATTTCAGCCATGTGAAAATTAACATGGAGATGACACATTAAATTCTATGCAAAACACAACTTTTTTTCCAAAGGTAGAAAACAAAGTGGGAAAAGGTTTATTGGTTGATTGAATTGTGTTTCAAACTGCTTTCAACATTATTTCAGTTATATCCTGTGACAGCTCACATATTCATGTATGTCCTGGGTTTCGCTGGTACCAGGCTATTGCTCTGAAGTGTCTTGCCCAAGGATAACTCCTGAGAAAAACCCAGTGTAACCAGTGGGGCTCAAACCCAGGGCCTCAAGGTTACAAGTCCAACACTTTACCACTTAGTCTCGCATCATTTAAATTTGGAATTGTGTGGTAAATGGTTAAGAATAAGATATAAAAGTTTAACCATTTACCACACAATCCCGAGTTTAATGACTCAGGAGAAGAAGGCTTTTGAAAACATTGTGGGAAAAGGAGAAAATGCTGGTAACCAGCATTTTCTCCTTTTCATGCAGTGTTTTCTCCCCTATCAAAGACAGAAACCATCATTTGAGCTACCTTTAATTTGTCGTCTGCAAATGTTTTGAATTTGGTTGAGTGGAAACTTTTGTCGTTTGGGAAAGAGTTAAACTCAAATTCAGAGGACTCCCATAAAATAATGTGCATCTTTAAACACTCTTTCATAAAATTTTGATACTGATCACAAAGCCCTAGACAGTGCAAAAAATAAGAAAAGAAACCACGCATGTCTTTGAAATTTTGAGGAAGATGGAAAAGAAATATTCATACATGTAATAGAATTTGAGAGAAGAAATAAAAAAAAAACACACAAATTAAATATTTCCATCTAAGAGAACAACCACAAACACAAATATAATATTTCCGAATACGTACACTACTTTTCACATTGTGCAAATATCAGAAAAATTGTATGTAATTAAAGAATTGAAGATAAGATTTTTTAAAAGGTGTGTACCCTTTGGGTTCCTTTACCCCCATTATATTAACCCTTAACCACATCATTCGGTCTTTACACTGGGAGAGAGATGACTTTTAGAGACAATTCATTGGAAAAGGAGAAAATGCTGGTCAACCTTTTTCCACAGTGTTTTTCTATCTTTTCCAAAGTCAAATTCTATCATTTAACTCTTTACCACACTATCCTGACTTTTAATGACCCTGAGAAAAAAATGTTTTCAACAGGCTTCTTCCTCATGGTCATGAACTCTTTACCACACAATCCCGACTTTTAACGACCCTATGAAAGAAGCCTTTTGAAAACATTGTGAGAAAAGGAGAAAATGCTAGTAACCAGCATTTTCTCTTTTCCCCACAATGTTTTCTACCTTTCCCAAAACAAATTTCAAATTTTCAATTACATTTATATTGTCGTCTGCAAATGCTTTCAATTTGGACCAGTCTAAAATTTTGTCGTTTGATAAAGAGTTAAAACTTGGGATTGTGTGGTAAAGGATTAATTTGTCCTCTTGAAATGAACAGGTTTAAAATTGTTGTTATCAGATAAAAGGTTATCACAAGCAGATATTGTTTTTAAATCTAACAGAAGATTTTTTTTTCTAATGTAGTAGTGAGGCAAAATGAGCAATTATGTATGCAGACAGGTAGTATCAATGCAGAGAAATTACATGTACTCTTTCTGTAAAAGTACAAATTCATTTTTTTTTGCTTGATTATGAAACTTTAGCCATGTTCATATTGAAAACTATTGTAGAAAACAAACTAAAAATCCATTTAACCCTTCACCACACAACGAAATTTCAGACCTGTCCAAATTGAAAGCATTTGCAGACGACAAAATAAATGTGACTCAAAAACTGAAATTTGTGTTGGGAAGGGTAGAAAACGTTGTGGGAAAAGGAGAAAATGCTGGTTACCAGCATTTTCTCCTTTTCCCACAATGTTTTCAAAAGGCTTTTTGTTCAGGGTTGTTAATTGTGTGGTAAAGAGTTAATACAGGAATTTATAATTGAAATGGAAGACAACATTGTTGGAAAAGATGCACTAGTTGCTTTCAAGCTTTTTTCCTGTTTTATTTTCCATACCATTCTCAATTTTTTTTTTTAAATTTGATGTTGTAAAAGCACAGGATTGTCAGTTTAACTCTTTAACAAACGACAAAATTTTAGACCCATCCAATTTGAAAGCATTTGCAGACGACAATTTCAGTGTAGCTCAAATGATATGATTTTTCTCTGATAGGGTAGAAAACATTATAGGAAAAGGAGAAAATGCTGGTTACCAGCATTTCCTCCTTTTCCAACAATGTTTTCCAAAGGCTTCTTCCCCAGGGTCGTTAAAAGTCGGGATTGTGTGGTAAAGGGTTAAAACCAATTTATATGATAGTGAATCACTTCGATCGTACATGATTTATCTATATCACTCCCAATAACTGTTTCCTTGAAACCTTAAAGATACATCTATACTCATTTTAAGCCAGTTTTTAACCCATTCCATCTTTATTTTATACATCTATAATCATTCTTGTATCTTCATGCCAAATGTTAACCCCTGACAGATGCAAGGTTTCACAGATTAAAAGAACCTGAAAATGCATTTTATTTTCTACATGCCTTCAAAGAAATCACTGTTGTCCTTTCCACTTTTAAATCGAATACAAATCCCTTGAGTTCCTTTATCCTAAATACAGAATATATATTGGTAATTTTTCTATGTTTGCACAGCTAACTAACATCTGAGCCAATCTACACACTATCAAGTTTTAACAGCATTTTTTCTCTCTGGCTGTAAGGATGTATCTTCAACCCTATACCAAACAATCCAGATTTTTAACCACCATGAAAGAGAAGGCTTTTGAAAACATTGTTGGAAAAGATGAAAAAGCTGATAACCAGCATTTTCTCCTTTTCACACAATGTTTTCTATCCTATCAAAGACAGAAGTCATAATTTGAGCTAGGTTTAATTTATCCTCTGCAAATACTTTGGGTTTGGTTAACCCTTTACCAAATGACAAAATTTTAGACTGGTCCAAATTGAAAGCATTTGCAGACGGCAAATCAAGTATTGCTCAAATAATGGAATTTGTATCTGAAAGGTTAGAAAATATTGTGGGAAAAGGAGAAAATGCTGGTTACCAGCATTTTCTCCTTTTCCCACAATGTTTTCAAGTGTCTCTTCTATTAGGATCGTTAAAACTCGGGATTGTGTGGTAGAGGGTTAAGCCAAAAATTTACTGTTTGGTAAAGGACTGACTAGTACTCATATCATGATGTTGATGGTCCTCTAGAGAGATTCACAAGATTCAAACCCCAAACCTAAGATGTGAGAGGCTACTGCTATGAGTTAGCCCTTTACCACACAGCAAAATGTCAGACTTTTCCATATTGATGGAAATACAGACACCAATTCAAATGTTTTTCAAATGATATCATTTGTCCTGGTATGGGTACAAAGCATTGTGGGAAAAGGAGAAAATGCTAGTTACTAGCATTTTCTCTTTTTCCCACAATGTTTTTTATGGGCCTCTTTCTCAGGGTCATTAAAGCCCAGGATTGTGTGGTAACCAGAACTGATCTGGTGAGGTGGATAGTTCTCCAAAGAAATTCATGAGATTTACACCCCAAACCTCAGATGTGAGAGACCACTGCTGAGTTTACCCTTCACCACACGGAAAATTTTAGACCTGTCTGTGTTGAAGGAATACTCTGACGACAATTCAAAGGAAATTATTTGTCCTGGAATACATAAAAAACATGATTGGAAAATGAAAAAAAAAAAAGATGATTACCAGCATTTTCTCCTCTGTCCGTAATGTTTTCAAATAAAGCCTTTTTTCTCAGGGTCATTAAAACTCTAGATTGTGTGCAAAAGGGTTAACCCTTGATCAACCATTCCTGCTTTTTAACCACCCTCAGGAATGTACCTGTTGACAACACTGTAGGAAAAGGAGAAAATTCTGGTTGCAGCATTCTCTCCTTATTAAAGAATGTTTCCGACTCTTTCATGGGCAAATCCTACTTTCAGCCATATTTATTTCCTTGTCTGCAAATATTTTTAAATTGGACCAGTTTAAATTTCTTTTTCTAACTAAATCTAAATTTGAATACACACACATAAACTAAAACCCTGAACAAATAAAGTGTTTCTGAGTCTATAGAATCTAAGACTTTATCAAAACAATTTATGGATAACCCTTTTTTCACACAACAAAATTTTGGACAGGTCTAACTTGAAAGCATTTGCAGATGACAAATAAAATGTAGCACAAATCATAAAATCTGTCTTTAAAAGCGTAGAAAATATTATGGGGAAATGAGGATTAATGCTGGTTACCAGCATTAACTCCTCCTTTTCCAACAATGTTTTTACAAATCCTTCTTTCTCAGGGTCATTAAAATTTGGAATGGCTTGATAAGGCGTCATTTATCATGTGCATTAACCCTTTACCGCATAATCTTGACTTTTCCAGACCCTGGAGATAAGCTTATGAAAACACTGTGGGAGATAGAGAAAATGCTGGTAACCAGCATTTTTAACTTTGTCCACGATGTTTTCTTACTTTTCAAACAAAAATCCAATCATTCGAGTAAAATTGTTGTTTTCAAATGTATTCAATCTGAACGAGTAAAAAATTTAGTTGTGTGGTAAAGAGCTAAGGGGCAATTCATTACCACGGTCCCTATTCACAAACCATTCTTAAGAATATTCTCAAGTCTTGTGCTAAAGAATTTTCTTAATTTGAAAGTACCACAATTTCTGATTGACTAAACCAACTGGTTTCACCAATCAGAGGTTGTGTCACTTTCAAATCCAGAAAATTCCTGAGAATTAGTCAAAGAATACAATGTATAGTTGGTGAATACAGACTCAGATAACAGAATTTTAGACTTGTCCATATTGAAGGTGATTTTCCGGCGACCAAAACTAAATATGGCTTAAAAATAATAAATATTTGTCAAAAAAAAAAGGCAGAAGACATTTCTGAGAAAAGGAGAGAATGCTGGCTTCTAAAGTGTTTCTGTTGTTTGATAAAGGGGCTAAAATGATACTGTTTGTTTAAAAAAAGGGTAGAAAACATGGTGGAAAAAGGAAAGATAAAGGGGTTAAGGGACAGGGAGACAAATCTGATTTTGAAATTTGAGAGTTTTTCAATATAGATAATTAAAATGTATAATGCCTATACTAACCCTTTACCAGAAGACAAAATATTTTAGACAAGGTCCATATTGAAAGCATTTCCAGACAACAAATTAACATGACTCACATGATTCAATTTGTTTTTAGAAATGATAGAAAAAACTGTGGGAAAAGGAGAAAATGCTGGTTACCAGCATTTTCTCCTTTTCCCACAGTGATTTCAAAAGCCCTCTCATTCAGGGTCATGAAAACACAGGGTTGTGTGATGAGGGGATAATATTTTAGGCCACAGCCAGTTTCAATGAATTCTAACCAAGCTTCATGTGTATCAGGCTGAAAATCTGGCCTCTATAGTCCACACAAGCTTTTTCTAAGATATGGCCCCTTGACCTACTTTTTGACTCGACATGACCCAATTTCACACTTGTCCCAGATCTCATCTAGGCAAACATTTTGACCAAGTTTCATGAGTATCAGGCTGAAATGTGGCCTCTACAGTACACACAAGCTTTTATTCTAAGATTTGGCCCTGTGACCTACTTTTTGACCCCACATGACCCAATTTCGAACTTGTCTGAGATTTTATCCAGACAAACATTCTGACCAAGTTTCATGAGGATCTGGCTGAAAATGTGGCCTCTAGAGTGCACACAAGGTAAATGTTGAAGACCTCACGACAGATGACACACAATGGACGACAGACACAGCATGATCACAAAAGCTCACCTTGAGCACTTTGTGCTCAAGTGAGCTAAAAAGGGGGGCCAAAATTGCCATATAAAGCTCATTCTATTAAATAATTAACCCTTAAAGCGCTGAATGAACCCAATGGATACTTTCATTCTACGATAAGACCAAGGTAACTCCATTTTCGAAGCTGCCTTTGTCTGTACTGAATCAGTAAAGCGGGCAGTGTAGATCAAGGGTCAGACTGCACATTTTGTGCAGTCTGACCTTGATCTACATTGGCCGCAAAGGCAACTATGGTAGTAAAAGGTGCTCTAAGGGTTAAATGCTTGGTAAAATAAGGTGCAGAAGCTGTTTCAGGGTGTTTCAGTAGTGTTCTATTTTTAGCTCTGGCAGCTATTTCAGAATCCTCATGAATTATACATTTGAAAATATTGTGGTAAACATATAAAATGCTAGTAACCAAAATTTTCTCTTCTCTTTTTTCCTCGACTTGTCTACCTGTTCAATCATCTTCACAAGCCAAGGTGACGATCACTACATGGATCTTACCCCTTGGCTGATGAGTCTAAATTTGTTTGCACGGCAATGTACCACCTACTGGATTTTGATTGTTATCACCCCTAGATTTATGTCATCGAAAACCAATCAAACATTGCGTAACATAACTCTTTCAGGATTTCATTGACCATGACCAAAGACTTGTTTACCTTTTTAGGTTTTGGGCTATGATCTGTACAGGGCTTCAGTGTTGTTGTTTTAATAGGGGTCCTTGACAATTGGCCACTAAGGTTTGGTTCAATTATAGTTTGTTCAGCATGCTTTCTCCATAATTTGCTAACAATTGACTGCTTTTCAGATTGCAAACTTGACAGACAATTTATCAAGTCAAAATCTATTTTGGAAATCTTAAGTTTTGCAAAGCAAAAGCCACACACTTACTTTGACAGTCCACCATCTGGTGTTGGGGTGTATCCTAAAACTTCATTTAATTGATTTGTGACAGTGAATGTTGAAGAAAATATTTTTCATCTGTATTTCGTTGGTTATAATTCCCAGCAAATCCAATAACTTTCTCCTGTGGTCATTTTTATTTATGTTCTGCTGATGTTAGATAGCAAATGTAACGCGTTATTGGATTGGTGCTTTCAGTCCTGACGGCAACCAATGTTTTTACTCGTATCGCAAGGCTAACAAATTTCGACTCGATCAGCCAAGGGGTATTAGATCCACATAGTGATTGTTGCCTTGGCTTGCAAAGATGCTGTTCAATAGTCATTTCACTGCAACAAGATTATCTTGTCACAATGTTGTGAAATCTTGCCCTACTAGACAAATCTGCGCTATCTGCGCATGTCAATATTCTTCAAAGATTCCACCTGTCTGTGACGCATAACTATCCTGTACAGGATAAATATCAATACGCAAAATAGCAAGCAGAAAATGGCTATAAATAATGTCTGTGGAAAAATTAAGCCAGTTTTTCGCTATAAATTTCTTGAAAATATAACAATTTCAAACAGGGAAAATAATTTTATAAAATACCTTTGTTTACTGCTAATCTCTGAAGACAGTTTCTAAACATAGATGTGGGGAAAACCAGGATTTGTGCAACATACTGACAACAAAGATAACATCCCCACCTTCCTGGGCTTATTCCAGGGCCTTTTCTCAAGCTTATAAGGGCCATGTCTTAAATGGCTGGTGCCATAGGTATTTATGCTAGCTAACCATGGCTGGATGAATTGTACAAGGGAGGTTAAGTGAGTAATTGCATATCTTATTTTGAAATTCGCTGCCTTAATTGCTGCCTTCAAAAGCAGTCCAGTTCTGTACCCTGAACGCCCATATCAGATAGGTTATGTATTTGAAAAATGCCACATACCGAAAGATAATGGACAAACCTGTCATCTTTCCCAGCTAGCATAGGCAAGTATAATTTCCCATATGGATTACTGTGCTGTCTTTGTAGGGGGTGTTACATTTTCTGTAATGGGGGCTATTAATAGAGGTAAAATGACATAGAATTTTCTGAAGACAACAATAACATTACAATCTGGCTTTTGGTCAGTGCTGACTGTGAAGTGATAGCCATTTAGATAACCACTGTATTTAATGCAGAATACTGATTTAACCACAAATCATGATTCAGTTTGGAATTTAAATTGCATTCACAATTTATATGTGACAATGATCTTCGATAGAAATTCACTTTCTTGAAGATTTTCCAAGTTAGTTAACAAACTTTGTGTTACTGAAAGTTTAAAATGTTATCGGAGTGTATAATTTAGATAGATTTTAATGACATCAATTTGTTAAGTTATTAGGATTATGTCAGTGCCATAAGCGTATTCCAGATGATTTATTTCAACTTTATCGATGGATTGGCCATGTGGTAAGCCCATTTTCAGTTAGGAAAAGGTTGGAGGAGCATTATTTAGAGGGGAGCATAAATAAGGGACACTACCGTACATTTACAGTACCTATATGTTTCGATTCGTAAGAAAAGCACATATGTCCATGTAAGTGAAGATCTTTTTGCCATCAAAGCAAAAAAATCTTTTATAACAATGCCATTCTCGATCATTATGCGGAATATATTGTTTTGAACACTACAAAAACAGTTATAGGCTTTACAGAGAATTATACAAAGTGAAATACTGTTCTCATATTTTGTTTGTGTGAGTAATCTCCTGTGATTTTTAGTTTGCTCTGTTTGATTCATCATAATATAAGTAGCCTATTTACAGAATTCATACAGGCAATTTTTTTCTCTCAACTATCTTCTTTTCTTGAAAATATTGGCATAAACAGTGATAGAAAATAAACGAGAGATCCGACAGGCAGTAAAAGAAGCCTGGTTACCAACATTTTCTCCTTTTCTCACATTGTTTTCAAAAGCTATCTTCCTCAGGTTCATTCAAAGTCGGTATTGCTTGGTAAAAGGGTTTTAACTCTTTACAATGCTGCCTTTTAACGACCTCTTGGAAAGAAGCCTTTTCTAAACATGGTGGGAAAAGGAGAAAATGCTGGTAACAGGCATTTTCTCCTTTTCCCACAATGTTTTCTACCCTGTGAAACAAAAGTTGCACCAATTGAGCCACATTGAAATTGTTCTCTGCAAATGCTTTCAATTTAGACAAGGCTAAAATTTTGTCATCTGGAAAAGAGTTTAAATCCCAAACTAAGACCCAAGTTTTAGCATAATAACCACATTATACAAAGGCTTTCTATGACAGACTGAACAGAATGACAGACTCTTTATTCAGCCACTGATAATGACATTTTATCCCTTTCCCCAAAAATTGATGACCCTAAAGCATGCACGCACTGGAAAACATTACAGGAACAACGTTTTCTGTACCCTTTCAAAAACAAATTTCGTCATTAGAGCCACGTTTAACCCTTTACCACACAATACCGGATTTAATGACCCTGACAACGAGGTTTGTTGAAAACATTGTGGGAAAAGGAGAAAATGCTGGTAAACAGCATTTTCTCCTTTACCTGCAATGTTTTTTTACAGACAAGTCTCACCATATGACCCATACCTTATTTGTCATCTGCAAATACTTTCAAATTTGGACAAATGTAAAATTTTTTCACATGGTAAAGGGTTAAATTGTTGTTGGTAATTGCTTTCAATATGGACAAGTCTAAAATTTTGTCCTTTCCTTAACTCTTTACCAAACAACAAAATTTTAGACTGGTCCAAACTGAAAGCTTTTGTAGATGACTAAATAAATGTGACTCAAAAATTGAAATTAAAATTTGAAAGGTTAGAAAACATTGTGGGAAAAGGAGAAAATGCTGGTTATCAGCATTTTCTCCTTTTCCCACAATGTTTTCAAAAGACTTCTTCCCCAGGGTCATTAAAAGTCTGGATTGTGTGGTAAAGGATTAAGAGGTAAATGCATTATTCATGAGTTCTTACTTTATCCATCAGTTCTTTGTCAGACAATAAGATTTAACTTCGTACGAAATGACAAAATTTTAGACTTGACCACGTCAAAAGCATTTTCAGACATGAAATTATAGGCAAAATTAAAATCTAGCATAGAAATTAACAGTAGGGTATATCTTCTGCAAGATAAATTATCACACTTTTTATGAGTGTATCAAATTAAATTTTTCTATACAAATAGAAAACACTGGAAAGGGTATGACTCTGTGGTTCGAAGCGGGTTTACAAAAGAATTTACATGTCTTTATGATAAATGGATCTCAATTCAACAAAATTTGTATAGACTCAGTTTTAGGGCTTTAAACCATACCATGTCTATTATACAGCATTTGAAAACAACATGAGAAAAGGAGAAAATGCTTGTAACCAAGGTAACTAGCATGGTCATCTTTTCCCACAATGTTTTATATCCTTTCAAAGACAAATCTCATTAATTAACCCTTTACCACACAATGCCGACTTCTGATGACCCTGCAGAAGAAGCCTTTTGAAAACACTGTGGGAAAAGGAGAAAATGCTGGTAACCAGCATTTTCTCCTTTTCCCACAATGTTTTCTACCCTATCAAAGAAAAATTGCACCGTTTGAGCCACACTGAAATTGTCGTCTGCAAATGCTTTCAATTTGGACAAGGCTAACATTTTGTCGTCTGGTAAAGGGTTAATTAACCCTTTACCACACAATGCCGACTTCTGATGACCCTGCGGAAGAAGCCTTTTGAAAACACTGTGGGATAAGGAGAAAATGCTGGTGACCAGCATTTTCTCCTTTTCCTACATTGTTTTCTATCATTTCAAAGACAGAAATTATCTTTTGCGCTACATAAAATTTGTCATTTGTAAAATAGTTACACTCTGGAAGAGTCTAACATTCTATAGTCTAATAAAAAGCTAAATCAACTGATAGCAAAAAAACCTTGTCTTTACTCTAGGATTTGTAAATGCAGTGTCTTTTATTTGCATGAAACTTTATTAAACCTTTTCCACACCATCCCAAATATAAACAACCTTGGGAAATAGAGCTTTTGAAAACATTGTGGGAAATGGAGAAAATGCTGGTAACCAGCATTTTCTCCTTTTGCCCTTAATGTTTTCTAACCTTTTAAAGTCAATCCGCTCATTTTAGCCATCTTTAAATTTTTTATACCATGTGTAAACTGACTGTTTTGATACCGCAGAAGCCCCATGTATCTGACATAATTCACTAAATATTTGTGAAGCTGAAATATTCAGACAAACCTTACCTTTAATGTAGACCCTAATTTCAAGGCTTACTTTTGGATTCATTGTACTTTTAGTAATATGGCCAATATATATGACAGAACCTACTTTAATTTTCAATAACTTATGAAAGAATGAAGCTATTATAACAAAGTTTTGTGCCAGTATTCAGAACAAATTCCTTGCGAAAATACCGTTATTTCCTTGCAATACATTATGGTCATAAGGTATGGAGGCCCATTAGTGACACAATTAAATGAATGACCCTCGTAAAAAGAGAAAATGCTGGTTACCAGCACTTTCTCCTTTTCCCACAATATTTTTAAAACCCTTCTTCATCAGGGTCTGTACAACTCAGGATTGTGTGGTTAAAGGTTTAACATATTAATTTTACATCAATTATCAAACAAGTTCTTACAACTTATATTAATCACCCTCAACGATTGTTTCCTGGAAACCTTAACTATGCCGGCCATGCTTATAAAACTTGACTTCTCAGCTAAGCCTGCAAGGGTAGCTCTGTGGTTAGCATATCTGACTCATGACCTAGTGGTTGCGAGTTCGATAACCGGATGAGGCAAACTTTCTTTCCGGCGATTTTTCGTCTCTCTCCTCTGATGCATGTGAGAAAATAATTCAGTGGCTTTGAAAGGAAAGTTGTGTCAGTACTGGTGTAAGAAAGCCAGAAAACTCATGGGTGTGTCATTGACCACCATGATATGACCTGAGCCATTAAAATGGTATTAAACTCCAATACAAACAAATAACATGCTCAGCTGACTTTTGTGCTCAACTACAAATTTCATTTATACTTCAGAGAGTGAGAAAAACTAAAGAATAAACATAAATCTAAGAAGAAGGAAAAAATTGCTCGAAAAGTTAAGAATTTACTCCATGATGTTGCATCAAATTGTATTTACCTTATTTCACGTAATTAACGCCTCCGGGCGCCAGGCAAAACACCAACAAGGCACTCCTATTTCATGGCCAATTTCCAGAAATTTAAGTGCCGTCACTCAGAGTAAGTATGGTACTTTGATCCGGGTTTTAGTTAGTGCCGAGTGCAAACAGTTCCCATTTTGAAAGACTCAATGTAGTGTGCAGTAATGCAGATATCGACTTTACCGCTGATCATGATTTATTTGGACATTAAATATCGTTCATAATTAGTATAATGGGACACCGGTATTGAGTACATCACTTTCTTAAAGTTTTTTAAAGTTATTTGACAAATATTTGTGTTACCAGAAGATTATACTGTTATTGGAACTGTAGGTGTAGTCTGATAGTAATTGATTTGTGAAGTAATTAGGATTATGTTGATGCTGTACTGGTAAGTTTTTTTTATAAAGTATTGGTCATTAGTGATTTTCTTACGTCTGCGTTTGAAAAGTTTTAGTGAAGTTATCTTGCGTTTGGAAGTTTGTCACTCCAGTTGTCAATTTTAAGGTAAGGTCTATGTGGGTGGGGGTTGTCCGGAAGTCTCTGGAGTAAGAGTTATAGTTGAGGGGGGGGGCCTACTATTTGGGAGGGAGCGTTAATTAGGTGAAATACCGTAGATACCTCTGAAATTTGAGCAAGGAAAAAAGTTTTATAAGCACTGATCTTGAAACATAAATCTAAGAAGAAGGAATACCGGTAAATTGCTCGTAAAGTTAAGAATTTACTCCATCATGTTGCATCAAATTGTATTTATATACCTTTGTAATCTGAGCTAGAAAAAAAGTTTTATAAGCACTGAGCTTGAATAGTTTCATAGGCTGACCTACGTTCATCACAGTATTCAAACAAGTGCATCGCATGCAGGTGCCAACACTTGGCTGTGGTTGCTTGAATTTCAGTGAAAATTGCATAATGTGTCTAATATACTTTGATGGTTACCTGCCCTTGTTGTATAGGTTCTTCTTTTGATAGTTAACAACTTGTCCAAGTTTGAAGCAAATATCTTCAGTAATATCAGAGATATTACAAAATGTCAAAAGTTTCGCACAATGACGCTTCTGACGACAACACCAGGGCTACAAGTCCCACGGCAATACCTCGACTTTCTCTTCGAAAACAGCCACGCTAACAAGAAACCTCTCACTGAGAAGTGGATCTACCCCTTAACTACCATCACCCACCTGTTGTGGATCAGACCATGTTTTCTCAAGTTCACAGTTAACCTATTTTAATTATTTAACAACAATTAATATATAAATAAAATTTAAAATAAACTCACTTGCAGTTCCATTTTTGATCATTTTTTTAATTCTTTTTTTACCAAGCTGAACTGTGTCACACTTTATCCCCATTAACTTTCTTGTTTGCTTTTACCACACTGTTTTGTTTTTGTTTGATTGTACTACCATGTCTTAACTCTTTTACATAAGCGTGATCTGTCACATGTTTATAACTTTTTCCACACTGTTTTACAAACTGCCAACTGCTGAGAATTTGTTTTTGGAAGCCATCCTGATTTACTCCCTATTTAACAAGTTGCTGAGAAATAAATTGTTTTATCCTTCAGTAAATTAGTTTGGAAAACATTGCAGCAAAACTAAGAAGTAGCAGTGTCCCTTTTTGCAACAATATTTTCTTATTTATTCCTGTTAATCCTTTACCAAACAATTCTGTATTTTAACAACCCTGGGGAAGATGCATTTTGAAAACATTGTGGGAAAATGAGAAAATGCTGGTAACCAGCAATTTTTTCCACATTATCAAAAACAAATCTCATCATAAATGAATCTGTTGTCTGCAAATGCTTTCAATTTGAATACTGTAGTCCAAATGTTCCCTTCTAGTATAGAGTTAAAGAAAAAATCAAAAGCGCAACTGTATTTCCTTTTCTGATCTTGATCTACACTGTCCAAGAAAGCGACTTAAAAAGAACTCTAATGTGTTATCCTTTGCTTTTTCCTTATGCAGAAAATGTAGATCAAGATCAGACTACAGAGAACATGCAGTCTGATCTTTGAGCTACACCAACGTCTTCTTTGCCAGATGTATTACAACAAAATCAGCTTTAAAAATTCAAATATCTACATCTTGAGTACTGACTGAGAAGTTCACTTTCAATTATGTAGTTAGCACTGCGATGGTAAATATATACAGATGAATCTGCCGAGTGTACAATTCTATTTTCTAACTTTTATCTTTGTACCAAATGACAAAATTTTAGATCTGTCAATACCAACCCTTAAAGCATGTTTCACAACCATAGTTGCCTTTGCAGCCAGTGTAGATCAAGATCAGACTGCACAGAACATGCACTCTGATCTTTGATCTACACTGTCTGCACTGCTGAGACATTCTGTACATGAGCAATGTTTAAATTGCAGATATTTTGATCTTATTTCTCGACTGAAAATGTCCATTTTGTTTTTTCCACATTCCAGAGGTTAACTATACTATTTGCAGATAAAAAGTGAATCAAATTTGTCTACACAAGGGTAGAAATATTGTGGGAAAAGGAGAAAATGCTGGTAACCAGCATTTTCTCCCTTTCCAACAATCTTTTACAAAAATGTAGGAAATGTATTAATGTGGGGTTATTAAGCAGTAAGTTACCAAATATTCCAACAATAAGGGAATGGGTGACAGAATCACAGAACAGTCACCTTGAAGATCACTTGGACGTCCAATAATGTTCCTGTCTTGTTCACTCAATTTATTGTCATTTTATTTCGCCAAACCCTGAAGCTGAATTGTAACAAAGACACTGAGCCCATTAGCAGAGCCCAGTGGCAGAGCCCACTTACTGAGCCCAGACGTGTCTCCTGGAAAGACTTCTAGTTTGGATTAATACAAATGTTGGTAACCAACATTTTCTCCTTTTCCCACTATGTTTTCTATCCTATCACAGACAAAATCATACTATTCAATCAATATTGAATTTGTTGTCTACACATGCTTTCAATTTGGACCAGTCTAAAATTTTGTTGTTTGGTGAAAAGCGCATTTACACAACTGTCTACAAAATTCTTTCTCAGTAAAGGATAACAACGAGTTATAAAAGGCGACATTGATGACATAAATAATTCACAAAGAGAAATTATTTGATCCCTATCATACCAAGCAAGTCACATGATGCAGCCTGATGGCTTAACGTCAGACAACAAACTGTTAGACTGGTACAAAATGAAAGCATTTGCAGACGACAAAATTCAATTGAATAAAACAACTAAGAACTTGTTTTTGAAAAGATAGAAAACAATGTGAAAAATGAAAAAAATCCTGGTCAACAGCATTTTTTTTTTTTTAATTTTTCGAACATTTTCAAAAGTTTTCTTTAGCAGCAAATAACTTGAAATCCTTTTGATCCTTTACTGAACAGTTGTGTGTTTAACGCTTTACTACACAATATGGGGTTTAATGACCCTGAGGAAGAAGACTTTTGAAAACATTGTGGGAAAAAGAGAAAATGCTGGTAACCAGCATTTTCTCCATTTCCCACAATGTTTTCTACCCTTCCAGAGACTGATATCAACATTTGAGCCAAGTTTAGTTTCTCTTTTCCCAAAATGTTTCTAATCCAACCTTTCAAAGATAAATGTCATCAATGGAGCCCCATCCATTTTGTTGTCTGCAAAATCCTTGATTTTTGAAGAGTCTATTTTTTTTTTTTGTTTGGTTAAGGGTTGACGACCCTGAAGGAGAGGCCTTTCAAAATCAATGTGGGTAGAGGAAATAATGCTGGCATACAGCAATCTTCCCACAATGTTTTCTATATTGTCAAAAACTTAAGGGCTTGACAGTTTTCCCCTTTTTCCATGATATGACACTAAAAAAAAACTATATCGGCAGACTATCGTAAGAAACAAATGGTTATAATTATGAAGTTTCATCAATTTTCATTAAGAAGATATCTGTCCTGACAGACGGATGGGATGGACAGACAACATAAAAACCATATCACCACGCTGGGGAGAAAAAGCTGGGGGGGAAAAAAAGTTCAAGGGAGGTAAGTCATGTGAGGCTTGTATGATCTGAGTTATCTCCCTTTAAAACATTTTCTTTTTGTCACTGCATGCCATGACTGTTCCCTAAAGCTAAATTTTGATTTAATGAAAGGTCCTAAGTGGCACACTAGCAATTCTGTTGCTTGACAGTTTCTTGCCCATTGTTATAGTGATGTATATAATCACAAAATGGACTTTGTTTAACCCTTTCCCAAACAAGCCCTGGTTTTCACGTGTCTGCAGTACAAGTCTTTTGAAAACACTGTGGGAAAAGGAGAAATTGCTCGTAACGAGCAATTTCTCCTTTTCCCACAGTGTTTTCAACCCATTTTGAGACCTTTCTGCCATTTTCATCAAATTTAAAATTGTCGTCTGCAAACTCTTTCAATCTGGACCAGTCCAAAATTTGTCGTTTGGGAAAGGGTTAACAGGCAAAAGAGGTCACAGCTTTTTCTCCTTTTCCTACATTTTCTTACCTTTTACTGACAAATTTCATTATTTGAGCCACATTTAATTTACCAGCACTATCTCCATTTTTTCTGGTAACCAGCATCTTTTCCTTTTCTAACAATGATTTCTACCTATTCAAGAATCAATTTCCATGTTTGATATTTCATTGTCTGCAAATACTTTGAATCTTGACAAGTCTAAAATTGCGCTGTTTGTAATAATTAATGATGTGAATAAGTTTATGCTCAAATGAATAAGTTTATGCTCAAAAGTATAAAAAAAAATCTACCTTTGATCCAATCCCATTTTTTTCAACATTATGCCCTGTACAAAGTGCATTCAGGATGCCTTGCCCCTGTACCCCCCCCTCCCCCGCGTTGCAGTCCATAGCTTGTTATACTATCAATTCTGTTTTACAATCACTACTGGTCTGAAAAGGATTCAGTGATTAATTCTTTACCGCACAATCCAGTCTTTTAACAACCTTATGGAAAAAGACTTTTTAAAAACATTGTGGGGAAAAAGAGAAAATGCTGCTAACCAGCATTTTCTCCATTTCCCACAATGTTTTCTACCCTTCCAGAGACTGATATCAACATTTGAACCAAGTTTAGTTTGTCATCTGCAAGTACTTTGGATTTGGACAAGTCTAAAATTTTGTCAAGTGGTAAAAGATTAACTCTTTACCAAACGACAACATTTTGGACGTTTCTAAATTGAAAGTATTTGCAGACGGCAAAATAAATGTGACTCAAAAAACTGAAATTTGTTTTGGGAAAGGTAGAAAACATTGTTGGAAAAAGAGAAAATGCTGCTTACCAGCATTTTCTCCTTTTCCCACTATGTTTTCAAAAGGCTTCTTCCCCAGGGTCGTTAAAAGTCGGGATTGTGTGGTAAGGGGTTTTACACCACTTTCAATATTATTTCAGTCATATCATGGCTACATCTTACTTATTCATGTATAGCCCTGGTTTAACCAGTACTACGCTTGGGTTCTGAATTGTCTTGCCCAAGGGCACTCCTGGTCTCAAAATAAATAGAACATGTGTAGTATTCCGCATCTGTACCATTTTCAACAGTGAGCTAGAGTTTGAATTTTAGATCCACTTGACCTCAAGAGGAATTTCTATCCTTCTGGCTGGACTAAATAATTAGACTGTAGAGATCCAGGATTGAACAAAACCAGCAGTCTGATCTTGGATTTATACACTCAGCCATGATCTAATTATCCTGTATGCTAAAAGGTAAATACAAACTATATAAGCAACCTGTGACCTTGACCTTTGACACATGTGACCCAAAAACAATAGGGCACCTCTTTGGGTCATGAGCAACACTTGTAGAAAGTTTCAGGGTCCTAGGTCAAACATCTTTTGATTTAGAGAGTGGAAACGAACAAGTCTACAGACTGACTGATTGACTGACAGATTGACATACAGACAGACATTGTGAAACCAGTATACCCCTTTCTACTTCATAGGTAGGGGGGGTTTACAAAAATATCTGTAAAAGCAGCCACACAAACATCTCTAGTTACACATTACATCACTCACATTATTTATGTAATAGACCTAGTACAGAGAATAACAGAAAAATTATGAGTTAACCCTTTTCCACACAATTCCAAGTTTTCATGACCCTGAGAAAAAAGTCTTTTGAAACATTGAGGAAAAAGGCTAATTACCAGCATTTTCCTCTTTCCCACAACTCATTCCATTGTTTCAAAGGCAAATTCCATCATTTCAGCCAAGTTCGACTCGTTATATTCAAATGCTTTGAATTAGGCAAAGTCCAAAATTTGGTCATTGGGTAAAGGGTTAATAACATTGTAGGGAAGAGAGAAAATGATGGTAACTAGCCAAAACTGCTGGTAACCAGCCAAAAATGCTGGAAACCAGCATTTCCTCTCTGCCCTACAATGTTTTCAATGACCTTACTTCCACAGGGTCATAAAAACTGGATTGTCTGGTTAACTGTTAAATTCCTACAGACTGATAGCGAGTGAACACAGAAATACAAATCTACATATAGCTAACGATCAATCTACATGTAAACTTAATCTTATTTTGGCCTTCAACAAGAGCACCACAGGTGGGTGTTAAGATTTTAAAAACGGTAAAGCGGTCCATTTCTGGCATAGAAATATAAGTTGTATATGGATACATGTATGACACATCATGAGATACAGCCATGCAGTTTGATCAACAGATCGCCTGAGGTATGTTGCATGGGTATCAAAACTTTGGGCTTAGGTCAAGGGACATAACTGCAATGAAATATCTCAAGAGTTACCTCTCCTTCTGGAATAGGTACCCCTTTTTGATATTCAATCCTTTACCACACAATGAAATTATAAACTTAACCATATTAACTCTTTACCACACAATCCCGAGTTTTAATGACCCTAGAGATGAAAGCCTTTTGAAAACCTCAGTCAGTAGCGTACAGGACTTGAGAACAGGAGGTCGCAGGTTCGACCCCCGGCTTGACCAATTTCTTTCCGAGGACTGATGATAGTCATTCTGACAGGATTCATTCCTCTCTCACAGCTGACTATTGTTTCGACGATGGTTATGTGGGAAAGCAGCCAGTGGCTTGGAAAGAATATTGTGCGGAGTACTGGTAACAGAAACTCCAGGAAAGCATGGATAGGTGCACTGGCCGCCATGATATAACTGAAATAATGTTGAAAGCAGTGTTAAACACCCTACAACAACAACCTTTTGAAAACATTGTGGGGAAAGGAGAAAATTCTGTTGACCAGCATTTTCTCCTTTTCCACATTTTTTTTTACTCTTTCTAAGACAATTTTCTCCATCTGAGCCATACTTAAATTGTCTTCTGCAACTGCTTTCAATATGGACCAGTCTACCATAATGTTGTTTGGTAAAGAGTTAAAAACTGTTGTAGATGAAAAATTAAATGTGGTGCATTCATTCTATATTCTCCTTATATTAATCCTTTACCACACAATCCTGAATTATAACAACCCAGAAGAAGGCATTTGAAAACATTGTTGGAAAAGGAGAAAATGCTTGTAACCAGCATTTTCTCCTTTTTCCACAATGTTTTCTGCCCTATTCCATATAATATTCATCATTTGAGATGTTTTTTATTTGTCGTCTGCAAACTGCAAATGCTTTTAATTTGGAAAAGCCTGAAATTTTGTTGTGTGATAAAGAGTTCATGTCTATCTTTCAGTTTTTCCCTCTGTCTGAAATTTTAAGTTGAGCATAAAATCAAGTCTTATAAGCCTGACCTAGGCCTTGACAATACCTAAACACTGTCTTTAAAAAAAAGAAAAAGTGAATAAAATAAAAACCCTTGTGAAGAAGTGATTTTTTATCAAGTACATATCATAGAGGGCATAAAAAAAAAAAACTATTTGAAAAACACGGTAAAGCTGTTCAAAAGCAACAGACTTCTACAAGTAAACAACATTGATCAATATCATAAACATCATAAACAACAAAAACAACAACATTTAAGCTATAACCTGCAGTATTGATAAACTAACGTAATTTACTTGTCACCAGGCAACAAAATTTTACACCTGTCCAAATATTAAAAGTAATTCCAGATGACAAGTTCAGTTTGGCTCTAGTAAGGACAACCATTCTTGAAAGGGTTGAGAATATGATTACCAGCATTTTCTGCTTTTCTCACAATGTTTTCAAAAACCCTTAACCCCTGGGTCATTAAAACATGGATTCTTGTGCAAAGGGTTAACCCTTTACCACACAATCACGTGTTTTAACGACCCTGAAGAAGAAACCTTTTGAAAACATTGTAGGAAAAGGAGAAAATGCTGGTAACCAGCATTTTCTCCTTTTCCCACAATGTTTTCAACCCTATGAAAGAAAAAATTTAGCTTTAGATTGTCTTTACATTTGTTGTCTGCAAATGCTTTCAATTCGGGCAAGTCTAAAGTTTTGCTGTTTGGTAAAGAGTTAAACAACCCTAAATAAGGAGACTGTAGAAAACAAGTGTGAAAAGGTGAAAATGCTAGTAGCATAGTACTACAATGTTTTCTAGAGTCTTCTTTTTTAGCATCATTCGAACAAGTGGTTATTTAGTTAAACCACTGTAGACAAGACATAGGCCTTCCATGAGAGTGTAAAGACAGACAGACAGAAAGCCTGACAGACAATCAGTATAAAGACAGACAGGCAAACAGAAATACGCATAAACAACCAAGTATTTGTTAAGTCAGAAAATTCAAACAACGTTTTATTTTTACCTGCAGGGATTACTATATATACGTTTAACTGTGGGAGTTAAGCAAGGTAAAAGAATATTAATAAAAAAATATAAGCACAATTTCTCTAAAAAACTATACATGTTTATGAGCCAAGTTCTGTGAAAAGGGGGTTTAACTCTTTATCAAACGACAATATTTCGGACTGGTCCAAACTGAAAGCATTTGCAGACGACAAATGTGGCTAACATGGTTGCATTTGTTTCTGAAAGGTTAGAAAACACTGTGGGAAAAAGAGAAAATGCTGATTACCAGCATTTTCTCCTTTTCCCGCAATGTTTTCAAAAGCCTTTTTCTTCAGGATCGTTCAAAGTATGGATTGTGTGGTAAAGGGTTAATACATCTGCAAAAAGTATTGACCCGATCAGCCTGACCTGGGTTGAAACTTTTTGCTTTAACTCTTTACCACACAATCCCGAGTTTTAACGACCCTTAGAAAGAGGCCATTTGAAAACTTTGTGGGAAAAGGAGAAAATGCTGGTAACCAGCATTTTCTCCTTTTCCCACAATGTTTTCTATGCTTCCCAAAACAAGCTTTAATTTTTCATTCGCATTTATTTTGTCGTCTGCAAACGCTTTCAATTTGGACCAGTCTAAAATTTTGTCGTTTGGTAAAGGCTTAAGTAAATGTTTGGCGTGTCAAAGAACCATTCTACTTCAAGAATCAGTTCACTGTTAGACAAAATGGATTTTATAGTTACAGTTACATCCATAAATATGTGATGACTAGCATGGTATAAAACATCTTAACTCTTTACCACACAATCCCGACTTTTAACGACCCTGAAAAAGAAGCCTTTTGAAAACATTGTGGGAAAAGGAGAAAATGCTGGTAACCAGCATTTTCTCCTTTTCCCACAATGTTTTCTACCCTTCCCAAAATAAATCTTAACTCTTGATTCACATTTATTTTGTCATCTGCAAATGTTTTCAATTTGGACTAGTCTAAAATTTTGTCGTTTGGTAAAGGGTTAATAGAGATGCATTAAACTCCCTTTTCATAGAATAAAGCTCATTTATAAATATTCACTCTCTGCCAAACAATCACATATTTTAACCCTTGAAGCCCCTTTCACAACTATAGTTGCCTTTGCAGCCAGTGCAGAGGAAGATCAAACTGCACAAAACATGCAGGCTGATCACTGATCTACACTACCCGCTGAAACACCATAGACAGAAACTACCAAAAAATTACACTTATTTTAGTCCTATTTCGAGACTGAAAATATTGGTTGGGTTTATTCGGTACTCTAAGGGTTAACAACATGAGGAAAAAACATTGTGGGAAGAAGAGAAAAATGTTGGTTAACAGCATTTCCTCCATTTTCCACAGTGTTTTATACCCTTTCAAAGACAAACCTCACATTTCAAGCAACATGTAACCTGACATCTGCAAGTGCTTTCCAATTGGACAACTCTAGAGTTTTGTTGTTTGGTAAAAAGTTAAGTTAAGCAATGGTACATGTATGTCACCATCTCAATTCCACTTTACCACAAAAGCTGGATTTACATCGGATGAAGAAAAAGGACAACAAATGGGGACAAATATTTATATGAGCCATGCTCTGTGAAAAGAGGGTTTAATGGATCTGCGAAAGGTACCGACCCATGTCATCCTATGCACTCTACGCAGGCTGACCTGGGTCACAGAGATGCATTAAACCCCTTTTGCCAGAGCATGGCTCATATCTTACCTTTTACTAAACAATCCTTGCTTTTAATAACTATGAGAAATAAGGCCTTTGGAAACATTGTGGGAAAAGGAGAAAATGTTAGCAGCATTTTCTCTTATTCCCACAATGTTTTATACCCTTGAAAGACAGTGCATATTTACTTTAACATCTGCAAATAATATCATTTGGTAAAGAGTTAAAAAGGAATGAAAACTACTGTGACCTGTATTGAGCAAATACCTGCCCCTAAAAGCCACTTGTTTAAGCAGACAACTGCATCTCATTTCCACCTGCTATAGCAATCAACTTGTGAGAAACAATCACTTATTTTTTAGGTTTTTAAATCCTGCTTTTGATTTATAGAAGCCTTAGTTAAACAGCAAACTATCTTAACTTTCTATAAAAATAAAAACAACCATTTTTTTTTCTTTAATTCCGTTTTTGACTTTCAAAAAATTCTGGGTTCACTAGCAAACAGCAAACTTTTGTCAGAAAACATAATTTTAGACTTGTCCAAATGAAAAAGAAAAAAGAGACAATAAAACAACTAAAAAAAAGTATTTTTCCTTCAACCAGTTACAAAACTTTGTGTCAAAAGGAGAAATAATTGGTAACCTGTATTTTCTCCACCAGCATTTTCTCCTTTTCTCACTAAGACTTCTTTATCAGACTTGTTATATAAGGGGGTTAGCCCTTTACCAAACAAACCAGATTTTTGATCACCCTAAAATGCAGACTTTTTAAATCATTGTGGAAAAAGGAAGAAATGCTGGAATGCCAACATACAGCATTTTCTCCTTTCCCAACAATGCTTTCTACCCTTCCAAAAACAAAAAAACAAATTCCAATTTTTGAGTCACATTTAATTCATTGTCTGCACAATATTAGCATCTAGTAAATAGTTTATGGCTGAGATAAATTATGAATGACTGAAATAAAATATACAGATGGTTGAGATAAATCTAATATATGGATAATTTGAGATAAACAGATGTTTGAGATAAATCTAATATATGGATAATTTGAGATAAACTATCTGAATGCTTGAGTCAGATCATGTGAATGATTTGAGATAGAATATATGAATGGTTGAGATAGAACACACGAATGGTAGAGATAAAATACCTTCAGTTTGGCAATTTCTTCAGCATGACTATGTTTTAGTTCTTCTATCTCCTCTTGATGAGCTTTTTCCAGGCCAGCCAGCTGTTCTCTATGCATTCTAGCCATCTCTGTTAAAAAAAAAAGAAAAATTGGCAGTCCATTTATGGTATTTTGTTTCATCCTTCACCGGGAGTGTACTTGATTTGATATTTTTAGAGTACTCCGACTGTACCTGAGCAGCACACTAAATCAAGTGAAACCGAGCAAACAGCATACTCCCCGGATAAATCAAGAGACAGGAAAAATTAAAGATAACTGACAATGATCACAATATTGTTGTTACAGCTCTTTTTCATGTGGTGACTTGTACATTACCAGCCTGTAATACACAAAGATGTCTTCCAAAGACTTCATATCGAAAAATCTTCCTTTGCAATCTTCATGTTCAAACGCTGTTTGCCTTTCCACCAATTTTGAGGGAATTAGGTCACCTGACTGCTCTGCTCCCAACCTCACCACCCTGGATGACAGAGTACTCCAAAGTACTCTGGCACAGCTACTCCATTACACTTGATAACGAATCTACGTGTTTGGAGTAAAAAGAGCACTCAGATCAGCTAAATCAAGTCCACCCCCTGGTGACCTGTCCAAATCCGCAGCAATTACAAATGAATATTGCTGAAATGATGTAGTAATTTGATACTGGTTCTTGTGCAACAATTTGACCTCAGCTGCCATGTTGAAATTTGAGATCAGTTGCCATATAATAATCCGTTGCTATTCAGTAATCTAAAATTGGCTGCTCTGTAATACTTTGATACTGGCTGCTATGCGATAATTCTACACAGGCTCCTATGACATTGGTTGCCATGTAATAATTTGACTTTGGCTGCCATGTAATAATTTGAAATCTGTTGCTACAAAATATTTTGTCCTACACTGCTATGCAATGATTTGACAATGGTTGCTATCCAATGATTTGATTTTGGCTGCTAAACAATGATTTGACATTGGCTGCTACAATTGATTTGACATTGGCTGCTATACAATGATTTGACAGTGGTTGCTAAGCAATGAATTGACATTTGCTGTTATCCCTTTACCGCACAATGCCGCCTTTTAACGCCCCCAAGACAGACGCCTTTTGAAAACATTGTGGGAAAAGGAGAAAATGATGGTAACCAGCATTTTCTCCTTTTCCCACAATGTTTTCTACCCTATCAAAGAAAAATGCACCATTTCATCCACATTGAAACTGTTGTCTGCAAATGATTTCAATTTGGACAAGGCTAAAATTTTGTCGTCTGGTAAAGGGTTATGCAATGGTTTGATGTTGGTTGCTATGCAGTTGTTTGACACTGGCTGCTATGCAATGATATGATATTGGCTATTATGCAATGGTTTGACAATGGCTGTTATGCAATGATTTGACATTGGTTGCTTTACAGTGATTTGACATTGGTTGCCATGTAATAGTTTCATACTAACCACTATTTAAAAATATGGTAACAATGGCTATGTAATTAATCTACATTGGCCACTTACCCCTCTCTGCATCTCCAATGGCCATTTTCTTCAAATCAACCTCCTCCTGCAGTTTGGTAAGCCTTTCCTTAAATATAGAAAAAATTACAATTTACAGTAAGTTTCAGTAAAACTTTATTTGCTTAACTCTTTTCCATACTATCCTGAGTTTTACTGACACTGAGAAAAACAGCTTTTGAATACATTGTGGGAAAAGAAGAAAATGCCGGAAACCAGCATTTCTCCTTTTCCCAATGTTTTCTACCTATTATAGGGCAAAATACTATCACTTGAAAATCATTTAAACTGTCAACTAAAAATTCCTTTGATACAGACCTGGTCGGACAGGTCTAAAATTTGCCTTGTGGTAAAAGGGAGGCTCTTTACCAAACAAAAAAATTTTAAACTGGTCCAAATTGAAAGCATTTCCAGACGACAAAATAAACATGACTCAAAGATTGAAATTTGTTTTGGGAAGGGAAAGAAAACGTTGTAGGCAAAAAAGGAGGAAATGCTCGTAACTATCTGGTTACTAGCATTTTCTCCTTTTCTCACAATGTTTTTAAAAGCCTTCTTTGTCAAGCTCTTAAAAGTCTGAGTTGTGTGGTAAGAGGTTAAAGATCCAGTAGCACCCAAAAGTAAATAATGCAGGTGTTAAACTGCATTTAAATTTAAATCATATTTAAAATTACTGATATCATTGTGAAGATGACAAAGTCTTATTGTATGGTCTGTCCAAGAGTAAGTTGCTGGAAGAAAGTGAAGTTTAAAAACTGAATCAAAAGTTGTCAATTCGCTCTATCTTTTGTTTTCCTGCAGAGACAAAATATATGAAGCAGTACCTACCAGTGGTTTACAAGAAATTTTGATTCATGGCAAAAAATCTGAATGTCCTTTTACAAAACACAAGCCTGAACAAAAGTCAAGCATAAGAGAACACACGCCTTGATATCAGAAAACATTAATCTCACCATATAATATTATGTGCTTGAGAAAATAGGAATGCTTTTTAAAAAACATTCCTTGGAGAGCATTGATTTTTCCAAAACATGAGCATAAGGAAACAATGCATAACCTCCTAAGCCCCAGTTAACATTAGACTAAACATACAAAAATCTGACAAAGCACAGAACTTGTGTTCTTGAAAACCAAAGCCTTCATAAACAAGGGGGCTATGATAGCACTGTATTGCTCCACTAGCTAGTATGTACAAAGCATATATACCAAACATTACAATTCTAAGCCAGCAGGGTTCAAACAGGAAGCCTGATAAGTTTTCTCTACTAAAGCCTATGTGAGAATTGTGACCCCTGGGCAAGTCCATTTTTTACCCATAATGACGATTTCAAGCTATGAGCTTTTACTTGAATCCTGGTAGAGGTCAAAAAAATACAGCCACATACCAAATGATATAGGTCTACGCTGTATGGTTCTAAACATGAAGATTTTCCAAGTTTCCTTAATAAAACATGAGAGGCAAGGTTGATTTCCTTTCAGAAGAGTTCCAATAGATGAAGCTATGAGCAAAATTTGGTAGCCTTAGGTCTTGAGAGTCAGGAACAAGAAGATTTGAAAGTTTTCATGATAAAAGCCCTTGTAAAACTTGTGATCCCTGGGACAGGGCCAATTTTGGCCCAAGGGCTATAATTTAAAGAATCTTAGTAGAGTCAATTAGGTGAAGTTACATACTGAATTTGGTAGCCCTAGGCTATATCATTTAGAACCAAAGATTTCTAAAGTTTTCCCTATGTAAGACCATGTAAAACTCGTGACCCCCCCCCCCCAGGCCAGGGCTATTATTTAAAAAATCTTAGTAGAGGTCCATCGGATGAAGCTACATGCCAATTTTGGTAGCCCTAGGCCATAATGGTTTAGAACCAGAAGATTTTTAAAGTTTTCCCTATATAAGCCCATGTAAAGCTTGTGACCCCTGAGGCTGGGCCAATTTTGGCCCCAGCCTGGCGGCTATAATTTGAAGCATTTTATTTGAGGTCTATCAGATAAAGCTACTGTACATGGTAATTTTGGAAACCCTATGCCATGTGCACTAGAAAACACCAGCCTTGAAAAGATATGTACTCCAGAAAATACAAATTTCACAAAATGGTAGCACAAAAAAAAAGCCTTGACAAAACATGTGGAACAGAAAACACAAGCCCTGAAAAGCATTTACACTAAAAATACAATTTGTGAAAAACACACTACAAAACACAAGTTGAAAAAAAAAAACATTTACACTAAGAAACACAATCAGAAAAAATCACTCAAGAAAACAAAATCAGTAAAAAAAGACTCGAGAAAACACAAGCCTTGAAAGACATGTCTGCTATAGTTAAACTCTTCACCAGATGACAAGTTTTTGGACTTGAAAGCATTTGCTTTTCCCACAATCTTTTCTACTTTGATGACTTAGGTGCAATATAAAACATGCCTTGATGAACTATGTGCAATATAATTCAGATGTCTTTATGACATAATATTATGTTCAATACAAAATATGTCTTGATGACCTATAAGCAATATCAACTAGAGCTATCACTAAAAGTGATCATACCCCCCACCAGCTCCTTGTCACAAAACAGCTCTTTGTCACAGAATGCAGAATGGTTTCGTAAAAAAATAAGAGTTGAAAAAAAAAAGTGGGAAAAGAGTTATGGTACTTGTAAACTGCGCTTCTCATTAATGTGGTCTATCTGTATATGAAGTTTGATGTCACTAGCTTAAATGATTCAGAAGTTATGCCCCGGACAAATATCCAAAGTTAAAACTTACAAAGGGCAGTAACTCTAAAAATAAATGGAATAGAGTTATGGTTCTTGTACACTGCACTTCGCCTTACAGTGATGTATCTGTGAGTGAAGTTTGAAGTCATAAACTTCTATAATTTGGAAGTTATGCCCTGGACAAAAATCCAAAGTTAAAATTTACAAAGGGCAATAACTCAAAAAATAAATGAAACAGAGTTACTGTTCTTGTACACTGCACTTCTCCTTAATGTGATCTAACTTTGTGTGAAGTTTGAAGTTCCTAGCTTCTATACTTTGGAAGTTATGCCCTGGACAAAAATCCATAGTTAAAATTTACAAAGGGCAACAAGCTTAAGGGGAGATAATTCGGCAACCAATGGCAGCAAGGTCGTGAAAATTGCACATGCACAATTTCATATATACCCAAACATTGTGTAAATTTCAGTGCAGTACTTGAAAAACTGTAGGAAAAAAGCTCTGGACAAAATTATGTCTACAGACGGACGGACGGACGGACGGACAGACAGACGGACAGACAGACGGACAGACAGCCATGGCAATTCCAGTATACCCCCCTCCACTTCATTGTGGGGGGTATAAATATGACTTGATGACCTACATGCTATATAAAAGATGTCTTGAGCACATATGTGCAATATATAACATGTCTTGATAACCTATGTGCAATATAAAACGCATATCTTGATGAACTATGTGCAATATAAAACACATCTTATCCCCTGATGTGCCTTGATCATCTAAGTGCAATATAAAACATGTCTTGAATACCTGGTTGCAGTATAAAACACATGTCTTGATGACCTATGTGCAGTATAAAAACATGTCTTAACCCTTTCCCAGACGACAAATTTTGGACTAGTCCAAATTGAAAGAGTTTGCAGACGACAATTTTAAATTTGATGAAAATGGCAGAAAGGTCTCAAAAAGGGTAGAAAACACTGTGGGAAAAGGATAAATTGCTCGTTACGAGCAATTTCTCCATTTCCCACAGTGTTTTCAAAAGACTTGTACTGCAGACACGTGAAAACTAGGGCTTGTTTGGGAAAGGGTTAATGACCTATGTGCAGTATAAACACATACCTTAATGACCTATGTGCAATTTAAAGCAAATGCCAAGGTAACCAATGTGCAATATAAAGTACCATCCTTAATAACCTATGTGCAATAGAAAGAACATGCCTTGATGAACCATGTGCAATAGAAAATGCACGTCTTGATTTCCTCAGTACAAAATAAATGTGCAACAAAGAAGTACATGCCTTGTAGACATGTGCCCAACAGAAAGAACATGCCTTAATGACAAGCTTGCAGTAAAAAAGACATGCCTTGATAATCTACATGCAATAAAATGTCCATGCCTTCAGTACCTATGCGTAATATAAAGTGCAAGTTTGAATGACATATGTGCAATAGAATGCACAAGCCTTGATATAAGCACAAGCCTTGATGACCTATACATAACATAAAGCATTTTGATGACCTATATGTGATATAAAGCATGTCTTGATGACCTATGTGCAATATAAAGAACATGCCTTGATGACCTATGTGTAATAGAAATCACACATTGATAAAAATATTGCAATAGAAAGAGTAGGTAATGACCAAATCTTAACCCTGACCAAAGTGAAACCCTTAAAAAGAACCTTATTGAGTGTAGTGCATAGTCTTACATTTCCTTCATACATAAATGGAGGTTCTTCAATGACTTCAAATAGCTGTGATTAAATAATAAGATATCATTTCTTTTGATAGCAAGGGTAATTTGAAGGATTTTGTTATATAAATAAAACTTTGACACTTTACCAAATAATCCTGAGTTTTAATGACCCTGGAGTAGAAAGCTTTTGAAAACACTGTGAGACAAATTCCATCAATTGAGCAATATTCACCTTATTGTCTCAAAGTGCTTTCAATATGAACAGCTCTATAATTTTATTGTTTGGTAAAGCCAAAAGGGTTAACTTTTACCTAACGACAATATTTCAGACATGTTCAAATTGACAGCCTTTCCGGGGGGTAAATTTAAAGTAACTTAAATGATAGGATTTGTCTCTGAAAGGGTGGAAAACATTACGGGAAAAGGAGAAAATGCTGGTTACCAGCATTTTCTCCTTTTCCCACAATGTTTTCAAAAGCTGTCTCTGTCGTCAAGGTTGTTAAAACCCCAGATTGTATGGTAAGGGGTTAGACCACAATGGCACTCATTTTAACCTGTAAGTGTCAGGCGATTTCAGACTGGGTAAAAACTTGCAAATGTTGCCGTTGCTCAGAATGCCTCTTTGGACAGTGTGATTCAGTGATCTGACTGCACAAGTTTTGTAGTCTGATCTTCATCTACAGTGTTAATGACAGCATATGATGTTGCCTTCAGTCAGCTAAAAATTAACCCTTTATCATACAAACAGGAGTTTTAATGACAGAGAAGGCTTTTGACAACATTGTGAGTTATCTACCCTGGCAAAGACAAATCAATCATTAGAATCCTAATTAATATGTTGTCTGCAAGTGCTTCCAATTTAGATAAGTCTTGAATTTTGTCATTGGGTTAAAATTGATAACATAGGGTTTAAACTTACAAAAACTGAGTTTTAACCATTAACCTTTTACTGCACAATGCCACCTTTAACCCTTTACCAGACGACAAAATTTTACCCTTGTCCAAATTGAAAGCATTTGCAGACGACAATTTCAGTGTGGCTCAACTGGTGCAACTTTTCTTTGATAGGGTAGAAAACATTGTAGGAAAAGGAGAAAATGCTGGTTACCAGCATTTTCTCCTTTTCCCACTATGTTTTCAAATGGGTTCTTTCCCTGGGGCGTCAAAAGGCGTCATTGTGCAGTGAAGGGTTAAATGACCCTGGGAAAGAAGCCTTTTGAAAATGTTGTGGGAAAAGGAGAAAATGCTGGTAACCAGCATTTTCTCCTTTTCCCACAATGTTTTCTGCCCTACCAAAGAAAAATTGCACCATTTGAGCTACACTGAAATTGTCGTCTGCAGATGCTTTCAATTTGGACAAGGCTAAAAACTTTGTTGCCTGGTGAAGGGTTAAAGCACTGAATAAATCCAATGTACATGTATAATCTACGAGAGCACTGCTTGCTGGTGCCAATGCTTGGCTGCAGTTGCTTTTAGTGAAAATTTTAAATTGAAGAACGGCATAATTGTGTCAAAAACATTTGATAAGTTCCCCTATTGATAGTTAAGAACTAATCTAACTTTGAGGTAAACATCTTCAGTTATGACAGAGATATTATAAAATGTCGAAATTGTTTTGAAAATTCTCCTTTCAAAAAGGGGCATAAATGTGTCAAAAATATTTTGATGGTTACATGTTCTTCTTATATAGATTCAACTTTTAATGGTGAACAACTAGTCCAAGTTTGAAGTAACTATCTTCAGTAATAATTGAGGTATTATAAAATGTCAAAGTTTTTGCATGACAATGCCAGAGCTACGACAATACCTTGCTGTTTTTGAATTTTTCGAGATCTACATTGGCCACAAAGGCAACTACAGTAGTGAAAGATGCTTTAAGGGTTAAATCTTCAGCTCTACAGTTCGATCCTCTAACCATTTGTTACCAAGCCAGTTGTTATATGTTGGTAAACAATAAAACCTGTATAGCTCTCACTCAATAAACCTTTCATTATCAGTTTATAATATTGTTTGTGTTTGGGATAATAGGTTTAAAATTACGTACCATGGCAAGATAATTTATAAACCCAACTCGATAATGTTTATATTATCTCATCACGGTTCATGGCTTTAAACATATATCCCCAAAAACAAATAATGATATAAACTGTTAATGAAAGGTTTATCGAGTTGGAGTTACACAGCATGCGACAGCATAACATCAATAGTGTGTCACTTCAAAAAGGTTTCTTTATATTTGAGTTTAACACAGTTTTAACACCTTAGATTATATTACTGCAGCCAATGCACCTATGCATTTGTTTCCTGGATTTCTCACACCAGTACTGACACAACTTTCTTTCCAAGCAACTGACATGCATCAAAGATGGGAGGTGAAAAATTGCCGGAAAGAAAGTTTGCCTAAACCAGGTATTGAATCAACAAACACCAGATCACAAATCAGATATGCTAACTACTGAGCTACTGGCCACGCGCACTTCAAAAGGGTCCGAGGCGTAAGTAAATGAAGGTCGGACCAGCTTAAAATTCTAGGTTAAAGTCAGATGGACCTTTCAAAATGGAGGTTGGACCTACTCATCTTTGACTAAGCATTATATCTAATGGGTAACAAAAGTCCCTTTCTATGAAATAATCATCTGTAAACACCAAAACATAATTTCACTTATATACCTATTCAAGATAAAATTTTATCAACACTTTTCTCTTTCAATATGCTGGTTCCATTATTCACCTGTAACAGAGTTTAGTTATGTACTTTAACCATTTACCACACTATCCCAAGTTTAAATGACCTTGTGAAAGAAAGCTTTTGAAAACATTGTGGGAAAAGGAGAAAATGCTGGTCAGCATTTTCTCCTTTTCCCACAATGTTTTCTACCCTTCTCAAAATAAGTTTTAACATTTGAGTCACATTTATTTTCTTGTCTGTAAATGCTTTCAATTTGGATAAGTCTAAAATTTGGCGTTTGGTAAAGAATTAGGAGCTACAAAGAGAGGTCTTCCTGATAGTATTCAGTCAAAATAGTTCGGCAGTTTGGGTCTTTTCATCTCAGATTTTTCTACTCATCTTCCACTTATCAGAAAAGAAATATGCCATAAGAAGACAAGGTTGAATAGCCACAAACATTGGATAAGGATGTGAAATATGAAATAAAAACAGAACAAAGTTGTCACTGTATTCAATGATGTACATGTATGATAATTATGTTTAATGCAAGCAATTTCTCCTTGTCAACTATGTTTATGTATGTTAGCTGCTGCAGAGAAAAGCTTTTTGTGCGAGACAAAATGTAAGTACTAAATAATTTTGTGGGACTTGGGCCAAAAGTCCTGGACCCTGCGAATTTCAACACTATTTTGCAGCCCTGAAGTGACACAGTATTGATGTTTCAGTTTAAAAAGTTAATGACTAGGTTGCTAACATCTTCATCAGCCAAGGGTGACGATCACTACTTTGCTTTATTCACCCTTGGCTTATCATGTCAAAATTTGTAAGCCCCCAGATACGCGCCATCATTATTTGAAGTCTGTTCTAAATGCACTAGTAAATAGCGCATTACATTTACTATCCATTACCAGCAAAACGGTAATGAAAATAGCAACTGTAGGACAGACTTGTCCGGAATCATGACCAAAAAATGTAGACAAACAATATTTACTTCAATATTCACTGTTGAATGAAGTTCTAGGTTACATTCCCACCAGTTGATGGACTGTCAAAATATGTGTGTGAATTTTGATGAAAGAGTTATATTTTGCAACATTTGATTGGTTTTTGATATGTAATTCTATGGGTGATAACTATCAAATCCTGGTAGGCTGTGTATCATGGGTGTAACAAAATTTGACTCAATCAGTCAAGGATGAATAGAACCACGTAGTGATCATCACCCTTGGCTAGCAAAGATGGATTGCTTACTAAATAAAACTGTCAATATTAGTATAATTCGTACAGAAAAGTCCTACATATTGAAATCACAAGGTTGTTACTGTTAACCCTAACCAAACAATCCCATCTGTTAATGACCATGATAAGAAGGCTTTCAAAAACAATGTGAGTAAAGGAGGCAATACTAGTAACCAGCATTTTGCAGCCATATCACGGCACCAGCTCACATATTCATGTATGTCCTGGGTTTCATAAGTACAAGGCTAGTGCTCTGAAGTGTCTTTCCCAAGAACACTCCCATGAAAAACCAAGAGCTCCACTGAGGCTAGAACCCCAAACCTACAAGTTACAAGTCCTACACTTTACCACAGAGCCATGCAGGACCCTTTATTTGTGGAAAAAAGAAGAAAATGTTGCTTACTGTCATTTTTTTTTCTACAATTATTCCGAAGCCTTTTTCATTAATACATTGTTTTGTTTGGTAAAGGGTTGAGGGTAAAGATTTCCAATCAAAAATTAAAAAAAAGATTTTAAGAAAAAGATATTTAACTGAAATATTTGTCCGTATTCACCAACCATTCTTAATTTTAAGTCTAATTTCAGATTTAGAAAGTAACACAACTTCTGATTGGCTAAACTATTTGGTTCAGCCAATCTTAAGTAGTGTTACTTTTAAATTTAGAAAATTCTTGAGAATTAGACTAAGAATTTTGTTAAGATTGATTTTTGAATACAGGCTTAGAGGACTGGAAATTTTACCTGATTCTTTGTTTCAACTTGCTAGAATAAATATACAAATACACAACAAATAAACAAGATAATTACAATAAAATAAGCTGAAATTGAAAGCAATAACAACGATAAATAACAACAAACAACACTAAATAACAACATATAACAATAAATAACAACAAATAACAGCAACAACAACGCCATGAGAACAACCAATTCAGTTACCTTGACTGGCGGATGAACACAGATTCGAACCTGGGTTATGTAAATAAAAAAGACTTAGTGGCAATCTCTAAAAAAACTTAGTATAGTATAACAACCATAGTGTGTCACTTGGCAAGGGTTAAACCATATGGTTGTTTGGTAGAAATATATCAGCCACACTCTGGTAAAAGAGAGGTTTAAAAGCAACTCCATGTACATTGTACCAAGCAAGTCATCACAAAATTACTGGTCCATAAAATCCATTTGCCTAACAACCTACCGGTTCTGAATCATGAGGCAGACTGGTCATTGGACATGCAGAAAATGAACCAGTAGCAAAAAGTTTTGATCAATGTCAGCAACCCTAAAGCCTGCAGGCTGACCTGTGGCCCCCTTTTCACAATTCATGGCTCAGACATAAAAATATATATGTGTTGTGTGTGTGTGTGTGGGTGGGGGGGGGTTTAAGGCATGACACTTTTATCAAAAGGTGTTCAATATTAGATATATTAAGTGAAGTAAGACACTTTAACCAAAGTGTGTTCAACATGGGTATCTGAAGTGAAGTATGACAGTCTAAACAAAGGGTGTTCAATATGGGTATCTAAAGTGAAGTATGACACTTTAAACAAAGTGAGTTCAATAGTGAGGTATTTCACTTTTATCAAAGTGTGTTCAATATGGGTATGTGAAGTGAACCATGACACTTTAAACTAAGTGTGTTCAATATGGGAATATGAAAAGAAGCTGACACTTTAAAGAAAGTGTGTTCGATATGGGTATTTGAGGTGAAGTATGACACTTTAAACAAAGTGTGTTCAATATGGGTATATGTAGTGAAACAAGACACTTTAACTCTTTACCAAACAGCAAAATTTAGACATGTCCAAATTCAAAGAATGTGTAAAAGACAAATACGGTTCATATGAAGGCTTTTGTCCTTAAAAGGGTAGAAAGCAATGTTGAAAAAGAAGAAAATGCTGGTTACTAGCATTTTCTTCTTTGGCAACGATATTTTCAAAGGCATTCATCTTAGAGGGGTCATTTAAATTAAAAGGGTTAATCAATGTAATCCTTCAACTGCTAGTACCACTGGCTGAGTTACTTTTGTAGACTGTGTAGATTCAGATCAGAAAAAATGTGCAAAATTTGCAGTCTGATCTTTGATCTACACTGCCCACTACTTTGTTACATGTTTGTGCCAAACGAACTCCAAAATACCAGTATCTTGGTACTTTTTCCTTATTCCAATTCATTATCCTTGTGCTCAGATGATTAAGGAAATATTCATAGAGTTAAACTGGGAACTAGTAACAAAAATCATTTTATAAAACACAAAAACAAGTCAACACTGTGCAGGCAACAAACCTTGGTCTGAGCGTTTGCATTGTCAAGACGCTTCTTAGACATTTCCGTGTCAAACTGCGACTCGACCAGATTGACCTCCAAGCGGTTAAGTTTTGATCGAAGCTCCTGGATTTTTTCATCCCGTTTAAGAATTTCATCTTGTAATGTACTTGTGAAATTTTCGTTTTCTTGGGCACTTTTCTATTGGTTAGTAAAAGAGAAAGAAATATTAGTAGTTAGTTAGCGGATGCTAAGCCAGGAACGTAATAAAGATGAAGTCAAATTTTTTCTAAATCTTTTTCCCTCTTTCTTTCATCGTTTTGCCTCTAGCAAAGTAGATGTTAGCACCTTAAAGAGCCAAGCACAAATTTGTCAATTTTTTAGACAATGTAAATCAAGATCAGATGGCATTTTGCTGACAATGTTGATAAAGATCAGACTACACAGAAGGTGTAGTCTTATCTTTGATCTACATTGTTCACTATTCAGTTTTTATTTTGGCAATTTTGAAATTGAAATTATTTGGTCTCTTTTCCTGATTGAGAAAGCGCATTTGTTTATTTGATTCTTTACTGGTTAATGCTGAACCTGGGATTCCAGGCTCCTGCCTGGCTATGCACCTGGTTAGAAGCTGAACTAAAAAATTCTATTCTAATAACACTAAATATACACTACATGGCAGTCCAATACACTCACCTGAATTAACCCTTTCCCAAAAAATAAATTGTTGACTCTTCCAAATTGAAAGTAAGTGAGACAACAGAAATTGATACAAATAAGCTTTAGTTCTCTGATAAAGGAGAAAACATTGTAGGAAATGGAGAAAGTGCTGGTTACCAGCATCTTCTTCTTTTCCCACAATGCTTTCAAAAGCTTTTTTTTCCCTCAGGGTTGTTAGAAGTCGGATTGTTTGAAAAAGGGTTAACTCAAGCTGTGCTTGAATTTATCAATTATTCAAAAAGACATTCCTTTTCCTAGTTCTAAACCCAAAAAAGATGCGCAAATTCTGACTGGTCATACCAAATGCTTTAGCTCTTAATCAAACCACAAAATTTTAGACAAGTCCAAATCTAAAACATTTGCAGACGAAAACTTAAATGTGGCTTAACCCTTTCCAAAAAGCCAAATTTTAGGCTCTTCAGAATTGAATGCCTCTGCAGACGACAAATTAAACAATGGAACAAATGAACAAAGTTCTCTGACAGGGTAAAAAACATTGTGGGAAAAGGGGAAAATGCTGGTTACCAGCATTTTCTAATTTTTTCCACAATGTTTTCAAAAGGCTCCTTCCTTGGTGTTTTTCAAATTTAGGATTGTCTGGTAAAGTCTTAAATGCAAAGAACTGCCTCTGATAGGGCAGAAAACATTGTTGGAAAAGGACAAAATGGTTACCGGCAGTATTCTTGTGCCATTGTAATTATGTTTTCAAAAGCCCTCCTCCTTCAGATCATTAAAATCAGGAATTATTTGATAAAATATTAACCAGCCACATTTTTCATTTCTTCAGCCAAAACTAGCTGATCATACCATGTATTTGAGGCATGCTCTGGCAAAAGGAGGCTTATGTATCTCCAAGATCCATGATACCATGCAAGTCACTGCACAATTATGGATTCATAATATCAATTTTGTGTAACAAACAATGGAATCATGAGGTACACTGTTCTGTTGACATGTAGTTAATTTATCAAAAGCAAACAAGTTTCAGCACCAGTAAGCCTGAGTGGACTGTGGAGGCTGATCTGGGTCAATACTTTTTGCAGATGTATCAAGCCCCCTTTTCACAGAGCATAGCTCATTTCTTTCCTTTTTTTTTTTTTTTTTTTTTTCCAGATTTAGAAATTTCTTGAGAAATAGGTTTAGTATACAATTTAGAGTGTATGAGGAAAACAGCCTCTTGACTTTCACAGAGGAAAGATTAGTCCCCACTAACTCTAGACCCATTGACAACTTTGATCTTGTCCCAATTAATCCTCTACCACATAATCCCAAGTTTTAACAACCCTAAAGAAGACAGATTATGAAAACATTGTTTGGAAAGAAGAAAATACTGGTAAGCAGCATTTTCTCCTTTTCCTGTGTTTTCTACCCTTGCAAAGCCAAATTTTAATATATGAGTCACATTTACTTAGTCATCTGCAAATGCTTTCAATTTGGACAAGTCTAAAAGTATGTCATTTGCTAAAGGTTAAAGCAGAGGTTGATACAAACAGTTTCCTACAATTCCCAGGACACCGACATTTCTGAAGAGACATCTAAGATTTGGCATTTCACAAAGTGATGTCCAGAATTGGGCTAAACAAAACTTAGGGATTCCTGCCCTAAAAATCAGTGATGAGCCCTGTAGAGTGATTTTTTTTTTCACTAAACTGATAATTCAGAAGAAATTTTTTGGCCTTTGTCATATTAGTGTGTTACATAGATAGACTACATATAATGCACTTCAAAATAATATTACTGTTATCTTTAAGTGTCTCAAAGGGAGATAAGGCATAAAAGCAGCTTTACTTTGCAACTCTTTACCAGGTAACAAAACTAGAACTGTTGCAAAGCAGACAAATAAACCCCCCCCCCCCCACCTGAGCCCTTGTCACTGAAGCAGCACAATCAGAGAATGGAAATGATTTTCAAAACGAAGATCACCAGTGACCTTGACCTTTGACCAATGTGACCCAAAAACAATAGGGCACCTCCTAGGGTCATGAGCAACATTTGTATAAAGTTTCAGGGTCCTAGGTCAAACAGCTATTCAGTTTGCACATGGAAATGATTTTTAAACAAGGTTCACCTGTGATCTTGACCTTTGACCTATGTGATCCCAAAACAATACAGCACCTCCTTGGGTCATGAGCAACACTTGTATAACATTTCAGGATCCTAGGTCAAACAGCTTTTGTGTTAGAGCATGGAAACAAAAACAAGGCAGACCGATTGACAGACAGACAGACATGGTGAAACCAGTGTACCCCCTCCCCACTTCATAGATGGCGGGTATAATAACAGACAAGTCAAAATTCAAAGCATTAGTGTGTTACAGAGAGAGACTATGTATCAAATCGGATTGCAATACAATGAACTGGGCAAACAAAGTCAGGTATTTATTAGATAGCTGCGGATTCCATGATGTATGGCTATTCCCAGCCTCAGTAAACTCAACAGTATTCACCCCTTTACTTAAAAATAGACTGTTTGACCTGTTTATAAATGACTGGAACCAAGACTTAGAAAACAAATCATCTTTAATATTATATAAGCAGTTGAAAACCAATTTTGAACCCTCGCCATATCTGCATCGCATGTCTAATTCATCTCATAGAAAAACCTTATCAAGATTAAGACTTTGTTCTCATTAGTCATGTATTGTCACTGGAAGAAGTAGAAATATAGACCAATCCAATAGAAAATGTCAATTATGCAATCTAGATGAAATTGAGGACGAATATCATTTCCTCCTAATATGCCCTTATTACAAAACATTAAGAGAGCAGTACATTAGTAAATACTTTTATACAAGACCCAGCATGTTTAAACTTATATCACTCTTGAATTCAAAAAAGTTGCAGACGTTAAATAAAACAGCTATTTATTGCGAAAAGGCATTTGAAAAAAGAAAATTGATAATGAATTAGTATGCGAAGTGTGCAAAAACTAATTAAACCATGTGCAAGGAGTCTTGCTTTTCGTTTTGACAAGGCCCATTCGCATGTGGAATCTATCTATACATTTACCAATGATTATTATATATTTATACAATAGTTTTGTCTGTGTAGAAACATAGTATTACAATTCTTTACAGTCATTACTACATACGAATTAGTATGCGAAGTGTGCAAAAACTAATTAACCCATGTGCAAAGAGTCTTGCTTTTCGTTTCGACAAGGCCCATTCGCATGTGGAATTGATCTATATATTTACCAATGATTATTATATATCTATACAATAGTTTTGTCTGTGTAGAAAAATAGTATTATAATACTTTACAGTTATTACTACATATGCTTTCTTCTGCCACAATGTTTTCGGAAGTTATTATTACATGAGTGAAAAGAAAAAAAGTATATCCAAACATTTAAGCATTATATAAACATTGCTATTGACTGTTGACCAGGTAATTTTAACCTCTGGGTGTAAGGCTATATTACATAACAGTGTTTTCAAAAGCTTTAGAATTAAGCTTTAGTTGAATTGATACTTTAATGGGTTATAAGACCATATTTGTTTTTACTTAGTCTGTATTCAATATTACTTTTTATGGAAAACTTTATGTATGAGAAAATATACCAGCATTTCGGGCACATTGCTGCCAACAGTCTAGAAAAATGCATTAGGACTTTCCCACGTTATTACTGTCATACAGAAACATCGTGGTAGTAGGAGAAATTGCGAGTGCTGCGCAATTTCTTCAATTACAACGGCGTTTTTAATTTTTTAACTTCATTCATTATTTCATTGATTCATTGTCTACTGTAGACGATTTCTCTTTTCTTGTCACGTAATGAACCTACACTCACAAGGTTGTCGCTGAATGGAGAAATTGTTCGCCGTGAGCAACTTCTCCATTTGCAACAAATTCTGTGTCATTTATGCCGACTGTATTTGATAAACAGACAGTTTCATTATGGTCTGCTGCAAATTTGTTTTAACTTCGAAATTTCTGACAAACTGTCTTATTCACTCACCAATTAATTATTAACCAATAATATACGTTAAATTTAGTAGATATTGTTTCAAAGGCCACGTGCTGCAATTTTGTTTCATAAAACTTCATTATGTATTATTCCCAAATTCAGAATTGCCTGAATAAAAGCACAGAGTCCCAGAGCCGTATTCATACTTTATATTTCTTACATTTCAAGCGCAAGTTTAGGTTGATTATATATGTTTTTGTATGTTTATATATGTCTTTGTGTGTGTAGGATTTAGACATTGTACGCCAATTCAAGTCCACCGTATCATTTGCGGAATTTTTTAAGCCGTCTGCTGAATATTAGTTTTCAAGTCTGCATTTCTCATATACGATTTAACACTTTTTGATGACTACTGCATATTTGTTTCAGAGTAACAACATATTAATTCCATTTGATCTCCATTTATGTCTGCATGAACTTTTCACTCTGAGTGAACGAACATGCATATATAAGTGGAAATTGAATTCTAAAAGCTCCGATTTGATGTTTGCGTTACTTCCGCGGATCGAACCAAATCAAAGTAAATTTAAATCCCAACATTTCAGATAAAACAAATATTATCAAAAATCATTTCTTTTTCTTTTCCTTTCAAAATTTATTATGTCATTGTTGCATGTATGCTTTTTTGTCATTTGTATATAACGATGAACTGCTATGTAGTTCAAGTTGAAAGAATAAAGTTCTGTTCTGTTCTGTTCTGTATAAAAGGCTTCTAACCAGCCTTACTGTTAACTCTTTACCAGACAACAAATCATAGACAAGTCCAAATGCAAAGAATTAGCAGACGAAAAAATGAATGCCACACAGATATAATTTTTTTTTTTTTTTTTGAAAGGGCAAAAAATATTGTGGAAAACAGAGAAAATGCTGGTTACAGCATTTTCTCCTCTTTCCACAATGATTTATAAAGGTTATGTCTTCAACGTTGTTAAAATTCATATGTAGGAAAGAGTTAAATGTAAAATCTTACCTAAAGACAAAATTTAGGACATGCCCATATTCGTTGCATTTGGAGATGTCAAATTAAATGTGGATCACATGACAGGACTTGTTTGTAATTGTGTTACAAAAACATTTTGGGCAAGGTAGAAATGCTGGTTGCTGATTTCCAGCCTTTTCTCACAAAATTTTCTAAGTTTCCGGGTTGTTAACACTCCGAACTGTGTTGTTAAAAGTCTAACTAGCCTGAAGAGTAATTTGATGATGGCTAATGACATGCTATGTGTGGTTATTGCTTGGATGGGTCACCAAGCTGTAACACATTACAGATGTAATGCACATAGATATTCCTGTATTATTAATCTCACCATACAATCTTTTAAACACCTTGAGGAAGAAGGCTTTTAGAAAAACAATGTCGAAAAGGGAGAAAATGTTTGTAACTAGCATTTCTCCTTTTCCCACAATGTTTTTCCTCCCATTTCAAGGATGGAACTCATATTTTGAGCTACATTGAATTTTGATGGCTTCAAATACTTTCAGTGTATTTGAGTCTAAAATTTTGTTGTTTTGCGAATATTCAAACCCACATGTATTTATTTTACATGCACTGTGAAACAAATTCTCACAATTCAAATTAACTTTTTCAATTACTGCCTGCAATCCTTAATTATTTACCAAACAGTCCTGATTTTTAACAACCCCCCAAAAAAGGCTTTAGAAAACATTGTGGGAAAAAGAAAAAATGTAGGTAACAATTATTTTCTCCTTGTCCTACAAAGTTTTCTATCCTATCACAGACAAATTCCCTCATTTGAACTACATTTAATTTGTCGTCTGTAAATGGTATCAATTTGAACTGGTCTAAAATTTTGTTGTTTGGTAAAGGGCTAAGCAGTACTTGACCTGGAGCTGTGATGTCAGTCATTCACACTTGTCATAAAATTCGAAACTTGGAACCTTTGATGAGAGAGACCTACTCACTATCCCCACAATGCTGCTGCCCACAGCAGCCAGACACATTTAGCATATTTCGAATAATATGACTTGTATCAACATACTTTATGAATAATTTGAAAACTGTTACCTTGGCAACCTCAGCCGCTGTTTTATATCTCAAAGCTTCCTGACTTTTGGTTTCTAACTGCTTGACAACCTGCTGAAATTTTTCTTCCTTTTCTTCAAGTTCTGTAATTTAAAATCAACAAGAGCACAGCATGTGGATGCCACCGCCAGGCTGCAGTTGCTTGATTTTTAGTGGAAATTCTAAGTCATAGAAGGGGCATATCTGTCTTCAAATACTTTGATTGTTACCTACCCATGTTGTATGGATTCCCCTTTAACAACTTGTCCAAGTCTGAAATTATGAGGTTCTTCAGTAATTGGAGATATAAAATGTCAAAGTTTTTGCACAACAATGCAGAGAGCGACGCAGATGACAACAATGCCAGGGCTATGACAATAAATTGGAGTTTTCTTCAAAAACAGCTGAGCTCATGAAAACAAGATAATTGTTTGAGAACATACACCTCCCACAACTATGATAGCAAATTATGAATGTCCAGCAAAATACAGAATTTTAACATAAAAATTTAACTCTTTCTGACACATTCCTCTGTGTTAACCTTTTATCAAATTTTACATTCTTCAACATTTGAATCATCTGCAGATGACTAATTAGAATGTGATATAAATGAACTGAAAGTCTTCCACATAATGAAGATTTAACATCTAATTAGCAGGACCTTTTGGATAAAATCGCTAATTATAATTTGGGTATCCTATCTGTAACCGTTTTTTGGCACCTAGGTGTTAAAAACACCATGCATCAAATTCTCACATTTCAAACATGACAATATCAATATGTCAACATTTACTATTTTGTTTGCTCTAAATAACGATATTGTTGTTTGCTTTAGTTTAACAACTTTGGGAAACTGATCATTGTGTTTATACACATATAGATTAGAGACTATTTCAAAAACATATGATTAATTATCTCAAATATTCTTTTACAAAATAAACACAGCTGTTTACCCATAAAGTTTATTTTAAAACAATCAACCTCTAACCCTTTACCACACAATTCTGACTTTTAATGACTCTGTGAAAGAGGCCTTTTGAAAACCTTGTGGGAAAACGAGAAAATGCTGGTAACCAGCATTTTCTCATTTTCCCACAATGTTTTCTACTCCTCCCAAAACAAATTTCAAGTTTTCAATCATAGTTATTCTGTCGTCTGCAAATGCTTTCAATTTGGACCAGTCTAAAGTTTTGTCGTTTGGTAAAGAGTTAGTAGGGTAGTATTTTAAGACCAGGTGCGGCTATCTATTTGACATCAATACATGACTGGAAGTCTCTACAAACTTAAGTACATTGTCGTCAATGGTAATTCTCATAGTTCAACTACTGCAGATATCAAATACCAAAAATTCGCAGACTGAGACGTCGCAGACATAAGGTTTGTAGATATTTAAACATCCTTCTGTTTGGAAAAATTCCCATGATTTTGAACCTGCAGAAAACAAAGTAACAAAGAGTATCATGGAGTAACAAAGAATAATAAAGAGTAAGAAAGAGTGAAAAAAAGAGTAAAAAAGATTAATAACGGGTTAAAGTACCTGCTTGAAGTGTGAGAAGTTTCTCACTGAGCGAGTTCACATCATTCTTAGCTGACTCCAGGCTTTTTTCTAGCTTTTTCTTTCCCCTGTAATATATATGATATTAGAACTGTTTAAATTATGTCATTGAAAAAGGGGTAATCAACATGATTTTAGCAACCAATAGTTATTTCAAAAGCTGATAGCTAAGTTACATAGACCAATCAGTTTTATTTACAGTTAAACTCTTCACTGAACAACAAAATTTTAGACTTGTTAAAATTAAAAGTACTTGCAGACAATACATGTATATCAAATGCGGTTAAATTGATGACCTTTGTCTCTGATGGATTCGAAAACATTGTGGGAAAAGATGCTGGTTATCAATGTTATCAAAAGCCTCATGCTGACAGGGTTGTTAACACTTGGGATTGTGTAGTAAAGGTTATCTCTTCCTAAACCACAATTTTTAGTCCAAATGGAAGGCTTCTGCAAAGTGTGGACCTTCTATTGTTTTTGGTTTTTCCCAAAATGACATATGTGCAGATGCTGCTGTTATCTTCTGTCCATCATTTTTCACAATTTTCAAGTAGGTACGGTATACATTGTATCATGTACTATGTTCTTGAAATATCTGTGTTCCTCTGTGTTGTTGAAATTTATGGAGATATATGTTTTATGCCTACTCCTAAAATGCTACACAGTCAGTGTGAATCATTGATGCAGTATTCAGTTTCCAGGTAAAAAAAGTATGTTACATGCGTGATTGGACACAATTGATCCCATGTCACTTTATAAGCAGAGTTAGAATGCAATTTTGGTGACTGAGAGCTAACAGCAGCAAAACAGAAAGCATATAAACAAGCATATAAAGGAAGCATACAAACAGTGAACAATATTTTACAGACCTCCTACACTAAAAATTTGTCACATAGACAACAGCTATATGTTCACTCTGATCCAGTTGCCAAATCATGCCAAAATAGACATTTATCGTAGAGGCAGGTAATTCATTATTTAAGTCTTTACCACACAGTCCTGACCTTCAACAACCCTGAGAAAGAAGCCTTCTAAAAACATTGTGGGAAAAGGAGAAAATGCTGGTTACCAGCATTTTCTCCTTTTCCCACAATGTTTTCTAACCTTTCAGAAACAAATGCAATCATTTTAGCCACATTTAATTTGTCGTCTGCAAATGCTTTCAATTTGGACCAGTCCGAAATATTGTCATTTGGTAAATAGTTAAATAACTTTTAAAAATGCACCATATCTCTTAAAAATACCCAGCTTAATATACTTTTTTTAATTTTTTTTACAAGATATTAGAAAGCACTATTTCTGTGCAAAATTTTAAAAAATTCTGTCCACTGATTTTTTTTATAGCAGAAAACTGATCAGAAAATAAGTCTTTGTTGACAAGTAAGAACATTTCTAATTACTACTGTGATCTGTTTGGTGCCTTAATTCTTTAATTAATCTTTTTTTGCTTTTGGTAAAAATCACATTTCTAAGAATGATCATTTATTTGAGCAGTACATGTATTTGTTACTTTAAGAACCTTTTTTATGTTTGAAATTAAAGCCTATTTTCTGTAATTTTGACAAGAGTTATCCCCTTATAAGAACTATGTATTTTGATCCAAAACACGATTTTCTTTTCATTTTTTTACTCTGTATACATTATATTATAATCTGAGCGAAACAGGAAATAAAATCTGTCCATAGGAAAAAACCATGGCATATGTCCTTAAGGTCTTGAAACATTTCTTTTTGCCTGCTCTATCATAATTGACCTTTCTGCCGATTTTGATTGACAGGTCATATCAGCCGATCAAAAAGCAGTATAGCGCATCTTATAAACAAAAGGGTCAGACAAAGTTACAGCCTTTACTACTGACAGACAATGGTTTTTTTTTTTCTTTTCCTTTAAACCAAAGAAGATTGGATCATAGATTAATTATTTCAAAATGGATTAACATAGCAGATAAGAATCATGTGGGTACCATCAATAAGGCAATTGTTACATAATATACCCTGAACGGAAAACTAAATTTATCCATTCCAGAAACATATATCCACGTAAATGTCGCCAGTAGATTTAACCAGGGTTCTGAAAAACCAGCCTCTCTACCAAAAAACAGAAAAGCAGTCTTTTTGTTTTTAAATCTTTCGGGAAAGAAAGAGCGATCATGCCAAAGTTTATTGTTAAACTACCTAGTGAAATCTCACTCAACGAACATCTTTCAAATTCCAAATATTACTCGTAGACATTCATAATCATTGTGCGAAACGAGCTACAGGAAGAAGTATATTTTATTGACAGCCACACAGCATGCTGTTTCATAAATAAGTTGACACTGCGAACATCAGATATTCTTTGATTCTTGTTGTAATACTTAAGGGATTCATATTTTATTTCTGTTTCATTTAGACGATTACATGCGACTGTTAATTGCACTTTGGCCTGGTTCGACTGATTGTTTGTTTTCCCCATGATGGCCGCATAACTGACAAATGCACATCCATTCAAAATCAGTATAATCCTTATAAACACCTCAAGTGACCAAACATACCCCCAATTTGAAAGTTTTTACAACATTGACAAACCACTTTCTTAATTGATTAATTACAATAAAACTTTTTGATTTCCACTCAAACAGGTATTACAGGTGTTAAGTAAATCTTTACCAAACAACAAAACATTTTGATTCTTCTATTTTGAAAACATTTGCTGTCGACAAATTAAACATTGAGCACTCCAATGACGAGATTTGTCTCAAAAGGATAGAAAACATATAGGGAATAAAGCGAAAAAATTTCAAAAGTCTCCTTCAAGGTCGTTTGTGTGGTAAAGGGTTAAATTGTAAGTCCTTTTCTTACATTGTTTACTGTCAAACTGACATGTTATATACTCACAAAATGTCTTAAAAACTTATGCCCCTTTCCCCAATTACTAATTTTAGATGTTGCTGACAGCTGCGAATCTACTCATATTTGTGAGTCCAAATACGTAATTATGAACATATTTGCGCTATTTTTACTTTTCAATTTCTTATAAATATGACATTATTCAAAGTATTTTTTCTTGTTACATTGCTGATTAAGTAATCCACGCCATTTTCTGGTTTGTTTGTTGGGCATAGCAACCAAAATACCCTGTTACTAAGGTGGGCGTGCCAAACTCGCATTTGCAGAAAGGTCAATTGTTACTGGTCTAATTTAAGTTGGTTAATATCACATATGTCACAAAATAAAATGTTGACCAAAGTTTGCCCGAAGTATTTTCATCTGTTACCAGTATCTCCTCCTGTTCATATTATATACTTCTGTTATTTGCAACAATGTTCCATAGACAAATCTCACCATTAGAGGTACATTTTCAAAATTTATAATAAAACTCTAATTTGATAATAAAAAAATTGGATAATTAAAGAATAATCATTCAAATTTTGATAACTGAATTTTCTGATTATTTAAAAAAAAAATGATAATAAAAAATCTGATAACTAAAATATTTGATTATTGAAAAATATATATCAAAAAATAAATAGTAAAATATTTGATTATAAAACAAATTGATAACCAAAAATCAAAAACTGATGATTAGAAATTGAACTTAAAACAAATTACAACCTATAGATAACATTTCTTTTTTTTCTTACAGCAGACTATTTTTGAATCTGTAGCAAAGGCTAAAATCATTCTTCATGAGAAAGTTTGCTTTTGCCACAATTTTTCTACATGTCTGCACTTCCAAAGCAGCCCTCTGACTGGATACAATAAAATATCTCAGCCAATCAGATAGCAAGTCTCTTAACTTGAATCCACTTATTAATTGAATGGCGTTTACACCACTTTCAATATTATTTCAGTCATATCATGGCTATAGCCTATTTATTCATCTGTGTCCTGGATTTTGCCAGTACCAGATTATGTTCTGAAGTAACTTGTCCAAGGATATCCCTGCAAAAATTCAAGCGCCTTAACCCTTTCCCAAACAAGCCCTGGTTTTCACATGTCTGCAGTACAAGTCTTTTGAAAACACTGTGGGAAAAGGAGAAATTGCTCATAACGAGCAATTTCTCCTTTTCCCACAGTGTTTTCTACCCGTTTTGAGACCTTTCTGCCAATTTCATCAAATTTAAAATTGTCGTCTGCAAACTCTTTCAATTTGGACTAGTCCAAACTTTGTCGTTTGGGAAAGGATTAAGTGAGAATCGAACCTGAGGCCTTCCGGTCAGATATGCTTCACCTTTACACAGGTAAAGTGTAGGACTTGCAACCTAGAGGACCAGGGTTCGAGTCTCACTGGAAGTACTTGGTTTTCGTGGGCATGTCCTTGGGCAAGACACTTCAGAGCCCTAGTCTAGTACATGTACTGTATATCTACTGGTGAAACCCATGACATACATCAATATATGAGCTATCGCTGTGATATATCTGAAATAATGTTAAAGAGGAATAAAACCCCATTCAATCCTGGGCCATGCAGGACCCCTCTTTGAACTTAGAATTGAAAATATCTTTAGAATAGCTTATAAGGACAATTAGTGGACATTCAAGGTTTTACACCCAAAGCATACTTTTTCAACTTTATTTGCCTTTAGACTCAGCGTAGAACAATATCAGAGTGCACAAAACATGCAGTCTAATTTCTGATCCACACTCTCCCGTTCCCTGAGGCATTCAGAATAAATACAATTTGGATACTGTGCTTATTCAGATTTTTTACACGTAGAAAAATATGTGTTAGATCTGTACAAAATTAGAATTTCTAGACTTGTCAATATTCAAAGCATTTTACAGCCAATAAATTCAATTTGACCTAACTCCTTACCAAACAACAAAATTTTAGACTAGTCCAAATTGAAAACATTTGCATGTGATAAGATAAATGTGACTTAAAAATTGAAATTTGTTTTGGGAAGGGTAGAAAACATTGTGGGAAAAGGAGAAAATGCTGGTTACCAGCATTTTCTCCATTTCCCCCAATATTTTCAGATGGCATTTTTCTTTGTATTGTTAAAACTCAGGGTTGTGTGGTAAAAGATTAAATGATAAAAATTCTCTCTGAGGGAGTAGACAGCATTGTGTGAAACGGAGAAAATGTCACAAACATTTTCTCCTTTTCCTACAATGTTTTTAATATCCCATTTCCAAAGGGTCTTTAACTCTTTACTACAAATCCTGACTTTTAATGACCCTAAGGAAGAAAGCTTTTGAAAACATTGTGGGAAAAGGAGAAAATGCTGGTAACCAGCATTTTCTCCTTTTCCCAAAATGTTTTCTACACTATACAGCAGAAATCATCATTTTAGTAACATTAAATTTATTGTCTACAAATGCTTTCAATTTGGTCCAGTCCAAGATTTTGTCCTTTGGTAAAGAGTTAAAACTCAGGACTGTTTGGCAAAGGGTTAATTATTTTACCAAATGAAGACATTTCAGGCGTTTGTAGACAGACAACAAATCTGTTGTGGCTCAAATGATAAAATTTGCCTCCAAAGGAGTAGAAAACATTGTGGAAAAAGGAGAAGATATTGGTTACCAGCATTTCTTCCTTTTTCCACAATATTTAAAAAAAAAAACTTTCTTCCCAAGTGTCATTAAAACATAAAATGTTTGCAGACAACAAATTAAATGTGGCTCAAATGATAGGATTTGTCTCAGATGGACAAGATAACATTGTAGAAAAAGAAGAAAATGCTGGTCAACAGTATTTTTTTCTTTTACCACAATGTTTTCAAAAGCCTTTCCAAGAGATGTTAAAACATGTAATTACTTAGTAAGGGTTAACCAACTGACCAAACAGCAGTATTTTAGAACTGTACAAATTCAAAGCATTTGCAGACAACAAATTAAATGAGGCTCAAATGAACCAGATTTTTCTACTGGTCCCACAATGGTTTCAACAGCCCATTTCCAAAGGGTCTTTGAAACTCAGGATTGTTTAGCAAAGGGTTTCTTCTTACATCAAATGACAATGTAGTTCCAATAATAAGATTTGCCTCTGAAAAACTAGAAAACATTTTGGGGAAAAGGAGAAAATGTCGGTTACCAGCATGGTCTTTTTTACCCCTAATGTTTTCAGATGCTTTCTTCCCAAGGGTCATAAGGGGCTTGTCTTCTAAAGGGGTTTATCATATTTGGTACACTAAGGGGTAACTTTATGTCTTTTATCCCTGTTAAATGGAGGCACTGTCAAAGCCTACTGCTGAAAAATTATTTCAAGAGTTTGTAATCACAAACCCTGGTAACCAGCTTTTTCTCCTTTTCCCCCATTTGGTTTATTTTCAAAGATAAATCCAGTTATTTCAGTAACATTTTATTTGTTGTCTGCAAATGCTTACAATTTTGGACAAGTTTATAAAATTTTGTAGTTTCATAAAGATTTAAAGATTTAAGTTAACCACATACACTAACAATATCACAAAGTCAAAGAAAGGTTAAACAAAAGTCCAACAAAGGTCACACAGTATGACAGGGTCAACTAAAGGTTAATTAAAGGCAAAGGTAAGTTTACAAACTCTGGGTAACACACAGGTATGATGCTAAATTATGAAGCGCATATTATAACGGCCAACATCACAACAAGGAAAAAGGCCGACACACTGACCCACTTACTTTTCATAGCCTGGGAATGCATTTCTGACGTAAAAATAACAAAAAAAGTTCCAAAATAGATCTACCGTAATAATAGTATGGTAAACAAAATTTTAAAACACAATTTCAACAAAACATCATTTCTATTCCTGTTTGGTGTTTAACCCTTTACCATACAATGCTGCCTTTAACCACTTCTGAAAACATTGTGGGAAAAGAGAAAAATGCTGGTAACCAGAATGTTCTCCTTTTACCCACAATGTTTTCTATCCTACCAAAGGGAGTTCTCAATTTTTGAGTCATATTTATCATCTGCAAATGCTTTCAATTTGGAAATGTCTAAAACATTGCTGTGTGGTAAAGGGTTAACACTGTTTTCAACATTATATCTGATGTGTCATGGTGGCTGGCATACTGTTAAATTCTTTCCTGGAATTTCTTTTACCAGCGCTTTACACAACATTTTTTCCAAGCCACTCGCTGATTTTCCACATATTAACTCCTTACCAAATGACAAAATTTTAGACTGGTCCAAATTGAAAGCATTTGCAGACGACAAAACAAATGTGATTGAAAAATTGGAATTTGTTTTGGGAAGGGTAGAAAACATTGTAGCAAAGGAGAAAATGCTGGTGACCAGCATTTTCTCCTTTTTCCACAATGTTTTCAAAAGGCTTCTTTCTCAAGGTCGTTAAAAGTCGGGATTGTGTGGTAAAGGGTTAAACCACGTAGAAATAATGTTCTGCACTAAGAATCCTCTCACAAGTATCAAACTTTTGGTAACGAGAATTTTCTCCTTTTCCAACAAAGTTTTCCAAAGCCTTCTTTCCCCCTCCCCCACTGCAAGGGTCATTATAACATGGGATAGAGTGGCTAACAACTGTTAAGCTCATGTAATGCTCCCAGAGAGATTAAAGGGGCCTTTTCACAATTATTTTTACTTTTAGACACTGAAAAATACTAAAAACTAAACTGTTTGCTGCAAACATATAAACGCTAGACAGTTGCATACAATTGAAAGTTGGAAATTTGGGGTTTAACTCCTTACCACACAATCCTGAGTTTTAATGACCCAAAAGAAGAAGCCTTTTTAAAACATTGTAGGAAAAGAAGAAAATGCCGGTTACCAGCATTTTCTTCTTTTTCCACTATGTTTTCCACTATACCAAAGATAGAATTCCTCATTTGAACTCTATTTATTTAGTTGTCTGCAAATGCTTTCAATTTGGTCCAGTCCGAAATTCTGCTGTTTGGTAAAGAGAGCCCATTTTTTTTTCTCAAATTGTATTTTTTTTTCCACTGATGATTTACCAGCTATTGTCTTACTTAATTCAGTTGTTAATCATTTTTTAAGTGTGCTGAGATCATAAAAATCTGAATAACCCCCTTTAACCCTTTAGCTGCTGAGCACGACTCAGTGACCTTTAACAGATGACTTGCAGTCTGATCTTGGATCTACACTGTCCGATAAGGAGATATTCTTCTCCAAAAACTAAGTCTGAAATAACATTATTCAGGTTTTTACTATTGGTGTGAAAGTTCTATTTAACTTACTTAGCAGGATAAGGGTTAGATAAAGAATACTGTATAATGTAGGATTACGTATGCAAAATATTGAATCTTTACCACATCACAAGAGTATGGACTTGTCTAAATTGAAAGCATTTGCAGACGACGATTTGAATGTAGATCTAGTTCCAACAATCAAGTTTGTCTTTGATAGGGTGGAAAACATTGTGGGAAAAAGGAAAAACTGCTAGTAACAAACAATTTCTCCTTTTTCCCACAATGTTTTCAAAAGGCTTCTTCCTCATGGTTGTTAAAAGTTGGGACTGTGTGGTAAAGGGTTAATAAGTAAAAATAATAGAATTCCTAACTCACTTATTTGATGCTTTTGTATTTGCGTAATTGATGAGGTAATCAACCATATCCTGATTTATGTCCGACAAACGTTTTGTCAGTTCCTCCGCAGTATTTAATGACTCGTTCACTTTGGTCGACGCCTCTTCAAGGTCTACTGTTGGCTTTTCTTCTACCAACTCTTCCTCATCTAGTGTTGAATTCTCAATAAAAAACTAAAATAGAAACACACAACCAATCTTTAAACCCTTTGCCACACAATCCCAAGTTTTAATGACCCTAACAACAAGGCCTGTTGAAAACATTGTAGGAAAAGGAGAAAATGCTGGTAACCAGCATTTTCTCCTTCTCCCACAATGTTTTCAAAATCCTTCTACCTCAGGGTAATTAAAACTTGTGATTGTTTGGTAAAGGGTTAATGAGCTACATAGCCTCTTTTGGTATTTTTACATCTGTGTCAAAGTTTAACAAAGACATATGGGGATGTCACATGATCAATAATGTGTGTCAATTAAAAGGATTCGTATTCAAAAATTAGTATGATGATGTCATATATGATGTAATAAATATAGTCAGAGTTACAGATTTTAAAATGACCATCCTGTTAGTTAACTCTTTACCACACAAAAATGTAGCCTGTTTAAAATTTAAAGCATTTGCAGACGGCAATTCAAATGTGGTTTATTAAATGATAGATTTTGTCTATATAAAGGGGAAAGGAGAAACTGCTGATTCCAAGCAGTCTTTCCTTTCTCACAATGTTTTCAAAAGGCTTTTGACTAAGGGTCATTAAAATTGGGATTGTGTGGTAATGGGTTAAAAACCAAAAACTGCACCTTTTAATTGGACACAAACACACTGTTTATATGATTGCAACAATAAAAGTGTCTAGTTATATTTTTTCGTATTTTACAAGCATTTTTGACTTACAAACATGAAACAAGAGGGCCATGATGGCCCTGTACCGCTCCACTGGCTTATAAATATAAACCATAAATACTAAACATTTCAATTCTGAGCCAAATGGTTTCAAAATGAAGACTTACAAAGTTTTCTCTGTAAAAGCCCAAGTGAAAGTTGAGACCCACAGGGCAAAGCCATTTTTGATCCCGTAGCTATAATTACTTGAACCCTGGTAGAGGTCCACAAGATAAAGCCACATGCCAAAATAATACAAGTCTATGCTGTATGGTTATAAATAAGGTGATTTTCAAGTTTTGTCCATATGAAGCCTCTGTAAAACATAAGACCCTTGATGCAAGGCTAATTTGAAAAAAAAATCAAAACAGGAAGATTTCTTAAGTTGTCACTATGTAAGCCCATGTAAAACTTGCGACCCCTGCGGCGGGGCCAATTTTGACCCCAGGGCTAAATTTTTGGCCCACTTGGTAGAGGCCCACTAGATATAGCTACATGCAAAATTTGGTAGCTCTAGGCCTTATGGCTAGGTACAGGAAGATTTTTGAAGTTTTCTCTATACAAGCCTATGTAAAACTTGTGACCCCTGGGGCAGAGCCAATTTTGACCCCAGGGCTATAATTTGAAGAAACTTGATAGAGGTCTATTACATAAAGCTACATGCCAAATTTGGTAGCCCTATGCCTTATGGTTTCAGACAAGAAGATTTTCGATTTCCAATATTTTTCAGTTTTGTTGCCATGGCAACCAGAGTTTTTGAAGGAATCAAATTCTTTCAAGAAATTCTGAAGAGGACCATGGCAGGATCATTTCTGTGAAGTTTCATGAAAATTGGATGGGTAGTTTCAGAGAAGAAGATGTTTGAAATAAAAGTTAACGCACGGACAGACGGACGGACGCACACACGGACGGACGGACTGACGGACGCACGACGGACACCGGGCCATGACATAAGCCCGCTGGCCTTCGGCCAGTGGAGCTAAAAACCTATAAAGCTCCTTTTACTTACATGCCCTATGCATTACTGACTAAGCTATCAGGCTCGGTTTTCAAAAAAGGGTAGAAAACAGTGGGATACGCAATAAACTCAAAATTCCTCCTCCATAGCATTGTAAAAAAGGGAAAACTTTTGGCTTAGCATTAAATCTCTGACAAAGAGAAAAAAAAAACATGCATATACCTGATTCACTTGCTGTAAAAGTTGCATTTTTTGAGCGCAGATGTCTTGAAAACCTACGATAAACACTGTAACCTGTTGTTGATATTTCTTCTTCTTTACAGCATCGGTGATGATCTCCTCAAGTTCTTTCTGAAACACAATGTTTCCAGTTATCTCTTTACCAAATAATCCTGATTTATAACGACCGTGAGAAAGAAGCCTTTTGAAAACATTGTGGGAAAAAGGAGAAAATGCTGCTAACCAGCATTTTCTCCTTTTCCCACAATGTTTTCTAGCCTTTCCAAAACAAATTTCAATTTTTGAGTTACATTTATTTTGTCGTCTGCAAATACTTTCAATTTGGTCTAGTCTAAAAATTTGTCGTTTGGTTAAGAGTTATAGAAGGCTTTTAGAAAGATTGTAGAAAAAATGAGAAAGTGCTGGTAACCAGCATTTTCTTCTTTTCAACAATGTTTCCAACCCTGCCAAGACAAAGTTCAGCTTTTCAGTAGCTTTACTTTTTTTTGTCTGTATGAGCTTTCAACTCGGGCCAGTCTAAAATTTTACCGTTTTGTAAAGGGTTAAAAGGGAGCTTTTGAGATCTTAATAATCTCAAAACTTCCAGTGTTAGCTGAGCCATGCTCTGGCAAAATGTGGTTTCATGGAGTACACCGAAATCAAGTCATCTCATAATTATGGATCCATAAAAATCCATTTTGTCTAACCATCCAGCTGAATCCTGAGGTAGAAAGATCCTTGTACAGAAAGAAAATTTACCAAAGCAAAAGGTTTCAACACAGGTCAGCCTCAGCTGATTGTGCAGGCTTACCTGGGTTGCATTAACCCTTTAACAAAAAATCCCAGGTTTTAATGACCCTACAGAAAAAGCCTTTTGAAAAAATTGTAGGAAAAGGAGAAAATGCTGGTAACCAGCATTTTCTCCTTTTCCCACAATGTTTTCTACCCTTTCGGAGACAAATTTCAATTTTTGAACCACATTTATTTTGTTGTCTGCCAATGCTTTGAATTTGGACAAGTCTAAAATTTTATCACTTGGTAAAGAGTAATAGCCCTTTCTAGAGCCTTGCTCATCCGATACGTTAAATCTTTAAGAGACAACAAAATTCTACACTTGTCAAAATTGAAAGCATTTGAAAAGGGTAAATTATATGATTTGTCTATGAAAGATTGGGAAACATGAGGGAAACAGAGAAAATGCTGGTTACCAGCATGCTACCAGTATTTTCTTCTTTTCCCACATGGTTTGTAAAAGCTTCCTTTATCAGGATTATTAAAAATGGGATGATGATTATAGTGTGTAATGTATTGTGATTTTCAGCATTTTCTCCTTTTTTCCACAATGTTTTTCTTTCAACTTTATGGATAGATTGGCTATGCAGCAAGTCCGCTTCCAGTTAGATAAAATTTGGAGGGCAGTTGATTAGGTGGAGAGCGTGAAGTGAACATCAAACAGTATACTTACAATATCCTCGATATATTCCACATTTGGGGAACCTCTAGGATTATCGAACATGGTCTGAGTTGACATCTCATATGATACATAGATCTAAAATATATACATATAGAAAAGTGCAATGGCTTGATCACCCATCCAAGCACTAACCATAACACACACTTTCAACGAGAGAAATTCCCATGGCTGTAAAAGCTAGCTCAAAAGCAAGACGGGTTTTACATGTGTATATATCTAACCGTCTAATGACAATACAACATGGTCCAAGCTGACATCTTATACATGTGCAATGATATAAAATACAAACAGATATGTATTGATGAATAACTAAAATTGTCTTCAAAAAATCATTTAACTCTTTACAAGATAACATAGTTTAAGACTTAAAACTTTAAAGCTATGTTTATGTGGAAGGAGAGAAAACATTTTCTCCTTTCCCATGTTGCTAGTGTAAGAATGTCTAAGAAAAGTTGAGACTGAAGATCAAAGATCAGACGGAATGTTCTGTGCTCACTCTAGCTTTTGTGGTCAGTGTAGATCAAAGATCAGATTGTATGCTTTGTACTTACTCTAGCCTTTGTGGACAGTGTAGAGCAAAGATCAGACTGCATGTTTACTGCTTACTCTAGCCTTTGTGGTCAGTGTAGATCAAAGATAAGACTGCATGTTTTGTGCAGTCTAATCTTAATTTACACTGAGGTTAACTATAGTGGAAAAAAGCACTTTAACTGTTTTAATATATGGCAGAGAAATTGTAGAATGCTACAGGGGTTAACAAAGAGTAACTAAGCTTAAATCTGAGAGTAATTCGCAGTAAGTACCACCCATGTTATAGCATCATGCGGTGCACTGCCATGAATTACTGGGCCTCAACAAAAACTGATGCAAAAAATAACTATTGTACATATTTGGTATTCTTTATTCCGATTGTATGAGTGTGTAGCTGGATCCAGGTTTCATTTATCATTTGTTTTTTTGTAAGCCGAGTCTGTCAACTCAGTTGGTAATGTAGTGGACTTAAAACCAGGGGTTGCTAGTCAAAATCAACAGCTTGGCAAATTTCTTTCCAAGGACTGATGATAGTTACTGCAGTAGAATTCATTCCTCTCTCACCACTGATCATTATTTCAATACGGCTTATGTTAAAAAAAACAGCCAGTGGCTTGGAAAGAATATTGTGCAAAGTCCTGGTAAAAGAAACTCTAGGAGAGCATAGATAGGTGCACTGGTCCCCACAATATAACTGAAACAATGTTGAAAACAACATTTAACACCATACAAATAACAAAAAGTTTATGAACATTTTGGGCAAGCCTCACATTATGATGACATCTGTACAAAACTAGTTTACCAGTACAGGTTAATAAAGGAATGGATAATAATTTATGATCTTAGAACAGTATGAAAAACATAGAGAAGGAACAGGTGGTTGTCATTATTTTTCTCCTTTTCCACAGTATCTTCAGGAGGTATCAAGTGCAGAGATACTCAATGCAATCTTTGCTGTTTTTGTAGATGGTGTAGATTATGATCAAACAGTGATAAACATTATGATCTTGAAGCTACGCTGTCCACAAAATACTGGTTGCTGATTGGTCAAATTTTTGAATGTGTGGTCTATAGGATAAAACTGCTATGAAATTAGGAAAACAAGAGGGCCATGATGGCCCTGTATCGCTCCACTGGCTTATAAATATAAACCACGAAGAAAAGTCTTCACTATATAAGCCCTTATAAAACTTTGACCTCATGGCTACAGTCTGACTAAATGGGGAATATTGTATTAGAAGAATAACATGCCAAATGTGGGAGTTCTTGGCCTTATGGCTGGTAACAAGATGGTTTCTGAACTTTTCACTCCATAAACCCATGTAAAACTTGTGATCCCTGGTGCAGGGCCAAACTTGATCCTAGAGCTGTAACTTGGGCCCTCTTTGTAACTGTCCACTAAATAATGCTATAATTATATGCAAAATTTGGTAGCCTAAGCCTTATGGCTATGTACACCAAGATTTAAAAGTTTTCCCTATGTAAGCCTATGTAAATCTTGTGAACCCCCCCCCCTCCAAGTATGAGGCCAAATTGACCCCAGGACTATACTTTGGACACTTTTGGTAGACTCCAACTAGATCAAGCTAAATGCCAAATTTGGTAGCTCTAGGCCTTATGGTTTCAGACAAGAAGATATTTAAAGTTTTCTCTATATAAGCCTATGTATAAAACTTGTGACCCCTGGGGAAGAGCCAATTTTGACCCCAGGGCTATAATTTCAAGAAACATGATAGAGGTCTACTACATAAAGCTACATGCCAAATTTGGTAGCCCTATGCCTTATGGTTTCAGACAAGAAGATTTTTAAAGTTTTCTCTATATAAGCCTATGTAAAACTTGTGACCCCTGGGGAAGAGCCAATTTTGACCCCAGGGCTATAATTTCAAGAAACATGATAGAGGTCTACTACATAAAGCTACATGTCAAATTTGGTAGCCCTATGCCTTATGGTTTCAGACAAGAAGATTTTTAAAGTTTTCTCTATATAAGCCTATGTAAAACTTGTGACCCCTGGGGCAGAGCCAATTTTGACCCCAGGGCTATAATTTCAAGAAACTTGATAGAGGTCTACTACATAAAGCTACATGCCAAATTTGGTAGCCCTATGCCTTATGGTTTCAGACAAGAAGATTTTCAAAGATTTCCAATATTTTTCAGTTTTGTTGCCATGGCAACCAGAGTTTTTGAAGGAATCAAATTCTTTCAAGAAATTCTGAAGAAGACCATGTCAGGATCATTTCTGTGAAGTTTCGTGAAAATCGGATGGGTAGTTTCAGAGAAGAAGATGTTTGAAATAAAAGTTAACGCACGGACGGACGGACGGACGACCGGGCGGACGCACGCACGCACGCACGACGGACACCGGGCCATGACATAAGCCCGCTGGCCTTCGGCCAGTGGAGCTAAAAAAAGAGTCATGCTCTGTGAAATGATGGGTAAAATTAAAGCATCTTCAAAATGTATCAACCCATGTCCCCTAATACTGACCCAGGGTCAAACTTTTTACCATTGATAAACTTTCTGCATGCCAATGGACCATTCTACATTATGGCTCAGGAAGAAGGCTCATGAAAATGTTGTGGTAACCAGCATTTTCTCCTTTTCCCACAATGTTTTCTACCAAATGAAAGACAAATTTTGATTTTTAAGCAATATCTATTTTGTCGTCTGCAAATGCTTCCAATTTGGACCAGTCTAAAATTTTGTAGTTTAGTATAGAGTTAACAAAATGGATCCTTGTTCTGTAACAAATTATTGGCATAATGCAGTACTAAGATGCATTAACCCTTTACCATACAATCACGACTTTTAACTGACCTGATTAGGAAAATTTTTGAAATCATTGTGGGAAGAGGAGAAAATGTTGGTAACCAGCAGTTTCTCTTTCTCCCACAATCTCTTCTACCTGTTCAACAACAAATTTCTGTTTATGGGTCATATTCATTTTGTTCTCTGCAAATGCTTACAAATAGAACAAATCTAAAATTTTGTTGTTCATTAAAAAGTTAAACCCACTTTTCCCACTGTGCTGCTTACTTACATTGTCGACACGATCCATGACTTTATCCAGTTCTTGTTTGGTTTCATCAGCCACTCGCTGGGCCAAGGACCGCGTGTTCTTGTCAATAATGGCTTTAGCCGGAGCATCGCCCCTGTCAATGATTGACACACTTCCAACGTAGTTCATCATTTTGTCTTGCTTTTATGGGCTGTCTCCTTAAACATTTATGATGACATGATCTCTTCAAATGTTTATGATGATACAGTCTCTTCAAGTATGTATGATGACCTGGTCTCTTCAAATGTTTATGATGACATGGTCTCCCTCAAAGATTTATGATGACCTGGTCTCTCTCAAGTGTTTATGATAGAATTGTCTCTCTCTCCAACAATCTATGAAGACTTTAACCTTGAAGGAAATGAAAAAATTGTCTCCTCAAATATTTATGACATGTTCTCTCTCAAAGCTTTATGATAGAATTGTCTCTCTCTTTCTCCTACTGTTTATGATGGCTTCACACCTGAAAGAGGAAAGAAACAGATTCTCTCTTCAAATGTTTATGATAACATGGCTTTTCCCTTCCCGATTCTGCTAAGAGAGGACAAATGTCCTATAAATATGCTGAAATAAGGGACTCTTTCAAAATTAGTGAGATAAATGCACTCATTACTTGTTAATCAAATTGATTTGAAACAGACCAAGTCTGGCTGTATGCATCATGATGGGAATTTTTTATATCTAAATGGAACAATGTCCTAGAATCTCTCTTTGCCAGACAACAGTGTTTGAAAGTATGTGGCAATGACAAATGTGGTTCAAAGAATAGAATTATCTATGCCACATGACAAATGTTATGACCTGTCTAAACTGAAAGTATTTTATATATGTCAAGTTCAATAAATAATGCGATTTGGCTCAGAAAGAGTAGAATATTTTTTGGGAAAAGGATAAAATACTGGTTACTTCTTTTCCCATGTTGTTTTCAAAAGCTATCTAAATGTCATTAAAACTTTTGTGAGGTAAATGCTTAAAGGTTGTTAAAATAACTGTGTGTGTGGTAAAAAATTAAGGTATGACAAGGATCAGAAAATTTCATTATAGGATCACAGGTACATTTTAACTTTGTACCAGAGAACAAGATTCTAGACTTGTCCAAACGGAACAAATTTGCAGTTGACAACGTAAATATGACTCAAAATTTTAAATCTGTTCATAGAAAGGTAGAAAACATTGTGGGAAAATGAGAAATTGCTGGTAAACTCCTTTATTCATAAGACGCCTATCCTCCATTCTTATGACCCCTATAGCCCCTACCTTCAGTCTAAAGGTTCGCTCCAATGTTATTTTTGTGACTGTTTCTCCACTCACCTTCAAATCAGCCATTCATAGTTCTATTCTGGAATGAAAGTTGATCATACTGGTATCTCTTCTAACGGCTCTATGCGGCAATTTTATTGTTGACTGCGAATAATATGGGCACGAATCGTTAGACAAATGATTATTCTTTACAAGAATGCCAAAATGATTATAAATGTAACAGTAACCTCCTTGTAATTCCATGTTTTTGAAGAGTAAATATCAATTGACCTACTTCCAAGGAACTCAAAACTAGGCTTTACATTTACCGCGCATGTTCCGGAAGTCATTTCCGGTACAGTAATATTGTTTTTTTTACAATTTATCAGCTTCATCAGCTTGGGCATTGAAAGGAAAACTGAAACATACTGGATGTACTTTATTTACTAGGAGTCATAATTATCACTTAAGTTGCCGATCACACAATGTCATTTTTTCAAACAAAAATGACAGCGCATGCGCAGTTAACTAAATTTATAATGAGTGTTTGTTTACAAATTGACCAGATGTATTTAGGTCAAAAAAAGGTAAATTACAAAATGATCGATCACAACCTTGCACTACACTTGGTGTCAATGTGAAGTTACATCATTTATCTATTGATTCATGTCCATTTCTATAGCTGACAAGCAGATTTAAGACACATTTTGCCAACTGAAAGATGACTGGTAAGATTTTGAAATTTCCAGAAGCCATCAAAGAATGGCTGATATGAAGGGGTGCGGAGACCCAATCACAAAATAACATCAGAGCAGCCCTTCAGACTTAAGGTATATAGCCCCAATTCAAAAGACCCCTATAGTCTTCACAACCATTTCTGTGTCCATTTTCGGTAATTTTCATTTGGAGACAGGATGGAATTTAAACTCAGGACCCCTTGCTTATAGGGCGTATACTCCATTTTTTAATTATCCAGGCTGCTCAACTTGATCGTTACCGATTATGACTACAAAGGGTAAATGTTTCACCGAACAACAAAACGCTCGACCAAATTGAAGGCATTTACGGACAACAAATTCAATGTAATTCAGATGACTGTAGTTATTTAAATTGGTTGACAACATTGTGCATGGTGTTTAAAAAAGCCTTTTATATCAAAGTTGCGAAAACGCGGAGCTGTGTGGTAAAAACCTGAAATGTCAAAACATCAAACATAACTTACTCGAGTCGAGTTACACTTAAAATGTTTTAAATAAACGATTAACGCGACATGGTCTATCCAGAGTAACTTATTTCGTTTGTTCAATAAGATCCTTAGCTGGTTAGATATTGTCAAGCTTACTGAAGCATCCAAGACACGGACTCAGAACTTGGTATGGTTGTGTCGTAAAGAAAAACATAACTAGATGGCGGCAGTCGCCATTTTGGAATTAGCAACGCACCTGATTGGAGCATGTGACTTGTTGCTCGACGACAGAGACGCTTTAGTTAACCGCAGTATTTCGGATTAATTTTTTTTGTGTGTGTCAATCGGCAAACTCGGGTGATGGGTTAAATGCACTCCACTCGTCACAACTCGGCCGATTCCGTACCTACATCTAACCTCGTCTGTATAAAGGAGGCTTCCATTTTGAACTACCAATCACATGATCTTAAACATGGCGGCGCCCCTGTAGATCGCTTAGCAACGACATGAACAACCAGTGTGAAGTTATTCACTTCTATCGATCTGTCGATGAAAGCTCCTAACGGAATTGATAAACCACGCTAAAAATTGAATTTACAAACTGTTTGCCGACTGAAATACTCTTAGAAAGATAACGACAGAAAATTTACTCATGTTCTTTCTAGAGAGGAGCCTTACAATTTCAATAACGGTAAAGCGGTGTGCTTCCGGAGATGTGCGAAATGTACCGTGTAGGTGCATATCAAGCTACGTGATACAGCCGAGGGATTTGATCACCGGATCACCCGAGGTATGCCGAATGAAATGCACTCGTCACAACTCGGCCGATTCCGTACATACATCTTATTCTTATGGCAGCACTCCTTAGACCCATGAAGAATTTTAGCCCCAAATTATCAGAGGTCACTGGTCAGAATCCTCATCTAGGCTATGTCCTTTTTTCTCTTGAGGGTTGATGATGATTTGCTCTGCCTACACGCAAAAAACGCAGTTGCGTACACTTTAAAAAAACAAGCAAACAAAGTTGCTCCAAAAAAAGTGCCAGAGGCCACTATTAAATAGAGCTCTAGCTTTTTTTTTTCGGGCGGGAAAGACCCTTCGGACCCTCCCAGAAAAATCCGCTCTCTCGGCACTTCGCACTGCAATTAACTTTTTACCAAACCACAAAATTTTAGACTGGTCTAAACCGATTTCAAGCATTTGCGCACGATTAACTAAATCTTACAGAAATTGTGACATTAGGCTTATTCTTCCAAATGATCAAAAGAAGTGTGAAAGAAAAGAAGAAAATGCTGGTTACCAGAATTAACTGCTTTAAAATCCGGATTGTTTGGTAAAGGGTAAATACCTTCTGTACTACTTTCGCTAATGCTTTATGTTGGGCTAGCTACGCCCCTGAACTTATCCATCTTTCGATCCATCTCTATAACACAATGTAGGACCGGAAGTATGCATTGTATGTGACTTGGGATTCTGTACAGTGACGATCTGTCACTTAGCGTTAAAAATTGTGTTCGCACAGTGAGTCAAGCTGGTGATTTTTCATTTATTTTGATAGAAATTCTCTGTTGAGAAAAGAAATTTGTACAGTCACTTGTAAGCGGTCAATAGATCTCGGGTGGCTGTACAACCGAAAATTTCTCAACATGCCATTTTAAACGGAGGATAATGAAGATTGTAGCCGTCTTTGTTACGAATAAAGAAACTGCTTATACATTTTCCGTTGAGAACACAGGTTTTTAACGTTGAGTAATCGAATAAAAACGGCATCGTTTCGGGACAAAATCATCTGTATTTTTAGCATGGTCAACTAATCGCTATTGCGCTATATACGGAAGGTTCACAGCCCACATTCGTGTTTCTGGTATGGTCTATACAAAACAAACAAATTACTGGATATGAATATTTTACAATAACTATCAAAATAAATAAGAAATCGCCAGCTTGATTCACCGTGTGAAGACAATTTTTAACACCAAGTGACAGATCGTCACTGTACAGAATCCCAAGCCACATTCAATGCATACTTCCGGTCCTACACTGTGTATAATATTACATGTATGTCGAAATTTTCTTACGCGGCAGGAAGTAAACAGAAGCACCAGGAAAGGTATATGGAATATTATGGTCTACTCTCTACTATGAATCTGCCTTTCACTCCCTACTTACAATCAAAATGAATGCGATATACATTTCTCTTTTCTTTATTGAATACAGCGGAGCATGTCAGCTGGATTGATACAGTGGAGCATGTCAATAAGATACAGCGGCGCTTTTAACAAAAACCCTGACATAGGGGAGAGCATTGAAAGCAATGAGACCATATTCTAACAAGCCTAAAATAACATTTTATGCTACATAAATCCGCTTCATAGACAAGAACGCGACGTCCAGCCACAAAAAACAGAGAAGTTACTCTGAAAAAAGCTGTATCCCAAAACAATTCAGCGTCTTGCTCTGCGGCATACGTGGGACTTCGTACAGTAAATCGTCTTAAACATTTTCTCTAACAAAATTAAAAGCTATATTTTAATTAAATGAAGGTGTGTTAAGGCCGACGTGCTCGCTAGAACTGATTTCTCCACGTACTATTTTACCCATACGCTTTTCAGGATGCATTCTGATTGGTCAGAAATTTATAACAAGATCATAACAATTTTACAGGTGCGTAGCGAGAAGACAACTCTTTTCCGCTATACTATCGTAACGCGGAAAAGTATAATTGTAGTAACTTTCCTGTTGCTAGTATTTAATTCGAGCAGAGTGAGGAAATTTGATATCGCGCGAGACCGAAGGCGGCATTTTTCAAATACATAAACGATCTGATATGGGCATTCTTGGTACAGAACCGGACTATTTTTCAAGGCGGCAATCAATGCAATGAATTTAACACCTACCTTGTACGATTCATCAAGCCATGGTTATCTAGCATATAACCTATGCACCAGCCATTTATAAATATAGCCCATATAAGCTACGGAAAAAGCCCCTGTATGAGCCAAGCAAGGTGGGACATCATTTTTGATGTCAGTCTGTTGCACGAATCCTGATTTTCCCCATGTCTATATTTAGAAACTGTCTGCAGAGATTTGCAGTAAACAGTTGGTATTTAGAAAAAAATTCCCCGTTTGAAATCATTTTTTTAAAAAGAAATTTGTAGAAAAAAACTGGCATGATTTTTACACAGACGTAGGGTATATCATTTATTGCAATTTTCTACCTGCACTTTTTAAGCGGTACACCGCGTTTTAATATTTGACCTTTATTTGTCCAGTGATGCGTCATAGCAGACAGATCAAATCTTCGAAGAATAATAACATGCACAGGAAACGCAAAAATTTCTCACTTAACGAGAAGTAAATACGAACATCAGGAAAATTACTACAACATAATATTCCTCTTTTATTATATATCTACAACTTTCAGCGTCAAAATTTTGCAGTTTTTGACATTTTATTCATAAATTAGTTTAATAAATAAAACAAACAATGGTGTAGTCGTTAGTAACGTCATTTTTATGAATAGCGGATAAAGATCATAGCGTAAATTTAGACCAGTCAAAACGCAAATAAATATGTATGTTATCCACACGTCAGTTACGTCATCATACCATATTTGGAAACGTATTTCACTGTGTGTAGACGTTTTTTTTGTTTTGTTTTGTCGTATGTGTTATTTTATCCGCGTGCGACGAATGTATTTGAGCCGGAAAAGTTACGGGTATATGATATAATATAATATAGTATACCCACCACTTTCAAAATTTTGCAATAATTGACATTTTATTCGATAACGGTATACGGTATAAAAGACATAATGGTACAGTGGCCAATAACTTTGTTTTTATGAATGACGGATGAATATTACAGAGTAACATTTTGACCAATCGAATCGCGAATCAATACATTCTTATTCGGCGCGTAAGGTACTCATCATACCATATTTGGAACCGTATTTCATAGTGGTTTTTTTTTTGTGTGTGTGTCATTTTATCCACGTGCGACGCATGTATTTGAACCGGAAAATTTTCAGGTAGATCCATGTAATAAATCTTTATAATATACTCTTCTGTCTATCCATTCCTCTTATCTCATATTAATATCACCCGTCCATCCTTCAGTTATTTGCCCGTTAAGTATAGACCATATCAAGAACACGTGTGTGCACTGTGATTCTTCCTTAGAGCAATGGGGATGCCTTGATCATTCGACCGTTCTAAAAATACAAATGATTTTGTCCAAAAACAATGCCGTTTTACTCGATTACTCAACATTAAAAACCTGTTTTCTGAACAGAAAATGTGTAAGCATTTTCTTTATTCGTATCTTTGAGAAAATATGTCAAGGTTTGGTTACAAAGTCGACTACAATTTCCCCTATCCTGCGTTTTAACAGCTCGTTGAGAAAAGACATTTGTACAGTCTCTTGTTAAGCGGTTGTACAGTCGCTCGAGATCTTAGATATTTTATTTTGTACAGTGACTTGCAAAGGCTGTCTTTTATAACGAAGAATGAAAACGGAAATTTGACACAAAGTTGTTTATTTGAATAGATATGAGACTTTGAGTTGTTTGACTAAATTTTAAGAAGATGGATTTGAGAAATACTCCCTCAAATGTTGGTTTCAGTTGCTACAATTCGAATTCATCTATTTGTATATATGGCACCGATCCATCATAAAACTTATTATTCACACAATACATGTGATAGAGTTGCGCGCGCGCGCACACACACACACACACACACACATATATATATATATATAAAATTGGTAAAAACGGACGTTGCATATATTCTGTGCAGTCAGTCCGCGCAAGCTGACCTGGGCTGAAACAGTATGTCATGGACCCATGATCATGTGACGACTTGTTTGGTATAATGCATCACGGAGATGCATCAAGCCCCCTTTTGCCACAGCATGGCTGATATAGAACCGACACCGAGTTAGCGTCCGAGACAAAAATCCCACTAAGGCGAGAGACAGACATCAAAAGGGGAGGCGGACATCAAGCTAGCCACGAAAGATATACTGGGTCAGATTTTTTCTATAACATTATCTCGCTCACAATAGGTCAGAATGCGCAAAACTATGCATGCACAAGTGGTACTATCTATAGATAAAATCCAATTCGTATAGAACCCCAAAAATTGGTAAAAATGGACGTTGCATTTGACGTCAAACAACTGTTATATCAGACGTGCGTTGGATAAGAAAATTCGTGATGGGTATATCACATTGAAAAATAAAGGAGGTTATGTGATGGACGAAAAATATGTAGTGGCTATATTATACTGGGAAATATATATATATATGAACCATGCTCTGTGAAAAAGGGGCTCAGAGCATCTCGGAAAGGTATCTACCCAGTAGACCTGGGCCGAAACTTTTCGCTATTGGTCAATTCTCTATATGTCAAAGGATTATTCTTCCTCGTAATTCAGGTAGTTGTTCAAAAAAGTGGCTATTATAGATCCATAATTATGTAATGGCTTGCTTGGTATTGAGATGCATTAAGCCCCCCTTTGTCAGAGCATGGCTCATATTCATGTATATAGGATCTGACAAGAGTTGGCACCCGAGATAAGACCTCACGAATCGAATCCAGGAAAAACAATCCAGCGGGTCTCTGTACACATTAAAAGCATCCTTGCAGACGAGCTCAATAGAAAACCGTCCAAAACGCATCCATTCATCACATAACGATATCGGTAAAATAATCTATCAGGGCTCATTTTCACCTCAACCATTCACCAACCCCATTCGCGGTTCATGACATATTTAACCCTTATCCTTCTAAATAACTTTCAAGCACGTTCTGTGCAGTCTGATCTTGATCTACACTGTCCGCCAAAGGTCCGTGAGTCGCTCGTAAGCATGTAAACTCTTCTTGCTACTCCGCGTCTACTTTAACTCATTACCAAACGACATTTTTTTAACCAGACTAAACTGAAAGCATTTGCAGACGACAAATAAATTGTGGCTTAAAATGACGATTTCTGTCTTTGACTGCGTGGACAACATTGTGGGGAATGGAGAAAATGCTGGTTATCAGGTGATGTTCGTTGTAGACGAGCGGACGGACGGACGTAGAGACGAACGACGGACAGAAAGCGATCACAGTAACTCATCTCAAGCATTTTTTCTCAGGTGAGATTAGAAAACCGGATTCAAATGTACAAACGATTTCCATACATACATGCAGGTAGTAAAAAGTGCACGTGCTTTTTAGGGATAGTCCATGCTTTATTTAAAGAGGAAGTGCAACGGCATTTTATTGCACATAAATGGTGCTCACCAACTGGTATGCCCCAATGTCTAAAATTGGACCAGATGAGGAGCTCTTGTTCATGGTGTGTATTGTGACAAAATTTTCCTTTTTCAGAGAAGCTTTTTTGTTTTAAAAGCAGTAAATCGGGCTATTTTCGACGAAGACATGTAAGGCGTATGTGAGTATCACCCATCGTAACACAGCCAAGAGATTTGATTAACAGGTCAACCAAGGTTTGCCGAATGGATGGCAGACTGTGTGCCAGGATAAATTTTCGTTACCTAGCCGTGAATTATGCATGCAATTATCTCCAACGGTATTTAAATGTTTAAAGGGACACTCTTGACCTCACAGGAAAACAAATCTGTAATTTCGATTTGGATGCATCAAAGGTGTTTATGTGTCAAAGCAGTGTACATATTTAATGATCTAGTCTACATGAGGAATGAAGATGAGTTAAACTGCTGGTAACTTAAAATACATGCTTTGACAATAAAATTTAAAACAGTGTCACTTTAAATACAGCAATTATCGCTTTGTGATTTTTTGAGACAACCCCACATTAAAGTCCGCAGACCACTGTCCACTCTGGTCTTCGGCATCCGCTAAAAAGCTCCATTAGCAGTGGAGGGACACCTGACCATCGTGGCTTCATTATTCTAGGATATACTGAAACCTGATGCTTTTAAACTATTCAACTGCGCACTTTTCAAATGTAAATATTGCTTATTCTTTTCCTCGAGTCCTTTCGGCATTTTCAGAGATATGCTAGTAATAAAAAGCTGTGAATCGATATCAGGCTAGATTCTTCCTAGGGTCTGACGAAAGTCACTGTAACAGAATTCATTCTTCTCTTATCAAGGAACTATTTTTACTATTTCGATCAAAGTGCAGCCAGTGATTATGAAAACTTGTTCGTATTTGTTATGGCATGTATGTGATCTAAACTCACATATTTGAAAATTACATCTTTAGTTGCGAAAAGAAGGATCAAGAGTTAACACTACATGACCTGTTTGTCATTGAAATATTTTAGTTACAAACTTTGTTTGTCCACATATAATAGGATTGACAAAACACAGTATTTTCTTAAATAAAAGATATATGTGCTTTTATTAGGAAATCGATATGAATTGTACTGCCCATTTCTATTAAGAATATACTTATTTTTCTTTTCCGTTTCTATTAAATACTGAACAGACACCTACCCTAAATTTATATATATTTTTTTTATTACGACTTGGTGAACTTCTATTCACAATTTATTAAAAATAACAAATACCATGCATTTACATATTAGATACACATACTAGGTTCAAGTTTCTATAATATGTATTAACTTATATTTCAAAATAGCATTCTAACTCGCAATAGATTATCGAGATGTTCAATGCACTTCTGTTTAGCCGATATAAGGTCTGCACACAGCTCCACAGCCTGTTGAAGAGCAGTAAAACCGTTCAGGACAATCTGGAAGGTTTAACTCGTCATACAATCCAGTTCGTGGTGAACATTGGATGGCACAAACACCCCGCTGTCTTGGAGATGAACTATGACCTAAGGCAAATGAAGACGTTTCATTGTTTCAGTTTGTCATTTTAAGGATGTCTCTTGAAAAAAACACTTCGATTAAAGGCCCCATGGCGTCTAACAGTAAACAACGCGGATGTTAAATACATATACATTCAAATTATACCATTTAAAAAAGAATGGACATTATTTTGACGATGACAATCTGTTATTGTATAGTCGGTCCAAGTGTTAGTCTCTGACAAAGAAATTAATTCTAGAACTAAGTAAAAAAACTGTTAGTCTCTGACAAAGAAATTAATTCTAGAACTAAGTAAAAAGTTACCAAGTCGCTATATATCTTTCGTTTACTCTTTACCTGGTTTTAGAGTTCATTTTTCTGTACAAAAACAGATTGTTGTTGTGCTTTGTCATAGAATTGGTGATGATTGCAAAAGTGAAATTCAGATTTTGCAAAAAAATAAAGACTTCAAACTTACTGGAGGAACAGATTGCTCCACATCCGGTCGAGCGACAAACATAGCCCGAAGGACACGCAGGCAGACCTAATCCGTCGAATAACCCGCCTCCCGGGGAGCACATCACCACGCATGCGCCCAAATTGCTTGGTAGCGCCAGAGATCCTTCATGAAATATGAAATAGTTCTTATTACATCTGATTTCACATTATTCGTTCGGTCCATACACCACGTCTCACTCGGCAAAAATCTCATTATGACATTGGAATTTGTTGAATAATTAATTAACATGTAAGGCCAGAATATGGTCAGCAAAACAAAATATTCAGTCTACTTTCACATTTAAAAGAAACCTTTCCTCATTCCAATCGTTTCGAAGCAAGCCGCCACGACGAAATTCTGATCCTTATTTAAAAAATACCATTATTACTGTAAAGGAGATGTGCAGAACTTTTATCCTGATCTTAATAAGAATAGTATCAAAGTAAATCAAGATTAAAACAAATCTTCGAGATGTGAAGTGTCTTACCGAAAACTAAACACACACAAATTATAAACGTTAATCGCAATTTTGCCATTATGGTAAATTTTGTCATTATGGTAGAGTTTATCTCTTCACGTTTCACCAGAGTACTAACATGTATTTTTTTATACATTGCAAAGAAGGGTCAAGCAAGATAAAACCATATTTGTTTCTTATCGTACTCAGGCCACATGTTCTCACTAAGGGAAGCATTTTAAAGCCCGAGTGTTTCCTAAAGGAAATCGTTCTCGCTAGAACAAAAGCTACACGGGGCATATGATAGGGCACAATGGGAACCCCGAATATTTTGTGCTCGCTATGAGAGTGGTATTCGATACAAAATCGGATTTAGTGGGGTTAGCCCAGTGTGCCCCTTTGCTCATTTTTTGGGCACAGTGAGTATACCGCCGAGTGTCTTGTGTTTGCGGAACGACTCTATACGGTACATGATGGCGTGCAGCGACGATAGCCTGAAGTTTAATGTTCTCGCTAAATACCTAAGTGTATGTATGATGCAAAACGGTACATAGGCAAGGTATCCCAGAGTTTGTCTATGTGCTGCACTTATTGGGGAAAAGCAACGTAACACAATGCTCACTAAATGGGTTACAATCATTGTAACATCGAGTGCCTTGTGCTCCCCAAGTGTCATATATGTGTCATACGTCGTAGCTCGGAGTGGCCTGTGCTCTCTTAATAATTATATACGGCACGGTATTGACACCATATGATGATTACACACAGTGCTCTAGCAAAAGGATTTTATAAAGCACAACATAGAGCACAGCAGGGTAAACCTGGGTGTCCTCTATCCCCCACTGGCTTTATTCGGCACAACTGCTAGTGTAGCCCCGAGTGTCCCGTAAACCTGTAAACCTGCAATAGTAAGGATAGCCCTGAGGGTAGCCCCGAGTTCTCCTCTGCCCCCCCGTGGCAATATGTGGCACATAATGGTTCACAGGGAGGGTAGCACTGACTGTCCTGTACCCTTCAAATGGCTGTATGCCGCACTTAAATTAATCACTGTGAGGGCAGCCCCGAGTGTCCTGTGACCATAAAAGGCACATAATCGACCGCCGAGAGGGAAGCTCCGGGTGCCCTCTACCCTTCAGATGGCTTTACTCATAATGGAGCACAGCGAGGGGAGCCCCAAGTGTCCTTTATCCCAAAAATGGCAATATGCAGCACAGCATTGGTTACAGCAAGGGTAGCACTGGGGGTCCTCTATCGTTCAAATGCCTACATGGGTAACAGCGAGGGTAGCTTTAAGTGTACTGTACACCACCAAAGGCTATGTGCAGAACATAACGGAGCACAGGGAGGGTAGCCCTGAGTGTCCTCTACCCCTCAAATTGCTATATTTGGCACGACAAGTGTCACAGCGAGGGTAGCTTTAAGTGCTCTCTAACCCTCAAACGGCAAATTGAGACACTTACATGGGTTACAGCGAGGATTGCCCATAGAGTTCTCTTGCCCTCAAATGTCTACGTGCAGCACATAATGAGCCACAGCTTGGTAACCCCAAGTGTCCTGTAGCCTTTTAAATGGCTGTATGAGGCACGTAAATGGGCCACAGCGCGAGTAGCCCAAGTGCTCTCTATCCTTCAAATACCTATATGCGGCACACAATGGACCACAGGGAGGGGAAGTCTCGTGTGCGCTATAGCCCTTAAATGGCTTTATGCGGCACAAAATGGAGCACCGCCACGGTAGTTCGGAGCGTCCTGTACCCTTCAAATGGCTAAATGCGGCACATACAGCGAGGGTTACCCCGTGTGTCCTCTACCTCTGATGATCAGAAAATCATCGAATTGTCCATGATAGTGTGTAGATACGCATTTTTTTTTCTTTTTTTTGTCGTGTGTTATTTCATCCGCGTGCAACGCATGTATTTAAGCCGCAATATTTTCAGGTATATAATAATAAAAACATGGACAATTGATTTTGCCATCCTGACATTTTACATTCAACAAGTAATCTTTGAGTGCCACTAAATATTAGTTGGGATTAAACAAGGCTGTTACTAGTAAATAATATGTTTAAACTTTGCCTTGGCTCTTTACCACACAATCCCGAGTTTAAACGACCCTTAGAAAGAAGCCTTTAGAAAACATTGTAGGAAAAGGAGATGCTGTAACCAGCATTTCCTCCTTTTCCTACAACGTTTTCTAATCTTCTGGAGTAAAATCCTGTACGTTGAGCCTCATGTGATGTGGCATCTGCAAATACTTTCAAAAGAACATGCCTTTAAATTAGTGGTTTGTTAAAAGGGTTAAAACATAAAAAATAAATAAATAAATAAATAAAAAATATTATTGAAAAAATGATTGATTCGAGTCACAGCTAATTGATTCTTTCCCCACAATTTTTCCCCAAGCTGTACATAGACTGTAGAGGTGTAAAACGTTGATCATCCACAGTAATGTATAAAAACAATGTCATTACAAAGCACTTTTTAAAATCTTCTTCAAAAGAACCTGTCAATATTTGAGGACAAAACTTGTGGCCAAATATCATTTACTTTTCTTGAGTGAAAGGGTCAACTTTACCTACTTCTCAGGACAGTATAGATCAAGATCTGCCTACATAAATCGCCAAGTCGAATCTTGGATCTAAACCAAACCACAAAAGTATCACTTTTCTTGTCTTCAGACCCTTTCTCAATAACTCATCGACAGTGCGGGACAGGTCATAATTATTGTCAATTTTTAAAGATACATCTATATACATGTATACTCGTTTTCAGCCGGTTTTTAACCCATTTCACCTTTATTGTCAGCAAGTTTTTAACCCATTTCATCTTTATTTTATCTAATTATAATCATTCTTGTATCTTCATGCCAAAATTTGCCTCTGATGGCACCAAGGTTGCAATGATGATGACGTTTCATTTTTTGGCGGCCTAAAAGAAATCACTGTTGTCGTTTCCACTTACAATGAGAACAAGTCCCTCGAGTCTCCCTATCCCTTACACCATATATATTGGTTAGTTATCTATCTTAACAAAGCTGACAAAATTATGAGCCTTTCTACACACTTTCAAGTTTTAACAGCGTTTTTTTCTCTCTGGCTGTAAAGATGTATCTTTAACCCAGACCTAGAGTACCAGGCACAGACTTTACTACTTGTCTTGACAGCGTAGATCTAGGTCAGACTTCATAGAATGCGCAATCTGGGTCTGTTTTCACCAACCATTCTTAATTTCCTTCTAAGTCTTATTCTAGATTTAAAAAGAAACACAACTTCTGATTGGCTGAACCAAATGGTTTAGCCAATCAGAAGTTGTGTTACTTTCAAATTAAGAAAATTCTGCAAGTTACACTGAGAATGTTCTTAAGAATGGTTGGTGAATACAGACCTTGGTCTCACATTTTCACTGTTACAAAAGACCCAACCAATGCCCGATATTAGCTCTACACAGCACAATATCTTGGGAGCTATTCTGACTACAGTCTTAAAATTCCCCTATCTGTACTTTTTCCAAAGGGACTAATGTCTATTTTGAAAAAAAATAAATAAATGAATAAATATCATTCTACTTTAAAGGCCCAGTAGGGGCCAAAAGTATTTAATGTGGGAGTTAAAATGCATTTTACTTTTAAACAATACCATTTAAAAACATGGAACTTATTGAGATGAATATCTTTTATTGTACTATCAGTCCTAGTGTTAGTCGCTGGCAGAAAAAGGAAGTTTAAAACAAGATAAAAAGTAAACAAAAGATAGAGCATCTTAGCAACTTTTTACCTTGTTTTAAAATCAATTCTTCTGCCAGCACGTAACATTTTCAACCTACTGTACAATAAAAAATTGTCATCTTCACAGTAACTTCCATACCTTTAAATGGTATGATTTAAATTTGAATATAATTTAACATCCATATTGTTTATGTTAGACTGCTACTGGGCATTTAAGAAAACTACAATAAAATTCAAGGTTTTTCATAAGGCCATCTCAAGAAATACCGGTTATAATCATTGAAAGTCTGACAGAAGTAAAAAGCAGTGTTCAATCTAGCTTTGCTTGTAAGGTTGTAAGTGTGTTTGTGTGTGTGTGGGGGGGGGGGGGGGGGGGCATTGGACCCACAGACATTGAAATAGGGGGCCATGAAACTGGTGGCCACGCACAAGAAAAATATTTTATTACTGATATGTTAACGTTTTAAACAAGTGCTGCCTTCTCATTTAACAATTGTATTGTATTCCCATTCACGTATCTATGAATACTTTGCTAATAAAACAGCAGCACTGCAGAAATTATCACTGTTAATTGACACAACCTTATTTCCGCCATTAATTTTAACCTAAAAAATAATAAGATATGTCCGTCAGTGGTAGACTTTGGAAATCCTGACACCCCATCAAAAAGAGATTTAACTTACCCTTCAATCACTTAAATTACAGTTTATTTTCTGGTCATAAACTAACCATCTTTCATCCGATTGTCCAGGAGCCACTTTGGTTGAAACTCATGTTACTGTGGCGTTTTAATTTCATCACCTGAAATAGGGGTAGGGACGAGCCAAAATGTGCTTTCCAAAGTAATACTTTCGACAGGTTTTGCCTTTTTTGCACCACTGATACTTCCAAAATACTCAGAAAATCGCTTCATTGCAATCTTGAATGATCAGTGGAAGCTCAAGGAATCGTAACTTCTGGCATCCATTGTATCTCCCGTAACTGTCCGATATGAAGATAATAGCAGATTACCAGTTTAATTGTTAACCATAACTCTGTCGTGTTATTAATAAATTCTCATTGGTAAGCTCAGCATTATGTTTATTGAGCAGAAAAAAAACAGAAACAGACGAAAAGGACCATTATTCGCAGAATGGTTCTTTTATGATCAAGTGCGCCCGACGGGCCCCGAGGTTGGTTTAGAATTGCGCCATCTGGGACTTTAGGGGGCCTAGTGCGCAATGGCTCGCTCTAGATTGCACACTGAAAAAGTCAGTAAAGGTGTGACTTCTATTCTTTTAATCATTTATTATATTTACAATCTACCAAATGACAACATTTCTGATTTGGGAAATTCCCAAGCATTTACAGATGACAAATCTGGCTCAAATTTATTATAAAACTTATCAATAAAAGGGAAGAAAACATTGTAGGGAAAGGGGAAAATGCTGGTTACCAGCATTTTCCTCTTTTTGCTGTAACATTTTCAAAGGGCTTCTTTCTCAGGGTCATTATAACTCAGGATTGTTTGGTAAGGGTTGAAGAATATGCTACATAATGGATGATATCTATTTAAATTTAGCATACATCACTGTTCTTTTTATGGCTCCATCATCAGGGATTGTTTGGTACAGGGCAAGTATTTGCTACATAATGAATGATATATATTTAAATTTACCATACTTCACTGTTTTATACAAGGGCGCATCATCTGGAGTTTCAGAAATACTGACAATCAAAACAATGTAGAGTCTAGTTCATGAACATCAGCAGCTACTGATACCTACTATCCAACCAATACCAAGTCTACCTCATGAACACACTTTTAGCCTGACGCAAGACTTATAAAATGTAAAAATCAACACTGGTCAGGGGAAGGATACAGTATTATAGAAAACTAGATAAAACATAAATTGCTTGTATACACACAGACTGACAGTCATGGTCTTCCTGTACTTAGCACAACTACTTCATAAACACACTTTTGACCTGATACAAGAGTTATGTAGACATCTACAATGGTCTGGGGACATATGTAGTATTCTAGAAAACTTTAAGATAAAACAGACATTGCTTGTGTATACACAGTCATGGTCTTCCTACACTGAACTCTTTAACACACAACAAATATTTTTAGACTTGTCCATATTGAATGCATATGCAGACAACAAAATAAATGCTGATTAACCCTTTCCCAAACAAGCCCTGGTTTTCATGTGTCTGCAGTACAAGTTTTTTGAAAACACTGTGGGAAAAGGAGAAATTGCTCGTAACGAGCAATTTCTCCTTTCCCCAGTGTTTTCTACCCTATTTGAGACCTTTCTGCCATTTTCATCAAATTTAAAATTGTCGTCTGCAAACTCTTTCAGTTTGGACCAGTCCGAAATTTGTCATTTGGGAAAGGGTTAAGTGATGGAATTTGTGTCTTAAAAAGGTTTTGACCCTTTATTACATAATCCTGATCCTTGGGAAAAAAGGCCTTTGAAAACATTGTGGGAAAACAAGAAAATGCAAATTTTCTCCTTTTCCCACCATATTTTCTGCTCTAACAGAGAGCTACAACTAATTTGTGCCAATTTTTAATTTCTGGTCCCCAATTACTTTCAGTCTGGAAGAGTCAAGAATATTTTTTTGTCTGTAAAGAGGTTAAAGGTTCCCTCAGTTCCCCTATGGGACCTGCAGGCTCTGTTATTTTGAATGTGCTTGACTCTTTACCAAACAATAAAATTTTAGGCGAGTTGAAATTGAAAGCATCTGCACAGGATAAAATAAATGTTACTCAAAAATTGAAATTTGTTTTAAGGAGGACTGAAAACATTGTGGGAAAAGGAGAAAATGCTGGTTACCAGCATTTTCTCCTTTTCCGACAATGTTTTCCAAAGCTTTCTTTCTCAGGGTCGTTGGGATTGTGAGGTATAGGGCTAAATGCATCCAAAGATTCAAGAACTATAGCTACTTATTACCAGGTCAGGAAATAAGTATTCACAACTGCTCTTCAAAATCAAGGATAAATGAATGAAAGAATTTCTATGACAGTCACTTTTATGTTTTGTTTCATTTACTGTTGGCTTGACGATTTAGATCCTAGTTATGTTAGCACTGATGATGATTGATGTGGTTCTGTTTCTTTACTCGTATCCCCTGTAAATATAAGATGAAAAAGCAATAATATTAAATGTATAAAAATGATTTTACCACGTAAAGATATTATAGCATTCATTCTCAGTCAATTATAACCCCCACCCCCACCTCCCCTCCCCCGGAAATTTTCTCCTTGGATTTAGATGATTTGGAAAAATGAACTAGTTGGACCCTGAAAATATGGAATTCCATAATAATATGGAAAACTTTTCACCCATGCATATTTATGGAACCATAATATCCATTACTGCTGAATCGTGGAGTAGAATGCTCCTTGGACATGCAGAAATTTACAAATAGCAAAATGGTTTGACCCATGTCAGCCTGCACGGACTGCTAAAGTTGTCGTTACTTTTTGAAAATGTGTTAAACCCAGCCACTTCCCCTTTTTCACATAGCATAGTTCATCTATAAATTCACTAAAATAAATGAGCAATGCTCTGCAAAAAGGGGGTTTAATGCATCTCCAAAAGGTATCGACCCACGGGGGCCGAAACTTTCTGCTATTAGTCAATTTTCTGTACGTCAAAGGACTGGTCTACCTTATCATACAGTTGGTTGTTAGATCAAATGAATTTTATGGATCCATAACTATGTGATGTCTTGCTTCGTATGATGTGAGCCGAGCCCCGTAGCTCAGTCGATAGCGTACAGGACTTGAGAACAGGAGGTCGCTGGTTCGATCCCCGGCTCGGCCAATTTCTTTCCAAGGATTGATGATAGTCATTGCGACAGGATTCATTCCTCTCCCACTGCTGACCATTGTTTCGACAATGGCTATGTGGGAAAGCAGCCAGTGGCTTGGAAAGAATACTGTGCGGAGTACTGGTAAAAGAAATTCCAGGAAAGCATGGATAGGTGCACTGGCCGCCGCGATATAACTGAAATAATGTTGAAAACGGCGTTAAACACCAAACCATCAATCAATCGTATGATGCATTATGGAGACGTACTGAGCTCAAATAAACAAATAGACCCCCCCCCTCCCCCCCCCCAAAAAAAAACATACTTGATTAGCTGAGCCACGTCCCAGTCAGTTTTAGAAACAACAGGAGATCTGATCTCTACACCATCCTTTGTTACTACAGCAACCTCATACTGCAAACAGAAAACAAATATAAGGTAAAAACTTGTTGAGGATTACTAAACTCTTCACTACACAACAAACTGTTACAGTTCTCCAAAGTAAAGCACAGATGACATATTAGAAATTGCTCAAATGATAGCATTTGACAGTCACAAATTAGAAAACCATGTCTTCAGCTGTATGTGGTAATGTACATTTAATGAAACCTTACATGTCCAAATATATGAGCCATGCTCTGTGAATAGGGTGTTTAATACATTTGTAAAAAGTATTGACCCATGTCAGCTTGCACAATCCATGTATGCTGACCTGTGTCAAAACATTTTGTCTTTGGTAATTTTACACATGTCAAAGGGCCATTCAGACAGTAGTTAGACAAAATAGATATGATGGATCCAGTCTACCTTATCATACAGTTGGTTGTTACATCAAATGAATTTTATGGATCCATAACTATGTGATGACTTGCTTGGTATAATGCATTATGGATATGCATTAAGACCCTTTTTGTCAAAGCATGGCTCACATGTATACAGCTATGTGTAAAATTTAAAAAAAAAAAAAAAAATTGAAGTGACTGATGTATGCATCTGATAAACTTTTATTACTGCCAATGGTGACTCATATATCTAGTGTGGATCAATAATCAATAATGAAAATCAGTAGTGTACATTCTGATCTTGGCTCTAGACTATGTGCTAATTGATGTCAAACTACAACTAAAATCATCTTCAGTAAGAAAGGAAATAAGGCAAAGTTATTTAATTGGAAGTGAAAGAGATTTAAAATTTGTTTCTTTGATGTTATGATTTAAAATTTGTTTCTTTGATGTTACATGCTGTTTTCAACAATACTGTTGTTGTATCACAGCAGCCAGTGCACCTGGAGTTCTTTTTTCCAGTATTTTGCACAAATTTCTTTTAAAGCCACTGGCTGTTGTCCAACGTAACCATCCTTGAAATAATGATTAGCAGTGAGAAAAGAATGAATCCCGTTGCAATGACAATCATCAATCATTGAAAAGTAAATTGGCAGAGCTTAGGAATTGGCATTTTAGAGGGAAAAGGGTTTGTTTTTTACATTTGTCCAATAGTTTTCAGTTTTGTTGCCACAGCAGTCAGTCTTCAATTAATGAAATTCTTTAGGATATTACAAAGACGACCATGGCAGGATCATTTCTGAGAAGTTTGGTCAAAAGTGGATAAGAAGTTTCAGAGAAGAAAATGTCTGAAATAAAAATGAAACCATGCATGCACAGAAGGACACACACACAGATTGACATGCACAAAGAAGGACACACACACAGATTGATGCACAACAAACACAGGGTCATGCTTGCTGGCATTGGCAAGTGAACCTAAAGACAAGTGCCTTATGTATGGAATATGCGTACAGCTTTTTAACCCTTAACCTGCTAAATATGTAAAACAAAACTTTTAAGCTGATGGTAAAAACCCAAATTTTGCTATTTCAAAGGTATTCTTTGGGGAAAAATATCTCCTTATAGGACAGTGTAGATTTAAGACCAGACTGCACATTTTGTGCAGTCTGATTTTGATTTACACTGTCCGCAAAAGGACCCTGGGTCGTACTTAGCAGCCAATGGGTTAAAGAAATATGTGAACTGACCTTATTTAGAGAGCGTGCATCCCTGTAAAACAATACTTTCATACATCTGTCTATAGCCTCTACTGCCTCTGTAGATGTCATACTGGGATTTTTCTCCATTGCATCTCTTAATAATGGCTGAAATACAAAATATTAACATTTAAACTGCTAAATAAGTGAATGAAAAACCCATAGTTTTGCTATTTCAAACTTACTTTGGCTTGGAAAAAAAAAAACCTTATCGGACAGTGTAGATCCAAGATCAGACTGAATGTTCTGTGCAGTCTGATCTTGATCTACATTGACCGCAAAAAAAAAAAAGGTCCTTGAGTTGACCTTAGCAGCCTAAGGGTTAAAGTGTTACCTGAAAGTGACATTCCCCTAAAACACAATAATTGAGAGCAGTGTCGGGTTACAGACAGGGTTCAAATACATGTATATACAAGGTGTTTCTCTTGCCACACCCCCCTCCCCGCCAAAGTCATCAAGTGCCTAACTTACATTTACATTACATCTGAACTTACACCATTCCTATTATGAAAAATATACACACAATGCACATGTATGGGTCCAAACTTCCAACTTGTATTTAGTTGAATCTTGAAAGTTTTGTATCATAGAACTATCATCATCAGAGACAACAATCACACTTTATTGGTATAGCTGGTAACCACGAAAATAGCCCTAGAGTAAAGGTAAAACCTTGAACACTACAGCAAGTATCAAACCCAGTATTTCACATGCCTTAACAGAGACAGACATTACTGTACCTACCTGTGCAATGTAAGCCCCATATCCTGTGGCTAAAGAAGGCGCCTGATATGCTACTCCAATTTTATCAACATAGCCCAAAAACCTGTGAAAGAAAAATGAAATGACTGATTTATTGATGTGCCCATGTGAATAAACAAACAGACAAAACCAACAGACAGACAGACAGACAGACATAGATAAATAGACAGTCAGACTGATGGACCAAAATTTTGTTGATTGATAAAGGGTTCTTTACCTTTACTAAACTTTTTCAGTTTTATCGAGGCCGAGGCTCACCTAGATTCACACACTTTCTGGGATTCACCAATACCAGGCTCAGAAGATACAGAACCTTACCCATGTGTAATCAATGGTAACTGGGGCCTGTATTTACATATTATTACCATCGCTAAAAGTCAGGATTGTATGGTAAAGGATAGGAAACATTGTGGGAAAAGGACAAATTGATGGTTAGCAGCATTTTCTCCTTTTCCCAGTATGTTTTCGAAAATCTTCTTCTTTAGGGTCATTAAATCTTCGGATTGTGTGTTAAAAGGTTAACCCTTTACCACATTGCCGCAAGTTTTACAGGCCCTGGGAAAGAAGGCTTTGAAAACAATGTGGAAAAGATGAAGAAGCTGGTGAACAGCATTTTCTCCTTTTTCCACATAATGCTTTCTACCTCTTCAAGGTCAAATACTATCATTTACAAATTATTTGAATTGTTGTTTGTAAATTCCTTCAATATGGACAAGTCCAAAATTTTGCCTTATAGTAAAGGGTTAATAACATTTTCAGTCTAGCTTTTGAGACTTCTAAATCTCAAAATAAGACAATGTCTGATTGGCTATACTTTCTAGGTTAAGTACTAAGACTAGGAAAGCTATTGAGAATGGTAGGTACACACAGCCAGGGCTGAAAAACAGCGCTGGTCTGAGATACAGGACCTACTAAAATGGAGATCGGACCCGCTTTAATGGTAGATGAACACGGCTCTAGGGCATCAAATGTGATTGTAATTCATAAAACTCTCTCGGCTGTATCATGGTATCAACTGACCAATGTCTTGTCTTAGTTTCACTCGTACCAGACTGGACCCTGCAGTGCCATATCAAAGGACACTCCTACATGTAAAGTGCTACAAGAAGGCTTTGAACTCAGAACCTTTGCAACATGTATGAGTGGCACTCTGACACAATGGGGCTTAATGCATCTCTTGAGATACATTATACCATGCATGTCACCACATAATTACCGATCCATAAAGTTCATTTTGTCCTTGACTGAAACCTCAAATAGAATGGTCCTTGGACATGCAGGAAATTGGCCAAAAGCAAAAAGCTTTGACCCATATCAGCCTGCCCAGACAGTTATAAGCAGATGCATTAAACCCCCCTTTTCACAGAGCATGGCTCATGTCTAATACCTTAATCTTTATAAGGCAACAATATCTTAGCCTTAAATACATTGAAAACATTAGCACAGAGCTCCAGATAAGAGGGAGTGATGGTATTCTAAATTCATTATTTCTCTTCCAAATCCTATGTTGTGGGTACTCATTAGAACTGTCTAATCAAGACAATTCTAATGAGTACCCACAACATAGGGTTTAGGTGAGAATGATTACATTTTCAGTTTTGAAATCAAAATTACTCCCTCTGCCTGAAGCTCTGATTAGCAGACAAAAAATTACACCTGGATGAAATGATGTCAATTGGCTAAATCTAAAAGCATGTTTTCCTTTTCCCACAAACCAAAAGGAAGAAAGTTTTTGAAAGCATTGAGGGGAAATGCTTGTTACCAGTAATTTAACCTTCTCTCATAATGCTTCATAATGCTACAAAAGCCTCCTTTGGGTAAAACAAGAGGGCCATGATGGCCCTGGATCGCTCACCTGAGTCAATAGGCCAAACATTCTGACCAAATTTCACAAGTATCTGACTGAAAATGTGGCCTCTATAGCATGCACAAGGTTTTTCGATGATTTGACCTAGTGACCTAGTTTTTGACCCCACATGACCCAATTTCGAACTCATCCCAGATTTTATCAAGACAAACATTCTGACCAAATTTGACAAGTATCTGAAAATGTGGCCTCTAGAGCACACACAAGGTTTTTCGAAGATTTGACCTAGTGACCTAGTTTTTGACTCCACAAGACCCAATTTCGAACTTGTACCAGATTTTATCAAGACAAACATTCTGACCAAGTTTCATGAGGATCCAACTGAAAATGTGGCCTCTAGAGCATACACAAGGTTTTTCTAAGATTTGACCCAGTGACCTAGTTTTTGACCCCACATGACCCAATTTCAAACTCGTCTCAGATTTTATCAAGACAAACATTCTGACCAAATTTCACAAGTATCTGACTAAATATGTGGCCCCTAGAGCGTACACAAGATTTTTCCAAGATTTGACCTAGTGACCTAGTTTTTGACCCCATATGACCCAATTTCAAACTCGTCCCAGATTTTATCAAGACAAACATTCTGACCAAATGTCACAAGTATCTGACCGAAAATGTGGCCTCTAGAGCGTACACAAGGTTTTTCAAAGATTTGACCTAGTGACCTAGTTTTTGACCCCACATGACCCAATTTCAAACTCATCCCAGATTTTATCAAAACAAACATTCTGTCCAAATTTCACAAGTAACTGACTGAAAATGTGGCCTCTAGAGCATACACAAGGTTTTTCAAAGATTTGACCTAGTAACCTAGTTTTTGACCCCACATGACCCAATTTCAAACTCGTCAGAGATTTTATCAAGACATACTTTCTGACCAAATTTCACAAGTATCTGACTGAAAATACGGCCTCTAGAGCGTACACAAGGTTTTTCGAAGATTTGACCTAGTGACCTAGTTTTTGACCCCACATGACCCAATTTCGATCTCGTCTAAGATTTTATCAATACAAACATTCTGACCAAGATTCATGAGGATTGGACTGAAAATGTGGCCTCTAGAGCGTACACAAGGTATTTCTAAGATTTGACCTAGCGACCTAGTTTTTGACCCCACATGACCCAATTTCGAACTCGCCCGAGATTTTATCAAGACAAACATTCTGACCAAGCTTCATGAGGATCGGACTGGAAACGTGGCCTCTAGAGCGTACACAAGGTAAAAAGTTGACGATGGACGACGGACGACGCACGATGCACGACGGACACAGCACGATCACAATAGCTCACCATGAGCACTTCGTGCTCAGGTGAGCTAAAAAAAAACACAGGACTGTTTGGTCATGGATACTGAGGAAGCAAAGTACCGTAATGAATTGATATAGTCAAGAAATACTCACGGTTCCCCATTTTGCATGCCACCCACAATGTACGTGTTCCACAGGGGGTTTATATTGGAACGTCGGTTATACATTACTCGTGTAAGCCAGGAAAATAGACTGGCGGGTGTGTAATTAAATCCATCATTCAAACAGTCTTCATCAATTCTGAAGAAAATAAGAGCACAGCATGCAAGTGCCAACGCTCGGCTGTAAGTGCTTGATTTTCAGTGAAAATTCTAGGTCAAAAAAAGGGGCATAACTTTGTCAAAAATACTCTGATGGTTACCTGCCCCTGTTGCACATGTTTCCCTTAAGATAGCTGAACACTTGTTCAAGTTTGAAGTAAATATCTTCAGAATTTACAGAGATCTCATAAAGTGTCACACTTTTTTAAAATTCTAAGTCAAAAAAAGGGGGAAAACTGTCTTAACCCTTTACCACACAATCCCGACTTTTTAACGACCCTGATGTTGAAGCCTTTAGTAAACATTGTGGGAAAAGGAGAAAATGCTGGTAACCAGCATTTTCTCCTTTTCCCACAATGTTTTCTACCCTACCAAAGACAAATCGCATCATTTGAGTCACAGTGAAATTGTCGTCTGCAAATGCTTTCAATTTCGATGGGTCTGAAATTTTGTTGTGTGGTAAAGAGTTAACAATATTTTGATGTTTACCAGCTGTTGTATGGGTTCCCCTTTGGATAGTTAACATCCTCTCCAAGGTTGAAGTAAATATCTTCAGTAATAATAGAGATATTACAAAATGTCAAAGTTTTAGCACGACACAGATGACGCCAGGGCTATGGCAATAACTTGTCGAAAACAGCCTTGGAAGCTAAAAATGTTTGTTTCTTGTTTGTTGTTTCTTTAACCCTACACGACAAAATCCAAAGTTTTAACAACCCCAAGGAAAAAGACTTCAAAAAATTGAGGGAAAAGGAGAAAATGCTTGCAACCAGCATTTTCTCCTTTTCCCACAATGTTATCTACCCTTTATAAGGAAACTTTAATCATTTGAGAAACATTTAATTTGTCATCTGCAGATCTTTTCAATCTGGAAGAATTTTAAATTTTATTATTTGGTAAAAAGTTAAAGGCCCAGTGGTGGCCAAAAGTAAACAACATGGGTGTTACAACTCACTTTATTCCAAATCCTACTATTCAAAAGTACAGAGATAATTGTGAAATTGACAATTTGCTATTGTATGGCCAGTCTAAGTGCTGGTTGCTGGCAGCAAGATAAACTAGGTAAAAAGTTGCAAAGCTGCTTTATCTTTTGTTTACTTGTTATGTAATGCCTTCTTTGCTTAGACTGTTTGGTAAAGGGTAAATAGTTTTTTGCAGGTCTAAGAATAGCCAATACAATAATGAGTTACCAAAGAAGTTGTACTGATACACACCCAAGATATTTTTTGTACCCAAATTTCTAGAAATTTGTCACAATTTAACCCTTCAGCAGACAAAAAAAACTAGACTCTTCCTTAATGAAAGCACTCAGACAACAAACAGTGGGATTTATCTATGAAAGGGCAGAAAATATTGTGGGAATGGGACAAACTGCTAGTTACCAGCATTTTCTCCTCATCCCACAATGTTTTCATATGTGTTCTTTCTAAAGGTCTTTAGAACCTGAGATTGTTTGCTACAGAGTCAAAAGCAGACAAGATCAAAATGTGCCTAGAGCTTTCCATAGGAATTTAGAAATAATGTGTCAAAAACCCTATGAAATATGTTCCTCTTTACCAAACGACAATATTTCAAATTGATCCAAATTGAAAACATTCGCAGGCAACATTTTAAATGTGGCTCAAATGATTGGATTTGTTTCTAAAAGGTTAGAAAATACTGTGGGAAAAGGAGAAAATGCTGCCCTGTTTTCAAAAGGCTTCTAAAGGGCCCTTAAAACTTGGCATTGTGTGGTAAAGGGTTAAATTTTGTTGTCTGGTACAGAGCTACATGTTATTAAGCTTAGTAACACTTACACTCTCTGTTCAATGATTTCTGCTAAAAACTGGAAATCTGCATAATCACCACTTGCACTTACTACTACTTCATCGTTGACCTGAAAATATATGATTTCGTTTGCAAAGGGTCCATCACTATGAGCCATGCTCTGGTGAAAGGGGGATTAATGCATCTCAGTGATGCATTATGCATGTACCTATCAAGCCATCACATAATTATGGATCCTTAATAGCCACCTTTTTTAATAACCGACTCAATCATGAGGTAGAATGGTCCTACGACAAACAGAAAATTGACAAATAGCAAAAAGTTTCAGCTAACATCAGCCTACGCTAATTGCACAGGCTGACCTTGGTTGATACTTTTCGCAGATGCACTAAGCTCCCTTTTCACAGAACATGTCTCATATCTTTATGCATATTATAATCAAATCTGCTTGAAAACACTATTGTAAACTACTGCGGGTCCATCAATATGTTTATGATCTCAACTGGCATTGACCATTACTTCATCGTTCACCTTAACCCTTTACCAAACGATCCCAAACTATTATGACCCTGAAGAGACAGGCTTTTGAAAACATTGTGGAAAAAGGAGAAAATGCTGGTAACCAGCATTATCTCCTTTTTCCACAATGTTTTCTACCTTTCTAAAAACAAATTTCAATATTTGAGTCTCATTTATTTTGTCATCTGCAAACACTTTCAATTTTGGCAATACTAAAAGTTGTAGCTTGGTTAAGATTTAACTCTTTACCACACAAACCCAACTTTTAAAGACCCTGAGAAAGAAGCCTTTTGAAAACAATGTGGGACAAGGAGAAAACGCTGGTAACCAGCATTCTCTCCTTTTTCCACAATGTTTTCTACCCTTCCGAAACAATGTTCGATTTTTCAATTGCATTTATTTTGTTGTCTACAAATACTTTGAATTTGGACTGGTCTAAAATTTTTTCGCTTGGTAAAGAGTTAAGTATGTAAGTTCAAACCTCTATACCAGATAAGAAAATCCTTAGCTGAGCCCAGTAGCTTAGTCTGCAATATATAAGGCTTGCATGTGAAATTGTGAATCTGCATCGTAATTTTACCTTAACTCATTACCAAATAACAAAATTTTAGACTGGCCCAAATTGAAAGTATTTGCAGACGACAAAATCAATGTGGCTAAAAAAATGAAATTTGTCTTCAAAAGGGTAGAAAACATTGCGGGAAAAGGAGAAAATGCCGGTTACAAGCATTTTCTTCTTTTCCCACAATGTTTTCAAAAGGCTTCTTTCTCAGGGTCATTAAAAGTCGGGATTGTGTGGTAAAGGGTTAACAGCCAAATCCAAACGTTTACAAACAATAAAGTCTCAAATTAAGATAGTTCAATAACCTGCAACTTTCAGATTTTATGGGGACAAGTTTCAAATAAATTTCTGTCATAAGAGGCTTTAAAAAATAGCTTATGTTTATTGATAACTTTCATATGAAGTATAAAAAAAATCATTATTCTCTACAACAACTAGCAATACCTATCAAGTTTCAAACTTTCCAATTGATGCAGTACCAACAGCAAGCTCTCCATCACATTTTATTGTTTTTCCAACGTATCCTTACACTCTTACTTACCAAGAGGAATTAATCATACACTCACCTTCAGGACACGAGACAGATCTCTAAATCTGGCCATGGATCCATAAGATCCTAGTTTATCAGCAGCAATCACAACTCCACCTGGAAACTTGAGTCCAAGAACAGATGTTCCTGTAACAGATGGATATCTGAAAAAAAAAAATACTACAACAGTAAAATCAGTGATTTTTCTAATATTTTCCTCCATTAAGTCTGCTCTTTTTTGTTGTACCAAACAATCCTGACTTTTACCACACGACACAATTTCATACTCATCCAAATTGAAAGCATTTGCAGAAAACAAACAAATTGTAGTACAAATTAGGAAACTTTTCTTTGAAAGGGTAGATAATATTGTGGGGAAAGGAGAAAATGCTGTTTACCTGTATTTTCTCCTTTTCCAACAATGTTTTCAAAAGGCTTCTTCCTACAGGTTGTTTAAAATTGGGATTGTGTAGTTAAAGGTTAAAAGTCCTACAGAGAAACCACAAGAACCGGATGTTTAGTTTGTGAAAATAGCTTGTTGTCAGCCAATATGGTTACTTTCTATTAAAAAAAAAAACATACACACACACAAGGAATGCAACGGATTTTAGGTCAAATTCTGACCTGAGTATCACCACAAAACAACTGGAAAAACGGGTCAAATAAATATCTACCGACATAAATGCACATCGCCTGTGCTCTTTAATCTCTAACTGGGTTCCAGTTTTTTTTTATCAGCTTTTCAGCCTGAAGGACCCTTTCATACGTAGAAAGGGGGCCTTTTAACCCTTTACCAGACAACAAAATTCTAGCCTTGTCCAAACTGAAAGCATCTGCAGATGTCAATTTCAATGTGGCTCAAATGGTGCAACTTTTCTTTGATAGGGTAGAAAACATTGTGGGAAAAGGAGAAAATGCTGGTTACCAGCATTTCTCCTTTTCCCACAATGTTTTCAAAAGGCTTCTTTCCCAGGGGCGTCAAAAGGCAGCACTGTGCGGTACAGGGTTAATAAATGTGAGGGCCCTGACTATACAGATATCAAATGCTTTTCAGGCAGATTATAGGACTGTTACTGGCATACAACTAAAAGTTGAGACCTCAGACCTCTTTGCAGTTAACAATTATTAACCCTTGTCACAGAATCACTAGTTTAAGAAACAGACTGTCCAGTTTCTTCCATTGTCCATTTGACTGGACGCCATATGAAAAAATCCGAGATCCATTTTGTCATGCGCTGAAGTCATGCAGATCACATTGTTATGATGCATATGAAAAAGACAATGTACAAATTTTTTATTAACAAAAGTGCATCGGCAGTCAAATTTTTATCTATTTTCTCTTGAAAATTGATATTTTGCAGTAAAACAGTAATTAACTTATCATGCAATGCTAAAAAAAAGAATTTGACGATAAATTCTGCATTTCTGACGTTTTTATTTCATTTTCACCATCATGGAAAAACTGGGAATGAAAAAACCACAAAGTTGATGTTATGCACAACCAGACTCCCGATGACCTTGACAATTGGAATACTTGAACCTGACTGGCTGGTGGACTGTGCATTTACTCATGACACACAGTGCTGTCATCACGCGAGAAAATCTGACACCCGATGTGTGGATAAATATTTTGAGTTGATTTTGATACGATTCACCATCCTTATTTTTCGAGTGCACACTTCGAGCCCAAAAGGTAAACTAAATTGCATCATTTGGGATTCTGTTGTGCTAAATACCACAAGGGCGCACGCTGAAAAAAACACTGGGGTTCCCATTACTATTTTAATCATCACTATATTAATCTTATTATGTATGAAATTTTGTTTGACATGGTCTTGTTTGATTATTGAAACAGATTTTGTTAAAAAATCTGTAGCCTATTTTGGTTTGTTATGCAACCATCTGCATCACTGAAAAACATGGCAGCGGCTTCAACATGAGAGTGATCTGAATGAATATTCTGAATGAATCTCCCCATTATTTATTAAGACAACAGCTGAATATTTTCTATTGGTCAAACAAGTTTGTAAATGCAATAATACTGGTTTTAGAGATATTGGATTTGCTACATAGATCTGAATGGGACCTGTCTAAATGTTACATGTAAAAGAAAAATACATTATGACAAGTCCAACAGATACATATTGAAGGATAAGCATGTACAGTCGAGCCTCGTTTATCCAGCCACTTCTGTTTCCTATGAATGTTTCCGGATCAGCCGTATTTCCGGATCGACGAACAGTGATTGCTGGCATGCCATCCAAGTTAAGCTAGGTCAATAACCTCCATGTTGATAAGGGACACCGTGTATTGTAAGAATTACAACAGCGTATGTTTTACACAAGCACTTGTATACATGTCATTATTGCTCCTACGATTGTTCAGGTTTATAAAATAAAGGGTGTCATAAATTTGCATTTTGCCTTTTTGTTATTTGTCTGTTTTTGTACATGTCTTTTTACTTGTACCTAATTACATGCACATGCATACCTATTGTGCAAACAGGTGCGCTTGTAAAGCTCGGCACATTTATTACTTTTGAAAACACCATGAAAAGGGCGAAACAAACGGAAAACACGATATGCACAGTATTTTAAATGTACATGACATGTTGTCGAATTCCTGCAAAAGTGTTTTTTTGGATGGTCTTCTTTGTACTGACAAATGTCTTTTTTCATGGAAGTCGAAACTTCAACTCGTCTTTTGCTGGTGGTATAGACATTCTGTTTGGCTTCTGATAGTTGTACTTTCAAAGTGGTAAAATGGCAAAGACTAATTGAGATTGACTGCCAATTGATTCGATATCGAAGACAGGCATATTTTCAATCATTTTTACAGTCTGTTAGGAGTAAAATATTTTTGAAAAACCTAACGAAATTTATCGTGTTTGGCGGCCATTTTGTGTGTACTTTGGGGAATATAAACATCTCGAGTTAACACATGAATCAAACTGTTTTTTTTTTTCCTATGGTTTACCATTTAAATTGAAAATATTTGTTTTTGAAACGAAGGATTATTGAATATGCAAGCAGACGGTATGTTCATATTTTAGTTTTGCGTTTAGTTTTGAAAGATAAGTTTAAACATGCCCACAAAATCTTTGCGGACATTTCAGTTATTTTTTTAGCGATTGTTACTGTAATCAAGTAGATCCAGTAATAATTAAAAAACAAAAGCGTGGAATTGTCACTTCAGTACTATGTGTATGGATAATCTGTCAAATTGACAATTATCGATGGCACGAGAACGTCATTTAACGGTTTTCGAAAACAGTACTAATTAACACGCGTGTTTTCAAAATGTGTGAAAATCGTCTGCAACAACTGACACTATTTAGACTGATACCCGTGTTATTCACGACGAACCAGTCCGAAAGTAGACTGTATTTATGATATTTATGATAATCAGTCTGTGGTCCCGTGGAAAATAACAAGCCTAAATTGTGTGTAAACTAGTAGCCTGTTATCGATTTTTGTATTTATCAGATGGTTACCGGAGATACAACGGGTACCAGTTTAAATTGTGTGATACACAGTCAGGCCACGTCCGGTTTCTTGGATAAGATTTGTACTAATTTTTAATCCTTCGTTCCCGATTTTTCATTCCGGTTCCGGAACACGGATTTCCGGAATAAAAAGTAAAATTTGTACAGAAAATATCCATTCCCTGATGTTTTTGTCCGGATCCTGAGATTTCCGGAATTATGGAGCCCGGATAAACGCGGTTCGACTGTATATGTCTAAATATTTAGATCACAACAAAGTATCCCATTCCTGTGGAGAAACAACAAATGCAGCAGAGAATTAGTTGCCATAAATACCACGCGTGACTTTTCTTATCTTGCGGTAGACTGATGTCGACAACATAGAGACCACTTCAGTTCAGTTTAACTAAATCTACAATGTCTGTAAAATCAAGCACACTCGTGGAAAATGTGGAGGGGGGTCTTTTTTTTTGTTTTTTTCATTACAGTGATAAACAAGTGGAATTGGTTCCAGTGGAATGAGCTTCCTGAATCGGTAGTGACATCAGATTAACAACAGGCTTTACCACCACTGGCAGACACAGACCTCCAAATATAGGACACGAGAGGCCCTGCCTATAACTTAAACTCCCATAGAAAATGTAAATTTGACACATTAGATTTTAACTATCCCAACCGCTAACTTTTTCTGCATTGTCATCTACAAAAAAGAAAATGAACCCGACTTTGGCCTAGAGTAAAACCGAGAGCGTTCAAAACAAAAATTGTACATACAACGTTCTTTTCGTTGGGTCTTTCTGCGAAGATGATTTGCTTCCAGGAAAATTGTACAGCGCCCCTGGCTCAGGACCATGTCTCCACAATTCTGTCGGTAAGTTTGCCATATTTCTATGCCGGAAATGATGCTTTCTGCTGACACTGCTGGTTCCCTACGCAGAGGTAAGCTTTTCTTTTCGATCTTACAAAAGCCGGGAGACATCTCTTGTTATACTTATTACCAGAGAATTGGCCACCTTACAAGTTCGGCGTAGAAGTTTCGCTACATTGATGCGAATGTCATCTCGCCACTATTTTTTGTTTTAATCTAGCCCTAGGATGCTTCTAATCCTCTCATTTTCATTTAATGTTTTCTTTTTAAAAAATATCGAAGAATTGTCGACAAAATTAATATTCAAAGGTCTTCCGTAAAAAAATGAGCAGAGCAAAAGTATACACTCCTTTTGAAGGTTTCAGAAGAACTCGTACCCTGGAAAACTCGTACCTTGGAGAACTCGTACCCTAATCTGAAGGGTACGAGTTCTCCAGATAACTCGTACCCGGGGTACGAGTTCTCCAGATAACTCGTACCCCACGAAATTTGCCTGTAACGTGGAAAGTATCATATAAAAATTTGCTGTCTACAGATTTTTTTTCAAAATTGGTGAGTATATAAATTTTGTCCGATGTTAATAATAATGGTTTGTTTTAGGAAAGTAATAGAAAATTTGGCCACTACATTCTGTTGTTGTTGTTGTTGCTCTTGATTTTACAAAGATCGCCAAAAAAATTTATAATACCGAGTTCCATGTTGACTAGTTAGAGATATTTTTGTCTGGTAAATAGTTAACTATCAACAGATTTTGCTCTTTCAAAGCTCACAATTTTAGTCTCTTCCAAATTCTCATTTTGCAGGCGACAAATTCAGATTTGGTACAAACGGATTTTAACTCTCTGATATGATGAAAAATATTGTTGGAAAAAAGAAGAAAAGAGTAGATTTAAGCCTTTTCTCCTTTTCTATCAATGTTTTCTAAAGGTATCTCACACAGGGTTGTTAAAACGTGACACTGTTTGGTTAAGGGTAAAATAATGATCCATAAGGATAAAGGAAAAGATAAATTTCTTCTTTCAACGTTACATGAAAAAACGATCATCAAAAGTTACTCCTTTTCCCATAAAATTATCAGAAACCTTCTTCGTAGTTAAAACACGTGACTGCTTGATAAAGGGTGAAAGTAACTTGCGGTATACAATATCTATTTATGGAGGCGTTGATAAATGACAAGTGCATGTATATATAGTTGGATTTATCACACCTGATACGTGTACATGAATTTTTTTTGTTCCCGACACCTTTGACACGAATAAATTGACACATTCCATAAATGAATCATCAATATCTTAAAAAGTCTTTCAAAATCATAACTTCGAAACATTTAAGACATACAAAAATTGTCGATCTGCATCAGAATTTCATTTTTCTAAAATCTACCCACCCCTTAACCTTACCCTCCTTTCCATTCAAATCTACCCGTTAACAAAACCGAACAAAACCGGTATTTCACTGCAAATACCGTTAATTATCGTTCCGAATGTGCTTGGTTTATAGATATCCTATTTATTTCACAAGAGGATGATTTATCTGGATAAAATGAAAGTAATTTATCCGGAAATATATTAATAGAGTACGAGTTCTCTGGAGAACTCGTACCCGGGGTACGAGTTCTCTGGAAAACTCGTACCCTTCAAATCGGGGTACGAGTTCTCCAGGGTGCGAGTTCTCTAGCAGCCCTTTTGAACACGGCACCTTTAAAAATAGTTTTCACCACAAAAATAGCTTTACATCTGATTATTTTTTCCTCCATGTCATTACTATGTATCAAACAAAGAATTTGAATTGATTATAATTAAAAAAGAAAAAGGAGGAATACTGAAGAAGATAATTAATTATTGTGAAATGCAAGAGGTGCGACAGTGTACACACGTGTTAATCCCATTTTCATTTTTCACTTAAGGTGATTACCGTAACTGGGTCCCTTGATTTCCTCCTACCAAAGGAGTCACCAATTACATGTATATATTAATCAAAATGTATGAAAAATTATTAGGGAATTGATTTTTAAAAGTCCATTTATACCAAACAAAACCTTTTCTCTTCGAAAATTATGCCGATGAAATACAAAAAATGTTTTTGATCGAAGCCTGTTTCCACGGCAGTTGTATTCTCTTTTTTACAAATAGGTTTTTTTTTATCCTGAAAGTACGAAAATTGTTTGTATGCACATACATGTATGTATTTATAATCTTTACGTTTGCATCCTCACATTGTTCCATTAATTTTCTTTCATTTCAGTATAAATTTGAATTAAGATCACTGAAATACTTAACTACATTTTTGCTAGGAACAAGAACGTCAAATTGCGATTCACACATTGTCTTTCGACGAAAGGTCGTGCACCGTTATTTTACACTGTCAATAAGTATATGCGATAATCATTTTTGTATTTTAAAAGGATGCAATCACAAGTAATTTTTACGTCAACCTATTTGAAGATGCTTGCAAATGATAAATGCAAAAGAAACTATAAGAACATTAAAGTCATTTTGTATGGGGAAAAAGAAATAAAGATTTTTTTTCGCAGGAACAAGATATTTTCGTAGATAAAAACGGTTTCCGTACTGAAAAACTATCATGATAGATGCCATGTTCAAAGGAAATGTATAAAAAGGCATTGCCCATTTTGTTACGGGTTTCCTTCAAATATTAATCTTTTGTTATCATTCCTTTTCAGAATTATGTAGAAAGAAATATGAAAATGAGAATGAGAGGATTAGAAAATAAAATTGCTTGAATACAGTTTAAACATGCAGAACGCTATTTTCTTTTTTTTTTTTTTTGGGGGGGGGGGGGGGGACTTTTTTCATGAGAATAGGATTATTTTTTTTCTGACATTAAGTAAGATGATTTTACTTTCAACCATATTGAGTAATTCGGAGATGGTGTGGTAATATAGTAATCGTATATTATTCCCTTTGTCTCAAAAATATCATTGAAAAAAATATATAAATCTCTTAGTCTATCGTCGTAAAGGGTTGTTCAGTTAAACTGAGATCCATGAAATATGGGGTATTGCCCAAAAAATCAATTTCATTTTTATTTAGATTCCAATAATATATCGACGGTGAAATAGTTGTTTAAAAAACAAGATGCAAAACCATTATGATACATAGAACAAAGGGCGTCGAAACGCCATTTTCTTTGGGAGGATACCATCAAGGATCTACTAGCAGAAACTGTTTTGGTCCAGTTGAGGTAGTTTTGCAGATAAAAACCTGAAATACATGTAAATGTAAAGATATGCTAGAAAATACATGTCAAATTTCGTTCTTGCATGAAAATTTGGAATATGCTGGAATATTGTACTAAAATATGCAGTATATATCTTCTACACACAAAATTATATGCGATATGCTATTCCGTAGCAGAAAAGCAATTTTCGCAAAAATAGACTATTTTCGGATCTAGTCATACGCATTTCAAATTAACTTGCAAAGCACAAAGAAAAACATGACAACATGAGTCTATGGTGTTGTTCCTTCATGTGAACTTGTAAAACGTGACCTTTTCATCCCTCCCTTTCTATTTAAATCAACTATGATTCAAATTTTCGCCTTCGTAACTTTATTATCAATAACATGCGTCTCATAATGTGGCTGCGATCATATTCAAACATACATGAACATAATGATGCCATGTCTGATTCATAATAGAAGACTGTTCGGTTTGCACAACCACCATTGAAATATTGAAACACCAAGATTGCATCTATTCACTGAATTTAACTGTCCAGTTGCTAAATAGGCCTGAAGAATAACTATATTCTATAGTATTCATCTGTGTTAAGTGTTTTACAAGAAATTTTGATTCACGGCTAAAATGTCAGAGCCATGCTCTGTGAATAAGACTTAAGAGGCTAAATGCATCTGCGAAAAATATCGACTCCGGTCAGCCTGCGCAGTCCGAGAAACTTTTCGCTATTGGTCAATTTTCTGTACGTCAAAGTATCAGTCTACCCTTATGGTACAGTCAGTTGTTAGACAAAATGGATTTTAATGATCCATAATTAGGCGATGACTTGCTTGTTATATTGCACCACGGACATGCATTAAACCCCCTTTTGCCAGAACGTGGCTCAATCAATATTAATCGCCCCTCAACTTTGACGTGTTAAATTCCACGCGACAGCCGATTTTTTGCGCTGTGAGGATCGGAGTATGCTGAGGATTTTTATCAGGAGGAACTTAAACCTTTACCACACAATCCCTAGTTTTAACGACCTTGAGGAATTAGCCTTCTGAAAACATTGTGGGAAAAGGAGAAAATGCTGATAACCAGCATTTTCTCCTTGTCCCATAATGTTTTCTACCCTATCAAAGACGAATTCCATCATAAGAGCCACATCTAAATTGTCGTCTGCAAATATTTGAATTTGGACAAGTCTACAGTTTTGTCGTTTGGTACACCAAACATCCCCGTGATTGACGACCCAATGAAAGAGGATGTGGGTAAAGAAGTAAAAAAAGCTGGAAAGCAGTTCTTTTCTCTTTTTTTCCCCAACCATGCAGATGTATTTCATTTTTCAAAGCAAGAGCCACATCTAATCTGTCGTCTATAAACGCTTGTAATTCAGACGAGTATAAAAATTTGTCGTCTGATCTAGAGTAAAAAGGTTAGACAAACTGCAGTTCTAAGATTAATCCTTCAGCTGCTTAGGGCGACTCACTCAGGACCTTTTTGCGGACGGTGTAGATCAAGATCAGACTGCACAGAACGTGCAGGCTGATCTTGGTTCTACACTGTCCGATAAGGAGATATTGTTCTCCAAAAAATAAGTTTGAAATAGCATTATTCTGGGTTTTTACTATCGGCTTAGAAGTTTCATTTAACTTATTTAGCAGGACAAGGGTTAAAAGAACTGCAGTCTACTCATTGAAATTAACAAGTATTTCTCCAATATTTGTGTTCTGGTAAATTCTACTAACGCTTGGACTGGGGATAACATCAATCCTTTTACCACACAAATCCGTGTTTTACGACGCTGAGAAGGAAGGCTTTTGAAACAAACATCATTTCTTTTTCTCCCGATCTTTTCTGTCCGTTCCAGAGAGAGAGAGAGAGAGAGAGAGAGATTCTTTTCAAGTTATTTTCTTTGCAGTCTGCACACAAAAATATTTCCTTATCGGACAATTTAGATCGAAAATCAGACTGCACGTTTTGTCTGTCTGATCTTGATCGACGCTGTCCGCAAAAGGTCCTGGAGTCGTGCTCAACAGCGTAAGGGTTAAAATGGTGGAGGAGCTTGTCCGAAGTGCAATCTCTGCTCCAATTTATTATGTGGAACACCTATTTATAATATAGAAGAAGTCAACCTCGGTAGAAGAATCCATATACATGTCACTTTACCCTTTGTCACACACATCCCAGTTTTAACGAACCTGGGAAAGAGACCATTTAAAAACATGACACTGTGGAAGAGGAGAAAAGGCTGGTAAGCCAGCATTTTCTCCTTTTCCACAATGTTTCCTACCCTTTCACAGACAAATTCCGCTGATGGAGCCACATTTAATTTGTTACCTGCAATTTTGTCTTTTGTAGAGTTATTACCTTTGAATATGGCATCGGCAGATTTTTAAATTAAAATATATTAAATTGAATATTAAAATATCTAAATCATAAAGATATCTGCAGGTTAAGTTAGAAATGGCAGACGAATTGCAATGTTGTCAGCGTCATATCTAGAATCAATTACTGAATTTACTACATCTACATTGGCGATATCTCCAGTCAATAAGCTAAAATCCAAATATCTATATGGGCCATGTTCTGTGAAAGGGGGAAGGGGGGGGTACGCATTTGCAAAAAAGTATTGATTCAGTTCAGCCTGCGCGGTCTGCGCATGCTGACTTGTGTCGGAACCTTTTGCTTTTGGTCAATTTTCTGCACGTCAAAAAAAACAAGTGATTGGTACAATGCATCGAGGAGATGCATTAAGCCCTCTTTTGCTAGAGCATGGATCATATATATATATATATATATATTCGTCATCTTGTTTTTTATTTTTACATGAGGCATTGTTACTCGATTCGTGCACTGTAAATTCAGATTCGGACTGCAAAGTCTGACCGGTATCTGTGTTGTCGCTAGATGTGGGTTTTGGATATATGACAGTCAAAAACTAAAATTAATTGTAAAAGGCGTATTCTGACTCCAATACACACATGGAACGACCCTCTTTTGGAATGACAACGCCACCTAACGGAGGCTGTAATCTGGGTCGACCGACGTGTTCAATAATAACGACTTTTTCCTACGCAAGAAAATAATACTTCGCCCACGTATGATACCTTTAGTAACAGTCGGTTTTTTCTGATTTTAAAACATCTTCTAGTTGCAAATATAAATCATCCTAATGACACTTTCAACAGAATAAGATCCGAATTCTCCATCCTTATTTCAATTTGCTTATCATCGCGTATGAATAATTTATGCTAATCAAATGATAATTCAATGCGAGTGACCCACTGCGAAGTTTGTAATGTTATTTATGGAAAATCGGCGGATGTACAGCTGTAAACCCGTAGATATTTAGGTCGAATGGATGAACTAGGTCAACCGGAGGAAGGATCTTTAACTCCTATGGCCGCAGCAAAACAAGGTAAGCCGACTCCTCTTACCCGCTAATTGCCGATTTTCATGAATAATTCGGTGTCGCAAGTCATCAAATCCCTCTACGTGGACTTAGATATGGCGCTAGATTGGCCATGTGCCCCTCGCTGCCAATTAACGGAGATTTAATTCTTGCAACCTAGTTTCTCATGTTTACATTGCTAAAACTGTGTCAACCACATGATTGAAATGGTGTTCCACTTTAGTTTGCAATAGATGTCAGTTTGATTGGGTGACATTTTTGCATGTGTTTGCAGGAAGAATGCTAACAAAATATTACAGCTTGTCAGCAAATTTCGAGATTGCTACGTCGTTACACTAGACAGAGGAAGTACACAAGTACTGTTCACTCCCTCAAAGCGTGTCACCTACGATAGAGTTCTATAATTTGCTTCCAGAATGTCCTACGCTAAATCATAAATGAAATGAGGTATAAGCCAGTTTTCATGGATTGACATGACATCTACATTGGTTTAAATACATGAAATTGATTCCCAGTGCCAACATAAAAGAGGGTCATGCATAATGTACATAATTGTGGACAGGCTAGTCATATATTAACCCTTCGCCACACAGCAGAATTATCGATGAAATTTATTGACAACAATTAAAATGCTTTTCAAATCATACAGTATTTGCCCTTGAACAGGTAGAAAACATTGTGGGAAAAGGGAAAAATACTGGTAACCAGCATTTTCTTCTTTTCCTTCAGTGTTTTCTGAAACCTTTCATGTCAGGGTTGTTAAAAGTTGGCATTGTTTGGTAAAGGATTAACCATACAGCACTGAAGTTATGAACAGGACTGTTTTCAAATGTGGGAAATAGATCAGGGCTGTAAAATAACTGATTAACTCTTTACCAAACGACAAATTTTCAGACTAGTCCAGATTGAAAGCATTTACAGACGACAAAATAAATGTAACTGAAAAATTGAAATTTGTGTTGGGAAGGCTAGAAAACAATGCATGAAAAGGAGAAAATGCTGGTTACCGCATTTTCTCCTTTTCCCACAATGTTTTCAAAAGACTTCTTCCTCAGGGTCGTTAAAAGTCGGGATTGTGTGGTAAAGTGTTAAAGAAGCTGGGTCCAGGACCTTTTGGCTCTTATAACAGAAGGGCAGCGTGTCAGAAAATCTGCTTTTTGTGTTTTTGACGTGCAAAATGAATGCCTGATGCAACAAAAATTCATACATTGTGTCTCCGTTGAGGCAACATAAATCAGAACAGTGTTCTGCCAAGGACGCACATTTGCGATTTTCTCACTAAAGAAATTCAAAATGTCAGAGAAACATTCGGTAGAAGCGATTCGAGTTGCATATAATAAATGGCGGAATAAGCCGCATAACTATTACATGTACAATTTAGCGTTTTTCACGGGTGCCAATGTTGCATATATTATGCTAAATAAATATTTGTTGGACACAGGCTGACATCAGCACAAGTATTCACAGTGTACTTTACTGTCTTGATGCAGTTTCTTCTGCAATCTTAGTCCGATCATGTCTTCGTCTCCACCGAAGAAAAAGCCATGTACGGTGAGAAGTTACTATGGTCAGCCAAAGCAAGAAACAATGGAAGCCCGATTATTTTCCAGCGCCCAGTACCCCTCCCACTCAATCAACATTACCAAAATGTACGACAATCTCACCATCATGTGGTTACAAGAGTATTCTGTGTTTGAAAATGATCGCAACGGCAAAAAATAAGTTGTCAACTGTGTAAAAATAACACAGCAAAAAGAGCAATTACTGACAAAAAGATTTAACTTCAGAACTATAACTTTTATAAGATATTCATAAAACATCTGTCATAAACCAGCCATCATGGTAAGGTCTAAGGGGATTTTAAGAAAGCTGTAGAGAAAGTCTTAATGAGAAAAAATCAGCCGCGTTTGTTGCATTTAGATCCATATTTCTGCTACTGAAAGAGAACATGGCAATTAACAAGAATGATTATGGGTAAACTAATTTCAATTTTTTTATTTTTAAACTGTTTCTATACCTATTAAATTTTGTCTGCCAATTTTTAAAAAAGTCTTAAACTTTTCTGGAGGAAGGAGACATTTGTCTCTACTATACAAAATCCTTGGCAGAACGCTGTAAGAACTAAAAAGTACTATACAAGATTGAGATATATTCAAGTTTATAACTGCAGAATCATATCAAACCCGCTTTCTAACACTAAATTGTTTCAGGTGTACATAAACTGGTACCCATTGTATCTCCCTTAACCGTCTGATCGATATTGATATGAAAATCGTTAACAGGCTGACAGTTTAAGGTGTACTCTGAATTTGTCTAAAATGCGACATTACTCACAGGGTTCCAATTCACGCACAAATGTGTATGATTCATGCACTTAACCAGGGGTTGACATAAGGATTTCTTCAGCACTTGCCCGGAGGGCAAGCTTGATTTTACTGCAGCTTGCCCCCCAGGTTTTGAACTTGCCCGGGGGGCAAGTTGGATTTTATTCCAGCTTGCCCCCCAGGTTTTGAACTTGCCCAAAAGTAATTATTGTATAAACTCCGTTTAACCTATTCATTTCACTTAAATGCATTAGTATTTGCTGCATTTAAATGTTTAAAGGCAGCAAATACTAATACACATACCAAACTTAGCTAAAATTATTTAATTAAAAGGAGGCAAGAAAAATTAACATTTCTAAACAAATTTAATTCTCACAATAAAATTCACATTCAACATTTACAATTTTTGTGGTGCAAAAATCTGCTGATTTTTTCATTAAAAAACAATCATTATCTTTAAACATGTGATCACTGTGCCACTTAGCATTTTATCCCTTAACCCTTTACCAACGACAAAATTTTAGACTAAAGAATTTTTAAGAATTTCTTCATGTCCGTACAGTGTAAATAGCCCACAGCCATCAGAGCCATGTTTCTTGATGGATCAAAATTTCTCAAACAATTTGCAAAAAGGGTCAACCAAGGAACATTTCTTATTTCAAAATCTGACCAGCCGTTTCAGAGAAGAAGAATTTTTAAGAATTTCTTCATGTCCGTATAGTGCAAGTAGCCCCCCCATCAGAGCCATGTTTCTTGACCGATCAAAATGTCACGAACAATTTTTGAAAAGGGTCACCTAAGGAACATCCATGTGAAATTATTTCAAAATCTGACCAGCCTTTTCAGAGAAGAAGAATTTTTAAGAATTTCTTCATTTCCGTATAGTGCAAGTAGCCCCCCAGTAACCAGAGCCATGTTTTTCAACGGATCAAAATTTCGTGAACAGTTTTTGAAAAGGGTCACCAAAGGAACATTCCTGTGAAATTATTTCAAAATCTGACCAGCGGTTCCAGAGAAGATTTTTAAAGAATTGCTTAGAAAATTCCATATGGTTGCCATGGCAACCAGAATTTTTAATGGGATCAAATTCTGTGAACAATTTTTAAAGAGGACCTCCCAAGGAACATTCCTGCCAAGTTTGGTCCGACTTGGCCCAGCGGTTTAGGAGAAGATGTTTAAAGAATTGTTGATGCCGCACACTGCACGACGGACACAGCGTGATCCTAAAAGCTCCCCTTGAGCACGTTGTGCTCAGGTGAGCTAAAAACTGGGCATGAATTGTATGTTTAGAGAAATAAAAGTGAGAGTACACATTTATCATGTTTTACTTGCTCTTTTTCACGTTAACCCTTTACCAGATGACAAAATTTTAACCTTGTCCAAATTAAATGCATTTGCAGACGACAATTTCAATGTGGCTCAAATGGTGCAATTTTTCTTTGATAGGGTAGAAAACATTGTGGGAAAAGGAAAAAGTGCTAGTTACCAGCATTTTCTCCTTTTCCAACAATGTTTTCAAAAGGCTTCTATCTCAGGGTCATAAAAACCAGGGATTGTTTGGTAAATGGTTAACAATATAATTTTCTGATTAATCAGGAACTTTCACCCTGGAATTGAGTCTAAGTGAACTAAGAATCCAAAGAATCATCTGGACTTAATCTGAAAAAAAATATGCTGATTTGATCTGCACTCTTGTTCTTGCATAAAAGAACAAAATTCAGCATATGCCTTTTCAGATTCTTCAACCCTTTCCCGATAGCTAATCTTTTTCTCAAAATGCAGTACCTTAATTGAGGATTGAAGCTATTGGGTATTTTTTAACATTTTACCCACTCCTATTTCATTTTATTGGATTTTGGAATTTTTATTTGGGTACACCTATATTCTGTATTAATGGAGCCAATGCCATTTTAATTGGGTATTTACAGGTATTTTACCCCTTGAATTTTGTTTGGATTGCTTTTTTTTTAAATTTTAATTGGGTCTTTACCCAAATACGCAGCTTAATTAAGGTACTGGTAATGGCAGAATATAAAATTTCTGAGTCACCACCTGTGGGGGAAAGAGCTGTTGACTCATTTTGCTGTGTCTTGTTTATTTGTGGGTCATTTTGTGCTGTACTTCTTTGACTAGTGCCAGTGGTTATAGGCGGCCATCATGTTTGAATTTGAAAGTATCATTTCCTGCTCCTTGTTTTCTGAGTGGATAACCACCCATCTTTCCACAAGCCATGGTCAGCTTTAACTCTTTTATCAAACAATCCCGGGTTTTCACAAGTGAGAAAGAAGCTTTTTGAAAACATTGTTGGCAAAGGAGAAAATGCTAGTAAAAAGCATTTTCTCCTTTTCCCACAATGTTTTTCACCCTTCCAAGAACAAATTTCAATTTTTGAGTCACATTAATTTTGTCGTCTGCAAATGCTTTCAATTTGGACCAGTCTAAAATTTTGTCATTTGGTAAAGAGTTGAGTGGGGTGTGTTTTCAGAGAAAAATGTGCAAGACTGCCGGGATTTTTGATTTAGTTGTTTGAAAATTAAATGTGATAGAAACGACAAATAATTTGTTCTTCATTTTTCTTTTCTGTATTTTAAAGAATTCGCTAAGCTCCTGACACGACTTTTGTCTCCCTCTCTTTTTTTTTTTTTGGAAACAAAACTTCACTTCGATGAAAAATCTAACCACAAATACGACACATTTGGCATACATTGCTGACGAGTTACATCGGAGCCAAGCGAACCCTTTTATTAACTATTGTTTCTGAAGGTATTTATCACAGTATCGCGTCGCATTGTCTCTACAATTACAAATTTCCGAGTTAAATAATTTCGCAATCTGAGTGTCAACCATATTGAATATGGTAGCATCGGAAACATCGAAACTTTACTTGCCGATTCGTTTCATTGGATGAAAAAAGCCACCAAAGGCGTAATCGACCAATCAAAAACAGTTTAATATCCATCTGCGTTTCAGATCTCAAAGACCCAAAACTACCGGTATCGGCGATAAAGACCCGAATTGACAATACTGGACCGAAAATTTTACTTGCCCGGCGGGCTCACCAATGGTGAAGGCAGCTTGCCCGTAGCAATTACGGCCCGAATCGGGCAATCGGGCGTCCGCTTATGTCAAACCCTGCTTAACTGAATAATCACGCACAAAAATATGAAGGGAAACATGCATGCACACACAGGTTTCAGGGCTCCCGCTGTCAATCACTTGTCAATTGGGACAAGTTAGAAAAATGTCTCCAAAACTTAAGCACTGGCGAATATACTGGCAACAAGTAATGTCTTTACATGATATTTGAGAAATCTAAACTCTGAGATATACAATAGGTATCAAATGTGAAAGTCACTGTTTATCACCGCTAATCAAACTTGTCATTTATGTAAAAGTATCAATGATATCAATCTGCTTTTCTGATGTAAAATTACAGGTTTTGAAGTAACATGCTACCCTAATTGACAAATCAATGTAAAATCATGCGGAAATACGCGTGCATCAGAGCTTTAGTTAGACCCGTAAATCCGGGTTTGACGCACAAAAATCTTCAAATAGCCATTTTTGACGCACAGAAAATTCCGAACAAAGGGTCAGTTTGACCCCCAAAAATTTAAAGGGATGCATCAAAAAATATATAAAACAACAATCATATCAAAAGGTAATCATGTTAAAGGCGTAAAAAGCATCAGAATGGTATTAAACATCAATTAAACTGCTGCATATAATCAGCGAAGTGTGACCAGAAGGTGATAATGGGAGATACAACAGGTACCAGTTTATTGTTACTTATGATAATGGTAGGTTTACAACTGACACTAACCTTGTTAAAAGTGATATACAGGGCAGCAAATTCAGTATTGGTGTATCCTTTTGAAGCTTAACCATTAATGTATGGATATTGTAAAACATCTTCACTCACCGAATGCCCACCATTTTGTACCCAATAATGATCGCACTTTGAATTTTATGAAAAAACAGTCATTTGAAACCGGTCCGACGAATCACAGAAATACCGAAATGCCACCGAAACACCCCTATTTTTTTCAATATTAAGTTCAGATAACGGATATTAGTTTGCAGTATTTTTCTTTTTTTCTTTTTTCTTTAACTAAAAATGCTCTCAATGAAAGTATCAGTCATTGATGAGAAGAATGATGTTGTTAATATATTCTGATCATTAATTTACATGGAGAACAATCACCGAAACACTCGCGTGTCTGGTCTGTTACACACTGAAATACCCGATCTTGATTACGCCAATCTAGACCCGAAAAATTATCAGTATCATATGATTACATGAATTTATTCTTTCTTTGAATGATAAACACACATACAAAATCATTTGCCGACGAGGTAGACCCAAATCAGGAATTGCATAAAATGATAATGTAGGTCTCTGGATTCATCGAAACGCACAAATAGCTCCGTTCTGTTCTGTTCAAGTGATGCAATTGTAATTGAGGGCGTTCGGCTGATATGATCCAACTTATTTTATGTGCAAGTTTGTCATTGTGATTTTTAAAATGGCATGGTTATTATTAATAATCTTATTGGCGGAATTATAATTGTCTTATCAATTTACGCCTGGTAATGTGTTAACCACAGATTTAAAATGGCTGCCGGTTTTCCAATTTGGTGATTTTTAATTTCATATAATATATCCAGTATAGAAGTGGAAACTGTTTTTGCCAGCATAGTTATGGATAAAAATCAGGCACATCAACCTTGTGCACAAGCACAGCTGCTTTACTTAGATTGCAGATGTAGAATCCCTGAATCCACAAATTTTACTATGCTGGGCGGGTATTTGGTGAACATTTACAGTACCGGTGGGATATTCTGGTGCACATTCTTCATGTCGGGCTTCAATGGTATGTTGTTATTTTGTCATTAGGTTTTAAACTAACCATCTTTCATCAGTATGATTACAATTTGTTTTAAACACCACAACTTCAGGTGTTTGAAATCAAAAAGTTAAAAAAAAAAATCTGGGGTATTTCGGTGTTTCGGTGGCATTTTGGTGATTCATCGGACCCATTTGAAACATATATCTGCACCTCATTTCACACAAAAAGATACCTTAAACTGTCCTTATGAATGAAAATAACCAATTATTCAAGCCCAAGAAAAAGAAAATTATAATACTTTACATATTTCAGGATTGGTACTAGAAATTGGATAAATAAAACTCATCCTTATTTTAGCAAAGTATTAAAAAGGAATTCTGAGTGAAAATTATTTACCATTATTATACCCCCCAAAACTCTGTTTGGGGGGTATATAGGAGTCAGCTTGTCGGTCGGTCGGTCGGTCCGTCCGTCCGTCCGTCCGTCGGTCGGTCGGTCGGTCTGTAGCTTTTTGTCCGCTCTATTTCTCATAAACTACTGGACGAATTTTATTCAAACTTCACAGGTAGACTCAGTATCAAGCAGAGATGTGCATATGAAATGTTGGTTATGGTTCATTGATTTTTCACTGAGTTATGGCCCTTTCATGAAATTTCGTGTCCGCTCTTTTTCTCATCAACTATTGGACAGATTTGGTTCAAACTACACAAGTAGACTCAGTATCAAGCAGAGATGTGCATATCCTATTTTGGTTATGGTTTATTCAGGTTTCATGGAGTTATGGCCCTTTGATGATTCTGGACACCGTCGGTCGGTCTGTAGCTTTTTGTCCGCTCTATTTCTCATCAACTACTGGACGAATTTTATTCAAACTTCACAGGTAGACTCAGTATCAAGCAGAGATGTCCATATGAAATGTTGGTTATGGTTCATTGATTTTTCACTGAGTTATGGCCCTTTCATGAAATTTCTTGTCCGCTCTTTTCCTCATCAACTATTAGACAGATTTGGTTCAAACTACACAAATAGACTCAGTATCAAGCAGAGATGTGCATATCCTATTTTGGTTATGGTTTATTCAGGTTTCATGGAGTTATGGCCCTTTGATGATTCTGGACAAATTTCTTTCAAACTTCATGGATAGACTTTGCACTCAGCAAAGATGTGCATATCATAAATTGTTCTTAGTTAATTAAATAAAATTTCCAAGAGCTAAGCCCTTTTTTGTCGTTCTCTTTATGATGGTGCCCTTGCTGAATTGATGAAAATAAATTATACTTTTGATAGAATACTTTTAACACAGCTGTCCGTCCATTGGTCGGTCTGTAGCTTTTTGTCCGCTCTATTTCTCATAAACTATTGGACGAATCTTATTCAAACTTCACAGGTAGACTCAGTATCAAGCAGAGATGTGCATATGAAATGTTGGTTATGGTTCATTGATTTTTCACTGAGTTATGGCCCTTTCATGAAATTTCTTGTCCGCTCTTTTTCTCATCAACTATTGGACAGATTTGGTTCAAACTACACAAGTAGACTCAGTATCAAGCAGAGATGTGCATATCCTATTTTGGTTATGGTTTATTTAGGTTTCATGGAGTTATGGCCCTTTGATGATTCTGGACAAATTTCTTTCAAACTTCATGGATAGACTTTGCACTCAGCAAAGATGTGCATATCATAAATTGTTCTTAGTTAATTAAATAAAATTTCCAAGAGCTAAGCCCTTTTTTGTCGTTCTCTTATGATAGATTCCTACACCTGTAGATAGTTAACAGTACACTTACCATCACTAACCATCACTAGTAAGTTTTCATGTCACTTCACTTATGTCATGTCATGTCAATTTCATCTTTTCATCGGAAGTTTACTCAAATATAAGACAGATTAATCTTTCAGATATGTTTGGAAAAGGAGAAAATGCTGATTACCAGCACTTACTACTTTCTACACAAAATTGGAAAGATTAATCTTTGCAGTTACTTGGGAAAAAAATGAAATGATGATTACAAGCATTTACTACGTTCTCCACAACTATTCCAAGTCTTCAACTTGTGATGTGTTAAAATAGATACCAATACCGTACGGAAACTAACGAAAGCAACATTTTTTGCGGTTCCGCTTCGCCTTCACTGCGGTTTCAGTGCATTCCGTATTATATGACTAAAAAGGAAAACATTGTAAACATCGTGAGCAATGGCTTCTGTATTTACAATGTTTTCTTAAGTTTATTACTTTCGGTTCAGTTCAGTTACTATTACGGTTCCGATTCGGTTCGGAGGTTGCTTTCGTTAGTTTCCGTACTGTATAAGTAAGATGTAGAGTCTGGTCAAAAACATTGCATGAAAAGACATTTGTTGTCTGCAAAACCTTTTCATTTAAACCAATCTCAATTTGTCCAGCTGGTAAAAAAAAAATGTATCAAGTAAGTTTTATTCTCTCCAAGTCTTTAGTCTGTAACAAAGAGTAATTCTTTGGCAAGAAGCCATTGCAGGATATTCATCACCTTCAGTGATAGATCTGGTATAATTGACTCTCCAGTCACTTATTTTGCATTCCTGTGACATTAATCTGTTTTGTGACAAGGAGCTGTTGGGGGGTATGATCACGTTTAGTGATAGCTCTAGTTTCTTATTGAACATATTGTGTGTGTGTGGGGGGGGGGGGGGTTCCTCTTTGAAATGTAAAATTTTACAAATTAGTCATTAACTTCACATCATTATTGCAATATTAATAGTTAATCCAACAACAACAATGATAAATTGTTGAGTAAAGACTTAAATTTTCCATTTTGACTCTTGAATTTTATTGGTTTGACCCTTGAAAAATTAGATTTGATGCCTAAAATTTTAGGATCAAGGGGTCAATGACTCCTGATTTTCAGAGGCTAGCTAAAGCCCTGGCGCATGGAAAAAAGATCGCCAAAAAAAAAAAAAAAACGCGAAAACCCATGACACAACAAAAATTGGTTTGACATCGTCCGATCATAGGCATTTCAAACTGTCTATTCAGCTTTAGCAATGACTTTAAACAGTAAATTTACATAAATATCTCTATAAAACAACGAGTGAAAGCTAATTAGTGTCTGAAATTGACAGTAAAATGGAAAATTCTACTGGCCGTCTCTCTGAAACTGGTCCTGTGAGTGAGGAAACATAACAAGCATCTTCTTTTTTAAATTGCCCATATTTTTTTCAAGAGCAGAGTGAGACTCGCCAGAACAAATTTTCAATACAACAGAGCCTTACTTTCCTCCATAAAGCTCTAAAATTATCATTATTAAGTGCACTCCTAGAATTTCTTAAGCACTCCCAAACTGGTACCCCAGGGAGCACATGCACTCCCAAAAAAAGATGCGAGTGGGAACACTGTACTCAGTGTGAGTGTGACATCGCTGTCATCTCGCATGTATTACTGTGTGGAATCTGTACTAAACTTTTTGTCTGTGTTTTACACCCAGCATGGTCATGGTCAATGACTTGCTGGAGTAATCGGGATGACAGATGAGTTTTTACATCATTGCTTTCAACTTTTACCTTTAATACCACACTGTCATATAAAACTTCTAGCATTACACGACATCTACAAAGGGGGCAAAGGTGAACAACATGTGAAAAAAAAAGTTAAAGACCATGACAGGTAAAAATTCTGGATGACTCCCAAAATTTTAAACGGAGTCACAGATGACCCCCAAAATTTATCAGCTAGCAGAAACAGTGGAAGGGTCGGAAGCACACTTGGACAGTTCCAGAGGGGTCTCATTTGACACTAGACCCCGCGTTTTGATGCTTGGAAGTTCGACGCATGAGATTATTGGCTAAAGCTTCACATAAATTAGCTGGTGTGCAGTATCAATTGTGAAGGACGCACACGGTTTTGTTTATCACAGCTAATCAGGCTGGCAAGTCATTACATGATAAAGGTGTTAATCCACTTATGTAGTGTAAAATGACAGGTTTGAAAGTAACCTGCTATCCTAATTGGCAAGTTCATGTCAAAGATGAAAATTAGGTAGCTGGAAAAAACGCGACAACCCACAGCACAACAAAAGTCAGTTTGACGTCGTCCGATTGGAGGCACTTTAACTCAGGGAATAAGCTTCAGGGCGATGTGTGCAAAGAAGTCGCCTTCAGTGGCTCGACTTTGCCTTGTCAAGCTTGCACAGCGAAAAAACTTCGTCTTAAAATTTCCCAACCTGATCATGTTCATGAAATAAAGGCTAGGACTAATGGTGACACCACATATCCTGTATCAACTTGGTCAATTAGACAAGACAACAGAGTGTTATGATCCTTATCTGTCACTGACTTGCTAAATCCACAGACTTACAAGTAGTCATACTTTTTCCTACTTTTTTTACCTGTTCCTACTTTTTTCCTACTTTTTTCAAAGATGTTCCTACTATTCCTACTTTTTTAATGAAAAAGAAAATTGAAAAATATATTGTTTGAAATATGTAAACTTGTATGTTGGCAGAATAAAACATGCAAAATAATATAAGGACAGCTGGCATAATTCTATACTAATCAGTGCTCCAGATAAGGTCCGTATTCACGTAATTTACGGATGACGATCTGATTGTTACGCATCTTTTTTTACAAAATTCCGTACTCGATACGAAACGTTTTTCCAGGTATGTAAAATATAGGGTACGAATCCGTACACAATGAAAGGGAGCTTACTCTTTCTCAGACAAACATTCAGATATCTTCGGGATTGCCGAGTGATTTTCCAATTTTTTCCAGTTAAATAAAAAGGGAAAATCGGCTCGGACCGGAATTAGACCCTGCATCTCGGCTTTAGTAAAGTTTTTATCGATTACGGCGTGGGACCAGCAGATAATCATACTATGTACATGTATGTTCCGAATGAATAGTTTGCGCTTCGAAAAAGTTGGGGAAAACACAGAAACGTCTGGCTAGGTTATTTCATCCATCTCCAGAACCAAATAATCCTAACAAAACTGAGAATCATTGAAAGATCAAATCAGACTGGCCAAGACTTAAGCACTGTTTCCATTTATGTATAAATGTGCAATAATTCACGCTCTAAATTGAATAATCACACACAAAAAATATGAAGCAAAAAGCGCATGCACCCAGATGGGCTCTGTTGATGGCCAGTGGCGCCAATTTGGGCCAAGTTAGAAAAGATGTCTCCAACACTGAAGCACTGGTGAATTCAAAAGTATTTATGATATCTGCTTTTCTAGCGTAAAATTACAGGTTTTGAAGTAATTTGCGACCCTGTTTGACAAATTTATGTCAAATCCTGCACGAATATTTTTCCAAAAATTAAATAGCATGAAAAAAAGATCGCTTCAAAAAAAGATTATGAGTTGCATATTTGTTTCTACAAACCTGCTTTACACTTTGTAAACATCATACTGTTACTAGGTAAAATGTTATGTAGTTTTACAGTAATGATTATATAAAAGCAAAATGCAAGAAAATTAATTTTGACTTCAATCAGTCTCGTTAACCAAATGTTGGTACTGATCCCCATATGCTGGTACTGATTAATCTTGATTTTCATCAGTACTGTACTGATGTCATTGAAAATTATCTGGAGCACTGCTAATGATAAGGTTCTTGCAGTCTTATGAGCTCTTATGCAAGCTGCATGGTGCCCTTCTGGGAAGTGTGTCTCAACCACTGGCCATTCATGTCTAAAAGGTTGACAGCAGCATGTACAGTAAGATCTCAGAGTCCTTGTATCTTGTGACTCGGATTTTTATACCCCTTGTAAAGAGGCAAATAGCAGTCATACAATCTGTTGGTCCCACTTGTCTTGTCTTCACAACTACTATTTTCACTATACTTTCACAGAATGATTGATATTAGGTGCTGCAGTAGATAGTTTTTGGTTGGCTCATACATGAAAGAGTTACTGCCTTTTGTTTAGTTCAAAGATACATCTGCATTCATTTCCATCCAGTTTTAAACTCTGTATCATTAGTCAATCAAATTTTAAAAGTGTTTTGTGTCTGGCTGTAAGTGTGTATCTTTAATTTTATCATTTATTGCTCCTGTCCTTGCAGTTTCTCCCATAATTCTCATGACGATGTGATTTTCACTTAACTTTCACAAAATGATCAGTATTAAGTGAGGAAGTGCATGTTTTTTTTTTACTCAGTCATATTTGGATTTTTTTTTGCCCTTTGCTTAATTTTATCTCTTAATACTTTTGTCAGTGCAATTACACAAACTCTTCTGGTGCAGTTTAGGGTCTTGAAATTGTTAAAATCCTGGTTTCTTTGTTTCCATGAGAAAAATCTTCATTATCAGATGAAAAACAAATTTTGTTCATGGCTTGTTATCAATGAGATACTGTATGTGTAAGTTATCGGTTAAGATGTAGTGAACTTTGAAATTGTGATCATTAGAAATTCTTTGGTCTTTAGCCTTTCTGGCCAGAGGCATGCAGCTTGCATGTGTCAATGGGACCATGCATTAACTTTTATTTCAAACATCTTTCCTAAAACTACCCATTCAAATTTGACCAGACTTGCCATAGCTCTCCTTATAATTTCTTCAAAGAACTTGACTGGCATGAAAACTGGTTGTCATGGCAAACTGAAAAATATTGAAAATCGTTAAAAGTTTCATTGTCAGGAACTGTAAGGCCTAGGGTTTTTAAATTTGGCATTTACTTAACTAGTGGACCTCTACCAAAATGTTTAAAATTATAGCCCTGGCGTCAAAATTGACCCAATCCAAGGAGTCATAAGTTTAACATGGGCATATTGTAACTTTAGAATTATCAACTTGTTGACACAAAGAACAGAAATCTAACCATATGGATTTTGATTGCCTCATAATTAATGACCCCACTGATGCACAGTCACACTAAGCTTTAAACCCTGACATTTCTCGTCAGGTTAGTTGCAAAAAAGTGTCCAGAGTAATGAAGAAAGAAAAACTTTCTCCCACCAATTTTGATTCAAAAACTTAATTTATGGAACTTGATATAAATTGGGAGAATTACAGTAACAAGGTTCACACAGTCATAATCTGTTGTAAACTTAGGTAAAATGTTTCTATAACAGTCTATAACTAACTAATGGGGGGGGGGGGGGGGGGTGAACCATGCTAAAAATAGAACACAGTAGATTTTGCTGGCTCAAAGAGTTGCCGATATATGGAAGGCAAATGATTATTTTCAAGATTGTTTGCTCCTTAGGTTTACCATCCATCATTGTAATTTATTAAAAAATAGTTTTAAGGACAGGCTTACAAGTAGCCCTACTTTTTTCTACTTTTTTGCCCTGTTCCTACTTTTTTCCTACCTTTTCCCAAAATATTCCTACTTTTTTGATGACAGTAACAAAGTGTTTCCTACAAAAAAATATAGTATGCTGCAGAATGAAAGGATTTGCATATTCTGCTAATACAGCTTTTTAATATGCTACTGTTTATCTCTAAGCTGTATGGTGCCTTCTTGGAAATATGTCTCAACCGCTTGCCATTCATGCCTAATAAGTTGACAGTAGCCTGTACAGTTAGAGTTAAGAGCCCCCTGAAATTAGACAGCCTGTATATCTTCAGTGTTGCATCCAGGGCACGCGATTGCGCAAATCCCGCTGTTTTTACTTTAAGTCCCGCAATTTTAGATTTTTTCGGGTGGCAACTCCCGCAGACACGGATATAATCCCCCGCTCTACAATAGTCTGTGCGCAACAAAATTGCATTTTACAAGGAAGACGCTCCATGTACTCGATTCCGGCCAAAAATAATAACCCGCATATCAGTTATGCCGGTAGCGAAATAAGGTCGTAAGCATTACATTCTACAATTTCACTTACATCAGTTTATCATATATCGATATCTTTCTGGGGAAATACCCGTATGACGTAATCAGCTAGAGGGATAGATGGCATTGTTCAATTCCTCGGATGACGTAATTGGGATATGTGCTATTGAGGAATACCCCGGTAGTAATTTCAACGCGTGCAGGAGTAAAATTGTGTATCAAATTTGAACACGGAATACATTTTAAATTCGCTCATGTAAACGTGTAAATCAGCTCATGCTGATTCAGATCGAGGGTGGCAATTCTTTTGACTTTGAAGCAGCAGTGGCTATGTGGAAAAAAAAGAAGGAGAGACGTTTATTTCAAAAGTGTTAATTAACTGTAAGTATATGATATTGTTCAGATACTAACTGTTAGTATACGAGGGACACTTTTTAAGTTCGTAGAGTAAGCCTCTAACTTTTTAACGCGATTATGAAGTTGCACGATTTTTTACACAGAACTTGCGTAATCATTCCTCTCTCGAACGGTGTCACGGTATGCGGCGCACGAGGTCCACGTGCGCACTGCGCTGGGTATTTTCAACACGTGGTTTTATACACTATAGTAAAATATAGCGTTCAATATGGATGGAAAAATCTCTGAACAGAGGGTATATTGTAAGATTCGAGCACAGCTCGGGTTTCCGCCAACAGAAATTCATGCTGATTTGCAAAAAGTTTATGGGAATGGTGCTTTACAATATGCTACAGTTTGCAAGTGGGTACGTCGTTTTAATGATGGTCGGGAGTCAATTGAAAATGACCCTCGGGTGGGTAGGCCAGTTTCCGTTTTGACGGAAAAGAACGTTGCTACTGTGAAAACGTTAATTGAGGAAGACGCACGTTATACCGTGCAAGAGATAGAAGAATTAAGTGGCATTCATTCGTCAAGTGTTTTGAAGATCTTACGAGAACGACTTGGGCTACGTAAGATCTGCGCGCGCTGGGTGCCCCATTTGCTCACTGACGAGCAGAAACAAAGTCGGGTTAGACTTGCATCGCAAGTTATAGAAAAATATGATAAATGTGACCCACGTCGTTTGGAAGAGATAGTTACAGGTGATGAAACCTGGATCTATCATTTTCAACCCGATTCTAAGGCTAAAAATAAGGTTTGGGTTTCATCTGAGGGCGACAGACCTGTCATTGCGCGCCGTTGCAAAACATCAAATCGCATGTTGTATGCGATATTCTTTGATTCGAAAGGTCCAATCCTTCAAGTTCCAGTCCCGAAAGGTAGTTCTGTCACTGGAAAGTTTTACAGAGAAAGTGTTCTTACTCAACTTGTTGATTTCTATCAGAAACGCAGACCGCGCACCGGTGTCCGCGGCATCAAATTACTCCATGATAACGCACCGGCCCATAAATCCGCTACAGTACAGGAATATCTGAAAGAATCTGGGCTCGATGTCTTAGATCATCCCCCATACAGCCCTGACCTGTCTCCCTGTGACTTTTGGTTGTTCCCAAGACTAAAGGAAATGCTGGCAGGGCACCGTTTTGAATCCCGTTGTGGTATAGGCAGTGCGGTCTACCAGTGTCTGCAACATATACCTAAAGAGGACTACCGGGCGGCGTTCCGGAAATGGGTAGATCGGTGTAAAATGTGTGTGGAGGCAGACGGGGTATATTTCGAAGGTCTTAGATAAATAAAATTTTGATATTTCAAGCGGTTTTAAAAAGACCGCCCTACTCTACGAACTTAAAAAGTGTCCCTCGTATGATGTTGGTAATTTTTTCAAAGGTAAATATATGCGACATAATTCCAAAGGTATATTCATGCTAAATAAAGGTAATTTAGATGAGTTTTTATCTGCGGTGCACTCAAATTGTCCACTCCCCCCAGTTTTATTATATGATGGGGGATCTCCCCCTCTCTGAGGTCATCCTGGATGCAACACTGTATCTTGTGACTGGAGTTTTTATGCCCCTTGTGGGGTGGCAAATAGCAGTTGCACTGTCTGTGCAACTGCTATTATAAAATCCTACAGTAATGCGAGTTCAACTAAAATGGCTCCTGGACGATCAGATCAAAGATGGTTAGTTTATGACGAGAAAATAAGCTGTAGTTTGAGTGATCGACGGAAAAGTAAAATCCCTTTGTGATTCGATGTCAAAATTTCGAAAGACTACCATTGACAGATATATTTCATCGTTTCTTAGGTCTAAATTAATGGCGGAAATAAGGTTGCATCAATTAAGAGTGATAAATTCTGCAGTGTTGCAGTTATATTATCATAGTATTCATAGATACATGTAAAGGAATACACTTGTTAAATAAAAAGGTTTAAGATATTTTTTGTGTGTGGCTCCCAGTTTTCCAAAATAGCCCCTAATTCAATGTCTGTGGGCCCAATGGGCCCCCTTACAAGCAAAGCTAGATTGAACACTGCACATGCAACACTATTTAACTCTATACCACACAATCCCAACTTTTAACAACCCCAAAAAACTTTTAAAAAGAATGTTGGAAAAGGAGAAAATGCTGGAAACCAGCATTTTCTCCTTACTCCACGATGTTTTCTACCTTCCCAAAGCAAATTTTAATTTTTGAATCACATTAAATTTGTTGTCTGCAAATGCTTTTAATTTGGACTGGTTTAAAATGTGATTTTCGGTCAAGTATTAACTCTTACAAACTATGCTGTATGGACCTATTTTTTGTTACTTAACCCTTTACCACACAATCCCGACTTTTAACGACCCTGAGACTAGAGCCTTTTGAAAACATTGTGGGAAAAGGAGAAAATTCTGGTTACCAGCATTTTCTCCTTTTCCCACAATGTTTTCTTCCCTTTCTGGTACAAATCCCATCATTTGAGTATCATTTAATTTGTCATATGCAAATGGTTTGAATTTGGACCAGTCTAAAATTTTGTCGTTTGGTAAAGAGTTGAACTATATAAATTTGCTTTATCTTTATTTATTTCAAATCAATAAATGGATGCATATTGAATTATTAATGGTATTAAATTTTCTGTTATTTTCACATGAAATGTTTTTCAACCCTATACCTTTGATATATGGAGGGGAATATCCGCCAAAACTCTATGTGTCTAGATGACATTCTTATTTATGAACATTAGATGTCTATTTGTCCTCTTTCTTACATCTTACATGCATATAACATTTCATGTTTCATTATTACTGGTGCATGTTGCTTGATGCTAATTCCATTTTTCTTCTTCCACTTGTATGCCATAAAATTGTTATTTAGTAGCGTGTGCTTCTGTTCATTATGCCCCTTTTGACATTATGATTTCATCCATCTTACTTCCTTATCCTGATTTTTTCCCCATTTCCCATGTCTGTATAGCTTATCGTTAAAGTGCTACATTCTTGTTTATGCATATTCTGGCAAAAACTATGGGCTTTTGTTATATTAGCCCTTTATCACACAATCCCGACTTTTAACGACCCTGAGAAAGAAGCCTTTTGAAAACATTGTGGGAAAGGAGAAAATGCTGGTCACCAGCATTTTCTCCTTTTCCTACAATGTTTTCTACCCTATCAAAGACAACTTCCACAATTTGAGCAACATTTAAATTGTCGTCTGCAAATGCTTTCAATTTGGACCAGTCTAAAATTTTTTTCATTTCGTAAAGGGTTAAATTGAAGCTATGATATGTAGCTGAATTAAGACGAACGAAGTATGCACTAACAAGAATGGCATTTACACGAATACGACAAGTCATATTATGATACCAGATGGCGCTTTCATATACATTATTCGGTAACAGACAAGTTCGGTAAATTGGACTTACAAATAAATCAATTGGATGTTCTGTAACAAGGCAGTGCCCTGATGTTTCTCACACCCAATACATAGCTTTCTGTGCAAACCTTTTTTTTTTTATTTGCAATTGCCACTCGTTTTCTGACATGATAATATTTGTTATGTTGTACCTTTCATGCTGCTTATAAATGCCTGAAATTGATAAATTCTGATCACCATCTTATTTTTGGTTTTCACCCTTTCAGCCTTAGTTGATTTAATCAATAATACACAATCCTAAACCTGTACCCATTGTAATCGTCCTACAGATAACAGACTCCCAGCTTAAGCCAATTTTAAGTTTTATAAATATGTTTTATCAAAAAGGCACTGTCTTTGTTAACACTTCCTTTGTGAGAATGTTTTCTTTTGGGAACAAAATGGCCGGCTTGCAAACCGGCCATTTACCCTTAGAGCACCTTTCACCCTTGCAGCCAATCAGATCAAGATCAGACTACACAAAACATGGAGACTGATCGTAGAATTACTCCGTCTATTTTTCTAATACATTATGGATAAGGACAACCTTGAAATTATTAATAGTAGATGTTCTTTTTGTAATATGAAAATGGCCGTTTGGTTTATTCGATGCTCTAAGGGTTGAAATTATGCTTAATCAGTGCGAATTAATGAAGATATTACAGGCAAAACATTGTAGCAAATGAAGAGAGAGAGAGAGGCCTTGACAATGCTTTGTTGCATACTTCCTGTAATTTTGACTTTGTGCTTGTCTAGAAAAAATGTTCTGTTTTGTTCCTCTCCTGCCTCCAGAATGTTTTTAAATGAATCTGGTCTTGTGCACACAAGTTGTCGTCCGCAGGTTTTAAAGTGTGTTCATCAATACAACACGGACATCACGGCATAAAAAAATCATATAAGGTCCCTGTATGAACTTATTGAGAGCGAAAGGAGTACTGTATACTATATACATGTATAAACATTTGTCTTTAACAGCCTATACCAGCCTGTGTAGCCCATGTGGTAGAGCGTAGGACTAGTAAACGTCATGTGTCGGGACACTTGAGGATGTGGGTTCGATTCTCTCGGCTAACCATCTAAAATTACTAACAGTTTTCCAGATGAGACGTTAAACTGAGGTTTCTAGTGACGGTGCTATACACCGAGCACGTTAAAGAACCAGGCGTAACTTGTGATAGGTTTTGTCCTGTATCTTGCACTATCCCTGTAGCATAACTAATAGCCTTCAGGGGCCGTCGCCCATATGGGAAACCGGTGGCGCCGATAAATAAACGCGAATTCTTTAACGGCCTGTTTTCATACCTCCCATTACCAACAAGATAAAGAAGATCCCCATAGATCTTAGAGATTAACCTGGGTTTAAAGGTGGCTATTTAGAATTTGTATGAAAAATTAAAAACAAAAACCCTAAAACTCATTTTTATGTCCCTGAAACATTAATAAACGAGGAGAAATTCGCAGATCAGACTGCACACATAAAAGTTAAAGGGATAGGGCCCTAATTTTAGTGATTTCAAGGTTTTTTCTATTCAGAATTTTTGGAAAAGCAGCATGTGAAGATCAAAGTTCAGACTCGGTGTTCGGCGTATTGTGATCTTGATCTGCACTGGCCGCAAAGGCAACTGAAGTAGTGACAGGCGCTTTTAGGGTTAATGGCTGGTTTGGAAGTTTGGAAAAAAAAAATTTTCGCAATGAAATATTCATAAAAACATTTTAAAGGAAGATACATTGGGTACTAGGTTAGGATTGGGTATTATTCATTACCTCAACTATATGGTTGGAATATCGAAAGTAAGATGTGATAGTGATTTCAGGTATATTATTTTACATACAGCATGGCAGGAGCAACATAACAAAATTATTATGTCTGAAAGGGTGTGGAAAAAAGAACGCTTGAACAAATGAGAGCCAAGACTTTACTTGGTGTGAAAAACATCACGGTGCATTAAACACTTGTTACCCAAACATCTGATAGATGTACTATTATAAGTCCAATTTACAGAACTTGTCTGTTACCGAAATATTTGCCACCCATTATACTTCTCGTCTGCAATTAGGAAAATTTCAATACTGGAGAAGGAAGTATAACAAATGTAACATGTATTTAGAAGAAAGTAAAATGCTACTAGAAACATGCAGCAAGCACTTGGAAAAAAGACAAATGCAATGATGCAGTAGGAAGTAATCAGGAAGAATTAATCATTCATAATCAACAAAAACACAATAGTAAATATGATCAAGTTATAATAATGATGCAGGCAATTAGCACCAAACAGTATGCACTAGTAATAATGACACATGAGATGCAATATGCATGTAAGATGTAAGAAAGAAGACGAATAGACATCTAATGTTCACAAATAAGAATGTCATCTAGACACATAGAATTTTGGCAGATATTCCCCTCCATATTGATACACCTGAGAAAGAAAGCTTTTGTAAACTTTGTGGGAAAGGGAGAAATTCTGATGACCCGAATTTTTTCCTTTTTCAACGATATGCCCTACCCTTTCTAAGACAAATTTTGTTGTTTAAACAATTTTGTAATTGCTTTCATCTTGGAAAAACTCAAATTTTGTTGCTGAAAAGTTAAAACAAATTTGAGGGGCAAATGTAAAACTATTTTAAGTGCACTTACCCCGATATGCGGATTATCCTACTTCTCCCTAAGTCACCAAACTTCTCCCTGTTTCTGCTGGAAGAAGTCACTTGTCCCTATTTTTTGGGGTTAGGGCAGTCCCTGCAATCAAGCCATCACAAAATTATGGATCTATAATAGCCACTTTTTTAGCAACCAAGTGAATCACGAGGTAGACTGGTTCTTGGACAAACAGAAAATTCACCAACAGCGAAAAGTTTACGGCCAGGTCAGCCTGCGCAGACTGTGTAGGCTGACCAGGGTCGATATTTTTTTCGGAGGTGCATTAAGCACCTTTTTCACAGAGCATAGCTCATGTATAAATTTTAGCACTCTCAGGATTAACTCCTTACTGAACGACAAAATTTTGGACTAGACCAAATTTAAAGCAGTTGCAGATGACAAAAGTTGCTAAACTGATGATTTCTATCTTTGATAGGGTAGAAAACATAGTGGGAAAACAAGAAAATGCTGGTTACCAGCATTTCCTCCTTTTCCCACAATGTTTTCCAAAGGCTTCTTTTTTCAGGGTCGTTAAAAGTCGGGATTGTGTGGTAAAGGGTTAAATATTCATAATTTCAGGAGAAAATGGGGGTGAGATTTTGATTCCTATACCGAAGTCAGAGTTGTCGGAGACAAGTCCTCCTAAACAAAGTGAACACAGGTTGTCTACGGACAGCGCCCTCATGGCCTCATCTGTTAAAGGTATAGTATGCTTGTACAGATAAAACCTATATTCTTGTACCCCCCCATCTTCAAAGTAGGGGGGCGGGTATACTGGTCTCACCATGTCCGCTTGTCTGTTAATCTGTCTGTCTTGTTTTCGTTTCTGTGCTCTAACTCATAAGCTGTTTGACCTAGGACCCTGAAACTTCAGACAACCGTTGCTCATGACCCAAGGAGGTGCCCTGTTGTTTATGGGTCAAAGGTCAAGGTCACAGGTGAACTTTGTTTTCTCTGATTGTGCTGCTTAACCCTTTTTCCCACTTTGCTTTAGAAAGCCTTTCTTGTCAGGGTCATTAAAACTTGGGATTGGGTGTTAAAGGGTTAAATTGTACAAATGAAAATTATGTTTTGGGTCACAAATGTTTTATACAAACAAATCTTGAACAAGGAGACAGTAGGTTGACCATGGACAACACATTCATGCCCTCGCCTAATAACCCTATACCAAACAACCCTGATTTCTATAGGCCTTTTGAAAAAGTGGAATAAGAAGAAAATGCTGCTTCCTACAATGTTTTCTACCTTCTTAACCCTTTACCACAGTCCTGACCTTTCAGTAACAAATGCAATCATTTTAGCCACATTTAATTTGTCGCATGCAAATGCTTTCAATTTGGATTAGTCTGAAATATTGCCGTTTGGTAAAGAGTAAACACCTGAACACTTTACCAAGTGACAAAATTTTAGACTGACCAAAATTGAAAGCATTTTCGGACAACAAAATGGATGCGACTTAAAAATTAAAATATGCTTTTGGAAGGGTAGAAAACTTTGTGGGTAAAACAGAAAATGCTGTTTACCAGCATATACCCCTTTTCCCACACTGTTTTCAAAAGCCATCTTTCTTAGGGTTGTTAAAAGTCGGGATTGTGTAGTAAAGGGTATAAAAGCTGACTGAATGATTAGGACCACTTGAATTAGAAAAACAGCCCGAGATATTGCTATTTTAAGGTTGTTTCCACTAGAATATGTAACATAGTAGCTGACAGTGTAGATCAAAGATCAGACTGCATTTATGTGCAGTCTGATCTTGATCTACATTTTCTACAAAATAAACTTAAAAGTTGGTTCCAGGGCTTATAGGGTTAAAAATAAATCTCATCATACATGTAAAAGCCACATTACGTTAAATTCTGTTGCCTGCAAATGCTTTCAATTTGGACAAGTCTGAATTTTCATTGCTTGGTAATGAATTAAAAGGAGATACCTAAATACAGGTCAGAGAAGACGTCAAGTATATTTGAGGGTTCAGTGATTTGGCCTGAGTTGTTCACAAATTTATTAATATGAACCATGCTCTGTGTAAAGGGGGCTTAATGCATCAAAGTATCCACCCGGGTCAGCCTGCGCGGTCCGCTCAGGCTGATCTGGGCCAAAACTTTTTGCTAATAGTCAATTTTCTGTATGTCCAAGGACCAGTCTACCTCATAATTGTTAAAAAAATGTGGCTATTGTGGATCCAAAATTTTGTGATGGCTTGATTGGTACAGTGTATCACCAAGATGCATTAAGCCCCCTTTTGCCAGAACATGGCTCATATGTAAAGTGTTAAGAAATCTGGGTGCGGTGTCATGAAAGAACTGGGTGTATTTTTCTCAAATCTGCGAACAGACTCAGTTTCTGACCAGAGTTTGTTATTTGAGACAGATTTCACCCAGAATGACCGTTTACTGCACAATGCTACCTTTTAACGACCCTGGGAAAGAAGCCTTTTTGAAACATTGTGGGAAAAGGAGAAAATGCTGGTTACCATTTTCTCCTTTTGCCAGTGTTTTCTACCCTATGACAGAGAAATTTTATGTTTTGAGTAACATTTTATTTGTTGTCTGCAAATTCTTTCAATTTGGGCCAGGCTAGAATTTTGTGGTCTGGTAAAGAGTTAACCCTTTACCACACAATCCCGACTCTTAAGAAAAAAAGAGGCCTTTTGAAAACCTTGTGGGAAAAGGAGAAAATGCTGGCAATCCTTTTCCCACAATGTTTTCTAACCCTATCAATGACAAATTTCATCAATTGGGCCACTTTTAATTTGCCGTCTGCAAATGCTTTGAATTTGGACCAGTCTAAAATTTGGCGTCTGGTAAAGAGTTAACAGACTAAGTTACATTCTCAAGTTGACACAGATTAATAGACTCAACTTAGGAAAATTAAACAGACCGAACTTGGTTAAAAGACAGACCTAACTGAGTTAAAAGACTTAACTCCATTTTTTTGCGGAGCGGAGTTTAAAATTTCTCAACTCTAGATTTCAGAACATTGTTAAATCCTTTACTACACAAGAAAAAATTCAACTTGTCAAATTTCAAAGCATTGCGAATGAAAATATTAATGTGGCTCAAATGATGGAATTTGTCCTTGATTGGGTAAAAAACTTTGTGGGAAAAGGAGACAATGCTGGTAACCAGCATTTTCTCCTTTTTGCACAATGTTTTCTTCATTGTCATGGACAAAGTTCATCATTTGATCCACATTTCATTTGCCATTTTCAAATGTTTTTGGTTTGGCCAAGTCTAAACTGTTGACGTGTAGTAAAGAGTTAAGCTGAAATTTTGGTGCATTGGCCATCTATATTTGTTAAAATGTTGTCTTTTCTTTGTTTCAGCAGTGGCATCATCATCTACGTACCAGCCAGCAAAAAGTAAGTTGTTTAGAGTAATTACTGTAAAATTGGAAATGTTTGTGGCGTGGAAAAATAACTCGACTTTTGTGTAATGATAAAAATGATGAAACTGCCAGCGTAAATTTAAGCTACATTAAGGTATATTTTACCTAGATATCTGGTCATGTGGACCCCAGAGAATGCCTTTTTATAATCAAGAGTCGACCGGCATACCGGTCTAGTGACACTTAATATTTCCAAATGAACATGTTTCATTGAAGAAAAAATGGAGATTTACCAAACTGTTAACTCTTTACCACACAATTCCAAGTTTAACGACCCTGAGAAAGAAAGCTTCTGGAAAGACTGGAAAAAGGAGAAAATGATGGTAACCAGCATTTTCTCCTTTTTCCACCATGTTTTATACCCTATCAAAGACAAGTCCCATCATTTGAGCCACATTTAATTTGTTGCCTGCAGTTGCTTTCAGTTTGGACTAGTCTAAAATATTGTCATATGGTAAAGGGTTAAATAAGCTAGTTTTAGAGCACAAGTACTTTATTCTCCGTGAAATGTAGGCGCAAAACTTACTCCTTTACCACACAATCCAGACTTCTAATGACCCTGAGAAAGGAGCTTTTTTGAAAACATTGTGGGAAAAGGAGAAAATGCTGTTAATCAGCATTTTCTCCTTTTACCACAATTTTTTCCATCCTTGCCAAAACATATTTAATTTAAATTTCAAAGTCCCATTTATTTTTTTTGTCTGCAAATGCTTTAATTTCAACCAGTCTAAAATTTTTTTGTTTGGTAGAGTTAAAACATGTGTAAGGTCAGTGTTTGTGACATTTTAGACCCGCACTAAAGTCATGTTTTACAGTAATTATTACTTCTTGTGATGAAATACAGCAGCATGGGTGAAAGTTTTCTGTAGTTTTAGGGAATTCTGCATTTTCAGGGTCCTAAAATGTCATTTTTCCAAATCATCTAAATCTGAGGAGAAAATTGAGGTGAGTGGGGGTACCCCCAAATCTTGTGTCTCCTGCATATTGGAATTCAACTGATCTCTAATAAAGTTTATTGCCTTGTTTGAGGTTCTTCCTGGTCATTTATGGCTGTCGTCGAACATTTGGTAACAGAGATTCTGATACGAAATCAGCTGAGTTCAGTGGCTGAGTATACTCTGAATACTTATAACATTTTTTTTTTCTGTTGGCCTAATGGAAAAACCTCTTTTGATGGGACCAAAATATAACGGTCAACCAATAGATAGTCATTTAACAGAGAAAGTTCATCCAGCATCATAACATGGCCACCAAGTTAAAACGAAGATTGTCACTGTTAAAAAATGAAGCGTTTAGACTGTTGTGCATAAATTAATGCAAGTTCAGAGTGTAAATTAATGAAAGAACCATGTGAAAGTATAAATCCCAATTAGCCTGCCTTTGTATGGCACTAGTTTGTAGACAAAAACTAAGTTTTATTTTAACTGAAAATAAAAATTAGTGAAAATATTTGCAGACTTTTTGGAATGAGAGTTCAGGAAAAGTGGTAACTAACATTTTCTCCTTTTCTCACAGTTTCACAATGTTTTCTATCCTGCCAAAGGGATACACTGTGATTACAGCTCTTAGGCTTGACAATTATTGAACCTTTTTTTTTTTCAGCCCAGATAGAAGTTATCCCATGTAAGGTGTGTGGCGATAAATCTTCCGGAGTACACTACGGTGTTATCACATGTGAGGGTTGTAAGGGTTTTTTCCGACGCAGTCAGTCAGGCCCTGTCAACTACCAGTGTCCACGTAGTAAACAGTGTGTGATTGATCGTGTGAACAGAAATCGTTGTCAGTATTGTCGCTTGCAAAAATGTTTGGCTCTAGGAATGTCCAGGGATGGTAAGAAATTTGTCCTTTTGTCAGAAGGTTTTTAAATGCACGAAAAAAATATTTATAACCTTTAACCTCACTGGCCCTGAAAAATGCTTTTGAAAATATTGTAAGAAAAGGAGAAAATGCCGGTATCCAAGATTTTCTCCTTTGCTCTCAATGTTACCTTGCCAAAAACAGAAATCATGGTTTGAGCTACATTTATTTTTTCGTCTGCAAATACTTTCAGTTTGGTGAATAGCAAAGTTTTGTCGTTTAGTAAAGAGTTAATAGATTTATTCACAATTTTCACTTCAGCTGCTTTGAAGTATTCCAAGAAATCAGCAAGGTATTTTGACTACTCCATCAGTGTCTGGGCATTGCTGTTGTCGTGTAAAATGACATTTTTATTATCGAAGATACTTATTGATGGACCCTGAGAAAAGGTCTTTTGAAAACATTTTGAGAACAAAGGGATAATTTCCATCATTTAAACACATTAAATTTGTCGTCTGCAAATGTTTAAAAAATGGACATGCATAAAATTTTGTTGTCTGATAGAGTTGACCCTTTACCACTCGATCCCATCTTTTAATGACTCTGAAAGAGAAAGCTTTTGAAGAAAATGTGGAAAAAGGAGAAAATGCTGATAACAATGTTTTCTTCTCTTTCAAAGGCAAAAATCATCATTTTAGTTTGCTGTCTGCGAATACTTTCAAGTTGGTCAAGGCCAAAGTTTTGTCATTTGGTAATGAGTCAATGAAAAATCCATACATTTGAGCACATTTGGTAAGTTGTCTGCAAATGCTTTCAGTTAAGAAAAGGACATAGGATGATTTTTTTTTGAAACATCAAGATTTATTTCATCAAGTGAACATCATCAAAAATATTTTTACAAGTGGTGACTTGTTTGTTGGGACTTGCGAAGCACAACAACAGGAGAGGGCTCGATAACTCTGTACCAGTGAGTTTTTGTATCGGTCAATTCACTAGTCGAAATGGTACCAGTGAGTTTTTGTATCGGTCAATTCACTAGTCGAAATGGTGAAATTATCATACCATAATCCACCATTATTTCCTGATAAACTACCGAAATGCATGGAATAAAACATTTTGATGTCTGGTTAGTGGTATCAGTTCAAGAAGAGTGAAATAAACCAAATATACAAAAACCTTTGAAAGCTACTACATATGGGAAATAGATGGCCAAATGGATAATTTTGTTGATGGGTTAAGTTGAATAACCTTTACCAAACAATCCCAACTTCTGATGACCCTGACAAAAAGGAGCTTTTGAAAACACTGTGGAAAAGAAGAAAATGCTGGTAGTCCTTTTCCCACAATGTTTTCTTATCCTTTGAAAACAAATCTCACTGAGCAATAGTTAATTTTTTGTCTGCAAATTCTGTCAATTTGACCATTCTGAAATTTTGTTTTTGGTAAAGAGTAAACTCGTTACCTCACAACAATATTTTTAAGCTGATGGAAATTGAAAGCACTTGCAGGCGATAAATACACATGGTTCAAAAACTAAAATTTGCCTTTGGAAGCATACAAAAAATTGTGGGAAAAGGAGATAAAATACTGGTTACCAGGATTTCCTCCTTTCCCACAATGTTTTCGAAAGGCTTCTTCCTCAGGGCCATCGGAAGAGGGGATTGTGTGGTTAAGAGTTAACGGCGAAATAGCGGCTAAGAAATCAATTCAGGTGTCGAAATGCATTTAAATGTAAATCATGCTATTTAAAAGTGTGGAAAATATTGTGAAGATGACAATCTGTTATTGTGTGGTCAGTGCAAGTGTTAGTCAAGTTTTAACCTGATTTTGGAGTTAATTTTTCTGCCAGAGACTAACACTTGGACCGACTGTACAAATACAGATTAACATCTCCACAATAATTTTCATACTTTTAAACGGTATGATTAAAATTTAAATGCATTTTAACATCTGCTTTTTTCATTTTTTGCAGTTACTGTTACTTTAAGGTGTTAAAAAGTATGTTATAGAGGGGTAAATATTGCTGAATGTAATCTATTTGTTGTCTAGTAAAGAATTAAAACCACTCTGTTACAGCGGTGAAATTTGGACGAATGTCCAAGAAGCAACGAGAGAAAGTAGAAGGGGAGGCAAACCTCATCAAACAGGGGAATGCACCGGGAGTTAACGGGTACGAGAGAGAATATGGGCTGAATTCACCTAATAACAACTCTTATTTCACGTAAGCTTTAGTTCTTAACGCCCTGTTTCTTTGAGATGCAAAGTCAGATAACACTGATGTAAAAAGGTGAAGGTCACAATCTAAAGGGAAGGTAAAAGTGACCTTGACTGACCTTGACAGACATGTACATGTATGTCACATGATTTGCAAGGAGGTAGAAAAAATTTTGTAAGGAAGTGAAACTAATGCGTAATGGAAAAATTGGGAGTTCAAACAATCCTGAGGGAAAGGGCTTTTTGGAAACAAATCGGATAAAATCAGCCCTTTACCACACAATCCCAAGTTTCAACTGGCCTTTAAAAAAGGCTTTCGTAAACGTGTTTTCTACCCTATCAAAGACAGAAATCATCACTGGAGTTAACTTTTTTCTGCAAATGCTTTCGATTTTGTAAAGACCAAAAATTTTGTCGTTTGGTACCGAGATAAACGGAAACATTCAGATCAGAAAATTTTTATTTTTGGAAGAAAACTTTATTTTTCTTTACCAAACAAAGAAATTCTAGACTTGTCCATATTGAAATCAGTTGCACACAACAAAATGAATGTGACTCAAAAAGTGATTTTTTTTTTTTTTTTTTTTTTTTTCCGAAGGGTAGAAAATATTGTGGGAAAAGGAGGAAATGCTGGTTTTTCAGCATTTTTTTCACAATATTTCCAAAAGTCTTCTTCTTTAGGGTCATTAAAACTCAGGATTGGTTTGTAAAGAGTTAATTATCTGTTGAACAGTTACATTATATATATCAATATCTGATCACTGTTTTCTGACTTTCCAGCCTTAATTCACTTCTGAACTCTATATAGAACACATGTGTAACCTGGCTTGCTTTGTACAGTTATCTTGCCATCAAAAACTGTAAATGGAGCCTGCCTAAATAACTTACTCAAACACATCCCAGGGCGCAGTCGGTAGCGTATAGAAGCTCCAGTAGTGCAGTCGATAGCGTACAGGAATCGATAACATGGAGATTGCTTGTACTAATTCCCTGCTTGCCCAAGTTGTTTCTGAGGATTGATGATAGTCAATGAGACAGGATTTATTCCTCTCTCACTGCTGATTATTATTACAATGATTGTTATGCATGAAAGCAGCCAGTGGCTTGGGAGGAATATTGTGCCAAGTATATGTACTGGTAAAAGAAACTCCAGGAAAGCATGGATAGGTGCACTGGACACACAATATAACTGAAATAATGCTGAAAGTGGTCTGAAACACCATACAATCATTCAATCAATTAATCAGTCAATCAAACTTATATATATGGTAAAGATAGGCAGAAAGTCATTTACAGAGAGCCGACCGTGTACCATGAAGTGGTATCTAGTAGATAGTTTTAGTCCTGTAAAAACTTTGTTTGGACACATAGGGTGGTTAGCCATATATTTGGCTGTAAAGCAGCCAACTGGTAGAAGAGAGCAAGGTTTACATGTGTATCCTCCTAACCCTTCACCAAACAATCCTGAGGTTTGACAATTATTAGAAAGAAGGCTTTTGAAAACATTGTTGGAAAAGGAGAAAATGCTGGTCACCATTTTGGAGACAAACTTTGTTATTTAAGCCCCAATGAAGGTGTCATTTTCAAATGTCTTTTTTTTGGCAGGGCTAGAATTTGGTTGCTTGGTGAAGAGTTACCATAGGGAAGGATTTATTCATCATAGTTTTAGGCTCTTGAGTTATTTTACCATGTAACAAGACAGTCTTGTTTCATAATGCTGGAATGGATGTAGAAATTGTATTTAACAAAAATTAAAATTGCTGCAGGGTAGTCACATTGCATATTGCAGAAATCGATGTAGAAATTGTTTGTTACAAAAACAAAAATGCTGCAAATGGACTAGAAACAAAACTTGTTCAATTTTTCAAAATTTTGATGAAATAGGGATAGATTCCTATCTACATTGGATATGTGCATATACATAGAATTTTTTGGTAAAACAAAGAAACTGCTCATGATAGAAACGAGAAAACGGAAGGGTTGTCAGCAAGCATCAAGGTCAGATAACTCGGAGTATAGTTTTTGCTGCTGTTGCTTGTAGTAGACATTTGTGTCATGCTCTGTGAAAGGGGGGTTTAGTACATCCGCAAAAGCATCACCCCATGTAAGCCTGTGCAGTCTGTGTAGGCTGACCTAGGTTGAAACTTTTTGCTATTGGTCAATTTTCTGCATGTCAAAAGACCACTCTACCTCACAAGTCAGTCGGTTGTTATGTGAAATGGATTTTATGGATCCTTATTTATATAATGGCTTGGTATAATGCACAGAGATGCATAAAACCCCCTTTTGCCAGAGCATGGCCCATTCATCTTTTAACCCTTTACCAGATGATGAAATTTTCCAGACTTACACAAATTGAAAGCATTTTGCAGGCAGCAAATCAAATAAGGTGAAAATAGTTGAATTTGTCTTTGAAAGTACAGAACATATTGTGGGTAAAGGAGAAAAATTTTGGCCACTGGTGTTTAATCCTTTCCCCACAATTTTTTCTTGGTTCTTTAACCCTTTACCACACAATCCCGACTTTTAACGACCCTGAGAAAAAAAGCCTTTTGAAAACATTGTGGGAAAAGGAGAAAATGCTGATAATCAGCATTTTCTCCTTTTCCCACATGTTTTCTACCCTATCCAAAAGAGAAACCATCATTTGAGCTATGTTTAATTTGTTGTCTGCAAATCCTTTCAATTTGGATCAGTCTAATACTGCAAATCCTTTCAGTTTGGATCAGTCTAATATTGTATCATTTGGTAAAGAGTTAAAACAAGGTATATTTACTGGTAAGGATTAACTTGGTGCCCTGTACTTAGCAAGTGATGCTAGTGGCTCACCAGAGGGAGAAAAAGCTTGTCTTTCAGCATCTTCGCAAGCCAAGGATACTAACTTAACTTTGTTTGTTACGTACCCTTGGCCGCTCGCCTCTTTAAAAATCGAAACTCCCGCTGAGCCACCTATCGAATATCACGAGTTGCGTAACTTTTGCTGATGTTATTTCTGACCAGTCAAAATGCTCGTAATAAAATTTGTAAGGCTATGCATCAAATATGACTGCGCTTTCGGATTCATCACAATTTTCTGAGACATACAATGATTCGCATTCATTTGGCCGTGGAACCCGTCCTCATATTTCACATAATTGATCATGAACTGTAAAAAACTCATTAAATATCGATCGTCTACTCTTTTTTGGCAAATTTTCGTCACAAACTCGACAACTTCCGTTTTTGACGAGCGCCGCCATTATTGTTTTCTGTTTCGCGGAAGATTTCTTGTTATGGATGGTTTGATTGGACGCGATGTTTTGATCGCATCCAATGAAATGGCGCAGCGGGAGTTTCAATTTTTAAAGATTCGAGCGGCCAAGGGTACTACCTTAGTATCCTTGGCTTGCGAAGATGGTCTTTCAGATGTTTCCTTTACTAAAGTTGCTTTTTTTTAAAAGTCTTTACCACACAACAATTTTGGATTGGACCAAATTAAAAGCATTTGTGGATGACAAATTAGATGTAGCTTAAAATTAGTGATTTCTGTATCTGATAGGGTTGTAAACATTGTGCGAAAAGGAGAAAATGCTGGTCACTAGGGTATGGGTTTCTTTCAGGGTCATTAAAACAATGGATTGTGTGGTAAAGAGTTGAATTTTTTGTTTCTTGGCCAGGTTACAGGTAACTTTTTACCCCACAAGAAAAATATAGATTCGTCTAAACTGAAACCCCTTGCAGACAACAATATAAATGTGACTACTAGTCCTAACCCTAAAACCACTGACCAGCATTTTCTTTTTCTCTCACAATGTTTTCAAAAGCCATCTTCTTCAGGGTCGTTTGAACTCAGGACTGTGTGGTAAAAGGTTACATGGCAGTTGTTGCCAGTTGCTTCTCATTGAGAGAAATTTGCTCTTCACCATTCTGTCTTTGTTGCTTTCAGCTGAAACTCTATTACGATCGTAATATAGCACGCAAATCATGGTTGTCACTTGTGACTGAGATAGATTTTTGTTCTTTTCACCATTTTCTTGAACTCTTTTCCAAGAAACAAAGTTGTAGACTTGTACAAATTGAAAGCATTTGTAGATGAAACAATGAATGTTTCTTAAATGAGATAGGTCTGGTAAATTAGAAAACGTTGGAAAAGGAGAAGATGCTGGTGACCAGCATATTCTCCTTTTACCACAATTTTTTCTAAAGCTAAAGTTCTCAGAGTTGTTAAACCTCTGGGATTGTGTTATTAAGTGAGAATTCTAAAGCGTCATGTTGAACAGAATAGAGATAATTTTAATCACTGCACATGGCACACAGTGCTCATGGCTTTGCTCCAAGAGATAAATTTTATTTGTAGATATTTTTTATAGCACCTCTCTCTTTTCAATGAAACCCGTTTTGATCAGGTTTGGATAGTTTTAAAACTTTTTATAGCCAGCAAATTGGGCTAGTCCCTTATCAGTTCACCAGAAATTTTTGTTTTTACCATTTCTATGCTATGGTTCCTGTTGTGTTCATTCTCATAGATAAGTTGGATAGCTGTAAAAAGTCCTGCCAGTTGCTTAACTCTTCACCAAACAATCTTGGTAATTAATTAATTAACCCTTTACCACACAATTCCGACTTTTAACGACTCCGAGAAAGCAGCTTTTTGAAAACATTGTGGGAAATGCTGTTTTCAAATAAAACATTGAGATCCTTGTCAAAATCTTGCAAAACTTTAGATATTTTATAATATCCATCTCTGTCACTAATGAAGATACAGTATTTACTGCATTATCAGCCTAGTTGTTAACTATCAAAAGGGAGACCCACACAACAGGGGCAGGTATAAAATATTTTTGACACAGCTATGCCCCTTTTTTTCCGTAAAATTTTCATTTTAAGCAATTGCAGTCAAGTGTTTGCATGTGGTACACTTTCATTGTAATTTAGAATGTTTGTTGACTATTGTTATGTTTTTCTTATTGTTCCCAATTTGTTTATTGAATGTGCTTCCTTTGTTCGTTACTCATATAAATAACATGTATAGTTGGAACTCTGTTAACTTTTCTTGCTCAGATGTGTCTTTTTTTCTTTTCTCTAGTTTGTTAGCCCAGCTTTGTTATTTTCATAGTCCTGCTGTTATCATTGTTGTCTGCATTGTCATTGTTTTAGTGCAAAAACTTTTCGTAATATCTCTGTCATCACTGAAGATCTTTACTTTTCATTTACTTCATTTTCTTCTTTTTTTCCACGTTTTCAAAAAAATTTTTTTCGAGGGTCATAAAAAGCCAAGATTGTGTGGTAAAGGATTACTTGGTGTGTTTAATATAGAGAATCTTACGTGGGTGTTAATGTGTTATCATTTTTTATCAAAAACGTCTACAATTTTATGATGGAAGCTTTGGGGAGCATCATTTTTGTCAACAAGTTTGATGAAAATAATAATACCTAAACATGAATGTGAGATTCTATTTATCATAAAAAATTAATGATAAAGTATCCTGCTTCATCACCTTTAGCCTGTAAACCTTTCACGGGTACAAACCTAACCTCCCTGTACCAGAAGTGGTCAAAACTGTCCCCTTCCAAATGACCATATTAGAATGAAGTGTATAACAGTCTTTGCTCTTATCTATTTTTTCAAAAATGAATTTAATTCAAGAAACTGTCTTGACATGTAAACATGAGCTACCATTTTTCGCCTAATTAATGCTCCCTCCCAAATAGTAGCGCCCCCACTATATTTCTTAACTGCTGAGGCCTCCAGAAAACCCCTGCCCACGTTGACCTTGCCTTAAAATTGACGACTGGAGTGACAAACTTCCAAACGCAAGATAACTTCAGTAAAACTTATCAAACACAGACTTACAAAAATCACTGATGACTGATATTTTATAAATAAACTTACCAATACGGCATCGACAAAACCCTTATTTCTTCACAAATTGATGTCATTAACCTGACTATCCGAATACACATACAGTTTCAGTAACATTATAATCTTCCAGTAACACAAAATGTATTGCTTCGGCCATAAGGCAACAAAAAACATTGCAAGAAATCAGGCAGAAAACCTACCTCGAGGTATGAGAGAGCCCAGGGAAAAATCATGTAGACAATCGATCATAAACTGGCCGCCATTTTGATAAGTGATGCATTCAATTTAGTGGTCATTTTCATCCTTGAAATTAGACCAAAATAATTGCAATATCAAGATTTTTCTTATTCAGAATGCCTCTTCAAACCAGAGAGTGTAGATAAAAGATCAGACTAAACAAACTGTATAAACTGATCATTATCTTCACTGAATGCAAAAGGAACTAGTTCTGTCCAGTTGTAAAAGGCACTCTAAGGGTTAACACTTTCCAGATTTATCAATGTTTTGACAAGCCAGTCGAAAAGAACTTTCTGCAGTACAGAGGCCTGAAAAGTCATGAGGGAAATGGTTAAAGCCATAAACGTGTTTTTGTCCTCAAAGAATAATAAAGTACAGATTTTGTGAAATTCTGAACTCTGCTTTTATGTTTATTTACTGGTAATCCATTTCTCTGATGCATTTTTATATGCATTCTCTTTAGATCTACAGCGACAAGTTATTTTCTTACAAAACATGTGACATGACTGCCCAGGACTGCTGTTCTTGAAATAGTCATAAGTGTATGCAGAAAAGCAGTATCACCTCATGTTACATAGGCCTGATACATTGGCTTACTACATGACCATGAATGTGTTGATTGAAAGTCAGTGTGTAACTGGGTATAGAGTTCTTCATGCAGAAGAGTTGTAACTGTCCACAATAAAAATTGGCATTACATCTCTATTGCTACAAGATATTGGCCTGTTATGTCATTCCCAAACAGATGTTTTATGCAAATGTACTTCTCGAGATCTGAATGACGCATTCTGATAAGTTTAGTAGACCTTTTGTTGACCAATAGACTGTGAAAAAATAGTTGGCATGGGGCGGAGTCTATTGGTCATAAAAATGATTGACAAAAGAAACTGTTTGTGATTGCTGCTTTTTGGTCTTTTGACCGGTGTTACTTCCACTACATGCTTATAAAGGTAGCCAATGCACACAGTTACATGTGAGATCTCCGATCCTGATTATTTAACTCTTTACTACACAGTTCCAAGTTCTAACGATCCTCATGGAGAAAGCTTTTGAAAATGTTGTGAGAGAAGTAGAAAATACTGTTATACAGCATTTTCTCCTTTTCCCACGATGTGTTCTATCCTACAAACCACATATGTCAATTTTTGAGCCACATATTGTCGACTGCAAATGCTTTGACTTTGGAACAGACAAAATTTTGTTGTTTGATAGAGATAAAACTTTATAACCTCAGTAAGCATTCAGGCATTGTTTGAGTACTATAAAAAGAAGGTACGAAACGGTTACAAAAAACGCATGCAACGAAATAAACATTTTCACTTTTTTTTTTTTTTTTTTTTAGCAAAACAATATGGCGCTATACACGTTCTGGCACTATGCACGTAACATTATATTTCCAATGATTTGCTTGATTTGGGATTGTTATTTTAATACATTGAACATCATTCTTTTCTTGTAGGATTATAGACTCACTAATTTGAACCTATTTAGGCCTTATCCCACTTCGCAGAAAATCTACCAGTAATTATCATTATGAAAAAATGAGAAAAAATTTCGACCCCTGGTAAATCTATTAGTCGTATGTTTTCGTTAAATTCTTTTTCATGGCTAGGCAGGATTCTGGACAATGCTTAAAGTACAGGTCAACTTATGAACGAGCCCAAGCAAAATCCTTCCGAAATTCCTCCAAAACACCACCTCGACTGAGGTCAACGTATCACCGAAGCAATGTGGTAACTTTGAAAAACTTTAAGAAAGTGAAGTATTGAATACCAGTGTCCAATTTTGCTAATCATGAACGATATTTAATGGCCAAATAAATCATGATCGGTGGTAAAATTGATATCTGCATTACTGCACAATACATTGAGTCTTTCAAAATGGCGACCGCTTTGCACTTGGCACTAATTAAAACCCGGTTCAAAGTACCATACTTTAAGTGGCAGTGCTTAAATTTCGGGAAATTGGCTATAAAATAGGAGCGCCCTGTCAGTGTTTTGCATGGCGCCTGGGTGTGTTAATTAGGTGAAATACGGTATATATTTTCTATCTGTTGGAAAATTGTCCCATCAATTTCTTAAAAATCCCCTCTATTTTTTAGATGCAGGGGGAAATTCCCCTCATTTGAGTTTTTAGAATAGTCACTGTTTTGTTGATATTTTGAATAACTTTCCCTTGTGCTATTAACCCTTTCCAACTCGACAAATTTTAGACTCTTTCAAATTTCAAAATCTGCACATGACAATTTCAAAATTGGTACAGATGTGCTTGTTTTCTTTGATAAGATAGAAAGCATTGTTGGAAAAGAATAAGATACTGGGTACCAGTATTTTCTATTTTTCCCACAATATTTTTAAAAGCCCTTTTTCTTATGTTTATTAAAACTGGTTATTGTGTGGTAAAGGATTAATCAGTCATTCATCCTTTTGTAGATACAACAACACGGACAATTTTATTTACCAGACGCCCAATGGGTATGCTTACTCAGAACCCTCAGAAATGGGTAATAGTGTCCCTGTAAGTCCAGTGAGCCCAAACAATAACCAGCCCGTCTTCAGTCCCAGCTCAGTTAGGGCGATAGATGTGATGGATACAGGTAGGTTTCCATGGACAAGGAGAATAGATTGTTGGCATCTGGGACAGGATAAGTTTATCAGGCGAGGCGTAGGAATTTTTTCCAATTAGAATCGGATAAAATTTTGGAGCTGAGCCCGATAATTCTATTTATCCTGTTATTCATTTATAATCCATAACCTAAATTAGATATTTTACTTGAAATAAGAGACATGTTTTTCACATCTTTTTCTAGTAAACAACAAGAACTATATAAAGCGTCCCTATACTGTGTTATGCAGCCCTATCAATGACATCATGAATGATGTTGACTACATCATTAACACGATGTTTACCAGAGGAAAAAAGTTGTTGCAGTTAGAAAAAGCAAGTCTAATTGTAGAAGGGGCGTTACAGGCTAGTCTTTGAATGACTTCCATTAACCAGCTTCGTCAAAAGCCTTTGTCCTAAGGGTCTTTAGAAAACAGAATGGTTGGCTAATCAGTTCCAAGACAACAAATTAAAAACTGGTAAAAATGAGCATAACTTCTCTGTTAAAGTAGAAAACATAGTGCGAAAAGGAGAAAATTCTGGGTATAGCATTTTCTCCTTTTCCTACATTGTTTTCAAAAGTCTTCTCCACTAGGGTCGTTAAAATTCATGATTGTGTGGTCAAAGCCTTTGTCGAAGCCTTAGTCCTCAGGGAAATTGAAAAAAAATGAATGTTTGATTAACCCTTTATCACACACTTCCAACTTTTGACGACCCTGAGAAAGAAAGCGTTGGAAAATGTTGTGGGAAGTGGATTAAATGCTGGTAACCAGCATTTTTTCCTATTCTCACTTTGTTTTCTATCCAATTGAAAAGGGAAATAATCATTTTAGTAACATTTAATTTGGTCCATTCTAAAATTTTGTCGTTTGGGAAGGAGTTAAGGAATAATTGGATTTATCTTTTGTCTATTTATAGTAACTTACGGTAAAACAGTGTTAGAAGCTCACCAGAGAACCAGTCTTTACACAGCAGAGACAATAAGTCAGGTGAAATCCCAGCCAATCACTACAGATGTCTTAACTTACTTCCAGAGTTTGGTAGGTCTCCTTAGTAACATAGTATCTATTTATAGAGAAACTGTTAACCTTTTACCACAAGAAATAATTGTAGACCAGTCCAAAGTGAAAGTATTTGCAGACAACATCAAACCCTGTTCAAATGATGGAACTTGCCTTTGAAAAGTTGGAAAATGTTGTGGAAAAGAGAAAATCCTGGTTACCAGCATTTTCACCTTGCAATTTTGTCAAGTCAAAAATTTTGTCAATTGGTAAAGACTTAACTCTTTACCACACGATCCCGACTTTTAACGACCCTGTGAATGAAGCCTCCTGAAAACATTATGGGAAAAGGAGAAAATGCTGGTCACCAGCATTTTCTCCTTATCCCACAATGTTTTCTACTCTTCCCAAAACAAATTTCAAGTTTTCAATCACATTTATTTTGTTGTCTGCAAATGCTTTCAATTTAGGCCAGTCTAAAATTTTGTCGTTTGGTAAAGGCTTAAGAGGCTTGTGAGGGGACTGCTGGAAAAATTAGACAAAAAAATTTCATCCATCCAAATAGAAGGCACTTGCTGATAATAGATTAAGCAATTACCACACAATCTGGACTGTTAAGGGCCTTGAGGACAACTACTTTTGAAAACATTGTAGGAAAATGAGAAAATGCTGTTAACTAGCATTTTCTGCTTTTCCCACAATGTTTTCTATTTTATCAAAAGCCCAACCAATTTAGCCTAATTTAAGTTGTTATCTGCAAATGCTTTGAAATTGGGCAAGAAAAAGTTTGGCTGCATGACAGAGTTAAATGTGGCTTAACCCCTTACCACACAATTTAGACTTTTAAAGACCCGGAGAAAGAAAGCTTTTGAAAACATCGTAGGAAAAGGAGAAAATGCTGGTAACCAGCATTTTCTCCATTTTCCACAATGTTTTCTACCCTCCCCAAAACAAAATTTCATTTTGGAGTCAATATTTATTTTGTCATCATCAGATCCTCTCAATTTGGATGGGTATAAAATTTAGTTGTGTGGTAAAGGGTTAAATAATGGGATTTGTTTTCGAAAGAGTCAGGAACTTCAGCAGAAATAGACAAAGTGCTGCTAAATAGCACTTCCTCCTTTTCCACAGCGTTTTCAAAAGCCTTGTGATGGGTGTTAAAGCACAAGCTTGTCTGATTAAAGGGTTTACACCAGACCATCATCATCATACTTATGCAAACAGCTGATTGATTTTGATGGATGGAAAAAATAATGGGAAAGGAGAAAATGCTGATTTCCCATGTTTTCAAAAGCTGTCTTTGTCAGTTATCAAAATTTGTGATTGTGTGGTAAAGAGTGAAAGAAATATTGCATGCCCTTTTTATGAGAACTTAATGCAGGCTGTACCTAATTTTGAATATAGTGTGAAATTTCCAATAGTGCACAATGATTTTGACAGGTTGAGCTTGTTTGAACACTCTAACAGAATGATAAAGGGAGGTAAACATACTCTAAGTCCACTCATTAAGGTAGGTAAGCATACTCTGACCAGCCGGTATAGCTCAAGTGGTATGGCTTAGGACTTTCAAACATCACGTCTCGGGCCACCTTAGGGTGTGGGTTTTGTGTCCCATGGCTGGTCTTCTAAGATTACAAATAGTCTTTCGGATGAGACATTAAACAGAGGGTCCCATGTGATGGTGCAATAGACCCAGCATGTTTGGTCATTTCCCAAACGACAAATTTTGGACTGGTGCAGATTGAAAGAATTTGCAGATGACAATTTTAAATTTAATGAAAATGGCAGAAAGTTCTCTAAAAGGTTAGAAAACACTGTGGGAAAAGGAGAAATTGCTCGTTACGAACTATTTCTTCTTTTCCCACAGTGTTTTCAAAAGACTTGTACTGCAGACACATGAAAACCAGGGCTTGTTTGGGAAAAGGTTAAAGAATCAGGCATAACAAATGGGATTTGTTCTGTATCTTCTACTGTCCCCAGTACCATAACAAACAGCCTTCTGGGGGCATCGCCTGTGTGGGGAACAGCTGGCAACGATGAATTAACAAAAATCAATCTCCACAAACAATGAATTAGCAAAAATCAATCCCCAACCAACTCACAAAGGGAGCTAAGACTGTAGCATTTGTTTGGGATTTACTTTCAGTCTCATCGACAAATCTGGACAGAGGTGGCAGAAAAATTAACTTTAGCAGTGCAGCAGATTATAGAATTTGCTAAAATGGTACCAGGCTTCATGGATCTTTCACAGGATGACCAAATCATGTTATTAAAAGCAGGTAAACAGCTAAAGAACTTATGATACAGGCGAACTTTCATTTAGCAAGTACCTTACCCTCTACCACACAGTACCGAGTTTTAACGACCCTGATGAAGAAGTCTTCTGAAAAACTTGTGGGAAAAGGAGAAAATGCTGGTTACCAGCATTTTCTCCTTTTTCCCTAATGTTTTTTACCTTATTAAAAAAGAATCTCTTGATATGAACCTCATTTGATATACCACTTGCAAAAGCTTTTAAATTGGATATGTCTAAAATTTTGTCGTATGGTAAAGTAAAAGAGTTAACTCTTTACCACACGACAATTTTAGATATGTCCAAATTGAAAGCATTTGCAGACGACAATTTCAATGTGATTCCAATGATGCAATTTGTCCTTGATAGGGTAGAGAACATTGTGGGAAAAGGAGAAAATGGTGGTTAGCAGCATTTTCTCCTTTTCCACAATGTTTTCAAAAGGCTTCTTCCTAAGAACATTCTTAAGAATGGTTGATGAATACAGGCCCTGATTGTTTGATAAAGGGTTAAAAGTATTTATCCCTTGTAGTGCAAGGAGTGCCACCTTGTGACAATTTATTAGCTCCACTGGCCGAAGGCCAGCGGGCTAATGTCATGGCCCGGTGTCCGTCGTCCGTCCGTCCGTCTGTCCGTTCGTCCGTGCGTGCGTGCGTGCGTGCGTTAACTTTTATTTCAAACATCTTCTTCTCTGAAACTACCCATCCAATTTTCATGAAACTTCACAGAAATGATCCTGCCATGGTCCTCTTCAGAATTTCTTGAAAGAATTTGATTCCTTCAAAAACTCTGGTTGCCATGGCAACAAAACTGAAAAATATGGGAAATCTTTAAAAATTTTCTTGTCGGAAACCATAAGGCATAGGGCTACCAAATTTGGCATGTAGCTTTATGTAGTAGACCTCTATCAAGTTTCTTCAAATTATAGCCCTGGGGTCAAAATTGGCTCTGCCCCAGGGGTCACAAGTTTTACATAGGTATATATAGAGAAATCTTTAAAAATCTTCTTGTCGGAAACCATAAGGCATAGGGCTACCAAATTTGGCATGTAGCTTTATGTAGTAGACCTCTATCAAGTTTCTTCAAATTATAGCCCTGGGGTCAAAATTGGCTCTGCCCCAGGGGTCACAAGTTTTACATAGGCTTATATAGAGAAAACTTTAAAAATCTTCCCGTACCTAGCCATAAGGCCTAGAGCTACCAAATTTTGCATGTAGCTATATCTAGTGGGCCTCTACCAAGTGGGCCAAAATTTTAGCCCTTGGGTCAAAATTGGCCCCACCGCAGGGGTCACAAGTTTTACATGGGCTTACATAGTGACAACTTAAGAAATCTTCCTGTTTTGATTTTTTTTTTAAATTAGCCTTGCATCAGGGGTCTTATGTTTTACAGAGGCTTCATATGGACAAAACTTGAAAATCACCTTATTTTTATGGCTTTATCTTGTGGACCTCTACCAGGGTTCAAGTAATTAAATAGCTCTGGGATCAAAAATGGCTTTGCCCTGCGGGTCTCAACTTTCATATGGGCTTTTACATAGAAAACTTTGTAAGTCTTCATTTTGAAACCATTTGGCTCAGCATTGAAATGTTTATTATTTATGGTTTATATTTATAAGCCAGTGGAGCGATACAGGGCCATCATGGCCCTCTTGTTAAACTATCCAGACCATGAACAACTCTGGGATAGGCTCTTGGAAACATTGTGGGAAAAGGAGAAAATGTTGGTAACCAGCATTTTCTCACTTTCCCATTATATTTTCTGTCCTATGACAAACAAATCTTACCATTTGATCTATATTTTTTTTTTGGTTTACAAATGCTTTCAGTTTGGACCAGTGTAAAATTTTGTTGTTAAAGATATAAAACCAAAGGTGTGTGTCCTTGTGTTTGCCATGCACATGTGTATTACTGTTTTTAGCTCACCTTAGCACAACGTGCTAAAGGTGAGCTATTGTGATCGCCCAATGTCCGGCGTCCGGCGTCTGTCGTCCGTCGTCCGTCAACAATTTCTTTAAACATCTTCTTCTCCTAAACCACTGGGCCAATCTTGATGAAACTTGGCAGGGATGTTCCTTGGGTGAAGCTCTACCAAAATTGTTCAAAGAATTAAATTCCACCCACAACTCTGGTTGCCATGGCAACAAAAAGGAAAAAAAAAGCAAAATCTTTGAAAATCTTCTTCTCTGAAACTAGAAGGCGCAGAGCTTTGATATTTGGTATGTAGCATCTCCTAGTGGACCTCTACCAAGTTTGTTCATTTAATGCCCCTGGGGTCAAAACTGGCCCCGCCCCAGGGGTCACAAGTTTGAGCATAGTAACAAAGAAGGAAAACTTTAAAAATCTTCTTCTCTGAAACTTGAAGGCATAGAGCTTTGATGTTTGGCATGTAGCATCTCCTAGTGGACCTCTACCAAGTTTGTTCATATGATGCCCCTGGGGTCAAAACTGGCCCCGCCCCGGGGGGTCACAATTTCCAACATAGAAACAAAGAAGGAAAACTTTAAAAATCTTCTTCTGTAAAACTAGAAGGCATAGAGCTTTGATATTTGGCATGAAGCATCTCCTATGATATTTGGCATGAAGCATCTCCTAGTGGACCTCTACCAAGTTTGTTCATATGATGCCCTTGGGGTCAAAACTGGCCCTGCCCCGGGGGTCACAAGTTCAAACATAGGAACAAAGAGGGGAAACTTTGAAAATCATCTTCTCTGAAACTGGAAGGCGTAGAGCTTTGATATTTGGCATGTAGCATTGCGTAGTGGACCTCTACCAAGTTTGTTCATATGATGCCCCTGGGGTCGAAACTGGCCCCACCCCGGGGGTCACAAGTTTGAGCATAGTAACAAAGAAGGAAAATTTTAAAAATATTCTTCTCTGAAACTTGAAGGCGTAGAGCTTTGATATTTGGCATGTAGCATCTCCTAGTGGACCTCTACCAAGTTTGTTCATATGATGTCCCTGGAGTCAAAACTGGCCCCGCCCCGGGGGTTACAATTTCCAACATAGGAACAAAGAAGGAAAACTTTAAAAATCTTCTTCTGTAAAAGTAGAAGGCATAGAGCTTTGATATTTGGCATGAAGCATCTCCTAGTGGACCTCTACCAAGTTTGTTCATATGATGCCCTTGGGGTCAAAACTGGCCCTGCCCCGGGGGTCACAAGTTTGAACATAGGAACAAAGAGGGGAAACTTTAAAAATCATCTTCTCTGAAACTGGAAGGCATAGAGCTTTGATATTTGGTATGTAGCATTGCATAGTGGACCTCTACTAAGTTTGTTCATATGATGCCCCTGGGGTCAAAACTGGCCCCACCCCGGGGGTCACAAGTTTGAGCATAGTAACAAAGAAGGAAAACTTTAAAAATCATCTTCTCTGAAACTTGAAGGTGTAGAGCTTTGATATTTGGCATGTAGCATCTCCTAGTGGACCTCTACCAAGTTTGTTCATATGATGCCCCTGGAGTCAAAACTGGCCCCGCCCTGGGGGTCACAATTTCCAACATAGGAACAAAGAAGGAAAACTTCAAAAATCTTCTTCTGTAAAACTAGAAGGCATGGAGCTTTGATATTTGGTATGTAGCATCGCCTAGTAGACCTCTACCAAGTTTGTTCATATGATGCCCTTGGGGTCAAAATTGGCCCTGCCCCGGGGGTCACAAGTTCAAACATAGGAACAAAGAAGGCAAACTTTAATTTTTTTTTTTCTCTTAAATGGGAAGGCATAGAGCTTTGATATTTGGTATGTAGCATCTCCTAGTGTACTTCTACCAAGTTTGTTCCAAGGATGCTGCTTGGGTCAAAACTGGCCCAGCCCCTGAGGTCACAAGTTCGAACATAGGAACAAAGAAGGAAAACTTTAAAATTCTTCTTTTCTGAAACCGAAAGGTGTGGAGCTTTGATATTTGGTATGTTGCATCTCAGAGTTGACCTCTACCAAGTTTGTTCATATGATGCCCCTGGGTCAAAACTGGCCCCGCCCCGGGGGTCACAAGTTTGAAGATAGGAACAAAGAAGGAAAACTTGAAATTTCTTTTTCTCTTAAACGGGAAGGTGTAGAGCTTTGATATTTGGTATGTAGCATTTCCTAGTGGACCTCTACCAAGTTTGTTCATATGATGCCCCTGGGTCAAAACTGGCCCAGCCCCGGGGGTCACAAGTTCGAACATAGGAACAAAGAAGGAAAACTTTAAAATTCTTCTTTAAAACTGGAAGGCGTAGAGCTTTGATATTTGGTATGTAGTGATTCTCTTCTAAGTTTGTTTGCCCATCTAAGCACAACAAGTTCATTGAGTTCAAAATTGGGTCATCTTGGGTCATAAACTAGGTCACTAGGTCAAATTAAAGAAATACCTTGTTGGCACTCTCGAGGCCACATTATTTGCTCAATTGCCTTGAAAATTAGTTAGAAAGTTTGTCTTACATAAGATTAATTTGGATCAACTTGGGTCATAAACTAGTTCAGTGGGTCAAATTAAGAAAATACCTTGTTTGCACTCTAGAGGCCACATTTATTGCTCAAATGACCTGAAATTTGGCCAGAATGTTTGTCTTGATGAAATACCAGATGAGTTTGGATTTGGGTCACCTGGAACCATAAACTAGGTCACTAGGTCAAAATAAAGAAATACCTTGTGGGCACTCTAGAGGCCACATTCTTTGCTTAATTGCCTTGAAAATTGGTCAGAATGTTTGTCTTTGTAAAATCTCACATGAGTCTGAATTTGGGTCAACTGGGGTCATAAACTAGGTCACTTGGTCAAATTAAAGAAATAGCTAGTGGGCACTCTAGAGGCCACATTTATTATTCATTTGATTTGAAAATTGGTTAAAATGTTTCTTTTGATATAGTCTAAGACCAGTTCAAATTTGGGTCACCTGGGGTCATAATCTAGGTCACTAGGTCAAATTAAAGAAATATCTTTAGGGCACTCGAGGCCACATTTTTTGCTCAATTGACTTGAAAATTGGTCAGAACGTTTGTCTTCATGAAATATGAGTTTGAAATTGGGTCACCTGCGGTCAAAAACTAGGTCACATGGTCAAATTAAAGAAAAACCTTAAAGGCACTCTACTAAGGTGAGCGACCCAGGGCCATCATGGGCCTCTTGTTTATAAACAGTATTTGTAAATTTTCTGGCTCAAATACTTGCGCTGCACTAGATAAATATGGAATATTACTTAGTATGTTGTAGTAACTTTCCTTGTCCTTGTATTTGAACCGAGCAGCAGGCGAAAATTTGATATTGCGTAAGACCAAAGGTTGAGTGAGAGGTCAAAATTTTCTCACACTGCGAGAATCAAATACAAATCAAATACAGGAAGGTCACTACAGCATAATATTCCTTGTATTATATACCTACAAGATGACAAAATACTGCAATTATTGACATCTTATTTGAAAATGGTAATCATCTGTCAAAATACATACATATAGATTTGTGATTTGATCAACCAAAATGTTATGCGATAAAATAATCTGCCATTCATAAAACCAATGTTACTACCTACAAAACCATTGTTTTATTTTGTGTACCTTTTTTGAATAAGATGAACAAAATGTTACGCTGTAAAATTAATCTGCCATTCATAAAAACAATGTTACCACCTACAAAACCATTGTTTTATTTTGTTTACGGTTTTCAAATAAGATTAGAATAATTGAAATGTTTTGTTGTAAGTCGTAGGTATAAATGAAAAATGTTATGTTGTAGTAACTTTCCTGGTGCTAGTATTTCAATAATTTGCTGTGTAAGAAAATTTTGACATCTTGCTTATCTTGCATGTTATCATATTTTGTCAAAGTGCTCGAATCAAATTCATCAACACAAAGAAAATTTCTATATCTTAATTAATGTACAGTAAAACCTTCATAGCGCAAGGGACCGGAGTATTTTATTCAAACTAAACATAGTACGAAGCAAAAAAGTATGACTGTTCGGGTATTTTCAGTGCCGTATATTTACCGAAATAGACAATGAGATTTATGCAGCATGTCTTGCAGTACCCTGAACTAGGACTGATTATACATGTATATCTCTAGTTCCTTTTACATGAAGGCTTGATCCAATGTTATGTTTATGATTGTTTCTCTGCTTACCTAGTGAACACACATTTAACTCTTTACCAAACGACAAAATTTTAGACCAGTCCAAATTGAAAGCTTTTGTAGACAACAAAATAAACGTGACTCAGTAATTGAAATTTGTTTTGGGAAGAGTAGAAAACATAGTGGGAAAAGGAGAAAATGCTGGTTACCAGCATTTTCTCCTTTTCCCACAATGTTTTCAGAAGGCTTCTTTCTTCGGGTCGTTAAAAGTTGGGATTGTGTGGTAAAGAGTTAAAAAAAAAAACGTCGGAGTGAGCTTCCGAATTGGGGGTAATCTTGTGTGACCATCAGAAACAAGAAAGTTTACATATCTTTATTTTTCCATCCATCTATAAATTTATGCTTATCATAATTAAACAAACTTATCCACTGTTTTTGCGTTTGTTGAATTCCATAAGGGAAAGAATTCCATTGGAGTTATTTCCCCTTCTAGAGATGAAATCACTCAGAGGACTTAACACAGAGTCACAAGAAGAAAGACAGATAAACACCTAATGGTGTTTTCTGGCATATTTAGGTGGTTGAAGCGAGTAAAAGGTAATATCCTGCCCCCATATCCCTAATGACCAGATAATACTAACAAATGAAAAACTTCCACTTGTGTGAATTGTTTTCTTAGCTCACCTGAGCACAAAGTGCTCAAGGCGAGCTTTTGTGATTGTGCTGTGTCCGGCATGCGTCGTCAGTTGTGCGGTTGTCAAGATTTACCTTGTGTGCACTCTAGAAGCCACATTTTAAGCCAGATCCTCATGAAACTTGGTCAGAATGTTTGTCTGGATAAAATCTAGGACAAGTTCGAAATTGGGTCATGTGGGGTCAAAAAGTAGGTCACAGGGCCAGATCTTGGAAAAACCTTGTGTGCACTCTAGAGGCTACATTTTCAGCCTGATACTCATGAAACTTGGTCAGAATGTTTGTCTTGATAATATCACAAACAAGTTCGAAATTGGGTCATGTGGGGTCAAAAAGTAGGTAACATGGCCAAATCTTTGAAAAAGCTTGTGTGCACTCAGAGGCCACATTTTCAGCCTGATATGCATGAAACTTGGTCAGAATGTTTGTCTTGTTAATTTCTCGGTCAAGTTCAAAGTTGGGTCATGTCAGGTGAAAAAGTAGATCACGGGGCCAAATGTTAGAAAAAGCTTGTGTGCACTCTAGAGGCCATATTTTCAGCCTGACATGTATGAAACTTGGTAAGAATGTTTGTCTTGATAATATCTCGGGACAAGTTCAAAGTTGGGTCATGTCAGGTCAAAATGTAGGTCAGGGGCCTAGTGTTAGAAAAAGCTTGTGTGCACTCTAGAGGCCATATTTTCAGCCTGACATGTATGAAACTTGGTAAGAATGTTTGTCTTGATAATATCTCGGACAAGTTCAAAGTTGGGTCATGTCAGGTCAAAATGTAGGTCAAGGGCCAAATGTTAGAAAAAGCTTATGTGCACTCTAGAGGCCACATTTTCAGCCTGATATGCATGGAACTTGGTCAGAATGTTTGTCTGGATAAAGTCTCAGACAAGATTAAAATTGGGTCTTGTCAGGTCAAAAAGTAGGCCATGGAGCTAAATCTTAGAAAAAGCTTGTGTGCACTCTGGAGGCCACATTTTCAGCCTGATACTCATGAAACTTGGTCATAATGTTTGGATAAAATCTTGAGCAGGTTTGAAATTAAGTTATGCAGGGTTAAAAAGTAGGTCACAGGGCCAAATCTTAGAAAAAATCTCGAACTAGTTCAAAAGTGGGTTATGTCGGGTCAAAAAGTAGGTCACTGGGCCATATCTCAGAAAAACCTTGTGTACACTCTAGAGGCCACATTTTCAGCCTGATGCTCATGAAACTTGGTTAGAATGTTTGATTTGATAAAATCTTGGACACATGGAAAATTGGGTCAAAATGATTGTCTGGATGAAGTATCGGACAAATTTGGAATTGGGTGACATCAGGTCAAAAAGTAGGTCATGGGGCCAAATCTTAGAAAAGCCTTGTGTACACTTTAGAGGCCACATTTTCAGCCTGATACTCATGAAACTTGGTTAGAATGTTTGATTTGATAAAATCTTGGACACATTGAAAATTGGGTCATGTTGAGTCATAAAGTAGGTCACTGGGCCAAGTCATAGAATAACCTTGTGTGCACTCTAAATGCCACGTTGTCAGCTTGATACTCATGAAACTTGGTCAGAATGTTTGTCTGGATAAAATCTTGCACAAGTTTGGAATGGGGTCACGTCAGGTCTAAAAGTAGGTTAAGGGGCCAAATGTTAGCCAGACCTTGTGTGCACTTTAAGGGCCACATTTTCAGCCTTATACTCGTGAAACTTGGTTAGAATGTTTGTCTGGATTAAATCTCGGAAAAGAATGATATCAAGTCACATCCGGTCAAAAAGTAGGTCAACGGGCCAAATCTTAGAAAAACCTTGTGTGACTGTAGAGGCCACATTTTGAGCCAGATTAAAAATTCAAAAATAGGCTAAATAGTCAAAAAGTAGATCACTTACACTTGTGCGTTTTATATCATCACGACCAGGATCTTTTCAGCCTTATCAATCCAAGATGACCTTACTCAGGTGAGCCCTTTAGGGCCAGTGGCCCTCTTGTTTCCTGAATTTTTGGGGCTGTGCTATGATTTTAGGCAATAGGATAGAATAGGATGAGGAAGTGTCAATGACCGCTTCAGACTGTTATCCGTTTATGCCTTGTCAGATGTTTTATGGAATTTTGGAATTATTAATTGTTATGATCGATTAATTTATATGACAAACCAGTAACGCCTCTAATTACATTTGCTCGCAGTCAATGACTAAATGGTGCCAGTCGACATCATCAATCAAGAGGTGTGAAAATCTATGTTGATTACAGGTTTTCACACCTTCGCAAGTTTGCAAGCGAATTAATTACATACCAATTAAAGGTAGGAGTTTGTGTTCAAAAGCAATTGTTGGGGCATGAAATACACTACGGACCACAGACGTTTGAAGTATTCGGAGGAATTTAACAATGATAAAGAAGGATAAATTTTGGGACTGGAGATAGCATATGAACTAACACATGGCTGTGAACAAGCGACATGCAAACTAACGAAATTCTACTGTATTTGGTATGTAGATCTCGGTGTAAAAGCCCTCTTTACACGCAAATGAAAGGTTCCCACAAATACTTTCAACTCTTTACCAAACAACAAAGTTGTCATAATTCAAAGTATTTTCAGACAGAAATTTAAAAGATTAATGGCTGAAATGATGAAAATTGTCTTTTAAATGATAGAAATTATTTTTGGGGAAAGAGAAAAATGCTGATTACCAGCATTTTCTTCGTATCCTAAAATGTTTTCAAATGCCTTCTTCATCAAGGATGGTAAAAGTCTGGAAAGTGTGGTAAAGGGTTAAAAGTCTAGTCACATGCCTCTCTAATATTAACTTGATGCATGCCTTTTTTATGATAATTTGTATTCAACATTGCAGGTAGTTTTGAGTTAGCGTTGCTACGAGCGACTCAGGTATACGACCCGGTGACAGAAAGTATTGTATTCGGTGATAAACTTGTGCCACTACAGGCGTTCTCTTCATTTAGTAAGTGGATTTAATTATCTCTGGTCTTTTTCTTGTTGCCAAAAAATCCAACATGTTTAGGTCAGCTATTATGTCTTTGTTACATTTGCTTTCAGCGGAAACTTGTAACCCTGAAGCTGCTAAGCACAGCTCACGGACTTTTTTCAGACTGTGTAGATCAAGATCAGACTGCACAGAATGAGCAGTGTGATCTTGGATCTACACTGTCCGATAAGGACTTTTTTTGTACAAAAAATGTAGGTTTGAAGTAACGTTACTTGAGTTTTTACTGTCAGCTTGAAAGATTTATTTAACCCTTTCCCAAATGAAAAACTTAAGACCATTTTGAATTAAGGGCATCTGCGCATGACATATCTGAATGTGGTACAAATGAGCTCAAGCCCTTTGAGAGGGTAGAAAACATTTTTGAAAAAGGAGAAAATGCTGGTTACCAGCATTTTCTCCTTTACCAACAATGTTTTCAAAAGGTCTCTTCCTCAGGGTCATGAAAACCCGGGATTGTTTGGTAAAGGGTTAACTTTTTTTTTAGCAAGATGAGGATTAAGATCAATATCTGGCACGCAAATGATGCTTGTCATTTGTGACTGAGATACACCTTTTAGCTCACCTTAGCACAACGTGCTAAAGGTGAGCTATTGTGATCGCCCTCTGTCCGGCGTCCGTCAACAATTTCTTTAAACATCTTCTTCTCCTAAACCACTGGGCCAATCTTGATGAAACTTGGCAGGGATGTTCCTTGGGTGAAGCTCTACCAAAATTGTTCAAAGAATTGAATTCCACCCACAACTCTGGTTGCCATGGCAACAAAAAGGAAAAAAAAAAGCAAAATCTTTGAAAATCTTCTTCTCTGAAACTAGAAGGCGCAGAGCTTTGATATTTGGTATGTAGCATCTCCTAGTGGACCTCTACCAAGTTTGTTCATTTAATGCCCCTGGGGTCAAAACTGGCCCCGCCCCGGGGGTCACAAGCTTGAGCATAGTCATAAAGAAGGAAAACATTAAAAATCTTCTTCTCTAAAACTTGAAGGCTTAGAGCTTTGATATTTGGCATGTAGCATCTCCTAGTGGACCTCTACCAAGTTTGTTCATATGATGTCCCTGGGGTCAAAACTGGCCCAGCCCCGGGGGTCACAATTTCCAACATAGGAACAAAGAAGGAAAACTTTAAAAATCTTCTTCTCTAAAACTAGAAGGCATAGAGCTTTGATATTTGGCATGCAGCATCTCCTAGAGGACCTCTACCAAGTTTGTTCATATGATGCCCTTGGGGTCAAAACTGGCCCTGCCCCGGGGGTCACAAGTTCAAACATAGGAACAAAGAGGGGAAATTTTAAAAATCATCTTCTCTGAAACTGGAAGGCGTAGAGCTTTGATATTTGGTATGTAGCATTGCCTAGTGGACCTCTACCAAGTTTGTTCATATGATGCCCTAGGGGTCAAAACTGGCCCCGCCCCGGGGGTCACAAGTTTGAGCATAGTAACAAAGAAGGAAAACTATAAAAATCTTCTTCTCTGAAACTTGAAAGCGTAGAGCTTTGATATTTTGCATGTAGCGTCTGATAGTGGACCTCTACCAAGTTTGTTCATATGATGCCCTTGGGGTCAAAACTGGCCCCGCCCCGGGGGTCACAATTTCCAAAATAGGAACAAAGAAGGAAAACTTTAAGAATCATCTTCTCTAAAACTAGAAGGCATAGAGCTTTGATATTTGGTATGTAGCATCGCCTAGTAGACCTCTACTAAGTTTGTTCATATGATGCCCTAGGGGTCAAAATTGGCCCTGCCCCGGGGGTCACAAGTTCAAACATAGGAACAAAGAAGGAAAACTTTAATTTTTTAGCTCCACTGGCCAAAGGCCAGCGGGCTTATGTCATGGCCCGGTGTCCGTCGTGCGTGCGTGCGTCCGTCCGTCTGTCCGTCCGTGCGTGCGTGCGTTAACTTTTATTTCAAACATCTTCTTCTCTGAAACTACCCATCCAATTTTCATGAAACTTCACAGAAATGATCCTGCCATGGTCCTCTTCAGAATTGCTTGAAAGAATTTGATTCCTTCAAAAAGTCTGGTTGCCATGGCAACAAAACTGAAAAATATTGGAAATCTTTAAAAATTTTCTTGTCTGAAACCATAAGGCATAGGGCTACCAAATTTGGCATGTAGCTTTATGTAGTAGACCTTTATCATGTTTCTTGAAATTATAGCCCTGGGGTCAAAATTGGCTCTGCCCCAGGGGTCACAAATTTTACAAAGGCTTATATAGAGAAAACTTTAAAAATCTTCTTGTCTGAAACCATAAGGCATAGAGCTACCAACTTTGGCATGTAGCTTTATGTAGTAGACCTCTATCATGTCTCTTGAAATTATAGCCCTGGGGTCAAAACTGGCTCTGCCCCAGGGGTCACAAGTTTTACATAGGCTTATATAGAGAAAACTTTAAAAATCTTCCCGTACCTAGCCATAAGGCCTAGAGCTACCAAATTTCGCATTTAGCTTGATCTAGTTGGGGTCTACCAAAAGTGCCCAAAGTATAGTCCTGGGGTCAATTTGGCCTCATGCTGGGGGTGGGGGGGGGGGGGGAGGTTCACAAGATTTACATGGGCTTATATAGGGAAAACTTTTAAATCTTGGTGTACATAGCCATAAGGCTTAGGCTACCAAATTTTGCATAATTATAGCATTATCTAGTGGACAATTACAAAGAGGGCCCAAGTTACAGCCCTAGGATCAAGTTTGGCCCTGCACTAGGGGTCACAAGTTTTACATGGGTTTATGGAGTGAAAAGTTCAGAAACCATCTTGTTACTAGCCATAAGGCCAAGAACTCCCAAATTTGGCATGTTATTCTTCTAATACACATATTCCCCATTTAGTCCGACTGTAGCCCTGGGGTCAAAGTTTTATAAGGCCTTATATAGTGAAGACTTTTCTTCATGGTTTATATTTATAAGCCAGTGGAGCGATACAGGGCCATCATGGCCCTCTTGTTTTTCTCTTAAATTGGAAGGCATAGAGCTTTGATATTTGGTATGTAGCATCTCCTAGTGGACTTCTACCAAGTTTGTTCCAAGGATGCTGCTTGGGCCAAAACTGGCCCAGCCCCTGGGGTCACAAGTTCGAACATAGGAACAAAGAAGGAAAACTTTAAAATTCTTCTTTTCTGAAACCGAAAGGTGTGGAGCTTTGATATTTGGTATGTTGCATCTCAGAGTGGACCTCTACCAAGTTTGTTCATATGATGCCCCTGGGTCAAAACTGGCCCAGCCCCGGGGGTCACAAGTTCGAAGATAGGAACAAAGAAGGAAAACTTTAAATTTCTTTTTCTCTTAAACGGGAAGGTGTAGAGCTTTGATATTTGGTATGTAGCATTTCCTAGTGGACCTCTACCAAGTTTGTTCATATGATGCCCCTGGGTCAAAACTGGCCCAGCCCCAGGGGTCACAAGTTCGAACACAGGAACAAAGAAGGAAAACTTTAAAATTCTTCTTTAAAACTGGAAGGCGTAGAGCTTTGATATTTGGTATGTAGTGATTCTCTTCTAAGTTTGTTTGCCCATCTAAGCACAACAAGTTCATTGAGTTCAAAATTGGGTCATCTTGGGTCATAAACTAGGTCACTAGGTCAAATTAAAGAAATACCTTGTTGGCACTCTTGAGGCCACATTATTTGCTCAATTGCCTTGAAAATTAGTTAGAAAGCTTGTCTTTATAAAGTCTCACATAAGATTAATTTGGGTCAACTTGGGTCATAAACTAGTTCACTGTGTCAAATTAAAGAAATACCTTGTTTGCACTCTGGAGGCCACATTTATTGCTCAAATGACCTGAAATTTGGCCAGAATGTTTGTCTTGATGAAATACCAGATGGGTTTGGATTTGGGTCACCTGGAACCATAAACTAGGTCACTAGGTCAAAATAAAGAAATACCTTGTGGGCACTCTAGAGGTCACATTATTTGCTTAATTGCCTTGAAAATTGGTCAGAATGTTTGTCTTTGTAAAATCTCACATGAGTCTGAATTTGGGTCAACTGGAGTCATAAACTAGTTCCCTTGGTCAAATTAAAGAAATAGCTAGTGGGCACTCTAGAGGCCACATTTATTATTCATTTGATTTGAAAATTGGTTAAAATGTTTCTTTTGATATAGTCTAAGACCAGTTCAAATTTGGGTCACCTGGGGTCATAATCTTGGTCACTAGGTCAAATTAAAGAAATATCTTAAGGGCACTCGTGGCCACATTTTTTGCTCAATTGACTTGAAAATTGGTCAGAATGTTTGTCTTCATGAAATATGAGTTTGAAATTGGGTCACCTGCAGTCAAAAACTAGGTCACATGGTCAAATTAAAGAAAAACCTTTAAGGCACTCTACTAAGGTGAGCGACCCAGGGCCATCATGGCCCTTTTGTTTTCTTTTCCCTGTTTTCCTTGAGTTTGTATCTTCGGGTTGAAACTGAATTTTTAGATCAGTTTGATTGCTGCATATAGCAAACAGTGTTAATTGTTTTTCACCATGTAAATGCTTCTTTTGAGCGTGGCTGTTTCTAAAGAAAACATTGTCATAGGCCTGGTATCGTCTGGCATCGTTGTGCAAAAAATTTCAGCATTTTATGGTATCTCTGGTATTACTGAAGATATTTACTTCAAACTAGGAATATTTGTTAACTTTCAAAAAGGGAACCTATACAAAAGGGCGGGTAACCATCAAAATATTTTTGATAGTTATGCCCCTTTTCCAACTTCTAATCAAAAGCAACTGCAGCCGAACCTTGGAACCCCTGTGTGGTGCTCTTGTTTATGAACCTTGAGGATGAAAGCTTTGGAAAACATTGAGGGGAAAAGAAGGCAAGGTAGTTTCTTGCAACCTACAATGTCTTCCATCCGTTTTAACTTTTTACCACACAATCCTGACTTTTAAGGATTGTGAGGAAATAGCCTATAGAAAACCTTGTGGGAAAAGGAGAAAATGCTAGTTTTAAAATATGCACATCTGAGCATTTTTGTTTAAGACAAGATGGCCATGATGTTAACTAGCATTTTCTCCTTTTCCTACAATTTTTTCTATCCTTTCAAAGATAAACATCATTACTTGAGCAACATTTACTGTGTCATCTGTTCAACCCTTTACCACACAACCACAGGTTTTATGAAACTAGTCATAGTAGAGAAAGGGTGCTTTTGAAAATATTGTGGAAAAAGAGAAAATGCTCGTAATCAGCATTTTCTCCTTTTCCCACAATGTATTCTTCCCTTTTAGAGACAAATACAAACATCTGAGCCACGTTTAGTTTGTTGCATTCAAATACTTTTATTACTGGCAACAGCGAACTTTTGGCTTGTTGAAAAGAGTTAAGCTGTCACTTTTGACATGCAATAAATTTTGTTGTTAGGTAAAGAGGTAAAATGTCAGTAAAGGGAAATTATCACTCTCTCTCTACAGATGAGGAGGAACAGTTACTAAGGAACCAGATATTTGATCTGATAAAAACAGTTCAAGCAATAAGTCTCTCTGAAGGAGAATTAGCCTTATTTAGTGCTACCTTACTGGTTAGACCAGGTAAGTGCTTATAGTGGTGTGAATTTAGTGCTACCCTGCTGGTTGTTGAAGAGGTAGCAATCTTAAGTAAACAAGGCAAGTGCCTTTTGAAAAATGAACAACATCCCTGAAAGAGCAGTGATTTAATATTTGAGCCATGCTCTGGCAGATGGGGGCTTAATGCATCTCTGTAATACATTATACCAAACAGGACATCACCTAACTATGGATCCATAAACTCCATTTTGTCAAACAACCAACTGAATCATGAGGTAAAATTATCCCTTGACATGCAGAAAATTTAAAGATAGCGAAAAGCTTCAGCCCATGTTAGCCTGTGCGAAGTGCGTAGGCTAACATGGGTTGGTACTTTTCGCAAATGCATTAAGCCCCCTTTTCACAGAGCATGGCTCATTTGTATTTGAAGGATCTAGTGCCTAAGGACATCTATACTGACATGGTAGCAGTACTAGGGAATAATGCACCTTCATGTGCTACAGTGAAAAGATGGATGGCAGAATTTAAATGTGGTAGGCAGAGCCTTGAGAATGGTGCTCGTCCTTGTAGGCCTGTTATTGTTGCAACCCCAGAAATGGTCACCAAAATACCGAAATGCTACCGAAACACTGAAATACCCCAGATTTTTTTAAAATTTTTTATTTCAAACAACTGAGTTGTGGTGTTTGGCACAAATTGTTATCATACTGATGACAAAATAACAACATGCCATTGAAGCCCGACATGAAGAATGTGCACCGGAATATCTCACCAGTACTGTAAATGTTCACCGAAGTGCCTGCTCGGCGTAGTAAACTTAGTCGATTCAGGGATTCTACACTCGCAATCCCACTACAGTTGTGTGCAAGGTTGATGTGTCTGATTTTTAGCTCCACTGGCCGAAGGCCAGCGGGCTAATGTCATGGCCCGGTGTCCGTCGTGCGTCCGTCCGTCCGTGCATTAACTTTTATTTCAAACATCTTCTTCTCTGAAACTACCCATCCAATTTTCATGAAACTTCACAGAAATGATCCTGCCATGGTCCTCTTCAGAATTTCTTGAAAGAATTTGATTCCTTCAAAAACTCTGGTTGCCATGGCAACAAAACTGAAAAATATGGGAAATCTTTAAAAATCTTCTTGTCGGAAACCATAAGGTATAGGGCTACCAAATTTGGCATGTAGCTTTATGTAGTAGACCTCTATCAAGTTTCTTCAAATTATAGCCCTGGGGTCAAAATTGGCTCTGCCCCAGGGGTCACAAGTTTTACATAGGCTTATATAGAGAAATCTTTAAAAATCTTCTTGTCGGAAACCATAAGGCATAGGGCTACCAAATTTGGCATGTAGCTTTATGTAGTAGACCTCTATCAAGTGTCTTCAAATTATAGCCCTGGGGTCAAAATTGGCTCTGCCCCAGGGGTCACAAGTTTTACATAGGCTTATATAGAGAAAACTTTAAAAATCTTCCTGTACCTAGCCATAAGGCCTAGAGCTACCAAATTTTGCATGTAGCTATATCTAGTGGGCCTCTACCAAGTGGGCCAAAATTTTAGCCCTGGGGTCAAAATTGGCCCCACCGCAGGGGTCACAAGTTTTACATGGGCTTACACAGTGACAACTTAAGAAATCTTCCTGTTTTGATTTTTTTTTTAAATTAGCCTTGCATCAGGGGTCTTATGTTTTACAGAGGCTTCATATGGACAAAACTTGAAAATCACCTTAATTTTATGGCTTTATCTTGTGGACCTCTACCAGGGTTCAAGTAATTAAATAGCTCTGGGATCAAAAATGGCTTTGCCCTGCGGGTCTCAACTTTCATATGGGCTTTTACAGAGAAAACTTTGTAAGTCTTCATTTTGAAACCATTTGGCTCAGCACTGAAATGTTTATTATTTATGGTTTATATTTATAAGCCAGTGGAGCGATACAGGGCCATCATGGCCCTCTTGTTATCCATAACTATGCTGGCAAAAATAGTTTTCACTTTTATATTGGATATATGAAATTAAAAATCACCAAATCAGAAAACTGGCAGCCGTTTTTAATCTTTGGTTAACAGGTTGCCAGGCATAAACTGATAAGACAATTATAATTCCGCCCATAAAGATTATTAATAATAACAATGTCATTTTAAAAATGACAGTGACAAACTTACACATCAAATAAGTTGGGTCATATCAGCCGAACGCCTTCAATTATGATTGCATCACTTTAACAGAACAGAACAGAACCGAGCTACTTGTGTGTTTCGATGGATCAGAGATCTACATCATGCGATGTCTGATTTGGGTCTACTTTGTCCGCAAATGATTTTTTATGCAAGTTTATCATTCAAAGAAGTAATAAATTCATGTGATACTGATAAATCTTCAGGTCTAGATTGGCGTAATCAAGATCGGTTATTTCGGTGTGTAACAGACAAGACATGGGAGTGTTTCGGTGATTGTTCTCCACATAAATCAATGATCAGAATATATTAACAACATCATTCTTCTCAACAATTAATAATGCTTCGATTTAGCACATTTTCAGTTTAAAAAAAAAAAAGAAAGAAAAGTACTCCAAACTAATATCAGTTATCTGAACTTAATATTGAAAAAATAGGGGTGTTTTGGTGGTATTTCGGTGATTTGTCGGACCGCTACAGTCCATGATATTGTTATTGCTGCCAGATGAGTTGCACAGAGATATATTGCCAATATAGCCAATATATAGCCAATACAAAAAATTATCAGCAGATGACAGATTATACATTAGCACAAACAAGCTGGAGTTCTCTGATAGGGAAGAAAACATTGTTAGAAAAGGAAAAATTGCTAGTGTGTTGGTATTTCTCCTTTTACTGAAATGTTTTCAAAAATTTGAAAATACTTCTTCAGCATCAGAAAAACATGAGATTGCTTGGTAAAAGGTTAACTCTTTACCAAAGGACAGAATTTTAGACCGGTCCAAATTGAAAGCATTTGCAGTTGACAAATTACAGGTAGCCCAATGATGAAATTCATCATTGATAGGTTAGAAAACATTGTGGGAAAAGGAGAAAATGCTGGTTACCAGCATTTTCTCCTTTTCCCACAATGTTTTCAAAAGTCCTCTTTCTCAGGGTCGTTACAAGTCGGGACTGTGTGGTTTATTTTGTTATTACTAAGATCATTTTTACCACTTAGAGATTAGTCGCCTGAGGATGCTTTGAACTGTAAAGAGTCTAAAAACCCGAAAATGCAGTCCACAAAGTAAATGGAACTCAGATAATGAATTTTGTCTTTGATAGGGAATAGGAGAAAATGCTGGTTATCAGCATTTTCGCCTTTTCCCAAATAGTTTTCAAATGCCTTCTTTCATCAGGAACTTTGAACTCAGGATTGTATGGTAAAGAGTTAATGAACTATTTCAGCTGACAATAAAAACCTAAATTATTATAATTGTGAAGTTCTTTCAGGGCCCCTCCCCATTAAAAAAAAACTTTTAATTTTATTAGCTGTGCCTTTTCAAAGAAAACGTTAAGGTATTCTGGTAAGCTTAGTGTCATCGTCATTGGTGTTGTTGTAGAGCAAAACCTTTTTTACATTGACATTTTATAATGCTTCTGTTATAACTGAATGTATTAGGTTCAAACTTGGACAAGTTGTAAATTATCAAAAGGGGAACCCATACAACAAGGGCAGGTAACTATCAAAGTGTTTTTGACAAGATTTATGCCCCTTTTTAACTCGCTGAGAATCGACCATCGGAAGCTGAGCCTTGGCGCCTGTATTAGGTGCTCTTAGTAGCGCAAGGTATTGTCATAGCCTTGTTTTTGTCTGCGACATTGTTGACGTTTATAATATCTCTTATTACTGAAGATGTTTAATCAGATAAGCTGTTACTGCACAATGCCGACTTTAAATGCCCCTGAGAAAGAAGGCTTTTGAAAACATTGTGGGAAATAGAGAAACTGCTGGTAAATAGCATTTTCTACCTTTCCCACATGTATTTCTACCTGAGGAAAGGCAATTTTAATGTTTTAAGTTACACTGAATTTGTCATCTGCAAGTGCTTTCAATATGGGCCAGGCTGAAAGTTTGTCATCTGGTAAGGGCTAAATATTGCTAGGGAACCCATACAAGGACAGTTATTCCCCTTTTTTGACTTAAAACTTTCACTGAAAATCAAGCAACTGCAGCGGAGCCTTGGCATAATCATGGTGCTCATGTTTGTTTGTCAAGGAGATGCAAGATTAGGCTGAATGCTTTGTGCTGCCTGATCTGAATCTATGCTGTCCAAAAGATGTATGAAGTGGTGACTAGCAACATCAACGAGTGAAATCTTTATTACTTGTTTCAGATCGTCCAGGATTAAAAGACATTACAGACATACACAAACTGTACGAAAAGATCTCATCCGCACTGAAACTGGAGCTCGGCAAAAATAACCGTGAAGATGAAGATATGATAACCAAACTGAACCAGATTACATGGATCGTACGGAATTTAAACAGCCAACACATTAACATTTTAAACAAGTTTAAACTTAGCGAACCTGATGTGGAGTTTCCTGCCCTTCATAAAGAACTGTTTAGTGTGGAAAGTGTGGAAAACTCCTGAAAAAGGGGGATTGTGATCAGGGATTGAAAAAGGATAAGATAGGGGTAAATACTGGGAGACTGTGTTACCTGCAGGGACATGTACAGTATACAGATTCTTCTATAGGGGTTGTTTAAGGGAAGGGGACTAGGGGTTGGCTCTTTTTTCTGTCAGCCATTTAATGTGATCACTTTCCTTGTCTGCCTGACTGTCCAACCCCAATCTGAACTTTTTTAGACTTGACCAAATTCAAAACATTTGCAGACAACAAATGCAAATTAGCATAAAAGATGGTTTCTTTTTATGAAATGGTAGGAAACATTTTGTGAGCAGGAGAAAATGCTGGTTACCAGCAGTTTATCCATTTCACACTGTTTTTAAGAGCCTTCTTTGTTTTTGTCATTAAAATTCTGGGCCCACTATCTCAAAGCGCTTTAAGTGCTACGATCATCGTAAACCAACCTTAAGTCCCTCGTAAGCATTTTTTCATCTCTCTCAAAACATCGCAATTTAAGGGCCAATCATAAACCTGACCTTAAACTAAGGCCACTCCGAAGCTAATCGTAGGCCGTTTTTCCGTAATACACAAAAACTTTATGTTTTATTTTTCAAAACGACATTATTTTTACACGAGAACTGACCCCACAGAAGAAACAATATAGCAGGTGAGTTTTTAGGGGTAGAATGAATCCCTTAGTGTATATAGATGACATGGAATTGATTAGAAAATACCGCCTCAACAGAGGATCAATTGTTACTCTCTGCAATGTTCTTGGTGGGGCACACATTCCACTACTGTAAGAGCCGGACGTCTAGTTAGCGAAACTTTTGCCAGAGCAGCTGACAGGCAAGAGTCATTAGTCCACATTTGCCGACAAAGTGAGGACTAAAATGATGAGTGCTTTAAACTGGAACAGTAATTATGCTCATTATGCTTCTCTCAAGTATTTCATAATGTTCATGCTTTGATGTAAATCATGTGTGCTCTATCTTCTTCGACTCCTTCTTTTTACTTCATCCATGATATTGTAAGTGTGTAAAGGGCCACTGCTTGTAGACTAATATCTCCAGGGGAATGTTTTACTGAAGAACTTAGCAAACGTAACTAAAAGATTTTGCAAGTTCTAGCGTTAAAAGTCCAATTTTTGCGTTTTACTAAAACTGGCGTACCTAAGTACAAGCGCAAGCAATACATACAAAAATATCGGTCATAAGTAAGAACATGGGCGGAAGTCTGGAGGCATTTCTTTGGCCCGCAACATGCGAAATGAGACCTTCGGACACTTGTGTAAAGTGTTGTCCCTGATTAGCCTGCGTGGACTAATCCGAGACAGCACTTTACGACTACATAAGATTTTTTCATACAGTAGACTTTTGTGAAACAGAAAATCGCACAAAAACAGGAAGTGTCATCTTGGATTAGTCACAGACTGCACAGGCCGATCTGGGATGACACACTTTAACACATATGTCCGAAGGGCCCTTTTCACGTGTTGCACGCTCTTTTGCAATGTGTCGTCATGGAGTAAGAAATTTGAGAAAAAACATCATAATTATCCTCACAGCTATCGCAAGTAGACATAAATTTAATTTTCTGACAAATTATATTTTTCTTCAAACACACAGTATCTACATTTGATGGAAGCGGCTGACATGCGAGATTTTGTTAAGCGCGAGAAATGTAGGGTAAATGCGTGTAAATTGCCTTTAGTTTAATGGCACACACTGTTTACCTAGGTAAGAAGTGCGTGGGATCTACTAATTAAAGAGTTATGAAAGTATTTACTTATGTAAATTCACAAAGTAACGAAAGTTTAGTAAAACAGATTTAGGAATTTCGTAAATCTGAACGTAGGCATAAAGTCATGAAAATTCTTATGCAAAAACTTATGAATTGTTGGTAAAACGGTCCTCGGTGTATAATTCTAGTTGATACGGCGGGAAAATGACGTCGTTTTTAAACGATACAATCATAAATGGCTATTTTTTATGAGGGTGTCGAGGGTGTTAAGGTTGGGTTTGAGAGATCACTTTAAGAAAATTGTAACATCTCGTAAAATGATCGTAAAGGTAACTGTAACTTACGAAACCTTAAAGTTTTGAGATATTGAGCCCTGGATCTTTAGGTGTAGGGTCAAAATCATATGAAGCTTAGTCCATTAATGCATGTAAATCAGCAAGATAAAGGGAGAAATTGCCAACTGGTAATATTTCCTTTTGTCACATTGTTGTGGAATGGGGGGGGGGGAAAGAGCCATACTTTGGCAAAAAGGGGCTTAATCCATCTCTATGATGCAATATACAAAGCAAGTCATCACATGATCATTGATTCAAAAGTCCAAATTGTGGAAGAACCAACTGAATCATGAAATAGACTGGTCCTTTGACATCCAGAAAATTGACATGTAGCGAAAAGTTTCAACCCAGGTCAGCCTGTGCAGGCTGACCTGGGTTGATACATTTTGCAGATGCATTAAGCCCCCTTTTCATAGAGCATGGCTCTATTGTATTTGTAAAGGTCTAATTAGTTGGAATGAGCTTTTTCTATGGTGGAACTTTATATAAGGTTTTAATTTTTAACGAATATATTTTTGAGATCGATTTTTTTTATATTTTAGCATGATTTCCACTATAAAGTCTATTGTGTATAAAGCCAACTTGTATTAAGCTCTATCACACAGTTCCCAGTTTTACCTGTCCTAAGAAAGAAGGCTTTTAGTTAATTTTGATTAACCCTATACCACACAAACACAATTTTCGGCATGTCTAAATTTAAAGGATTTGCAGATGACTTACTGAATGTGGCTCAGAATCTGAAAATTGCCCATGGAAAGGTTGAAAACATTGCTGGAAAAGAAGAAAATGCTGGTAGCCATCATTTTCTTCCTTTCCCACAATGTTTTCAAAAATCTTCTTCCTCAGGGTTGTCAAAAGTTGGGAGTGTTTGGTAAAGAGTTTACTCTTTACTACACGATGAAATTTTAGGCATGTCCAAACTGAAAGCATACATAGGCAAGTTAAATTTGGCTCAAAGCATGGAAGTTGTCTGAGATACAGTAGAAAACATTTTGGGCTAAGGAGAAAATGCTGGTTACCAGCATTTTCTCCTTTTCCTACAATGTTTTCAAAAGGCGTCTTTCTCAAGGTCATTCCAGGTCAGGATTTTTGTGGGAAAGAGTCAAGAGAAACAGTCAAAATATTACAGTTTTACAATTGTAAGGTTTCATGGCCAGAATACGTTGGAAAGTAGCAGACAATATGGATTCAGCAATTTTTGGGATTGGCTCATTTTGAAGAAAAATTCAAGGTATTGTCATAGCCCTATTGTCGTCTGCGTCATCATTGTCATGCAAAAACGTTGACATTTTATAGATCTCTATTATTACTTGACATATTTACTGTAAAACTTAAATTAGCTGTTAACTTTCAATGGGGAAACCCATACAATCAGGGTAGGTAATCATAAAAGTATTTTTGACAGTTATGCCTCTTTATTAGCTTAGTATTTTCACTGAAATTCGATCTATTTCTAAAAGCATTTTCACTGAAAATAAATGTCTAAAAGCATTTTCATTTAAAATCAATGTGTTTCTAAAGGCAACTGCAGTCGAGCGTTGATGCATCCATGTAGTGCACTTGTTCAGTTTTCCATTGTAATCAACAGTTAACTGCCAAGCCCCCGTAGCTCAGTCGGTAGCGTACAGGACTTGAGAACAGGAGGTTGCTGGTTCGATCCCCGGCTTGGCCAATTTCTTTCCAAGGATTGATGATAGTTATGGCAACAGGATTCATTCCTCTCTCACCCCGGACCATTGTTTCGACGATGGTTATGTGGGAAAGCAGCCAATGGCTTGGAAAGAATATTGTGCGGAGTACTGGTAAATGATACTCCAGGAAAGCATGGATAGGTGCACTGGCCGCCGTGATATATCTGAAATAATGTTGAAAATGGCATGAAACACCACACAATCAATCAATCAACAGTTAACTGTCACAAGATACAAAAAAAAGTTCTTTGCTAAAAGTAAAGTGATGGGGGGGGGGGAACATAACTCCTTTTAATTTTTTTAATTTTTCTCAGTCCTTGGGAGTATACTCTTGGGCAAGACTTGCAATGATTCAATGTAAAATTTCCTCTTAGTAACTAGGATTAATTATTCAGTATTGACTAAATATTTTGTATTAGTTAAACAGATTTTATTTAAGTGATTCTTAATGTTTCCTTTGTCTTCATAACTTGTAGGCCAAATGGCAAATTTTAGACTCTTCTAAATTCAAATCATCTGAAAACGACAATTTCATGATCAGTATTTAAAAGCCAAGGGTAGAAAACACTACAAGAAAAGGAGAAATTTCCTGTAAGTAGCAATGTCTCTGTTTCTCACTATGTCTTCAAAGGGTTTCTTAGTAGAGATGATAAAACATGGAAATGAGCCATGCTTTGTGAAAAGGGGGCTTAATACATCTGTGAAAAGTATCAGCCCATGTACTTGCAGGTGGCTGACTTGAGCCGAAACTTTTTGCTGTCAATTTTCAGTATGTTCAAGGTACAGTCTACTTCATGATTAAGTCAGTTGTTAAAAAAGAGTTTGTTATTGATCCATAATTATCTGATGGCCTGCTTTGTATTATGCATTACGAAGATGCATTAACCCTTTACCACGCAGTCCCGACTTTTAACGACCCTGGGAAAGAAGCCTTTTGAAAACATTGTGGGAAAAGGAGAAAATGCTGGTAACCAGCATTTTCTCCTTTTCCCACAATGTTTTCTACCCTTTCCAAAACAAATTTCAATTCTTGAGTTGCATTTAATTTTGTCGTCTGCAAATGCTTTCAATTTGGACTGGTCTAAAATTCTGGTTATTGAAAGCATTTGCATAGAACAAAAGAAAAGTTGCTCAAATAATGGAAACTGCTTTCAAAGTATAGAAAGCTTGGTTTCAAAGCATTGGTCTTTAGTTATATGAAAATACTGGATTACCCTATACCAAACAGTCCCATGTTTCAAATGGCTGTATAGAAGAAAGCTTTTTTGTAGTCATCGTGGGAAAAGGAGAAAATGGTTACTAATATGCTTTCTACCTTTCAAAGACAGAAATTATCTTTTAAGCAACATTTGACTTGAAAATGCTTTGGGTATGTGCAAGTCTGAATTTTTTGATGACCCTGAAGAAAAAGGCCCTTAGAAACATTGTGGGAACATTTTGTCCTTTTTCCACATTGTTTTCTATCCCTTCTGATACAAATTCTATCTTTTTTGACTCCTTTTTGCAGAAGGTTTTCTACCATTTTGAAAAACAATAAACTTTTGGGCTATATTTTATTTGTCATCTGCAAATGCTTTCAGTTTCGACTAGTAATTTATGTCATGTCAAAGAGGTAAAAGGTTAATGTGATAAACTTGTCTAAATAAGTACTTATTTTGTTAGACATTTTGCAGACCTCCAGATAAGAGGGAGTGACAGTATTCTAAATTCATAATTTCTCTTCCAAACCCTATGTTGTGGATACTCATTAGAATTGTCTCGATGAGACGATTCTAATGAGTACCCATAACATAGGGTTTAATGGAAAGTTATTAATATTTTCAATTTTGAAATCAAAATCACTCTCTCTATCTGGAGCTCTGGTTCTGAATTTCATCATATTCAAGATTTAAACGAATTTTCGAAAAGAGGAAATTTAATTGTTGTTGAGCATTTACCCAGTAAATGTGACTTTCTATGGCACAATGGATTGACTGGTTGTGAAAACAGTGTGGAAAGCAATATCTACTTTATCTCTCTACCACACAATCCCGAGTTAGATTCTGATAAATAGGGCTTTTAAAGAATACTTTGGAAAAAAGAGAATATGCTGGTATTCTTTCAAAGACAAATTGTATCATGTGAGCAACATTTAAGCTGTTGTCAGTAAATGCCTTTAAGTTGGACCAGTCTAAGATTTTGTCATGTGGGAAAAAGTTGTGTCCAATGTTGCTCATTCAAAGTAAAAGAAATTTTTTGTTTTGTAACAGTTATTTCTGCATAAACACTTGTAGTTGTTTTCCATGCTTTTAAAGGTTGTTTAACACATTATGGGTCTCTGATGTTTTTTGGGGGTATGTTCTGGAAGAATTTTTTGCTCAGGTGTTTTCAAAGAAGTTATCTGGTTATTGTCATAACCTGTCATCTGTGTCATTGTTGTCTTGCAAAACCTCTGACATTTTATAATATCGTTGTCATTACTGAAGATATTTACTTCAAACTCAGACTAGTTATTAACTATCGAAAGAGGCATCCATACAATAATGGCAGATAACCATCAAATATTTTTGACACAGTTATGCCCCTTTATCAACTTAGAATTTTCATTGAACATTGATCTCCTTTAAAAGACAACTGCAGCCAAGCGTTGGCACCTGCATGTGGTGCTCTTGTTGCAAAAGGAGATTTTTTTCTGATATGCAGAGTCCTACACTTTACCACTGATCCATGCAGGGCCCCTTTACATACAAAATGAACAGTACTGAACTTTGTGTCATTTTCATTCTGTTTATAAAAGGTTTAGTTTTAGTGTTGTATATCTCGGTGATGTTATACCTTCCCATACAATCCTTTAACATACACCCCTGCAGGTTTTATCTACCCTGAGGAAAAAGGCTCTTGAAAACATGGTGGGAAGAGGAGAAAATGCTGATTTACAGGCATTTTCACCTACTTTTACAGTGTCCTCTACCTATTCAAGGACAGTTACTATCATTTGAATTGTCGTCTAAATTCCTTCAATACGGACAAATCTAAAATTTTGCTGTGTCGAAAAGAGTAAACAAATGATGATATTTTAGACTGGTCCAAACCATCCAAATTGAAAGCTTTTGCAGTCAGCAAATTAATTGTGGCTCATATGATAGAATTAATCTTTGAAAGGTTGGAAAAATAATGGGAAAAGGACAAAAATAATGATTACCAGCATTTAAAGCTCATCTGAGCACAAAGTGCTCTAGGTGAGCTTTCGGGATTGTACTGTGTTTGTCATACACCATCCATCATCATTCGTCCCATGTCCAGTGTCAACAATTACCTTGTGTACACTGTATGTAGAGGCCACATTTTCAGGCCAATACTGAAATGAAAATTGGTCAGAATTACTTGATAATATCTCGGACAAGTTCAAAATTGCGTCACGTAGAGTCAAAAAGTAGGTCACAGGGATAAATTTTAGAAAAAAACCTTGTGTGCACTCTAGCAGCCACATTTTCAGTCAGATACTTGTGAAAATTGGTCAGGACGCTGGTCTTGATGATATTTTGGAGGAGTTCAAAATTGGGTCATGTCAGATTGGGACAAATCTTAGAAAAAACATTGTGTGCACTCTGGAGGCCACATTTTCTGTCTGATACTTATGAAAAATGATCAGAAAGTTTGTCTCTATGATGTCTTGAACAATTGTAAAATTGGGTCCAAAAGTAGGTCACTGGGACACATTTGAGAAAAACCTTGTGTGAACACTAGAGGCCATATTTTCAGTCAGATACTTATGAAAACTGGTCAGAACTGGTCAGAATGTTTCCTTAATGAGAACTCTGACATGGGTCATTCACATCTGTTGAAAGATTTTTGTAATTTGTCACCAGGACAGATCTTAGAAAAACCTTGTGTGCACTAGCACTAGAGGCCACATTTTCAGTCAAATTCTCATTAAAATTGGACTCTCATGTATGTCAATAAATGTTACACTTGCAGATTTTGAATTTAGAAAAACTTAATTCCAATTAGGAACACTAAATATATTTTATATGTGTTTTACATCACAACAAGAATCTCTTCTACTTTATAAGTCCTACTTGACTTTTGCTCAGGTGATTGCTTACGGCCAATGTCCCTATTGTTTCCTTTTCCCACAGTATTTTCAAAAGGCAACTTCCAAAGGGGTCATAAAAACACTGGAGTGTTTGGAAAAGGTTTAGCCCTGTACTACGTAGTCCCAAGTTTTAAAGGCCCTGAGAGAGAAGGCTTTTGAAAACATTGAGGGAAATGAAGAAAATGCTGGTAATCAGCATTTTCTCCTTTTCCCACAATGTTCAATGCTTTGAAAGAGACAGAATTCACCATTTGAATTAAATTCGATATGTTGTCTGCAAATGCTTTCAATTTGGGTGAGTCAAAAATTTTGTTGTTTGGTAAAGGGATAAACAGGCTATTTTGCATGCTTAGAACTATATTTGACCATATATTTTTAATGAAAAAAACATTTTATTTAGCTTCCATGTTTTCAAAGAAAATGTTGATAACCCTGTACCAAATGGACAATTTTTGGACTGGACCAAAATTGAAAGCATTTGCAGATAAGAAGTTAAATGTTGGAAAAATGATGTTTTCCGTCTCTGATAGGGTAGAAAACATTGCAGGAAAAGGAGAAAATGCTGGTCTAGGAAAAGGGGAAAAAATCTAGCGGCAAAAGTAGAAAATGTGTATTAAATGCGTATTACCAGCATTTTCTCTTCTTCCCACAGTATTTTCAATAGTCTTCTTCCTTGGGGTCGTTAAAACATAGGGTTGTCTGGTAACGGGTCAAGTGTGCATAAAGTATGTAAATAGTGTATATTTTGTACAGAGATGAAAACATTATGTCTGTTCCTTGCAGCATTTTGATGTTTGATAACATCAGACTTCATTCATGTACCTCTGTTAGATATGTGACCTGTACCTTGGTTGGAATTAGAACGTACAATCTTGAAGCATCTATGTAATTGAACCATGCTCTGAAAAGGGGGCTTAATGCTTCTGCGAAAAGTTTAGGTCCAGGTCAGCCTGCGCACTTTGCGCAGGCTGACCTGGGCTGAAACGTTTCGTTGTTGGTCAATTTTCTGTTTATCCTAGGACCAGTCTACCTCATGATTCAGTTGATTGTTTAAAAAAAGTGGATATTATGGAGCCCTAATTATGTGGATACTTGCTTGGTACAATGCATCACTGAGATGCATCAAGCTCCCTTTTGCCAGAGCATGGCTCAAATGTTAATTTCGCAACAAAATGATAAACGATGAAGGAAAAGATGCTACTGCTGGCAAGGTTTCTTTTCATTATATATCTTCTAATAGAGCGGCAAGAGTCTCAATATTTATATTCTAGTGCACTACCTCTCATGCTGTCTGTCTTTTTTATCGGGTAACCCTTTTACCAAACAATCCGAGTTTTAATGACCCGAAGGAAAAGGGCTTTTGAAAACATTGTTGGAAAGGAGAAAATGCTAGTAACCAGCATTTTCTCCTTTTCCCACCATGTTTTCTACCCTTTCAGAGACAAATTTCATTAATTGTCTTAAAATGAATTTGCCATCTGCATATGCTTCAAATTTGAACCAGTCTAAAATTTCGTCATTTCGTAGAGAGATAAAGATATTCCTTGTTAATAATTTTAATTGATTATCAAGATATACTTGTCAGTAACTGTCGGGAGTGTGATTCAGCAGTGGGTCTTCTGTTCGTAGAGTTTTTGAGATTATAAATTAACGCATAAAAAAGTCACCAAGGCCCGATAGTGCAGTCGGTAGTGTATAGGACTTGAGGACGGGGTCGCTGGCTCGAATCCCAAGCTCAGCCAATTTCTTTTGCAGGATTAATGACAGTCATTGAAACAGGATTAATTTCTATCTCATCGCTGATCATTGTTTGATCGTGGTTATGTAGGAAAGCATCCTGTGGAAAGAATGTTGTGCAAAGTATAGGCCAGCATGGATAAGTGCACTGACCGCCATAACATAACTGAAATAATGTTGAAAATGGCATTAAACAGCATACAATCAATTAATAATTACAAACTACGTGTACAAAACGATTGCTCTTCGTATAATATAGTGACATAATTCCAAATTTCAGTAATTAAATTGCCAGTTGACATAATCATTTTAATGAGTTGAAATTGTTCTACTTGAAAATTGAGTTTTAATAGTCCACACAATCCCCCGATTTTCCCACTAGGCTTTGATTTGTCGTCTGCAGGTGCTTTTAATTTGGCTGTGTCTTAAATTTTGGTTTTTTTTGGTGAAGAGTTGACACATTTGTAGCTTGTAAATATTGACAAAAACAAGGTTTTGATGAAATTCAGAGTCAAATCTGGCAGAGGTGGGAATGAAGTGTGAACAGAGAGAGTAAACGGGAACTGACAGTGAGATAAGACATGAAATTGATTGAACCCTTTACCATGCAATGCCAAGTTTTAACAACCCTGAAGAAGAAAGCCTTTTGAAAACATTTTGGGAAAAGGAGAAAATGCTGGTAGCCAGCATTTTCTCCTTTCCCAAAATGTTTTCTAATCTTTCAGGAATGAATCCTATCATTTGAGCCTCACTGACTTTGTTGTCGGCAAATGTTTTCCGATTTGGACAAGTCTGCACTTTCTATGTCTGGTAAAGGGTTAAAAAAAAAAAACATTATATTGTTGTCACTGATTAAAATAAAAGATGTATGGAAATCAGATAAGCTGGATGTTGTTGTTCTTGTCACTTGTTTGCTTGGCCACTCTTTCCCGCATAATCCGACTTTTAACAAACCCTGAAACAGAAGCCTTTTGAAAATATTGTGGGAAAAGGAGAAAATGCTGGTTACGTATTTTCTCCTTTTTCCACTATGTTTTCTATCCTTCACTAATCAAGTTTCAATTTTTCAGTCACATTTATTTTGTCGTCTGCAAATCGAGGGGTGAATGCGAAACTATTCCATCTGCATTTTGGAAAATATTACAGGAGAGGAGAAAAAAACTCAAAAACGTTGTTAGATCGTCTTGTTTAATTATGTTGTGCTGAGTCCATGCTCTCAGCTCAACACAACACATCTAAACAAGATGATCTAACTATTCTTTTCACAGAAATGAGACGCGTTTTTCCCGTTTCCTGTAAAATTTTTTGAAACGCAGATGGAATAGTTTCATATTCACCCTCGAAATGCTTTCAATTCGGACAAGTCTAAAATTTTGTCATTTGGTAAAGAGTTAACTGGGCACAAAGCGGTCCAAGGTGAGCTATGGCGATCAGCCTTTGTCTTCTGTCCATGCTATAGATCCTACAAAATACCTTCAAGTTCTCAAGAAATACTCGTTAGAACATTTATTTAAAGGCTCATAGGTGCGAAAAGAAAATTGTGGATGTTAAAATGAAATCATACCCTTTAAAAGAGTGGAACATTTTGTGAAAATGACAGGCTTTCAAGTTGGCCCTACTTTTCCTACTTTTCCCTACTTTTTTTCTGTCCACCTACTTTTCCCTACTTTTTTTTTCTGAAAATGCCCTACTATCCCTACTTTTTTATTGGAAAATGGAACATACGTATTTATGAAAAGGGTGAGAAAGGTGAAAAGTCATGGGTGAAAGTTTCGTATTTTGATGGAATTCTGTATTTTCAGGGTCCAACTAGGTCATTTTTCCATTCGTCTAAATAAATCTTGTATCTACAACATATTGCAAGTCAACTGATCTCCAAGTGTTGTATCAGTAGAGTTTATTTCCTATCTGCATTTCCTTTGAGACTATTCCTAGTCATTTATGGCTCTAGTCGAACATCTGGTAAGAGATTCCCTTACGCGATCGGATGAGTTTGATTGCTGAGTATACTTGGATTTATAGTAGCATTTCATGATACCTATTTGCAAAACATGATTGGACCAAAACATGTTGGTCAACCAATAGATAATTATTGAACGGAGAAATTTTGTCCTCCATCATAACATGGCTGCTGAGTTAAAATGAAGATTGTCACTGTTAAAACTCCCGGTTTTTATTAAAAAGAAATTGAAAAGTATATGCAAAACAAATGGAGGTGGGAATGGCTAAATGAAAGAGATTTAGGCTGTGAAGAATGTGCATCTTGTTAACCCTTAAGCTGCTAATCCCGACCCACTGACCTTTTGCGGACAGTGTAGATCAAGATCAGACCGCACAGAACGTGCAGTCTGATCTTTGATCTACGCTGTCCGATACGGTATTTTCTTTCTGGTGAAATCAACTTTGAAACTGCAATGTTTGGGCTTTTAGTACTGAGTAGAAATTTGCGTTTCATTTATTCAGCAGGATAAGTGTTAATCGTGCCTCATGTAACTGGAGTTGCATTTTTGCAGTGTGCATGAAAGTGATCTACTATAGATCAAATGGAAAGAAAGCCTATAGGCCTGTACATGTAGAAGATTTTTATTTATAAATGAATGTACATGTAGTTCAAGGGTTGATTATTTAAAAGAACCATGTCCTTGAAAGTAGTATAGATAATGCGCGATTTGGGCCAACCCCTCATTATGCTTCAATGCACCCTTAAGACGTTAAACATACCTTAAGTGTCCCAGCCCCCCATTAAGATCATATGTCAAACCAACAAGCTTATGCATAACAAACCCACATATGTCAAACCAACAAGCTTATGCATAACAAACCCACTTATCCTTTCCCCCCACGCTTAAAACAAACCAACAAGCTTATGCATAACAAACCCACTTATCCTTTCCCCCCACGCTTATGCATAACAAACCCACTTATCCTTTCCCCCCACGCTTATGCATAACAAACCCACTTATCCTTTCCCCCCACGCTTAACCAATCCCTCCTCGCTTAACACACACGACCACCATTAACAATTTTATGTAACATTAACATGCTCATAAAATTATGTAATATAATGGGTTAGTATATCTATCTCATTAAGTTCATCAATCAAACCAGCATAACCTTATTCTTAAGCGTTTTTAGTTGAATTCAATTTTAAAAAAAATTTTTGATTTTCCTAAAATACCAGGCTAACCCCCCACCACAAAAACGATAAAACGGCTAGCCAATGTATTACCCCCAGAGCAAAACAAACTAACGCGTCAGTTTGTCAGTTACCAGGCTTATGAATGATTGATTGCCTTAAGATTTTACAAAAAAATAAAAAAAAAAAAAAAAAAAAAAAAAAAAAAAAATTTAAAAAATAAAATTTGAAAAATTTATTGTTAAACTCAAAAATAATATATACATGATAAAAAAAAAATTTATACAATAAATAGCGACAGAAAAGTATTGAATAAACTTACTGAAAAAGAAAGAGAAACATTAAATAGATGTTTAAAAGATAGAGTAGTGGTTTTTATGAATGCTTATAATATTCCAAATCAAAAAATTGTTTCTTTAGGTTTTAATCCTACTGAGTCTAATAGAAATTTTATAAGAATAATAGCAGCTTTAAAGTATTTTATAAGCAAAGAAAAAATTAGAAATGAAAATGATTTTAAAATAGGTGTTAGTTATCTCACAAATACTATTACCGATGGTGAGAAAATAAATATTTTATTTGAATTATCTTCTCATAAAAATTCTTCAAATACAATTTTTCCTTTACTAATTTTAGTAAAAAAAACAACTGATAAAATTTTTGTTTTAATGCTTAAATTTAAAGATGGTAACTTTGAAGAAGATAAACCAAAAAATATTAATAAAGGTAAAATATTTACATCTGATAAATGTGTTATTTGTTTAGAAGAAGAACCAAAGGTATATTTTGTTGATTGTGGTCATATTTGCTTATGTGAAAACTGTGATGAAAATGCTATTTCAGCTGTTTGTCCAATTTGTAAAACAGAAAATAATATTAAGCGAAAATTAAATATTTAATCTTTTACCAGATTAAATATTTTAATACGTTTTTGGTCTTGCCCCCTGTGCTTCATACATTTTTCTTTCTTCTTCAGTTAGCTCTTTAATCCTATAATGCCCCCTTGCTAAAGTATCATAACTTCCATCCAAAAGTATATACCTTTTATCATCTTCAAAACTTAATGCTCTTTTGTTTATCTCCACAGTGTTTAATTGATGAAGATAGCTTCTTATTCCACCCATATTTGTATAATAATCCTTTCCTGTATCTAAACAATCCTTATAAGTTTTAAATCTTATTTCATTTTTAATAACAGACTTTTTTATCCCCTTACATCTTTTGATTTCTGCATCATTTTCTTTATCTTTAACTTTACTAAGATCTTCATATATAAATTTACCATTTTCATCTAAAATTGCTTTTGGATTAGGATTTTCTTTTGTTTCCTTTTCTCTTTTTAATGTTAGTTTTTTACAACAATATGTTTTTGCACCTACACTTACAAATTCAGTTATGATATCCCCTTTTAATTCATCCTTAAACATATCTAGCACATTTCTATTTTTTTCACTACATAATGGGTGGTTTGGTGGGTATTCACTAAAATCATACATTGTATCAGCATCTTTTTTCATATCTTCATACAAATCTTCAGTTTCTATTTCTAGTATATAACTATCAGTATCAGTATATAACATTCTTACTTTTTCGCCATATATTTTCTTAAAATGTTCATAATAATCTAATAACATTGTTGTTTTACTAATATCTAGTATGCTTACACCTAAATAAATAGGCTTATCATATAATAACTTTAATTTTTTCATATGAACAGCAACTAAATCTGGAGAAAATATAGTATGATCATGATAGTTATGTTTTGTGGTTAGCTTTTTAAAACGTTCGCAATTTTCACCATTAACTAATTCTATATTTACTCTGTTTCTTATGTTTTCCATAGTTTTACCAAAAACTGCGTTCATCATTAACTTAAATAATTGTTCTAAAAAATTATTTTTTTCTTTTTTTGCTTTTGTTCTTAAATTTACACACTTTTCAATATATTTTTTAATATCACTACTTTCTTTAAATTTAATTCCTTCATCTATTTTTTTAATTTTTAATCCTAAGCGTAAGTAAGTTTTTAAAGCTTCATAATGAAGTGTATATTTTTCTTTATCATTTAAGTTTGGAATTAATTTTTCTACTTTTCCTATTTTTAATCGTTCTGCTGCTAGAGGCATATCACTATGTTCATCATGTAATTCTTCTTGATACTGTAAATCAACCTCTAAAAAGCATGGGTAATTTTCCCAATTATCTAATTCTTCTCTAGTCATCCATTCAAAACCACCTACAGGTAAAGGTTTAGTCATAGCCCATGGATAAAGACTGTTTTTATCAATATATAACAAATATTTAGAAGGTTTAGATGGGTCATAATCTTTCATATATTTATTGTTAGCCTTTGCATATCTTTTACTACACATGCTTACTCCACCCCTTTTTATGTTTTCAATAAAGTAAAGTTGATCTCGGTCTAATAGTAGTTTTAGTTTTATCTTACTTTCATTAAGCATTGCATCATATCCATATCCTGGCAAAGTATAATACCAAGCAGGGTCTAAACCAAAATTTTCAAGACTAGAAAATCTAAAGTTTTCAATAATATCAGCTAAAAGTAAAACATCTACTTCATTGTATAGCTCTAAATAATCCCTAAATGTTTTCATCTTAAATTCTTTCCAAACTTTTAAAGCATGTTCATAATCTTTAGGTTCTATATGCTCTTTGTTTAAACTTGAATAAAATGCTTCTATAGGTGGTAGTTGTGTTTCTTCTAACTTATCAAAAGAATCTAACCATTCATATGGAAAAACCCCCTTTCTTCTTAGTAATTGTACTTGGTCTTTTGTATAGTTACGTTCTAATAAATTTTTAAAATCTTCATCTTTTAAATGTTTTGAAAGTTTATCTAAACTCTGTGGTAAAAATTTAAAACTATCAAGAAACCTTAATTTAAGGTATTTTTTCTTCCCCACCATAACATACTTACTAAAACTAATGTATTTTTCTTCACTGTTTGGTAAACAATCGATACGCCCATTAGTTTTACCAAGATAGTTAATAAAAATATGAGCATCATAACCAGCTAAATTATGAAAAAAAACAGGGATAAAATTTGGAATTTTTGCTTTAAGATTACAATCATTATGTGCAGCACCACGATACATACCAGTAAAATGACAATGGTCTCTTACTTTATAATTTTTATGAGTAAATTTACCACCACATAACCAACATTTTACTTCATTTTTATGTTTCCTAACTTCATCTTCTGTTATTTGAATTTTTACTGGTTTTTTATAATATTCATCATTAAGTTGTTCCTTAGTTAATTTATCTATAAATTTCTTTTCTGCATCTTTACCAACATATCCTCTTAATACCGGTTTTAAAACATTTCTATCAAAACTACAAATTAAATACTTATAACTAATAGGTATATGCTTTTGTGTTTTAATTGTATTACTTTCTTCTTGACATATTTTCTATAGGTTCCAACAAGCATTCAAAATCAGCAACTACAATAAAAGGTACCATTATTTTTCTACAAAAATTTTCAAACTTTTTCATATATTTTTCAGGCTTTTCAGGTCAGGCATTATTAAATCAACTCCATCATAATCTACACAACGTTTCATATGCTTTTCTAAAAGTTTTTTACTTCCAAAATGACCATTACAAAGCATACAATACTCAACATTATGATTACCAGATACTTGTTCTCTCATTAAAGCTTTTAAATTTTTTATTAAAATATAATGTGATTTTTCACCATCTTCAATATAAAGTAAATTTACATGATTTTCTCTTAAACTTTTTATAGCTCTAATTCGTCTGATTTTTTTTTTTTTTTTTTTTTTTTTTTTTTTTTTATCTGTATATTCATAAACATTAACGCTAATTTTTGGATTTTGTCTTTCAAACTTATCTATATCAAGTAAAGAAACAGGATATTTAATTCCTTTCATATTTAAGCTATTTTTCTTAGATTTTAAATCACCATCAACTCTTTCAGGATGATTATTTTTTGGATTTAAATGCCTTAAAATACAATGTGTAAAACATTCATCATTCTCACTTTTCATATTGATACATGCCTTTTTGTTAGCAATCCAATCAGGTAAAGGTATCCACCCACCAGCATTTAATGGTTCATAAATAACGGTATGCACTTTTAAATGAACCACACTATCAAATACCCACCCACTACCCTTTTTCAAAAAATTAACATAATTTTCTAAAATTCTTTCAATCATATCAAAGTATAAATCTTCTACATTGGTTCCTCTTACATTAATCTCATTTACATCAGAAGAAAAATTTGCTTTTACTCTTTCTTCATCTTTACCTTCTCCTCTTTTCATGATACATTGAAGATTCATTTTTACTTTAACCCCACGCTTATTTTTTAAAATTTTTATGATTGATGGTCGTGTCAGCTCTAAAAACTCTTGCGGTGTAGCAACTGGTATCCCTTCTATTTTATGTTCTTCAGCATAATCTTTTAAAGCAGATTTATTTAATTTTACTTCTATTTGGTCTACTTTACTATATATATATCTTTTATCTTCTTTTTTAAAGCATTAAGTTCTGGTGATATACTAGGTTGTACCACTCTAACATTTTCTAAATCTTTTATCAAATCATTAATTGAAATAGTTTGGCTCTGTTTTAATGATTTTTTTGTTGGTAATGGTCTTGCTATTGTTGCTTGTAATATAGGCACGTTTATGTTTTTATTTGGTGAATCTAATATAGGTCTGCCCCAATTATTTAAAAATTGAATTAATTCCTCTCTCCTTAAACGAGAATAGCCCCTTAATCCCCTCTCCCTCGCTAAATTCCGCAATCCTTATACTTTATATCTACTATAATCAACATCCATAGTTTTTAAAAATAAAAATCATTCATTAAGTCAATTTTATTATTATTTTCAAAAATAATAAAATTAGAGAATATCAATTCTATATTTATTGTTCCATACCCTACCATTCCAATTTTCGATCGTTTGCGGGCATCGATCAATAAATTTACTTGCCTTATAAATTGATGGAAATGTTGTTTCTTCTTCAGTTTCAACATCCTTTAATATTACTGTTTTTGGATTTTTTGCAATATCTTTTAATCTTTCATAATTAGGATTTTTTTTAAATCCTTTTTTATCTTCTTTTTCCTCAGTGTATAACCCATGCTTTTTTGCAATTTCAACAAATTTCTTTTTATTCCAATAAGAAAAAAAACTTAATATCGTTATCTGTTAATATCTTTTTTAAATCCGCAATCTTTAGCATTTTTATAAAACATAAAAATTACTTAATACACTACACTCATCTTATTTCCATCACTCTGGAAGTTAATTAACCTATCACTAAGTAAAACCGCATATGCTACAGTATTTGCAGGAGGATTTCTAGTAAATGTTACCTTAATATGAATATCAGTTACAGAATACTTTAACCTTTCACTCTGCTTTGATACATCAAACACAAACAAAGGAAAGAGAGTTTTATAATCTGAAGGAGTTATATTAGGGTTTGATACCAATTCATCCATGTTAAAAAACTTTTTTCTAAACAAAGCAGCTTCACTATATATTCTACTAAATTGATTTTGTCCAAAATTTATATCATAATCATATGTCGGATATTTTTTTGAACCTAACATTACATAAATATTTTTAACATTCAAGTTATCAAATATAGCTGGGTTTTGTTCTTGGCTACCACTTTTACCAGTTTGAAAACCAACAATTAAAAAACGCGGCACCTCAGGAGATGATTTAGCTGATAGCCTCCAAGTAAAACCTGTTGCTGCCTGTGGAACCGCAATAGAGTCGCCTTGTATCATTCTATACCCAACTGGGAATTTTTCTTTCTTCTCAATAGTTTTCATAAGCTCTAGCTTGTTGCCAACCTCTGGTTCTACATGAGGCATAAACCAAGATATCTTCAGTAAATTAACTCTACCATCATCAGCAGCACCAGCTTTAAAAATTGCGTCAGTGTCATCATTTCTTGTTAAGGTTAAAGTTTGTTTCATACCATATAAAACTTTGTTGTAATCTTCACAAAAGCCGAATATATGTTTTAGGGGTATCTTAAAACTAAATGTTCCCACATCAGCATTTGCTACACCTGATAGTCTATTTGGATCGTTAAAAACATCATCAACTGCTAAAATATAGTTTTTTCTTACAGTAAAGCCGGTATTGTTAGCAATGGCGGCTTCGGTATCCTTATACCATAGTTGGTTTAACCCCTGCGATTTAGAAAAATCATCAGGATATTTTAACAATCCTAACATTGTGGTAGCTTGGCCAGGGTAATTAATACTTTCTATCTCTTGACCACTAAGTTGATATCTAATATTTTTAAACAAATACATCAGCCCATTATTTGTTAAGGCAACCTCATCAGCTGCTCTATCATAAACGGTACCATCATTTTTTACTAATTTACCTATAATTTGTAAATATGACTCGGAAGGATGATAAAAAATATCTTGAGTTTCGATATCAATCCTTATATTTCCTCCAGAGTTGTTTAAATTGGTTCCTGTAATAGGTTCATACTCATAATATTCATATTCGTCAATACTATCATCTTTTAAAATCGGTGCTTTAATGTTTAAAATGTCCATTTTATTATATGCAATTATAATTTTTAAGTCAAATTATAATTGAGTTGTGTTTTTCATATTCTGTTATTTTAAATTTTAGCTTTGTCATTTCTTTTTTTATTATTTAATGTAATAATTTGCTTAACTTAATTTCATTTTTTTCATAATACTTTAACTCCGGAACCCTTACTATTTAATTTCTTAACTAAATCATGAATAGCAATGGCACTACCATCTATTAAGGCATTAATATTTTGCGTTGTGGGTTGGGTTGTTGTAGTAGGCTTTTGTGTATATTTTTCTAAAATCTTTTTAGATTTAGGTGTTAAAGCCTTTTTTACCAATCTACTACCAGCATCAATTGCTGCTGTCTTACCTACCTCCAATGCTTTCTTTGCTCCTTCTTTAGCCACACTTTTACCAACATCAACCGCGGCACTGGTAAGTTGTTTAGCTGCACTACTAGTAAAAAGTCTAGTAAGAAAATTTGCTAATGAGTCAAATATTCCTGCTCCTCCATAAGCATAATTTCTTTTAAATCCTCTCTTTTGTGATGTAATCATTTTATAGTATAGACATTAAATTTTTATAACTCTTTGATTTTAATACACCTTGTCTTTTTAATTCATCACAAATGCTTACCAACTCATTTCTTAAACCAGTATTACCAGCTTCTTTACTTGCCATTAAAAGGTCTAATCTTTCTAATAGTGCGTTAGGGTTAGGTGGGATAATGGTGATTCCGTCTCCAATTATTTTTCCTCGTATATTTACTGTTTTTGTGGTCCTTTCCCAAATAGGTTTAACAAATTTCCATTTATCCCCCTTGTTGGCTTTGGGGTAAGGGTTGGCTGGGTTATTACCACGGTGTAAGGCGCTAGTTTGAAACAAGATTTCAACATAATCTGAATAATCTTTAGCACTATAGACATTACTTTTTGGTTTGTTCGATGTAATAAGTTCCCATAATCCATCCGTTGCTTTATATTTTTCATCGCCAATAATAAAAAGATTTTTGTCTGAATCATAATTAAATTGTTTATTACCAATATATCTTTTTCCTTTATCATCTTCATAAATGCCAAATGTTCTATCAGCATCTTTTTCTAATCCTAATGGTATAATTACCTCTTTCTCAAAATCTTCAGGGGGTGAAAGTAATGGTTGAGGTAACTGTTGTGGCAACTCTTTAGGTAACTGTTCAATCCCCTCTTTAATAGGTTTAAGTCCTTCTGTAATTTCCTTTGTTGCAGCTTTTTGTGTTTCTGTAATAGGTCTAAAAAATTTACTAAGGTCTTGTTGTAAAACAATGTCTCCTGTTCTCTCAGCAAGTTGGCTATCACGAATTCTTTTCTTTGTTGCGAGATATTCTTTTACTATTTGGTCCCTTTTTACAGGGTCTTTTATCTTTAAAAATGTCATATTATTTTTAATTTAAAAAAATTTTTTATCTTATTTTTAATCAGCCTATCTCACATGCGCAAGAACATTTAAATTTAGGGCATGATACCTTAATTCGTGGTATGATTTTTTTCCACCAACCTCCAAAAGGACTCGCGCGCTTCTTGCCTCCCCCTTTCAATCAATGTTTCTTCATTTTCAGCCGTTATCTTCTTTTTAGAATTAGCTCTTATCTCATTTTTCATATCTTTGTATTTCTCCAATTCTTCCATAATTAATTTAAATTCATCATCAGATATATGATTGTCAAGTAATGCTTTTGATATAAGCGTGGATATTGTGTTGAGTCTGGTATCAGCAATCATTTTTATTTTCTGATGTTTTTCTCCTTTACTTCTTGTGGTTTTTACAACATATTTACCAATAACACTCATTAGTCCAGTAAAAAGGGCTGATGCTTCTAACGCTATTACCGCGGGTATCGCGACTACGGTTGATAACAAACCAATTCCTCCAGCACCACTTACCATTGTTATGGTAATTGAAACTGTATCAATATTATCCACTATATTAGCGGTTCTGTAATATTTTTTTGCGAGAGCATCTCTTTTTTGAACTTCACTTTCAAGAAATGACTGAACTTCTGATATCTTTTTTAAACGGTATGAATGACCATTATCATCACTCATTAAGGATAATTCAATAGGAGGTGCATTTGGTATATTGTGTTCATTGGGTAAACTCGGATATATCTTTTCTTTCAGTTCCATTTTTAATTGGAGAGATATTTTTTTTAATTGTGTAACAAACGTGACACAAAAACTCATTTTCCTCAATTCTTAATTGCTTACTTGAGTTGTTTGTAATAGTAATGATAATATCAAGGGTATCCTCAAGAATAACTTCATTTGATAAACTTAATTGCTTAAATTTTAAATTATAAGATAGTGAGGTTAAAACAACCCCCCTACTCATTAAAAAGCCAAAACCTAATACTATTGACTTCGTTTCACCCGGTTTTAGTGTTAGGGGTTGTTGAGTAAAAATTTCCCAAAGAACAGGATTAACTTTTTTAGGAGGATGCTTAACTTTTAATGGTTTCCAAAAAATTGTTTTTGGTTGAACTATTTTAGGCTTTACTCCAAATTTATAAACGTTCATATTTTTATTTTTGTTATAAAATTATTTATAATATTGCTCCTAATATAGGTATATTAGCAAATGGACTATTAGGACCTAAAAGAAGTCCTTTTCCATCATAAAACTTCCCACCTTGTTTTAAATACAATCCATCACCGACAGATTTTAATCCTTTACCTTTAGCTGGTCCAAGATAAAGACCTTTTCCATCAGTTTCTGCTTGACAAACGCAACCACCTTTTTTAAGGTAAAGACCTGATCCCATTGCTTTTTGTACTCCTGTTGAGGCTAATCCGGATAAAGCACCAACGCCTAAAGCTGGTAAAACGGTTCTTGCTAATGTAGGTAGAACTGATGACGCTAATCCTGCTAACATTCCAAGAAAGCCACCTTCTACTTTCATGTTATGTTTAAGTTGTTTTTCTGTCATTCTAATCGTGACTCCTTTACCTGCTTCATAAGCTTTAGATATTTTATTTGCTTGTGATTTGGTTACAACAATTATATCTTTACCTTGTAAGTCATCAAAATTTAAACGAATACTTACCGGACAACTAGCTTTAACAGCATGATTTAGCTTTTGCTTTTGCCCTTCTGATATATTTACTTTAACAGTAATGTAATTTGTCATTTTATATATATTTTATTTTTATTTATCTTGCTTCTCTAATATGAAATCTGATTGTTAAATTCTCTCCTCTAAGATTTAGTAATGTTCCATCTTGGTCTGTAATTGATACATTAAGGTTATGTATTTCATTTAATGTTAATGGTAGATAATCTAAATTAACCGGATTTTCTGTTATTTTATATCCTGGTGAAACATTAGGGAAAAATGAATAAATTGTGTTTCTTTGCGAACCATTGACATAACTACCTGAAATTAAATCTATATTAACGAGTAAGCTATTAATACTAAGAATATTTACTACATGTTCTGATTCATGAAAACCTTGTACATATTTTGATCTGGTAAATCCTAAAACTTTACCAATAGAATTTGGTTGATTAAAATCTACTTGATAACCATTTTCAAGATTAAGAACAGACTTTAAGGTATTAGTGTTTGCGGAGATATTAATAAAATATTCTTCATTAACTTCATCATAATGACCTTTTTTCCTCATTTCTTGTTGAATAAAATCATTAATATCAACTAAATCATAACTTCCTTTTATTTTTACCCATGTTGCAGCATTGTCTGGAGAATAAACTAAAGTGTCGTTGTTAGAATCAATATTTGGAAATGAATAGTAAGTTTCAAGATTAACCAATGCTATTTCATATTCTTTATCCTTTTCTAATTGAAGTGGTGGAGTAAATCTTGTGTTAAAACTCGTTTTGTTGTTGCTTACTATAATTTGGAACGATGTTTTATGGTCAGTGTTTTTAACAATTTTTTCTAAAAGTTCTTCCATCTTTTTATTTACTAAAAAAGATGTTAATATATGTAAAAAATATATCTTTGGGGAAGGATATATTTTTTTATTGAAAATTTTGTTTAAGCTTATCATTTTAAAATTGTTTTTTCTTTAAAAGTGAAATCAGCACCTAATTTTAAGTTGTAATGAAATAGACTTAGTATATTTCTTATTTTATTTATATAATTTATTACTATTTTTCTTTGTTGTAAATGTTTCTTGTTTGTTTTATCTTCTTCTTCTTTCTTAAAAATTTTTGCATTGCGTTCAATATTGTTAAGTAATTCAGAAATATGATTTTGAATAAAAAAAATACAAACATTTTTTTTATCCATTCCATTAAAACTTTTCGCATATTCTTGATATTTTTTTCTTAAATCCAAAATACAAAATATTTTTTTAAAATATCTCGGTGTGTATTCTTCACCATTTATTAATTCATAATCATTTTCTACCAAACTTTTTATTCTATCTTCAAGATCATTTACTGTTATGTCATTATATTTTTCACCAATAATTGTACAAAACGCATTACGTATAATATTTGTCATCTTTTTTTTATATATTATTTTTAACCTTCTTAAATTATTTTTCAATTTTAAAAAAAAATTAATAACAATCTTTATAATTTTTCGGCACGTAAAAATTGTCAAATCCATTTCTATACTTACCATTTTCTTTTTTACTAGTTAAATCAATGATAACAAAACCATGTGTGGTCTCTCCCAACAATTTTTACAAAAATTGATAAACTCATTCTTAGTCATATCATCCCCTACATGATCGCTATAAATATGATTAAGATTTTTTAAATCTTGTCTAAACAAACATATAAAGTTTGCATTTTCTCTAATAATTTGTCGTGGTAATCTAAAATAATTTTGTGCTAGGTAAAAGCAATCAGCGTTACTATGTCTTCCTCTAATGTAGTAATTCTCGCATTTGTTTTGCCTTTCTAAAAGTAAGTCGTCAAAAATCATTAAGTTTTTATTATCAACATTTAAATTTCTTGGATCAGGTACATCGCAAGCATTTTCAAAAAATTCGCAATTAATATCAGATTTTTCTTTAATTGTTTTAGCCCATTCTTCAACTAATGCTGTGGGTGAAACATCATATTTTTGTACATCATCTTTAAGTGAAAATAATCTTAATATATATTCTTTTGGTATTTTTTCTTCAAATGCCTTTTTAAGTATTCGATATTCTGGTTGAAATAAACTTTTGCCAAAAACGTATAAATTATTGTAATCTAACCAATCGGGGCGTAACAAAAGGTTAAGGAGAAGAGTTGTTTTACCACATCCTGATTTACCAACTATCAATCCTCTGATACTTTTAGGTAAAAGGGGATGGTTAAATCTTCTTGCTAATATTTCATTCCAAGATAAATTAACAATATCCATTTTATATAAAATTAATTTTTTTAATATAAAAAATGTATTGCGTTAAATGTAAAAAACAAACAGAAACATCCGATATAGAAGAAACTGTAAGTAAAAATGGCAGAAATATGAAACGTGGTAAGTGCGTTATTTGTGGAACAACCAAAACACAATTTTTTAGCAAGGGTGGTTCTCTTTTAAACAAGATGATTAACAATCTACCCGTTGAAATGCACTTACCTGGTCACAACTTTACTGGCCCTGGTACTAAATTAAAGAAAAGATTAAATCCTGATTTAACGCCTAAAGAATGGTCAAAGCCTGTAAATCGTGTTGATAAAGCAGCATATCATCATGATATTTGTTATCTTAAACACAATGATGCAGCAACAAGAAATGCTGTTTGTGATAAAAATATGCTTAAAGAGTTAAAGGGAATTTATAATCCATCAATTAGGGAAAGAATGGAACGTAGATTAGTTTCATCATTAATTGGAACAAAGGCTAAATTTGGAATGGGAGTTAAAAAAAAAATTTCGACATGATAAATTTATCGGAAGAATTACATAAACCCATTAAAAGAAAATTTAAGAAAAGAAGAGTTAGAGTAAATGGTATTGATAGAATATGGGCTGCAGATTTAGTAGATATGCAAGCATCTTCTAAGTTTAATCGTGGTATAAAATATCTTCTTGCTGTTATTGATATCTTTTCAAAGTATGGATGGCTGATACCATTAAAAGATAAAACGGGAAAATCTGTTTCTGTTGCATTGAAGAGTATTTTTAAGGAAAGAAAACCAGAAAAAATGTGGGTGGATAAAGGTAAAGAGTTTTATAACAAAGAAGTTAAAGACTTAGTTGAATTATATGCTACTGAAAATGAGGAAAAATCCAGCGTTGTTGAGAGATGGATTAGAACGATGAAAGAAAAAATGTGGACGTATTTCTCTGCTCACTCAACAAACGTTTATATTAACGTGTTACCAAATCTTGTTAAAGAATATAACAACACGAGGCATTCTTCTATTAAGGTGACACCAGTTGATGCGAGTAAAAAGAAAAATGAAAATAAAGTTTGGATAACATTGTATCCTGATTATAATCGAGTAGAAGAAGATATCGAACCAAAGTTTTCTGTTGGAGACAAAGTAAGGATAAGTAAAAAGAAAAAGACTTTTGAAAAAGGTTATACCACAAGATGGACTGAAGAGGTTTTTACAGTTTCAGAAGTAAAACATACATCACCCGTAACATATAAAATTAAAGATTTAAATGGAGAAGAAATAAAAGGTACCTTTTATGAACCTGAACTACAAAAAACGAGACAAGAGTTGTATAGGATAGAAAAGGTTATTAAAAAAGGAAAAAAGAAATCTCTCGTAAAGTGGAAAGGTTATCCTGATGAGTTTAATTCATGGATTGATAATAGTGCTATTGAAAATATTTAATATATAAAAAAAATGCAAGATATTTTAATCGATAATATAATTTTACCAAATAAACCTTTAAGCAATTTTGAACTTGAGGACGCAGCAAAAAAATTAAAAATAAAAAATTTTAGAGGAGTATTTTTAAGAACAACTCTACCTAAAAAAGTAAAAAAGGTGGAATGCGGTATATTAAATCTTGATGACTTGAGTGGTCCTGGCACACATTGGGTTGCCTGGTATAAAAATGGTAAAACTAAAATTTACTTTGACAGTTATGGTATTCAACCACCTCTTGAAGTTAGAGATTATTTAAAAAGCCCAATACATTACAATACCGACCAATTACAACAAGCTGGTCAAGTATTTTGTGGTCATTTATGTTTGTACATTCTCAAAGAGTTGGGTTTAGGTAATAAATTCCAAAATGTTTTAAATAAACTTTTTTAGCAATATAAAAAATGCCTGTTGATAAATTTGGAAGAATGGATGAGGTAAAAACGAGCGGTGATGGTGTGTCACTCGCTTACATAAGTAATAATTTTTTACGTAAAGATGGAACAACCACTGTTACCGGTTCTATAAATATGAATGGGAACACGCTAACGAGGGTTAGTAATCCAGTAAATCCCCAGGATGTTGCTACTAAAAGTTACGTTGATGGAGCTGGAGGGTTGTTAGATGAAAACGGGGGATACGTTATGACAGGATATTTAAACATGGGTTTTAATAAAATAAGAAACATACGCAGACCTGAGGAACCGAGTGAAGCTGCTAATAAGTTTTACGTTGATAATGGTGGAGCTATCGTAAAAAATTCAGATGGAAGTTTTTCTGCCATCGATAATATTGAAATGAATGGTTATACTTTAACGAATGTAGCGATTCCTATAAACCCACAAGATGTGGCAACAAAATATTACGTCGATGTATCCAATCGCGCTTTTACTTATTTAGATGGGGGATATATAGCAAATGGACGCATCTCAATGGATGGAAGAAAAATTACTAACATAGGCACCCCCACAAAAAACGACCAAGCAGCAAATAAATTTTATGTTGATACGGTTGTGAATGAGGCAAGTGATGAAAAAGCTTTAACGAGAAACCAAGCAGGGAATTTTTTAGCGAATGGTAAAATAGTTATGAACGGTCACTCAATCATCGGCTTACCAAATCCTACAGATAGAGACGCTGCTTCCAATAAAAATTATGTTGATAATGGTGGTGCTATCGTAAAAAGACCAAATGGAAGCTTTAAAGCAATAGCAGACATAGACCTTAAAGGTTTTTCTATAAAAAACGCTGCGTCACCTGTAGAAGAAAGAGATTTAGCAACAAAATCCTACGTGGATAAAAAACAAAGTCCTAAACCCATTATAAGCATTCATGCAGAGGAACAAGGACCATTAGAAGACGGTGATTATGAGTTTTCTTTCGGTAATGGAAGCTCTGGAAAGGATCATGGGGTTGGAGGTTATTGTATGGCTGCACCTGGTAGAATTATAAGAGGAACTTTAATGGTTTCTAGAGGTAAAAGTGTTCTAAAGGAAGAGGCAAAAGTCAATATAGTCATAAATGGAGTTGAACAGGTTGACTACTCCCTAGTAAAAAAGAAAGGAGAAGGTTGTAGTTGTATAGTTTTTCCTCAACCTTTAGAAGTGGCACAATGTGATACTATAAACTTTATAACAAGGTCAAATAATGCTAACGCACAAAACGCGTATTTGTCAATACTGGTAGAGTTGGACTTGTAAAAAATATTTAACCTGGTAAAAAAAAAAAGGTTAAATATTTATAAATTTTTTTTAATTTTAATATAAGTAAAAATTTTTTTATAAAAAAAAATTTTTTAATTTAATTTTTTAAAATTTCTTTGATTTCTTCCATGTTAAAAAGTTCCTTAAATCTTTCTTTATAACTTTCTACTATATTTTCTACATCAATTTCATCTTCTAGCTCTGTATCATTTAGCTCCCATGTTAAATCATTGTGTAACGCGTCTATTATGCGTTTAACCATTTTATTTACATCATAGGATAAATCATCTAGTTCGTGAGCTAAATCTTCATGCGCTTTTTCACAAAGCTCTTCTTGTCGGATTTGTTTTTTTTTTCTTCTTCAGTAAGTTTATGTGTTCCACTCATCTTACCTATATTGTTGTCTAATAAACAAAGAAATTTTCATTTTTTTTATTTTTTTAATTTTTTTTAAATTAAAAAAAAAAAAAAAAAAAAAAAAAAAAAAAAAATTAACCTGGTAATAGGTTAAGTATTTATATTCTGCAGATTATTTCATTTTCAGTTTTACACATTGGACACTTATTTCCATGTGACTCAATATTAATAATTGAACTAAAACAGTCAAAACAAACACATTGATGGCCACAATCAACAAAATGGATATCTGGTGTATTTTCTAAGCATATTATGCGTTCTTTAGATTTAAAAATTTTTCCATGGTTAATATTTTTTGGTTTATCTTCATCAAAATTTCCTCCAGTAAAAAAAAAAATTAAAATCAAAAGGAGGAATAAAAATTTTTGATAATCTTTTTAAGAAAGTTAAATTAGCATCATTAAAAATTTCATTTGATTTAATTACGTTTTTAAGTAAAGCATAATCATTAACATCAACATCAACACCAACATCATTAGTAATATTTTCAATATATTCCATACATTCTAAGCTTGGAAAACATGAAATATCAACAAAAAATTCTTCTTCATTTTTTATTTTTTCTCTACTTACCAAGTAATACAACACAGATAATATTCTTTTGTAATTTCTATACTCCCCACATATTGTATTAAAAAAAGAATATATAATTTTCTCGTTCATCATTGATGGGGTTATAAAAAGATATAGAGGTCTATCTACTAAACATCTATTTAAATTTTTTCTCTCTTGTTTCGTAAGTTTATTCAGCACACTCATGTTTTCTTATTTTATACACGCTTATCATGTATATATTATTTTTGAGTTTAACAATAAATTTTTCAAATTTTATTTTTTAAATTTTTAATTTTTTTTTTTTTTTTTTTTTTTTTTTTTTTTTTTTTTTTTTAAATTTTTTTGTAAAATCTTAAGGCAATCAATCATTCATAAGCCTGATAACTGACAAACTGACGCGTTAGTTTGTTTTGCTCTGGGGGTAATACATTGGCTAGCCGTTTTATCGTTTTTGTGGTGGGGGGTTAGCCTGGTATTTTAGAAAAATCAAATTTTTTTTTTAAAATTGAATTCAACTAAAAACGTTTAAGAATAAGGTTATGCTGGTTTGATTGATGAACTTAATGAGATAGATATATTAACCCATTATATTACATAATTTTATGAGCATGTTAATGTTACATAAAATTGTTAATGGTGGTCATGTGTGTTAAGCGAGGAGGGATTGGTTAAGCGTGGGGGGAAAGGATAAGTGGGTTTGTTATGCATAAGCGTGGGGGGAAAGGATAAGTGGGTTTGTTATGCATAAGTGTGGGGGGAAAGGATGAGTGGGTTTGTTATGCATAAGCTTGTTGGTTTGTTTTAAGCGTGGGGGGAAAGGATAAGTGGGTTTGTTATGCATAAGCTTGTTGGTTTGACATATGTGGGTTTGTTATGCATAAGCTTGTTGGTTTGACATAAGATCTTAATGGGGGGCTGGGACACTTAAGGTATGTTTAACGTCTTAAGGGTGCATTGAAGCATAATGAGGGGTTGGCCCAAATCGCGCATTATCTATACTACTCTTGAAAGTATCAATCCCACTGTTAGCCTGCCTAGGTATGGCACTAGTTTATTGAGAAAAACTTAAGTTCTGTGTTAACTTAAAAATATATGAAGCCTTTTTGAAATGAGGTTGTCAGGATAGGGGTTTTAACATGAATAAAAACGCAATGTTTCTGGAGCTTCCGGGGGCCTCTGGACCCCCAGCCAGGGCATTGCCCTGGACCCACCAGCCCCCCCCCCCCCCCCACGAGGAAAAAAAGAGGTCAGTATTTTCAGTTTTTCGAACTTTCACTCATGGAAAAATGTTATTCATTCTGGTCTGTATTTATAATTCAGAATGTTTGTACTAAATGCACATTGGGGAGAGGTTGAATTCATGGTGGTATGAAACTAACCCATGTCAAGCCTCACTGTCTATATAAGGTCCTCCTGCTGGTGTGCTATGAATTCCATCTGAACACAGATTTTTCCTGATATATAGAGAGCAAATAGATTTACATGATACTGAAGTAGTCAAATATGTAACTAGATAGTAAAATCATCATTATCATTGATGAAAAATTTGGTAAGTTCTCTGTAAATAATGCCCTACCATCCCTACTTTTTCTTCCTTATAATCCCTATTTTTTCACTACTTTTCCAAAAAAAAATGTATCCCTACTTTTTGTGCAGCAGGGCTCTTGAAAGCCTGAAATGACAATCTGTGCGGTCGTCCAAGTGTTAGTCGCAGGCAGAAACGGTTTTTTTTTTTTTTTTTTTTAAACTCGAGTAAAAAGAAAACAATTGATAGAGTGATCTGGCAACTTTTAACCTCGCTGTGTTTAGAACCTCTTAGACCTCACCTTCCTAGGCCAACTGGCAAATCCCGAGACGACGAATCACTTCCCTGTTTCAAGAAAAATAGGTCCTCATAGATCAATCAACAGTCTGTACCATTCGATATGTGAAAACAACATACAGATTTGCAAACAGTGAAAGCCAGTTACACAATGAACTTGGTTAAATGTTATGGAATTAGCTTTGGGATTGAAATTTGCCTCTTTAGGCAGCTTTGACATGACCAAGTGTATAAAGTCTACATCACAGATGAATAAGTATGAGAAACACCCCCAAAACACCCGAAACCGCTCGAAAACACCCCCGACCCCTATCATCACACACCAAACCACTTTTCTAAGACCTAAATCAGCATGCAAAACGCTTAAATACACGATTACATAGTCGAGAAATAATGCTATCAATCATAGCAAGTGAATTTTTGACTAGCGAAGCTAGTCTATAGGCATCAAGATTGACCTAGATTCAAAACCCCACAGTTGCCAAATACTTCCACACAGAAAATACTTCTTTCTGTTAGAAATCTTAATTCTGTTATACATGACAATTTAGACATAAACGACTACATCTCTACCCCTCCGATTTGAACATGTCGTCTTACAAAGTAATAAACTGAACAAGATGTCACTTATAAGGTACATGATCTTTGCTTATATGTAAATTGAGTGAGCTATGCAAAGCAGAGAATCACTTATTCCTACACAACTGTAACATTATGAATGAGTCTATTAATAGATACATCTAGGTTAACTTGTAGCAAATCCCAGCTATATCATAGACATAGACATACTTTGTTAAGTATACATATAAATACAGTAAATGATTTTACCATACCTGTGGTCATGTGACGTGTACAATAACAACCTCATAGAGTAGAACAAAAGCCAGTTTCTACCGTTTTTCAAAAATAATGAGGAAAAAAGGAGATAGTACATATACAATACTTAATGAGTACCCCCAACTAGTATAGTACGTGAACATCACACCTTGAGATGTGGTCGCAGGGGGTGGTCGCTGGGCGTGAAACGGACACTATTATTTGTTAATTTTGAACTTTACATTAGAAAACATCTGAAATAATAGAATAGAAAAAAGATAGGATGGAGAACGAGACATAAAATTGCTCGAAAATAGTGTTGAACAAGACAAATACAATGCATAACATAAAACGACTTTCAACATTCTGTTGCTAGCTTACAGGCGCTTGTCAGATTTCTCAATTTTTAAAAGTTCTGCAATGAAACATACAACTTAAAATGGTTCGTAATTTAAAACATTGTGGGTTGGGACGAATACAATGCATAATATTAGACAACTTGCAGCGATCCATTGTTAGTTTAGAGATACTGAAACTTACAAATAATACTTAACCCCTGGGCTGCTATGCATCATATATCAACCCCACTGGACAGGGAACACTTGTCATTCCTTCAGTTATTCATTGTTTAGATAATTGTGTACAGTTGAACTATTATGTTAAGCTGTTATTCTATTAACCTTTTACCAAACAATCCCAAGTTTTAACGATACTGGGGAAGGGTCCCTTTGTAAACATTGTGGGAAAAGGAGAAAATGCTGGTAACCATCATTTTCTCTTTTTCCCACATTGTTTTCTGCCCCTCTGGAATCATGTTTCATCAGTTCAGCCACATTTAATTCATGGTCTGCAACAGCTTTGAATTTGGACGGATGTAAAATTTTTCGTTTTGTAAGGAGAGTTAAATAGTTAACTTCATCTTGTGCTATTAGATATTGACTAATTGACTGCATGGTGTTTAATGCCGTTTTCAACATTATTTCAGTGATATTGCGGCGGCCAGAGCACCTGTCCATGCTTTCTTCGAGTTTCTTTTACCAGCACTACTGCGACTCAATGATCTTTTGCAGACAGTGTATGCAGTCTGATCTTGGATCTACATTGTCCGATAAGAGGATAGATTTTCTCCAAAGTGTTACTGTGAAATAGCAGTAGCAATATTCAAGTATTTACCATCAGCTTGAAAGTTTCATTTAACATTTTTCAGCAGGTTAAGGGTTAAACCTAAACTGGATTATAGTTAACCAATAGCACATATAGCCCCGGCAGTTCAGTCGGTAGCATACAGGACTTGAGAAAAGGAGGTCGCTGGTTTGATCCTCAACAAATTTCTTTCCGAGGATTCATGATAGTCATTGCGACAGGATTCATCTCTCGCTCGACGATGGTTATGTGGGAAAGGAGCCAGTGGCTTGGCAAGAATATTGTGCGGAGTACTGGTAAAAGAAACTCCAGGAGAGCATGGATATGTGCACTGGCCACCGCTACATAACTGAAATAATGTTGAAAACAGGGTAACACCATACAATCAATCAATCAAACAATCAAATTCGCTAGTCTGTCAGTACTTTCAGTACTTTGATTAATTGAATTGTCCACAGTTAAAAGCGATGTGCAAGCAAATTTGTACCATCACCTATTTGCATTGTCAGTACTTTTATTTTAGCAACTCTTTTTATAGACATTTGATCCAATGAACATTTTTCGTCTGCAAGTGTTTTCAGTCTCGTCGATTTTAAAATGTTTCTGTCTGGTATAGAGTTAAAACACGGGAAAAGCAAAAAATAACTTGAGATTTATATTTTACTTCTTACTCTCTCAGTATTTTATCCTGTAATCAACGACAATACATTAACAAGATATATGAAAGCGGAAACAAAATGAAAGGGAGCGGAAAATGGATACCTGAGAAAGCCGACTATACTATGTTGCAAACCGGAAGTTGATACCTGAGAATGCCGCAAACCGGAAGTTGACAATTTGATTCCAGCCGAGTATAATCATACCATATGTTGATGTCATTTATTTCACATCCATTTTGCAATGTGATTATGTTAGGTCTATAAAATGAATTTCTTTCCGTTAATGCCCTGAAACAAAAAAAAAAATATGGAAGGTAGATACAGCTCTCAACCTTTTCCAAAAAAAAAAAATGGCTATTTATACACATACTTTTCAAACGATTTGGACATCATTGCAAAAAAAGGGGCAACTGCTTGTCCGAACGATTTATTTTTAGCTCATCTGTGCACAAAGTGCTCAAAGTGAGCTTTTGTGATCGCACTGTGTCCGTCGTCCGTCGTGCGGTCGTCAACATTTACCTTGTGTGTACTATAGAGGCCACATTTTCTGCCAGATCTCATGAAACTTAGTCGGCATTTTTTCTTTATAAAATCTTGGATAAGTTAGAAAATTGGATCACATCGGGTCAAAAAGTAGGTCACTGAGCCTAATCTTAGAAAAACCTTGTGTGCTCTGTAGAGGCCATATTTTCAGCCTGATACTCATGAAACTTGGTCAGGAAGTTTGTCTTGATAAGTTCGAAATTGGATCACTTAGAAAGTAGGTCAAGGGGCCAAATCTTGGAAAAACCTTATGTGTACTCTGGAGACAATATTTCCACTCATGAAACTTGGTCAGAATGTTTGTTTGGATGAAAGCTCGAACAAGTTCGAAATTTGGTCACGTCTGGTCAAAAAGGTCACTGGGCCAAATCCGAGAAAAACCTTGTGTGCTCTCTAGGGGCTACATTTTCAGCTTTATACTCATAAAACTTGTTCAGAATGTCTGGATGAAATCTGGATGAAATCTCGGACAAGTTCGGAATAGGGTCACGTCGAGTCAAAAAGTGGGTCACTGGGCCAAATCCTAGGAAAACATTGTGTGCACTCTACAGGCCACATTTTCAGACGGATAGTTATGACACTTGGTCAGAATATTTGTCGGGATAAAATATTGTAACGTATGAATGGGTTATCGTTCAAATTCATTTTTTTTTTTTTTTCCCTTCAAAAGTTTTGATTGGTATGATAAGCATGGTAAAAATAAATGAGCCCTGCTCTATGACAAAGGGGGCTTGATGCATCTGCGAAAAGTATTAACTGAGGTCAGCCTGCGCATTAGGGCGCAGGCGGACCTCGACCGAAACATGTCGCTGTATATCTGTATATCCAAGGACCAGTCATGATGAAGTCGGCTGTTTAAAAAAAGTGGCTATTATGGATCCTTAAGTATGTGGTGGCTTGCTCGGTACTATGGATCACGGAAATGCATTAAGCCCCATTTTGCCAGAATATAGCCCCCCTTTTTTTTAACAGCAGACTGCTATAGGTAACGTCAACATTTAGCCTTAACTTTCAAATTCTTTCCTTCAAAGGTCTTTCTGCACTTTACCTTGCATTCTTACCATGAATCTACACCATCTGCTACCTTATTCCAAAACATGAAGAAAAGGGATCTTTACTTGGTCTGGAAATTGTTCTTTGAGAGCTCAAATATGGTCGAATTTCTAGTTGGCGGCAAGATTTAACTCTTTACCAGATGACAAAATTTTTAGATTAGTCCATATCGTATGCATCTGCAAGTGATATATTGCCGCTCAAATTATTGGATTTGCCTTTGAATTCGTAAAAACATTGCGAGAAAAAAAATGAGTTGCTGCTAACCAGCAAGTTATCCTTTTTCAACGATGTTTTCAAAGCATTCTTTCACAAGCTCGATAAGATATTGGATTGTTTGGTAAATTGTCAAACTGTCTTTCTTAAGTAATATTAATATTTCCGTTTTTTTTTTATTTTATCTCAGGGGTATGTTTGTTCCTTTTATAGGATATATGGGTATGTTTGTTCTTGTAATAAGTCGTATTTGGTGATTGTTTCCTATAAATAGTCACATGTTTATGCCTGTACAATTTCAAATTGGTGTGTTTGTGTCTGTAATAAGTCGTACAGGTATGTTTGTGCCTGTAATAAGTCGTATTGGTATGTTTGTTCCAGTTAAAAGTCGTACAGGTATGTTTGTGCGTGTGATAATTCGTATTGCATTGTTTGTGTCTGTAACGCATTGTATTGGTTCGATTGTGTCTTAAAAAAGCCGTAGGCCCTATTGGTATGTTTGTTCCAGTAAAACGTCGTATTGGTATGTTTGTTCCTGTAAAACGTCGTATTGGTATGTTTGTTCCTGTAAAACGTCGTATTGGTATATTTGTTCCTGTTTAAAGACGTACAGGTGTTTATGTTCCTGTCAAAAAAAAGTCGTATTGGTATGTTTATTCGTTAAAAATTGGTATGTATGTTGCAAAAAAAAAAATTGTTTCCGTAAGAAGTCGTATTGGTATGTTTGTTCCCATGAAAAGTCGTACTAGTATTTTTGTTCCTGTAAAAAGTCGTATTGGAACAGAAAACAGAAAACTGACTGATAGCGAAAAGTTTCGGCCCAGGTCAGCTTGCGCGGATTGCGCAGGCTGACCTGGGTCGATACTTTTCGCAGATGCATTAAGCCCCCTTTTCACAGAGCATGACTCAAATGTATTTGATTATACTTATAAATCCCTTTCCATTCCCCGTAAAGCAGCATTAAACGTAAGAGACGTAATCCACGAGTTCTTAATTGTTTGTCCAAAACGTCACATGACACACAATAATTTGCAGCGAACTGATACTGGAAAGGCTTTGTTTGTTTGTCCTTGTACGCCGTTTTAACAGCTTAGCTCATACCGCGGCGTTCAGTGCACAAATGCATGTGTTTCTGGCTTTCTCACATCAGTCCTGGCACAACTTTCTTTCCAAGCCAATCACTAACTAATTTCTCACATGCATCAGAGGTGAGAGGCGAAAGAAAGTTTGCATCAACCGGGTATCGCACCCATAGCCACCAGGTCATGAGCCAGATACGATAACCACTGAGCCACCCAGCCGGGCTACTGGAAAGTAAAATCCTAGCTTGCCCTTTAACTGTCCAGCGCTGATCCTCTATCGGCACTGTTATGGTATTTTTCAGAATTTGAGAACTTTAAAATTGCAATAATTGGGTTTTCACGACTGCATGACGATGGTAATTTTCATTAAAATTATTTTGTGGTTTAAAACCCTTTACCATACAGTCAGGATTTTAATGCCTCTGAGCAGGAAGGCTTTTGAAAACATTGTGGGAAAAGGAGAAAATGCTGGTAACCAGCATTTTCTCCTTTTCCCTAAGTTTTCTAACTTATGCTCATTTTTTAAAACGAATTTTCAATTTGTTGTCTGCAAATGTTTCGAATTCGAAGCAGTCGAAAATCTGTCGCTTGGAAAATGGGTTAAGAGTTATGGCTTTCTGCCTGTGGAAACAGTTTGATTGATAGATTGAATGGTGTTTTACGCCGTTTCCAATATTATTTAAGTCACATCACGGCGACGGCTCACACATTCATGCATGTCCTGGTTTCATCAGTACTAGGTTAGGGTTTTATGTGTCCTGCGCCAAGACACCCCCAGGTAAACCCAAGTGCTTTCAGTGAGGCTCGAACTTGGGCTCTCACCATTTACGAGTCCCACCATTTACTGAGCCACGCAGGACCCAGAAATATTTGGAAAATTAACATCCTGTTGAACAGTTCACGATAACGAGAGTCGGTGTTCGCAGAATCAAGTTTTATCGGAAAGTCAATTCCGGGAGGAAAGCTGACTGATATCTGTCTGTCCAGTCAGTTTAAACCGTTACAACTTGTTAAATAGTCTCTACGTAGAGAGAGGGTGACACTGAACCGGACCGCTGCAGTTTTATAGGGATCTGCTTTTATTCTAGGAAAACTTACAGGTAAAATATGTTTGAGTCACTCTCTGTGAAAAGGGATCTTAATGCACATGCTAAAATTTTCGACTCCGGTCTGCCTGCGCAGTCAACGTAGGCTAACCTGCGTCGAAACTTTTTGCTTTTGGTAAATTTTCTCTATCTCCAAGGACAATTCTACCTCGTAATTCGGTTGTTAAACAAAATGTATTTTATTGTTCCATTGATGACTTGCTCGATATCATGCATGCATTATGGATATTCGTTTAACCCCTTTTTGCCAGAGCATGGCTCATGTGTGTTTTTTTAAATCGTTTTCAGACTGGGAGGTTTTATTTTTTGTCCATTTTTTCACCTGTATGTAGAAAAAAGTAGAATATAGATTATTGGAAAGGGTGAAAATACATGAAACACAGAAGCAGTTTCTTCAATTCATAAACAGAATATAAACTATATGACTCAGAAAAAGGGATCTGTCCTTCAAATTTGACTCAGAAAATTGGGTTTGTCTTTTAAATATAACTTACAATGGATTTTGTCTTTCAAATATGTGTAAGGAAGTAGGGCTTGTCTCTCAAAAATTAAAAAAAAAGAAAGGAGAACATTAATGTTACTTTTTTTTTTTTTTAATTTCATTTTTTAAACAATCTTTCCGAATACCTTCGTTGTTTTGGCCGTTAAAGCACTGGAAAAGGTGAAAAGTTGGTAAAGGTTTAAAATTTAGATGAAAAAATTTAATTTTATAAATTTGCTTCATTTGCGTTGCACTGAAATCATAAATTTGCAAGATCTTGATGATATGTAAACATGTATTGTACATAATTGTTTACCAGCCAACAAAATGATAAACTTGTCGCCATTGAAAGTATTCGAATACAGCAGACAGAAATGTGGCTCTAATTTTCGGATTTGTTTCTCAAAAGGTGTGAGCCATGCTCTGTGAAAAGGGGGCTTAATTAATTTGCAAAAAGTATCGACTCATGTCAGCCTGCGCAGCCCGCGCAGGCTGACATGAGTCGAAACTCTTTGCTATTGATCAATTTACTGCATGTCAAAGGGCCAGTCTACCCTTATGATTCAGTCGGTTGTTTAACTCTTTCCCAAACGACAAATTTTGGACTGGTCCAAATTGAAAGAGTTTGCAGACGACAATTTCAAATTTGATGAAAATGGCGGAAAGTTATCAAAAAGGGTAGAAAACACTGTGGGAAAAGGAGAAATTGCTCGTTACGAGCAATTTCTCCTTTTCCCACAGTGTTTTCAGAAGACTTGTACTGCAGACACCCTTGAAAACCAGGGCTTGTTTGGGAAAGGGTTAAAAATGGAGTTTATGGGTCAATAGTCCTATGATGACTTCCTGGGTGTAATGCATGACGGAGATGCATTAAGCCCCTTTTTGCCTGAGTATGGATGGTTTGAAATACAGTGCTAACAGGTGATAACGATGGTAATCAGATAAATCAGTTCTTTTAGTCTTCACAAGGTTAGAAAATATTGTAAATATTGAAAGCATTTGAGTACGAAAAGTGAAATGATGACGAATTAATGCAATTTGTTGAATAAATAAATAAATAAATAAATAAATAAATAAATAGATAGATAGATAAATAAATAGATAAATAAATAAATAAATGAAAAACCAAATGCTTGATAAGGAAAAAATGATTGGTTTGAAACGGCTATTTCTCCAGGGTCGTGAAAACTGGTAAAAGGTAAGCATTTGGCAAAGCGTTATACAGGTGTCCGGAAAGTAAGGTAATATTTTTGCACATCTATTAACCCTTTGCCACACAACCCCGGCTTTTAACGACCCTGGGAAAGAAGCCATTTGAAAACATTGTGGGAAAAGGAGAAAATGCTGGTAACCAGCGTTTTCTCCTTTTCCCACAATGTTTTTTTACCTTTCCCAAGACAAATTTCAGTTTTTGAGTCCCATTTATTTTGTCGTCTGTAAATGATTTCAATTTGGAAACGTCCAAAATGTTGTTGTTTGGTAAAGAGTTAAACAGCTTTTCGTTTCAAATGAAGATATAACAAATATATGAACATGCACATAAAATATGTATGTTTTTTGTGTAATAATTTCTTTCAGTTTTCATTACATTACACACTTTATGCAGGTTTCAAATCAGAAGTACCTTTTCTGTCATTAGTGTTATTTAAGAAATATATGGAGAAATACTTCATAAGCTTAAGCTTCCGTTCTTATCCTTTTCTTCAGTATATTTGTCATATGATTGTATTGTATTCTGTTAACCTGTGAACTGTTGAATAAAATATGTTTAACTCTTTAACATACGACAAAATTTTAGACCTGTCCAAATTGAAAGCATTTGCAGACGACAAATTAAATGTTACTAAAATTTCTCTTTGGATGTGTAGAAAACATTGTGGGAAAAGAAGAAAATGCTGGTTACCAGCATTTTCTCCTTTTCCCACAATGTTTTCAAAAGCCTCCTTCCCTTGGGTCGTTAAAACTCGGGATTGTATGGTAAAGGGTTAAACTAAACTAAGAAATATATGACGTTTTCAATGTGACAGCCTTTTATGCTCTTTCCATGCTGCACTCGCACGATAAAATTTTCAATCACTTAAGCACACATCCCAATATCAATATTCTTGATTTGATGTTTAATGTTATTTATCAACATGTCTGTAGGCTCTAGGTTGGGATTGTAGACCTTTGACTTTAACTCTTTCGGCGCCAAATAAATAAACTCGACTTCTTTCGGCGGCTGTAAATGCAATCCACAGAGACCCAGAAAGATTTTTATCGTAGGGGCTTGACTAATTAAGCGGACGGCACAGATCAAAGATCAGACTGCACGTTCTGTTCAGTCTGATCTTGATCTGTGCCGTCCGCAAAAGTCCCTGTTTTCGCCTATGGCGCTGAAAGGGTTAACTCGTTCGCTGCCAACTAAATTGATAAAACTTTTCTCGATGCCTATATGTATATTTTCGTTGCATTTGAAGCTGATTTTTGTCAAAGTTTAGTGTGAGGTGGTGGACGGTGTAGATCTAAGATCAGACTGCACGTTTTGTGCAGTCTGATCTTAATCTACGCCGTCCGCAAAAGACATCGAAGACGACATAGGCGGTGAAAGAGTTAAAGAAACCCCAAAAGAAGAAGTCGCACGGGTTGAGGTCTGGACTGTGCGCAGGCCAAGACATTCTGTTATCATTTACCTCCGGATATCGTCTAGATATTACCCTGTCACCGAACATATCGTACTTAAAGTCTATCACGGTATTAGGTGTGTGTGTCGTAGCACCATCCTGCATACACCAAGTGTTTTGCAATGTAGTTACTTCTTTCCAAGCGCGGGAACGAACTTGTCTTTTTGAAAAGCAATAGGTATCGGTGGGAATTAATCGTGTAGTTAAAGACATATGGCCCAATAACAAGTGACACGACATTGCATACAATTAGTTTTTCACCGTGCAGCGGTCTCTCTGGGAAACAGTGTTGTTCCTCAAAACGCAGATTTTGTTTACAGGCATGTCCAGACAACAGGAAATGAGAGAAGTTCATAAATCGCTCATGACGACAATGACAGAAATAGACTTCTGATTTGAAATCTGTATAAAAGCGCATAATGTAATGAAAACTGAATCGAATGATAACACACGAAAAAATCATAGTTTATAAACATGTGTATGAGCCTTGCTCTGGCAAAAGGGGGCTTAATGCATCTCCGTGATGCCTTATATCAATCAAGCCATCCCATAATTATTAATCCATAATAGCCACTTTTTTCAACATCCGACTCAATCATGAGTCTACATGAGGTAGACTGGTCGTTGGACATACAGAAAATTGACCAATAGCGAAAAGTTTAGGTCCAGGTCAGCCTGTGCAGACTGCGCAGGCTGACCTGGATCGATACTTTTCGCAGATACATTAAGCCCCCTTTTCACAGAAATTTAAAACCATATTATAATTGTACAAAAGTGTTACCTTATTTTCCGGACACCCTGTAGATCTATTTTTGTGTGTATAAAATTTACCTCATTTATATTGTACTAGAAATTTTCAAAAAAGCTTGATATTTTAGTTTACTTGGCATTAAAGCAATTACACCTGTATGAAACTACTAGTAAACATAAAAAGATAAATGAATAAACGTGAAGGAAAGACACATTTGACCGATATGAAAAGTATCGTGGGAAGGGAGCTTTTTCTCTTTTTCCCAGATTTTTTCTTTTAATCCTTCTTCCTTGGGAGTCTTCAAAAGTCAGAATTCTCTGGCGAAGACTTTAGTAATATGGAAAGTATTGTTGGAAGGGAGCAACTGTTTGTAACAAGTGTTTGCAACCCTAAACTTTTCCCACATTGTCTTCAAAAGCTATCTACTTTTAGAAAACAAAAAAAGTCGCACTGCATAGTAACAAGTTAGGTTTTACCAAAATGACAAAAATTTAGACTGATCCAAATTGAGAGCATTTGCAGACAATAAGTTATGTGGTGCACAAATTATGACATTTGTCTTTGAAAGGGAAGAAAACAATGGAACAAGGCGAAAATGCTGGTTACAAGTATTTCTCCTTTGCAAACTGTGTTTTCAAAAGTAATTTTCCTTTGGGGTCGTTAAAACTCAGGATTGTGTGGTAACGGACTAAAACAGCTCTGGGCATGTATTCAGCAACCATTCCTTATAATATTCTTACTCTAATTCTCGCGATTCGTCTAAATTTCAAAGTAACGCATCTTCCGATTGGCAAAACCAAATGTTTAGCCAATCAGAATTTGTGTAACTTTCAAAGTCTAGATCAAGAATACGGGCACTGTTTCCGCTGATCCGACCATTCCTCTCTGTCACCCAAGACTTCAGGGGGGCGTCGCCCATATGGGCAACCCGTGGCGAGGATAAATAAACGGAAAATCAATCAATTGTCTGCCTTGGTCTGCCTTGTGAGCGCATGCAAGACTATCGCCAATTTTGGCGACTAGCTGGTTTCTCCTGTTATGCTTCTGTTACTGCAATTTGGCCGCAAGATAAGATCTTGCAGAAATACAGATATTTTCACCCTTTACTACTCAATCCCGAGATTTAACGACCCAGGAGAAGAAGGATTTCGAAAACGTTGTGGGAAAAGGAGAAAATGCTGGTAACCAGCATTCTCTTCTTTTCTCCACAATGTTTTCTACCCTTTCAAGGACAAATACCACGTGTCGTCTGCAAATGCTTTCAATTTGAACTACATTACACTGTATTTGTAGTTTGGTAAAGACTGAAGACGATGATTTGTATATAGTATATAAGCCATGCTCCGGCAAAAGGGGATTTACTGCATGTCCGGGATGCATTATAGCAAGCAAGTTACCGTATAATTATGGATCCATAAAATTTTATGTCTTACAACCTACTGCACTATGAGGTACAATGGTCCAGGGTCCGTATTCACCAACCATTCTTTAGAATATTCTTAGTCTTATTCTTCAAGATTTTCTACATTTGAAAATTACACAACTCCTGATTGGCTAAATCAAATGGTTTAGCCAATCAGTTGTGTTACTTTCAAATGTAGAAAATTCTGGAGAACAAGACAAAGAACATTCTTAAGAATGGTTGGTGAATACGGGCCCTGGAAGCAAAATGTTTCGACTCGGGTCAGCCTGCGCGGACTGCGCAGGCTGACCTCGGTCGATATTTTTTGCAGACGCATTAAACCCCCTTTTTACAGAGCACGGCTCATATTTATCATACAGACAAGATTTGATTGGCCTTTACCCAGACTGTGTTTATAGCCGTAAGAGAATATAACCCGTTTAGGCTGAACATGATATCCGACCAGGGTTTAGATTCACGAATCTATCATGGTTTCATTCTTAATCTAGACTTAGAAAGTAACACAACTTCTGACTGGCTAAACCATTCGGTTTAGCCAATGAGAAGCTGTGTTACTTTCAAATTTAGAAAATTCGTGAGACTGAGACTGAGAATGTTCTTAAGATTGGTTGGTGAATACGCACAATGAAGAAATGTGCTCGTATAAATATTACGTGTCGAGCCTCGGCAGCGCAGTCGGCAGCGCACAGGACTTGAGACCAGGGGCTAGCTGGTTCGAATCCCGAGCTCGGCCAAGTTCTTTCCGAGGATTGATCATAGTCGTTGCGACAGGGTTCATACCTCTCTCACTGATGATCATTGTTTCGGCGATGGTTATGTGGGAGAGCAGCCAGTGGCCTGGGAAGAATACTGTGCTAAGCACTGGTAAAGATAAACTCCAGGAAAGCATGGATAGGTGCACAACGGTATAACTGAAATAATGTTAAAAATGTTGTTAAGCACCATGCAATCGATACAATCAATCAATAAACATTACGTGGCACTATGTCGCAGACATAGCAGACAATTTAGGACGATGAAGTGTTTAGGGTATATTTATCTTACAGACAAAAAGATCTTATTAGACTTTACTGAGGCTCTGTAATCCTACAGAACAGCTGAAACAGTAAGATACATTTTTCAAACAAAAACGAAAAAGACAATCGTAGTTTCAAAATCGCCTTGACCAATATACAGTTATTTCATAAAATGTTAGACAGTTTGGGTCACAGATCAGACTGCACGTTCCGAACTGAATCTACAATATCAGTAAAAAATCACACGAAGATTTTCTCGATGTGTAAGGGGTTAATCATTTATTAAGCGATCCCGACTTTTAACGACCATGAGGAAAAAAGCTCTTGAAAACATTGTGGGAAAAGTAGAAATGCTGGTAACCATCATTTTCTCCTTTTTCCCACAACGTTTTCAACTCCTTCACAGCCAAAATCTTGACATTTCAGCCACATATCAATTGTCGTCTGCAAATGCTTTCAATTTGACTGACTCCAATTTTTTTCTTGTTTGGTAAAGAGTTAAAGCACTGTAATACTATATTACTTGCCCATAGCGTCAATCATTTGTCGGATTATGACGAAGAAATGAACCATAATCAATCAAACGTGCTCCTCTATAATCGTCAGGCTTCCTTCATCAAAAAACAACTTAATGAGAGGAATTGTTTGTGTACTTTTTAGTCTGTCTGTCTGCGTGCGTGCGTGCGTGCCTGCCCGCCTGTCTGTCTGTCTGTCCGCCCGCCCGCCCGCCAGCCCGCCCTTTCGTCCGCCCATCTTTCTTTTCGTCCGTCTGCCTGCCTGTCTGTCTGTTTGCCTCAGAATAATTACATATGGTCGGACTTTTCTGTCGCCCGATAACAATGAGCCTTTTTCTGGGAAAAGGGGTTTAATGCACCTGCAAGAAGTATCGATCTATTATGTTCAGACTGCGCAGTCCGCGCAGACTTCAGAGTTACGTTATAACTGCAAAGAGTGATTGTTTATGGATATCTCAGATCCTATTGTTATATTATAACTGCACAGTTTGATTATTTATGGATATCTCAGATCATAGAGATATGTTGTAACTGCAAAGTCTGATTGTTTGTTGATACCTTAAACCACAGAGTAATGTTATAGTTGCAAAGTTTGGTTGTTTGTTGATACTTTAAACCACAGAGTAATGTTATAGTTGCAAAGTTTGGTTGTTTGTCGATATCTTAGATCATCGGGGTCTGTTGTATCTGCACAGTTTGATTGTTTGTGTATATCTTGGATGCTAGGGTTACATGTTATAACTGCACGGTTTGATTGTTTATGGATGTATTCGATCCTAGAGTTACCTATAACTGCAAAGTTTGATTGTTTGTAGATATCTTAGAACCCAGAATTATATTATAACTGCAGAGTTTGATTGCTTGTTGATATTTTAGATTCCAGAATTATTTTATAAATGCAAAGTTTGATTGCTTGTTGATATTTAAGCCCCTAGAGTTATGTTTTAACTGCAAAGTTTGATTGTTTGTGGAATCTTAGATCCCAGAGTTATGTTATAACTGCAAAGCTTGATCGGCTGTTGATATTTAAGCCCTAGAGTTATGTTTTAACTGCAAAGTTTGTGGATATCTTAGATCCTAGAGTTATGTTATAACTGTAAAGAGTTCTTATGTATGGATGCCTAAGATCTTAGAGTAACGTTATTACTACAAAGACGAGTTCTGTGTGGGGACAATAACGCTAGAATAAAGCTACACCTGCAGTTTTACGTGGATGGCTTTGGTCCTAGAATTACGTTAAACGCTTTAACTAAACGGCACAATTTTAGACTGAAAAATATTACACTAAAAAGCTTTTGCAGACGAACAAATAAATGTGACTCAAAAATTGAAATTTCTATTTGAAAGGTTAGAAACATTGTGGGAAAAGGAGAAAATGCTGGTTGTCAGCATTTTCTCCTTTTCCCACAATGTTTTCAAAGCATTCTCTACCAGGGCCGTTAACAGTCGGGATTGTGTGGCAAGGGGTTGACGAAAAATATTTGCGCTTTCAGAACCTGATCTACAATGTCAAATAGAAATGTACAGTAAACCCTACATAAACTTCACGAAGAGTATTCATTACTTGATATACCACGTTTAACGCCGTTTTCAACATATTTCAGTAATATCACGGTGGCCAGTGCACCTATCCATGTTTTCCTCGAGTATTAATACCAGTGCTTCGTACAGTATTCTTTCCAACCCACTGGCTGCTCTCCCTCATAACCATTGTTGAAACAATGATCAGCAGTGAGAGAAGAATGAATCCTGTAGCAGTGACTATCATCGGAAAGAAATTGGCCGAGCTCGGTATTCGAACCAGTAACCCCCTCGCCTCAAGTCGCGTATGCTACCGACTGCACTACCGGAGCTCGGTCCACGAAGAGTAGATAAACGGTGTGTATGCTTTTTATCCCAGAGCAGCCTTAACCCTTTACCACACAATCCCGACTTTTAACGACCCTGAAAAAGAAAGCTTTTGAAAACATTGTGGGAAAAGGAGAAAATGCTGGTAACCAGCATTTTCTCCTTTTCCCACAATGTTTTCTACCCTTTCCAAAAACAAACTCCAATTTGTGGGTCTAGTTTATTTTGTCGTGTACAAATACCTTCAATCTGGACTGGTCTAAAATTTTGTCGTTAGATAAAGAGTTTCATCGTTAGATAAAGAGTTGAAACATAAATATCGTGAAATATGAAGCTAAAACAACATACTCTCTTTCAGCCCTTGGTGCACCAGTTAATTAGATGTACTCTGACAGTGCAGAAAAAGTATCTTAACTGCTTAGCTTTTTAATGGAAAATTACACGAAATACTGAACAGTGCTGATCAGGATCAGGCTACACATTAGTGCAACGTTTAAGCAGTCTGGGCTTACTCAACACTGTCGGCTAAAAAACACCATTTTGTAGTGTACAACATCATTTCCTACAGGAGTAAAGTTACATAGTACCCAGGGAGATATCATAATAAAATAATGTTGTCCATCAATTCTTGGTGCACCAGAATAGATGAAATATATTCAATCAGCACGTGAAAAACACCAAAGTATTCCAACTGCAAAGGGGTTTTTTTTGGGAGTCAGAGTAATTCATCGGGAAATATCGGACTGCATAGGTCAAGCTCAGACGGCACATTTTGTGCAGTTAGATTTTGTTCTACACTGTCCGTAAGACAAATACAAAAGTGTCTCCTAGTGGCGAAAGGGAGTAATGATATTGATCCAAAAACAATTAACTAAGTGAAAAATGAGGCGAAGACATATGATAACAAAACAAGTAGGTTGGGCTTTTTTTTTCATTTTCACCCTTTATCTGGAGTCTGGTGTGGCCCATGGGTAAGCCTGCACACAGAGAAAAGTAGGGATACCACGCGACCCAGTAGTAAAAGGGTATGCTAAGAAAAATACAGTGCTATAGCGTGACTAGTGGTAAAGGTGAAGGCAGAAAAATAAAGGGCGTGACCCAGTGGTATAGAGTACGCTGACTATTACAGGGTTCGAGCGTGGTCCAGTTGTAAAAGTGTACGCTGAGAAATACACGGGTCTAACATGGCCAAGTAGTGAAAGTGAACGCTGAGAAATACAGGGGTCCAGCGAGGCCCATTTGTAAAAGTGTACGCTGAGAAATACAGGGGTCTAGCTTGCCCCAGTAGTACAAGTGTACGTGACCCAGAAGTGAAAGTGTATGCTGAGAGATGCAGGGGTATAGCGTGACCCAGTAGTTAAAATGTAGGCTGAGAAATACAGGGGTCTAGCGCCACCCAGTAGTAAAACTGCACCCTGAGAAATACAGGGGTCTAGCCTGACCCAGTAGTTAAAATGTAGGCTGAGAAATACAGGGATCTAGCATGGCCTAGTAGTAAAAATGTACGATGAGAAATACAGGCGTCTAGCGTGACTCAATATTTAAAGTGTACGCTGAGAGATGCACGGGTCTAGCGTAACGCAGCAGTACAAGTGTACCCTGAGAAATAGAGGGTTGCAGTGTGAACCATTGGTAAAAGCGTATGCTGAGAAATGCACGTGTTTATCGTATCCAAGTAGTGAACTTGTACGCTGAGAAAATACAGGGATCCGGCGTGGCCAAGTGGTAAAGGTGTACGTTGAGAAATACAGGGGTCTAACGTGGCCCAGTAGTAGAAGTGTAGGCTGAGAAATACAGGGATGCAGAGTGGCCCAGTAGTAAAAGTCTACGCTAAGAAATACAGGGTCTAGCGTGACCAAGCAGTAGAAGTGTACGCTTCAGGGGTCCAGCGTAGCCAAGCAGTAGAAGTGTACGCCGAGAAATACAGGGGTCCAGCGTGGCCCAGTAGTAAAACTGTACGCTGAGAAATACAGGAGTCCAGCGTGGCCAAATGGTAAAGGTGTAAACTGAGAAATACAGGGATCTGGCGTGGCACAGTGATTAAGGTGTATGATGAGATCCGGCGTGACCCAGTGGTAAAACTGTACGCTAAGAAATACAGGAGTCCGGCGTAGCCAATGGGTAAAGTTGCACGCTGGGAAATAAATACAAGAGTCTAGCGTGACCCAGTGAGTAAAAGTGTACATTGAGAAATACAGGGGTTCAGCGTGACCCAATAAAGTTTACGCTGTGAATTACGGGGATCCAACGTGGCCCAGTGGGTCCAGATGTAGAAAGAGAAATGTGGGGTCTGATGTGGCCAAGTCAGTAGATGTGTAGGCTGAGAAATATGGGGGTCGGGCGCAGGCTGATCTGGGCAGAAGATCTTCGCTATTGGTCAATTTTCTGTATGCCCAAGGACCAGTCTACCTCATGATAGAAAAGTGGCTACTAGTATTTTGGATCCATAAGTATATGATGGCTTGATTGTGCAATACATCACGGAGTTGCATTGAGCCCCCCCCCCCCTTTTTTTTATAGCATGTCCGAAAAAGCCCGAGTTAATAAATTACAGGGCACCGTTTCAGACAAACACCAAATATCTACAGATCATACCCGGTTTCACAAAAAATCTTCAGTCTGTTATTTTACTCAAATTTGCAAACAGACATTTTTTCCGACTTATGTTGAGTTTGGTGTCCCAGACGCAATTCACTAATATTAACAGACTTATATAACATTCTCAAGTCCTGTGTTGACACAACGTTTCGGACTCAACTCCGCAAAATTATGGATTTAAGTCTGTTAATTGACTTCAGTCCATTTATTTTGCATAGTTGAGTCTGAAACGTAGTGTCAACTCTGGGTTTGAGAACGTTACAACAGTCTGTTAATGTTGCTGAAATGTGTCTCAAATAACAAACTCAACTTAAGTCAGAACCTGGGACTATCAGTAGATTTGATTAAAATAACAGACTTAAGGTTTTTTTTTTTGTATGCGTGAAACTGGGTCCAGGACCCATTTCACTAAATAACTTAGGTCTCTTATTTTGCCCAAATCCGCAAGCGGGCTCATTTTTTTAATTAAATTCGTTATATGAGAAGCATTTTCTCTACCATTAACAAACTTTAGTAATGTTCCCAAATCCTGAGTGGACAAAACGTTTCAGACTCACCTCAGCAAAATAATGAACTTCAGTCTGTTAACTGAGTTAAGTTCGTCTATTTTGCCGAGTTCAGTCTGAAACGTTGTGTCAGCTCAGAATTTGAGAACGTTACTTAAGCTGGTTAATCTTATTGAAATGTGTCTCAAATAACAAACTCAAAGGCACAAAAGCGACCAAAGGTAATCAATTTGATGTTCAAATGAGCCATGCTCTGGCAAAGGGGGGCTTAATGCATCCCCGTGATGCATGATACCAAGCAAGTCATCACATGATCGTGGATCCATAGAGGCCATTATTTCTAAACAACTGATTGAATCATGAGGTAGAATGTCCTTTGACATATAGAAAATTGACCAGTTGAGAGAAGTTTCGGTCCGGGTCAGCCTGCGCGGACTGCGCAGGCTGACCTGGTCGATACTTTTCGCAGATGCATCACCTTACACAGAGCATGGCTCATATAAATTTGATTCATACCATTTACAAGTATGAAAAATTATTGTGAAGATGACAATCTATTATTGCACGGTCGGTCCAAGTGTCAGTCGTTGACAGGAAAATGATTTTTTAAAAGCAAGTAAGAAGTAAACAAAAGATAGAGAGACCTGGCAACTTTTGTCGTACATGTAGTTTTAATATTCATTTATCTGCCCGCGACTAACACTTGGTCTGACCGTACAATAACAGATTGTCTTCTCCACAATAATTTCCATACTTTTAAATGGTACGGTTTAAATTTAAATGCATTTTATCACACCCATTATTTACTCTACTGGGTCTTTAAGCCAGAACATGACTCCATTAGCGGAAAACTATAAACATATGGAACATAAGAAGTCGTGTTTCCACATTTACGGTTTAACTTTTTACCAAACGACAAAAATGTAGACTGGTCCAAATTGAAAGCATTAGCTGACGACAATTGAAATGTGAATCAAATGATGTAAGTTGTCTTTGATAGGATAGAAAACATTTTGGGAAAAGGAGAAAATGCTGGTTACCAGCATTTTCTCCTTTTTCCCACAATGTTTTCAAAAGGCTTCTTCCTCAGGGTCGTTAAAACTCGGGATCGTGTGGTAAAGGGTTTAAGATCTTAGCTTTGAGCCATGCTCTGGCAAAAGGGGGTCAAATGTATCTACGTTATGCATTATATTAAATAAGTCAACATATAATAATTATGGATCCATAAAATCCATTTTGTCTAAGAACCGGCTGAATCCTGATGTGAAAATGGTCCTTGGAAATGCAGAAAATTTACCAAGGCAAAAACGTTTTGACTCAGGTCAGCCTAAGCGGACTGCGCAGGCTGACATGAGTCGATGTTTTTTTGGCAGATGCATTCAGCCCCCTTTTACCAGAGCACGAGTCATTATTTTCCAACAACATAAAAGCTCCTCATTATATAAGATTTATTATTCCTGAAAGACATAGCTATCGGCACCTAAAGCCGCACTTTCGAATCCTCGCGAGGATTACAACGTTACTTCATGGAGGTAGTGTATTTTATTTCTTATTCTGCAGAACACATTAAGGCAAATGGAGAAATTCATCGTAACGAATGAGTTCTTCTTTTGCCACAATGCTTTTCTATGATTTTGTTTATAGAAACTTAAAATTACGAAGTTTATCTTAATTTCACACAAAGATGTTTTTAGTAGTAAGCTGGAATTCCTTGTCGCAGTAAACCTGACGCAAAAAAAGGGTGTTTTGTAATCTTAGCGCTAATGTCGAGATTCCAAGAGAACTTTTTATGACATGTATAATTGTACAAACTGTTAAACTGACCCTCTGTGTGTTTATTCTTCCGTGCCCCTCCTTCTTAATATGTATCCTGTCTGTCTGTCTGTCTGCCTGCCTGCCCGCCTGCCTGTCTGTCTGTCTGTCTGTCTGTCTGCCTGTTTCTCTGTTTCTCACACTGATTTTCTATTTGTATCTCTTTGTTTTTCTCTGTTTCTCCCTGTGCCCCGTCTCTATCTCTCTCTCTCTCTCTCTCCATCCTGCTCTCCCTCCCTCCCTCCGTTCGATCGTCTGTCGATTTGTTCGTTCGTCCGTCCGAACGTCCGTCTGACTGTCTGGCTTTGATGGTCTTTTTTGGTCTTTAGAAGTAACTCTCTGGTCTGTTCTTTGTTTTATTGCCTGCGTGTCTTTCGCTTTCCCTTCTCTCTCAGTCTCTCACGGTTTTTCCCTCTCTTTCCTTTTCCGTTTGTATTTTTCTCTGTCTGTGTATCTGCCTGTGAGTTAGTCTGTCTCGCTGGGTTTTTATCTTTTTTTTCTCCAGTTGCCCTGTTTACACAATTCCACGCCTGAAAATTCAATGAAATTTTGTATTCGGTTAGACCCCCACATTTAATTTACTCAGACACAGCATGGACAATCAATTTACTGTAAAACATGATTGAAACAAAATTGAATAAATCCACTTATTGGAAAACAGCAGAATTCTAACTGAATACAGAAAATCAAGAACAGCATTACACAGCCATCCCTTCACAAACAGTTTACAATCAATAGATTTCAATAGATACCGTATTTCAGATTCTATGTTTGTTTAAATATTCGACCCATGCTTGTGAAAAGCGGTCTTAATGCATCTGCGAGAAGTATCGAGCATATCATCATGAATTTTATTTCTTTCTTTTCTGACTAATTTTCTCACATGCATCAGTTGTGAGAGGCAAAAAGTCGCCGGAAAGAAAGTTTGCCTTAACCGGGTATTGAACTGGCAACCACCAGATACGCTGACCACTGAACCACCAGGGCGGCTGTTTCACTTCATAAATATGTGCCATGCTCTTAATGCATTATACCAAACTAGTCACCATATAATTATGGATCGATGAAATCCATTTTGTCTAACAATCGACTGGATCTGGAGGTACAGTGGTCATTGGACATGCAGAAAATTTATGAATACCAAAAAGTTTAAACTCAAGTAAGCATACGTGGACTGCGCAGACTGACATGAATTGATACCTTTTGCCGATGCATTAATCCCCATTTCACAGATTATGGCTTATATGGCGCGCTACATGCGAAATGAAACCTTCGGGCATTTGCGTAAAGTGTCGTCCAGGATTAGCCTGCTCAGTCCGCGCAGGCTAATCCAACACGGCACTTTACGACTACATAAGATTTTTTCATACAGTAGACTTTCGTGAAACGGAAAATCGCACCAAAAACGGGAGATGTCGCCTCGGATCAGTCACAGACTGCAGAGGCTGATCTGGGACAACACACTTTTACGCATATGTCCGAAGGCCCACTTTCGTGTGTTGCACGTCATATAATATTTTTATCATGTTTATTGACATCAGCTGATGATTAATAGACTGATTATATTAAAAAAAAAAAAAGCATAGATTGTAGACAAAGACCAGGCTGGGCTTAAAAGCTGATCTAAGTCACCAATAACCGACAAAAAAAAAAGCTTAAACATATAAGCCATGCTCTGACAAAAAAAGGAGTTAATGCATCCCCGTGATGCATGATACCAATCAAGTCATCACATGATCATGGATCAATAAAGTCCATTTTATCTAACAACCCGACTGAATCATGAGATAGTATGGTCCTTTGACATAGAGAAAGGTGATCAATAGCGAAAACTGTCGGCCCAGGTCAGCCTGCGCCGACTTCGCAGGCTGACCTGGGTCGATGCTTTTCGCAGATGCACTAAGCCCCCTTTTCACAGAGCATGACTCATATTTATTTAACATCGATTGAGAAACAAGTTCTTGCAACTTATACTAATCTCTCTCGATTCTGCTTCCTTGAAACTACACCAGTACTCGCGCCGAATGTGTGGGACGATGAACGGTGCCAAAGTTGACACCCGCTCCCGGGTATCGAAATCGATACCTTTATGGTTACGAGGCAGACGCTTTACCTCACAACCACGGACACCATAGAAAATGGCGTATGGCAGGATAAGTGATATATCCGATGTTTCTGTCACTTTCAGAAAGTATCCAAGTTATTCGGACTTTGTGTACAGAAGTATGCCATGCTTAATGTTGTCCTTAACTCATTACCGCTCAACAAAACTTATGGATTTGTCCTTAACCCTTTCCCAAACAAGCCCTGGTTTTCACGTGTCTGCAGTACAAGTCTTTTGAAAACACTGTGGCAAAAGGAGAAATTGCTCGTAACGAGCAATTTCTCCTTTTCCCACAGTGTTTTCTACCCTTTTTTGAGAACTTTCCACCATTTTCATCAAATTTAAAATTGTCGTCTGCAAACTCTTTCAGTTTGGAAGGGTCTAAGATTTGTCGTTTCGGAAAGGGTTAAAGCGCACTAACGGTTAAAGTGTGCGTGAACTATACAAGGATACTTGTGCATTTCAGAGTTGAAATCCGACTCGCTCGAAATTACTTCAGCGTAAACATATCAGAGCATTGATTGAAATGTTATAGTTTTAAATATCAGAACCTATTCACTAAAGCTATTATCAATCAATTTATGCAGTTCGCTTCTGATCAATGTACAACTGTACCAGACTGCAACATTTTGAGACTTGTCCATTTTGAGACTTGTCCAAATTTCAAACATTTACAGACGACAACTCCAATGTAGCTTCAGTGAATGTGTGTCTTTGGAAGGGTTAAAAGACTATGTATAAAAGTGAAAATTCTGGTTTCCGCAATGTTAAAAAAGCCTCCTTACTCATGGCTAAAGACACGAAATTGTCTGTATGCTTTTTATAGAAAAGAACAATATGTTTTACAAACGGTACAAATCTCCAAATAGTGCTTTGCAGTCAAGACTTCATTCCACTAGACACCATAAAGCATTTCGATTTATTAATTAGCATTTTCTCTTTTTTCCACAATGTTTTCTACCCTACCCATGACAAATTTCAATTTTTTCAGTCCCATTTAGTTTGTCGTCTGCAAATGCTTTCAATCTGGACCAGACTAAAATAATTTTGTCGTTTGGTAAAGAGTTATCTCTTTTAGCTGCCGTAGTTCAGCAAAGCAGCCTTTGTGGACGTGGAAACTACACGTGTTATGCTGTCCGATCCTGATATAGCAACAGCTATTCAAGTCGACTTCGATCGAGAAAATTGAGTGAAGGAAACTAAATAAAGACGACAGTTTTGTATTACAAACGAACAGAAACAGAAAATTTGTATAACAAACAAATATAGGCAATGGTTTTGTATTACAAACATTGACAAGGGTTTTGTATTGCAAACAAATATAGAAAAGATTTGTGTATTGCAAGCAAACAAAGACAAGGGTTTTGTATTCCAATCAGACATAGACAAGGGTTTGTAATGCGAACGAATATATACATAGTAAAATTAGTGTTGCACCCCCTGTGCTTTTTACCAGGTTTGATTTTCTGACGTGAATAATATACAATTGGGTCGAAATTAGAATCCGACTGCTGCATACATCAACAGACGAGTCTTTTGCCTATGAAATGAACTGTACTGATGTATCCCTTGACCTCATGGTAAGTGGGAATTTTTTGCTTAGATATTGCTTTCAAATTTACGAAAAACGAAAAGCTTTTAAGTTTGGTTAAAACTGGGAATTTAGTGTCGAAATAAAACTTGCGACAGGTTGAAAGTGACCTGCAGAAACTGGGCACAAAAAATCAGTCAATATTGCGTACTTTCGCCAAGGGCTTGCAGAACAGATTGCAGTCTTCGTCCCATACCTCTCACAAGAGGTTTAAACAGCTCGATCAGTAGCCGCTGCCATGAGGTCAAGGCATACCTCAGTTCAGTTCATTTTAGAGGCAACAGACTGGTTTCTTGGTGTATACAGCAGCCAGATTCTAATTTCCATGATCCTATTTCATTTTATTCACGCCAGAAAATCAAATCTGGTAAAACACTGGGGTACAACACTAATTTTACTATGTATAGATAAAGGTCTGTGGAAGAGACACATACAGACACGGAGTTTGTTTTCGAGACAAATATAGACAAGGGTTTTGTATTCCAAACAGATTTAGATTCCAAAGAAAAATAGTCAGGGGTTTGGAATTTAAAACAAATATGGACAATTTCGTATGACAAACAAATATTGCCAGGAATTTATATTGTAGACATTTATGAGCAGGGGTTTTGTATTCTTAACAAATAAAGATAGAAGTTTATATTCTAAATAAATATAGACAAGGGTTTTTATGTTATCGACAAATATATACAACGGTTTTGTATTTCAAAGAAATATAGACTCGTGGTTTCTTTTACAGACAATTATAGACACGGGTTTTGTATGAAAAAAATATAGACGAGGATTCGTATCCAAAATTGATATAGACTAGGGTTTTATATTACAAAAAAGGAAACAAGGCTTTTGTATTCCATTCAAATATAAAATGGGTTTTATATTGCAAAGAAATGTAAACAAGTGTTCTGTATCCAAACAATTATGGACAAGGTTTTGTATTTAAGACAAATAATAGACACAGATTTTATTTTACAAACAAATAATAGGCCAGTGTTTTGTATACCAGAAGAATATTGACAAGTATTTTGTATACCAAACAAATACTAGACAAATGTTTTGTATTACAAACAAATATTTACAAGAGATTTGTATTATAGACAAGTATAGACATGGCTTTTGTATTCAAAACAGATACACATTCACAAAAGAGTTTTGTATTCAGTACAGACCTAGGCATGGAGTCCGTATTCGAAACAAAGTTAGACACGGAGTTTGTATTCTAAACAAATGAACACAACGGTTTTGTATTGGGGACAGATATAGACAGAAGTTATCATTCCAGACAGATGTAAACAAGGGTAGTGTATTCCAATCAAATATAGACAAAGGCTTTGTATTCCAGGCGAATATAGGCAAGAAGTTGTATACCATAACAATGTTGACAATTATTTTGTATGCCAGACAAATATAGACGAAGTTTTGTAATCCAAACAATTTTAGACAAGACGGTTATGTATAGCACATGTAGACTCGAGTTTTGCATTTCAAACAATTGTAGACAAGTGGTTTTGTATTCTAGAAAAATACAGGCAAAGGTGAAAATGTAGTCAAAGTTTTCATTCAAAACAAATGTCGAAAAGGGCTTTGGACTGTAGACGAATACAGACAAGAGTTTTACATTTCCGACAGACGTAAACAGGGTTTTCTATTAAAACAAATATATACTTAAGGCTTTTGTGTTCCAAACAAACATAGGCAAGGGGTTTGTTTTTCAGAGAAACATAGACAAAGGGGTTTCCATTACAAACAAATATAGACACTTTTTTTGTATTACAAACATGCAAATATAGCCAAGGGTTCTATATTAAAAACAAATATTTTAATATACAAGAGTTTTGTATTACAAATAAATAAAGAGAAAAAAGTTTTGATGTATGCCGTTTTCATTTTTTTATTTTTCTTTTTGTATTTTTACCTGATATTTATACAAGAATCATAGTTTCACACGTTTGCACCACCGACAAGTCTAGCTGTTTTCACTGTCTGTAGGACTGTTGCAAATGTGTGAAAAATAGCATACATCAAATCAGACCGTGAAAAGTATTGGCAGACAACGAATTAAGAGTGGCCTGAACCATGAGATTTCGTCTTTGCATAAAATATTCCAACAAATCTTCAGATTGTCTATTTTTTTGGTTAGTAAAGAATATATCCAAGTCAAGATTGGGGTCGTTAAATCTTTACCTCGTCTACAAATTTAGCACTTGATCAATTTCATCTTCATTTGTTTGTATGATGATTAACGCCATTTTCAAGATGGCATCAATTCAGCCAGTGGACTAATCCAAGCGTTCTATAGTTTCTCTGACTAGGCCTTTTTCCAACCCACTGGCCTGTTTTGCTACAAAAACGTCGTGGAAATATGTTCAGCGATGAGAAAGGAACGAGTCTAGTTGGTATCAGCAGTCCTCGGAAAGAATTCGGCTGATCTTTGAATCAAACCTCGTATTACAAGGCCAGTGCTTTATCGACTAGCCTGGCCGGGTAGCTAAGTTGTTAGCGTATCTGACTCGTGGAAAGGAAGTTGTTTCAGTACAGGTGTGAGAAAACGTGGAAACACTTTTGTAAGTGCAATGACCGCCGTGATATGACCTAAGCTGTTAAAACGGCGTTAAACTCCAATACAAACAAACTTCACCGAGTGAGCTACATGGTAAAATTACAAAGGAAAGTAACAGGGTAATACCGGTCCCAACTTCAAACGACCTCAAGAAAAGAAAAAAAAAGCTTTTAAAGATACCGTGGGAAGTAGTATATGTTTTGTTGTTTTCAGGCCAAAACCGTATTATGCACCTAGCCCCCATAGAATACATCAATATAACAATTTTATGTAACATTAAGCATGCTCATAAAATTAACATAAAATGGGTTAACAAGTCAATCTGATTAAGGTTAGCAAACAAAATGGCGTAACCTTTTTTAACAACATTTTTTACTTAAGTCAATTTTATTTTAAAAAAAAATTTAAAATTAAAAAAAATTTAAAATTAAAAAAAAATTTTAAATTAAAAAAAATTTAAAAAATTGTTGCATGCATGTATAATTACATAATTCCATAATTGCATAATATCATAAAAAAATTTAAAATTAAAAAAATTTAAAATTAAAAAAAATTTAAAATTAAAAAAAAAATTAAAATTAAAAAAAAATTTAAAAAAATTTAAAAATTTTTTAAATTATATGTATAATTACATAATTCCATAATTGCATAATATCATAAAAAAATTTAAAATTAAAAAAATTTAAAATTAAAAAAAATTTAAAATTAAAAAAAAATTCAAAATTAAAAAAAAAATTTAAAAAAATTTAAAAAAATTGTTGCATGCATGTATAATTACATAATTCCATAATTGCATAATATCATAAAAAAAATTTAAAATTAAAAAAAATTTAAAATTAAAAAAAAATTAAAAAAAAAAAAAAAATAAAAAATAAAAAAAATAAAAAAAAATTTAAAAATAAAAAAAATTTAATTAAGAAAAACCAACGCATCAGCTAACCACCACCCTTAACCCCCAACAAACCCTTACATCAGACAATTGCTTAACCTTTTATCTAACCATCAACCAACGCATCATGCTATGGCTAACCGGCTTATGAGTTTGTGAGTGGCTTAAGATTTTGATAAAAAAAATTTAAAATAAAAAAATTAAAAAAAAAATTGAAAATAAAATTTGAAATTATCTTAAAATATCCCACCAATATAATAGGTAAAGATGAGTGAAAATATGAATAACTCTCTTGAAAAAGATATAGCTATCTTAGATAAATTTGGTGTTAAGTTTGATGGAACAAGGTTTATTTTACATAATAGTAACAAAACGCTTGCTCCAGGAGATTATAGGTTAAAAGAAATGATAAAATATTATGAAGAAATAGAAGAAATAATGAAAAAGCATAACCAGAAAATAAGTTTTCAGGATATTGATATTGAACTAAGTCAAAAAAAGTTTGATGAATTTTTTTATGAAACAAGAGATGATATTGATGATCAGTTTGACTACCACACAAAAAATATAATATGGGATCTTAAAAGAAGAATTGATGCATATTTTGATTCAGTAAGAAATGAGGACCTACATATGAGACTAGATGATTTAAAAGAGGAAGAAGAACTACTAGAACTTGAACCAGATGAAGTAAAAGAACGAATGAAAGAAGTTTTAGAATCTTTGATTAATGATTTGAAAGAAGATTTAAAAGAAAATTTAAAATTAAAAAAAATAAAAAAATTTAAAAAAATTTAAAAAAAATAAAAAAATTTAAAAAATTTAAAAAAATAAAATTTGATATTATTTTTATTTACCATAAAAATAATATTGTAACCATATGTAAGATAAAAATATGGCTGTAGTAAATATGCTTACAAAGCAAGAAAGGAAAAATTTAAATAGATGTTTAGATGATAGAGCTAAACAGCTTATTACATCCCCGGTCTTTAATAATGAAAAGACCCATGCTCCTATTTTTAATACAAAATGTGGTGAGTATAGAAATCAAAAAAGGATAATATCATTAATGTATTACTAAGTAAGTAGGGAAAAAACAAAAAATGAAAAAGAATTTACTGTTGAAATTTCATGTTATCCAGAAACAATATATGTAACAGATGTAAAAGAAGGGTTTGTTTTTGATATTGATGATTATGTTTTACTTAAAAATGTGGTGAAATCAAATAAAGTTTTTAGTAATAACAACATAACCTTTTTAAAAGGATTATCAAAATTTTTTAATCCTCCATTTAGAATAGATTTTGATGAATATGAACCAAAAAATATTAACAAAAATAAAATTTTTAAATTAGAAGAATGTGTAATTTGTTTAGAAAATATACCAAATATTATTTATACTGATTGTGGTCATCAATGTGTTTGTTTAAAATGCCATAGCACAGTTAACTTTTTACAAGAAAATGGTTCAAAATGTCCAGTATGTAAAACTGTTAATAATAAAATTGATTATGTATAATAAAAATTTTTTGTTGCTGTTTTTGTTCATGCTTAATATTTAACCCTTTACTGGGTTAAATATTTTTATAAATCTAATTCTATCAATATAGTTACATAAGAATTGGTTACCTTTGGATTTTTTGACTTAGTTTTAAAATTTATAATATCACACTTATTAACCTCAATAGGAGGATTAAACTCTGTGCAACTACATAACTCATCACGTTTTTTAGTAATATATTTTCCGGTTTCAGCAGATGATATAGTTATTTCAAGTATACTATCTTCATCATCTTTTGGTATAGTAACTAATGAGCCGCGTATTATTTTTCCTGACGCAGATAAACAATAACCACCAAGTGAATGAGATGGGCCGGATAAACCGTTACCAAATGCAAACTGAAAGTTGTTTTTCTTAAATTCTCCCTTTTCCTCAGCCCACACAGTAATTATAGGTTTTGGTTTAATGCTTATTTTTCCATCCACATAGGATTTTGTTGCTAAATCTCTTTCTTCTACGGGTGCCGCAGCATTTTTTATAGTAAAGCCTTGCATATTTATATCCGTAGCAGCTGTAAAGCTTCCATCAGGATTTTTTATGATAGCTCTACCATTATCAACATAATTTTTATAGACAGCAGCGTCACGATCTATTGGATTTGGTAATCCGGTGATTTGGTTACCGTTCATAACTATTTTACCAGCTGCTAAAAAAGCCCCAGCATGGTTTTGTGTTAAAGCTCTTTCTCCTGCGGTAGCCGTCTTAACAATGTTATCTACATAAAACTTATTTGCAACTTGTCGATTTTTTATAGGTGAACCAACATTGTTAACCCTCCATCCACCCATAGAAATATCACCACTTGCTGTATGACCATCTGCATCATAATCAAAAGCACGATTAGCAGCATCTACATATTTTTTTGTAGCAGCTTCACTTGGCTCCTCAGGTTCATCTAAGTTTTTTATTTTATTAAAACCCATGTTTAAATAGCCTGTAATATGGTATCCACCGTTTTCATCTAACAACCCTGAGCTACTACTATCCACGTAACTCTTAGTAGCAACATCTTGAGGATTTACTGGATTACTAACTCCTGTTAATGTATTACCAAACATATTTATAGAACCGGTAACGACGGTTGTTCCATCTTTACGTAAAAAATTATTAGCTATGTAAGCGAGTGACACAACATCACCATCACCACTTGTTTTAACATCATCTATTCTTCCAAATTTATCAACAGGCATCGTTTTTAATATTACTAAAAAAGTTTATTTAAAACATCTTGAAATCTATTACCTAAACCCAACTCTTTAAGAATAAACAAACATAAATGACCACAAAATACTTCCCCCACATGTTGTAATTGATCAGTATTGTAGTGTATTGGTCTTTTTAAATAATCTATAATTTCAATAGGTGGTTGAATACCATAACTATCAAAATAAATTTTAGTTTTACCATCTTTATACCTGGCAACCCAATGAGTACCAGGTCCACCAGTGTCATCAAGGTTTAATATACCACATTCTTTATTTTTTACTTTTTTAGGTAGGGCATCTCTTAAAAATATTCCTCTAAAATTTTTTATTTTTAATTTTTTTGCGGCATCCTCAAGTTCAAAATTGCTTAAAGGTTTATTTGGTAAAGTTATATTATCAATTAAAATATCATGCATTTTTTATATATTTAAATATTTACAATAGCACTATTATCAACCCATGAATTAAACTCATCAGAATAACCTTTCCACTTTACAAGAGATTTCTTTTTTCCTTTTTTAATAACCTTTTCTATCCTATACAACTCTTGACTCGTTTTTTGTAGTTCAGGTTCATAAAAGGAACCTTTTATTTCTTCACCATTTAAATCTTCAATTTTATATGTTATAGGTGATGTATGTTTTACTTCTGAAACTGTAAAAACCTCTTCAGTCCATCTTATGGTATAACCTTTTTCAAAAGTCTTTTTCTTTTTACTTATCCTTACTTTGTCACCAACAGAAAACTTTGGTTCGATATCCTCCCTTACTTGATTATAATCAGGATACAATGTTTTCCAAACTTTATTTTCATTCTTTTTCTTACTTGCTTCAGTTGGTGTCATCTTAATAGAAGAATGCCACGTGTTGTTATATTCTTTAACAAGATTTGGTAACGCGTTAATATAAACATTTGTTGAGTGAGCAGAGAAATATTTCCACATTTTTTCTTTCATTGTTCTAATCCATCTCTCAACAACGCTTGATTTTTCCTCGTTTTCAGTGGAATATAATTCAATCAAATCTTTAACTTCTTTGTTATAAAACTCTTTACCTTTATCCACCCACATTTTCTCAGGTTTTCTTTCCTTAAAAATACTCTTCAATGCAATAGAAACAGATTTTCCTGTTTTATCTTTTAATGGTATTAGCCATCCATATTTTGAAAAGATGTCAATGACAGCAAGAAGATATTTTACACCACGATTAAGTTTAGAAAATGCTTGCATATCTACTAAATCTGCAGCCCATATTCTATCGATACCATTTACTCTAACCCTCCTTTTCTTAAATTTTCTTTTTATTGGTTTATGTAATTCTTCTGCTAGCGTTATATTTTCTAAATTTTTTTTTTTAATTCCCATACCAAATCTTTTCTTGGTTCCTATCAATGAGGAAACCAATCCTCTTTCCATTCTTTCCTTAATAGTAGGATTATAAATACCTTTTAACTCTTTAAGCATATTAGCATCACAAACAGAATTTCTTGTTGCTGTATCATCATGTTTAAGATAACATATATCATGATGATATGCTGCTTTATCAACACGATTTACAGGTTTTGACCATTTTTTAGGTGTTAAATCAGGATTTAATCTTTTCTTTAACTTGGTGCCTGGACCAGTAAAATTATGCCCAGGTAAATGCATTTCAACAGGTAAGTTATTGATAACCTTGTTTAACAATGAACCACCCTCTATTTTTTTAGTAAATTGTGTTTTAGTTGTTCCACATTTTTTACACTTACCTCGTTTCATATTTCTACTATTTTTACTTACCGTACATTCAAAATCGGTTGTTTCAGTTTGTTTTTTACACTTAACACAATACATTTTTTATATTAAAATAAATTTTTTAATATAAAATATGGATATTGTTAATTTATCATGGAATGAAGCGTTAGCAAAAAGATTTAACCATCCCCTTTTACCAAAAAGTATCAGAGGTTTAATAGTTGGTAAATCAGGATGTGGTAAAACTACACTATTACTTAATCTTTTGTTAAGACCTGATTGGTTAGATTATAACAACTTATGCGTTTTTGGTAAAAGTTTGTTTCAACCAGAATATCGCATACTTAAAAAAGCTTTTGAAGAAAAAATACCAAAAGAATACATACTAAGGTTGTTTTCACTTAAAAATGAAGTTCAAAACCGTGATATTTCACCTACAGCATTAGTTGAAGAATGGGCAAAAACAATTAAGGAAAAATCTGATATCAATTATGAATTTTTTGAATATGCTAGTGATGTTCCTGACCCAAGAGATTTAAATGCATCAAATAAAAACTTAATGATATTTGATGACTTACTTTTAGAAAGGCAAAACAAGTGTGAAAACTATTATGTAAGAGGAAGACATAGTAATGCTGATTGTTTTTATCTAGCACAAAATTATTTTAGATTGCCTCGTCAAACTATTAGAGAAAATGCTAACTTAATATGCTTGTTTAGACAAGACTTAAAAAATCTTAATCATATTTATAGTGACCATGTAGGGGATGATATGACTAAAACAGAGTTTATCAATTTTTGTAAAAACTGTTGGGAAAAACCACATGGTTTTGTTGTGATTGATTTAACTAAGAACCGTAACGATGGAAAATATAGATGTGGTTTTGACAACTTTTATTTACCACATGATTACAGAGATTACTATTAAAAATATATTTTTGTTTTAAAATATATTTTTACTAAATATAAAAAATGGAAGCAGAATTACTTGAAAAAATAGTAAAAAACACTGACCACAAAACATCATTTCAAATTATTGTAAGTGATAACAAATCAAATTTTAAAACAAGATTTACTCCACCACTTCAACTTGAAGCTGATAAAAAATATGAAGTAGCTTTAGTCAATCTTGAAACTTACTATTCATTTCCTAATATCACTGATAGCAACAACATTTTTATTTATTCACAAGATGGTGGTAGAACATGGGAAAAGATGAGGATACCAACAGGTAGCTATGATATAGTTGATATCAATGATTATATACAACAAGAAATGAAGAAAAAAGGACATTATGACCAATTTAATGAAGATTATTATATTTGTTTATCAGCAAACACTAATACATTAAAATCAGTTTTAATTCTTGAAAATGGATATCAGGTAGATTTTAATCATGAAAACAGTATTGGAAAGGTATTAGGATTTAGCAGAGCAAAATATGTTCGAGGGTTTCATGAATCAGAAAATTTAGTTAATATCTTAAGTATTAATAGCATACTTGTTAATATTGATTTAATCTCAGGTAGTTATGTTAATGATTCTCAAAGAAACACAATTTACAGCTTTTTTCCAAATGTTGCTCCAGGTTATAAAATAATAGAAAATCCGGTTAATCTGGTATACCTACCTTTAACGTTGAATGAAATACATGATTTAAATGTTACGCTAACTGACCAAGATGGAAACATATTAAATTTAAGAGGAGAAACATTAACGATTAGATTTCATATAAGAGAATCACGTTAAATATAAAATGTCAAACTACATTAACGCAAAAATAAATATATCAGAAGGGCAAAAGGAAAAAAATTTACATTCTTTTAAAAACAAAAACCCAGCAAGTATTCGTTTAAAACATGAAGATTTACATGGTAAAGATGTAATAGCATTAACTAAGTCTCAAGTAAATAAACTTACTAAAGCTTATAAAGCTGGTAAGGGAACCACGTTTAGAATGTCAACTAAACAACTTAAACATAACATGAAAGTAGAAGGTGGATTTTTACCTTTGATAGCTGGATTGGCATCAGCTGCTTTACCTGTATTAGCAAAAACAGTATTACCTGCTTTAGGTGTGGGCGCCCTAACTGGTTTAGCATCAACAGGAGTTCAAAAAGCAATGGGTAACGGATTGTATCTTAAGAAAGGTGGTTGTATTTGTCAAGTTGAAACAGATGGTGAAGGTTTATATCTTAAACCATACAAAGGTAAAGGGTTAAAAAATAAAGGTGAAGGATTGTATTTAAAACAAGGTGGAAAAATTTATGATGGAAAAGGTCTTCTTTTAGGTCCAAATAGTCCATTTGCTAATATTCCTATATTAGGAGCAATTTTGTAAATTAAAAAGAATGAATGTGTATAAATTTGGAAATAAACCTAAAATGGTTCAACCAAAAACTATTTTTTGGAACCCTGTAGAACTTAAATATCCAGCTAAAAAAGTTAATCCTGTTTCTTGGGATATTTTTACACAACAACCTATTGTATTAAACCCAAAAGAAACTAAAACTATTGCTTTAGGTTTTGGTTTTATGATGAGTAAGGGTGTTGTTTTAATTTCTCTATCTTATGCTCTAAAAACTAATCAAATAAGTATAACAAATGAAGTAGTGTTGGAGGAAACCCCAGATGTGGTTACCACAATTACAAACAACTCAAGTAAGCTAGTAAAAATTAATGAAAATGAATTTTTATGTCGTCTTTACTATTCTATTTAAAAAAATAGTTGTAATTAATAAAATGGAACTAAAAGAAAAGATTTATCCAGTATTACCAGAAGCACGAAATATACCAAATGCACCATCATTACAACCAGTACTATCAGCAGAAGATAATGGTCAATCCTTCAGGCTTCAAAAAATATCACAAATTCAAACATTTCTTGAAAATGAAGTTAAGGTTAGAGAGCAATAAAGTAAAAAGTATTTAAAGATTAGTAAGACAGTTGATAACGTTGAAGCTGGACTAACTGTAATTGCGTTAGGAGCAGGAGGAGGAGGAATTGCTTTACTCTCAACTGTGGTAGCAATTCCAGCAACGATAGCTTTAGAAGGCTGTGCCTTAGCTGTTGGACTTGCTGCAATTGTTAGTAAATTTGTGGTTAGAAAAACCAGAACAAAATCTGAAAAACACCTTCAAATTAAAATGTTAGCTGATGCAAAGTTAAATACACTATTTACACATATATCTAAAGCTATCAGTGACAACAAAGTAGAACATTCAGAATTTACTTTAATTATGGATGAATTGGAAAAATACAAGGTGATGAAATTACAGAAGGGCTTAAACCTATTAAAGAGGGGATTGAACAATTACCTAAAGAGTTACCTCATCCATCACTATCAATCCTTGGAGAACTTAAAGATCCTAGCGAACTTGAAGATTCTGAAGAACTTGAGGAAATGGAGTTTATATCATTAAAAAAAGATACTGATAGAACATTTGGTATTTATGAAGAAGGTGGAAAAAAATATATTGGTAATAAACAATTTGTTCATGATTTAGACAATAATTATTTTATTATTGGTGATAAAAAATATGAAGCAACGGATGGATTATGGGAACTTATTTCATCAAAAAACCCTAAATACTTTTTTGATAAAGATTATTCAAATTATGTTGAAATCTTGAAGCAAACTAGTGCCCTACACCGCGGTAATAACCCAGCCAACCCTTACCCCAAAGCCAAGAAGGGGGATAAATGGAAATTTGTTAAACCTATTTGGGAAAAAATTGAAAAAACTAGATTACCTAGAATAGCTACACCATCTAAAGAAAGATTAACCAGTTTATCACCTCTAGCAAAAAGAGCAACAACTGGAAAAGGAATTACCATTATCCCATCTGACCCTAACGCACTATTAAAAAGATTAGATCTTTTAATGGCAAGTAAAGAAGCTGGTAATACAGGTGTAAGAAATGAGTTGGTAAGTATTTGTGATGAATTAAAAAGACAACATGTATTAAATTCAAAGAGTTATAAAAAATTAATGTCTATACTATAAAATGATTACATCACAAAAGAGAGGATTTAAAAGAAATTATGCTTATGGTGGTACGGGAATATTTGATACTTTAGCTAATTTTCTTACAAGGTTTTTTACAAGCAGCGCAGCTAAACAAATTGCATCTTCAGCAGTTGATGTTGGTAAGAGTGTTGCTAAGGAAGGAGCAAAGAAAGCATTAGAGGTTGGAAAGAGTGCAGCGGTTGATGCAGGTAAAAAGTTAGTTCAAAAGGCTTTAACACCAAAATCTAAAAAGATTTTAGAAAAATATACTCAAAAGCCTACTACAACAACTCAACCTGCAACGCAAAATATTAATACCTTAATAGATGGTAGTGCCATTGCTATACAAGATTTAGTTAAGAAATTAAATAGTAGGGGTTCCGGAGTTAAAGTATTATGAAAAAAATAAATTTAAGTTAAGCAAATTATTACATTAAATAAAAAAAGAATGTCAAATCTTAAATTTAAAATAACAAAATATGAAAAATACAATACAAAAAGGGTTGGTATCCTTTTTGCTAACTTTAAGATAAATGAAGATTGTGAAATTCTTGAAGTTACCAATACAAGTTATGATTATAAAAAGGTTGTTTTAAAATTATCATCTGAAAAAGCTGATATCATTAAGGAATTTGAAGAAGATGTAAATCAATATTTAGAAGAAAATGATATACCTAAGGTAACCATTCTTTATGGAAATAGAATTTATCCTAAAATGAGAAAAAAGCTTTCTGCAGAAAAACTTAAAAATATTAAACTTAAGGGTGTTTTTGTAAATGATGAAAACAAATCATTCCCTCAACTATGGTTAGAATATTAAAAAACAAAACTCAATTATAATTTTGACTTAAAAATTATAATTGCATATAATAAAATGGATATTTTAAATATTAAAGCACCGATTTTTAAAAATGATGGTGGTATTAATGAATATGAATATTATGAGTATGAACCTATTACAGGAACCAATTTAAACAACTCTGGAGGAAATATTAGGATTGATATCGAAACTCAAGATATTTTTTATCATCCTTCTGAGGCATATTTACAAATTATAGGTAAATTAGAAAAATCTGCAGGTGGTGGTGTGTATGATAGAGCGGCTGATGAGGTTGCCTTAACAAATAATGGGATGATGTATTTGTTTAAAAATGTTAGATATCAACTTAGCGGACAAGAGATAGAAAGTATTAATTACCCCGGCCAAACTACCACAATGTTAGGATTGTTAAAATATCCTGATGATTTTTCTAAATCACAGGGGTTAAACCAACTATGGTTTAAGGATACTAATAGTGATGTTGCAGACAATACTGGCTTTACTGTAAGAAAAAACTATATTTTAGCAGTTGGTGATGTTTTTAATGATCCAAATAGACTATCAGGTGTAGCAGATGGTGATGTGGGAACATTTAGTTTTAGGATACCATTGAAACATATATTTGGTTTTTGTGAAGATTACAACAAAGTTTTATATGGTATGAAACAAACTTTAACCTTAACAAGAAATGATGACAATGACGCAATTTTTAGAGCTGGTGGTACCGATGCTGGTAGAGTTAATTTACTGAAGGTATCTTTGTTTATGCCTCATGTAGAGCCGGAAGATGGTAATAGGTTGGAACTTTATAAATTTATCGAGAAAAAAGAAAAAATTCTAGTTGGGTATAGAATGATACAAAGCGACTCTATTGCGGTTCCACAGGCAGCAACAGGTTTTACTTGGAGGCTATCAGCTAAATCATCTCCTGAGGTGCCACGTTTTTTAATTGTTGGTTTTCAAACTGGTAAAAGTGGCAACCAAGAACAAAACCCAGCTATATTTGATAACTTAAATGTTAAAAATATTTATGTAATGTTAGGTTCAAAAAAATATCCAATATATGATTATGATATAAATTTTGGACAAAATCAATTTAGTAGAATATATAGTGAAGCTGCTTTGTTTAGAAAAAGTTTTTTAACGTGGATGAATTGGTATCAAATCCAAATATTACTCCTTTAGATTACAAAACCCTTTTTCCTTTGTTTGTGTTTGATGTATCAAAACAAAGTGAAAAGTTAAAGTATTCTGTAACTGATATTCATATTAAAACAACATTTACTAATAACCCCCCTGCAAATACTGAAGCATTTGCGGTTTTACTTAGTGATAGAATGATTAACTTTCAGAGTGATGGGAATAAGATGAGTGTAGTGTATTAAGTAAATTTTTATGTTATATAAAATTATGCTAAAGATTGCTGATTTTAAAAAGATATTAACAGATAATAACATTAAGTGGTTTTCCTATTGGAACAAGAAAAAGTATATTGATGTTTTAAAAGAGCATGGATTGTATCCTGAAGAAGCAATACCACTTAAGAAAGTACCTAATTATGATAGATTAAAAGATATTAGTAAAAATCCTAAAACAGTAATATTAAAGGATGTTGAAACTGAAGAGGTGATTGAATTTCCATCAATTTACAAGGCTAGTAAGTTTATTGATCGTTGCCCTCAAACGATAGAAAATTGGAATGGAAGAGTTTGGAATGGTAAATATAGAATTGATATTCAATAATTTTATTATTTTTTAAAAAATAATAAAATTTGATTTAAGAAAAAAATTATTATTTTTAAAAATTATGACGATGAATTCTTTTTCACGAAGATTTATCAATAGATTAACAGATGCTAGTCAAATGATTGCATCTAATTTATATAGTGGTGCTCAAAGGGTTGCCTCAGCGGTAATTCCTCAGAGTGTTAGAAGAAGAGTAAGAAATTTTACTAATTGGTTAACTGGTAATGTTGAAGAAGAGCAGATTCCACAAGTTTTAAACCAAGTTTTAGAAAATGTAGAAGAAGACTTGCCAAGAAGAGAAATGCCAAAAACTGAATTAAGGCAAGAAGCGTCAGCATTAAGAGAATTTGCAACACAGCATGTTATAGATGGAGTAGAGGGATGGGGGTCGGATGATTTTTTAGAAGTATGTAGAGAAAGCATTACAAGTTTTTTAAGAAACCATAGAAATACAAAGGTAAAACTAGTACTTTTATGTAGATTTTCAAGGAATACGGGTACCGAATATGCTGAAGTTCCACTTTCTTCATTTCATGAAATTAATACAAGAGAAAGTGATATAGATGAATTATATAATAAAATGAAAGAACGAATTATGAGAAATTTTGAAACTTTTTTAATAAGAGGAACTGGATGGGCTTTTGAAGGGGTTATAAGCTTAACATTGTATGTTGTAGAAAATAGACCGTTATGGGAGGGGCTAGCAGGTTCATGGATGCCTTTACCAGCAGGATTAAAAAGATCAAATAACAGAAATGGTCTTGTTAATATTCAAAATAAGGAGGACCATAACTGTTTTTTATATTTTGTTATGAGGGTGGTTTATCCGAAAAAAGAACATTCGGAAATAGTTGACAAAAAATTAAAAGAACAAATAAAAGAATTAAATATGAAAGGAATAGAATGCCCTGTTAAGTTATGTGATATTAATAAATTTGAAAATCAAAATCCAGATTTTTCTATCGTTGTTATAGGTTATGATGAGAAAGATGGATTATATCCCCTTAGAAGGCAAAGAAAAGAAACTTTTGATAGAAAACATTTGGTGATTCTTTTGTTAATAAAAGATGAAGATGAAAATAGCCATTATGTTTGGGTAAAAAACCCAAGTGCACTATTAAGAGCAAAAATAACAAAAAATACAAATAAAATATTTTTTTGTTGGAGCTGTTTAGGACATTTTACAAGTGAAAGCGTTTTGGAAAATCATAGAGTGTATTGCTATGAAGAAGATGCTGTAAGAATTAAAATGCCTTCAAAAAAAGAAAGTACACTAATGTTTAAAAACTGGGTTAAAACACAATGGCATCCTTTTGTTGTTTATGGTGATTTTGAAACGATGCTTGTACCAATACAACATGCAAAACCAGACCCAAGTAAAAGTTCAACAACAAAAATTCATATGCATGTCCCAACAGGCTATGCTTTTTTTTTAAAAAGTTTTGATGAAAATGTTTTTAAGTCTAGATTGTTACTATATCGAGGAGAAAAAGCAGAGGAAAAGTTTGTGGAAGAAATAGAAAACCTAACCAGTGAGATTTTTAAATTGCCAAAAAAAGATATGATACTTACTGCAGAGGATGTAAAAGATTTTAATAAGGCAGATACTTGTTATCTTTGTAATAAGAAGTTTGGAGAGGAAGAAAAAAGTGATGAAGAAGAGGAAAGCGATGAAGAAGATGGAGTGGAAGAAGAGGAAGAAAAAGGAAAGAAAAAGGAAAAAGATGAAGATAGATGGAAAAAAGTAAGAGACCACTGTCATTTTAGTGGTAGATATAGAGGAGCAGCACATAATAAATGTAATCTTAAATTTCGTAAACCAAACTTTCTCCCTGTTTTCTTTCATAATTTGTCTGGATATGATACTCATTTGTTTGTTAAAAATCTTGGTGTTAGTGAGGGGGAAATTAATGTAATTCCAAATAATGAGGAAAAATATATAAGCTTTACAAAAAAGACTTTTGTAGATCAGTGGGAAAATAAAAATAAAACAATAGATATTTATAAGGATACAAGGTTTTTAGATAGTTTTAAATTTATGGGCACAAGTTTAGCAAAACTAGTAGAAAATTTAGAAAATGATCAATTCAAAAACCTAAGAAAGTATTTCCCAAGAAAAGAAGATTTTAAACTTCTTCGAAGAAAGGGAGTTTATCCATATGAATATATTGATTCTTTAGAAAGGTTAAATGAAACGCAATTACCACCTAAAGAGGTATTTTATTCAAAACTTACTGGAGAAGGAATTTCAGAAGAAGATTATGAACATGCAAAAAAGGTATGGGAAACATTTAAAATTAAAACTCTTGGCGAATATCATGATTTATATTTAAAAACGGATGTTCTTCTTTTAGCTGATGTGTTTGAAAGTTTTAGAGAAGTTTGTTTTAAAGTTTATAAATTAGATCCAGCCTGGTATTTTACTGCACCTGGTTTAGCTTGGGATGCAGCATTAAAGTTAACTGGTGTTAAGTTAAAACTAATTAGAGATAAAAATAAAATCCAATTTATTGAAAGGGGGATTAGGGGAGGGATTTCGATGATTGTTAAAAGGTATATAAAAGCAAATAATAAATATTTACGTAAAAAGTTTAATTCAAATATGCTTTCAATATTTTGTAAATATTTAGATGTTAATAACTTGTATGGTTGGGCAATGAGTCAGAAGCTTCCAATTGGTGGATTTAAATGGATGACAGAAAAGGAATTAAACAACTGGAAACAACATCCCTGTTTTTTAGAAGTTGATTTAGATGTTCCTAAAGAACTGCATAATTATTTTAATGAGCTTCCTCTTGCTGTTGAGAGAATTAAAGTTAATGGAGTTGAAAAACTAATACCAAATTTAAATGATAAAAAGAAATATATTATACATTATGAAAGTTTAAAACAGTGTTTAAGTCTTGGTTTAAAATTGGGAAAGATACATAGAGGGATTAAGTTTAAAGAGAGTGATTGGTTAAAACCATACATTGATCTAAACACACGGTTAAGAGCTGATGCAAAAAATGAATTTGAAAAGGATTTTTATAAGTTAATGAATAATTCAGTATTTGGAAAAACTATGGAAAATATAAGAAAAAGGGTGAATGTTAGGCTTGTCAGAAGTAGAAAATCAGCAAGGAAATTCGTAAACAAACCAAACTTTAAACATTTAGAAATATTTAATGAAAATTTGATAAGCATTCATATGGGAAAAACACAAATAAAATTTGACAAGCCTATTTATTTGGGGTTTTCTATTCTTGAGTTAAGTAAAACTTTGATGTATGATTTTCATTATAATTATATTAAAGCAAAATATGGAGATAGAGCAACTTTAGGACTTACTGATACGGATAGTTTATTGTATGAAATTAAAACAGAAGATTTTTATAAAGATATTTCAGATGATGTTAAAGAAAAGTTTGATACAAGTGGCTACCCAAAAGAGGGACATCCTTCAGGCATTCCAGTTGGTATAAATAAAAAGGTGATTGGCATGTTTAAGGATGAAACAAATGGGGAGGAAATAGAAGAATGCGTTGGTTTAAAACCAAAAATGTATAGTATTAAAATGGATGATGGGGAAGAAAGTAAAAAATGTAAGGGGATTAAGAAAAATATAGTTAAAAAAACTATAACACATTAGGATTATCTGAATTGTTTAGAAAAAAATGATATTCATCATAGAACTATGACAAATATAAGAAGTTATAAGCATCAAATTTATACAGAAGAAATTAATAAAATAGCATTAAGTGCAAATGATAATAAAAGGTTTATTTTACCTGATGGAATTCATACACTTGCTTGGGGACATCATAGGATAAAGGAATACAAAGAATAAATTTTTATTTGTGATAAAAACAAATAAAAATTACAAATTTTCGTTTACTGTTGTCTTTTTAATTTTACCACACGTTGTACATTCTTGAGTAATGTTTTTATAATTTGAGCCTGTTAGATAATTTTTTATTTTATAAAATAAACCTTCTTCTTTGTGTATAATTTTAAATAAACCATAGCATTCATTTACAAGATGAAGAGAGGGATAATAATACTTATAAAGGCCATATTTTTTACCATCAAAAATTATATAATCTTTCCAATTTGTTAATTTATCCATTTCTTTAACTACTTTATCCCTTTTTTCATTGTATTCTTCAACTAAATTATTTACTTTGTTTACTTCATTGTTAATTTCTTCTATCACTTGTAAATCTTCTTTACTAATTTCTTTTTCTCTTGTATTAAGTAAAAGTACACAATTTTTTAAATCTTGTAAAACACTTATATAAGTTTCTTTCCCATATTGTATTTTTTTCCCTGTTTTATAGTTTATTCCGTTTTTTAATTTTTCATATTTTTCTTTTAAAGTAATAGAATCATCAACAGTAATTTTTTCTATATATCTTAATGAAAATGGTATATAATTTCTTGGATAAAATGAAACTGGATATTTTATTTGAGGTGGAAACCTTTTAATTTTATCTTCCATTATTATTTTTTAATAAATAAAATTTTTTACTTAATTCATTTTTTTATTTTCACAGGCATTTTTTATTTTGCTTTGAAGTACAAAATAAAAATGTTTATTATTTATTGATCAATTACATAGTAGGAAATATTAAAAATTAAGTCAAGATTTTCTATTATTTTTCTTCTTTTTCTTAAATGTATTTTATTAGTTTTATCTTCTTCATTTTCATAAAAAAACTTAGCTTCTTCTTTCATCAAATTATAGTTTTTATTAATGTAATCTTTTATAAATTTTTTCCTTTCTTCATTTTTATTTTTTCCTTTAAAAGTTTTTCTTTTACCATGAATAAAGCAAGTGACACGCTCAATAAGATTATTACTACAACCATTATCAATATGATTTAGTAGAAAATCAATATGCCCTTCAAGATTTTCCATTATTCCTTGTATTGTAAATTCTTTAATATCAAAGTTGGGAGCACGGTCAATACACAATCTATTTTTATTTATGTCTGTTTTTTTTGTTGCATCCATGTTTTACTATCTTACATATTACTATATGGGATATTTTTTACATTTAAATCAATTTTTTACTTCTTGCTAATAGAAATAAATCTTTAAAAAATTTTTTTTTAATCAAAATCTTAACCCACCCACTAACTCATAAGCCCGTTAGCCATAGCATCATGCGTTGGTTGATGGGGTGAGAAAAAGGTTAAGTGAGTGTGTGATGTAAGGGTTAGTTGGGGGGTTATGTGTTGGTTAGATGATGAGCTGGTTTTTTTCTTAATCAAAAATCTTTTAATTTTTTTTTTTTTTTTTTTTTTTTTTTTTTAATTTTTTTTTAATTTTAAATTTTTTTAATTTTAAATTTTTTTATGATATTATGCAATTATGGAATTATGTTATTATACATGCATGCAACAATTTTTTTTTTTATTTTTTTAAATTTTTTTTTAATTTTAAATTTTTTTTTTAATTTTAAATTTTTTCTAATTTTAAATTTTTTTTAATTTTAAATTTTTTTAATTTCAATTTTTTTTTATGATATTATGCAATTATGGAATTATGTAATTATACATGCATGCAACAATTTTTTTAAATTTTTTAAATTTTTTTTTAATTTTAAATTTTTTTTTAATTTTAGATTTTTTTTAATTTTAAATTTTTTTTAAAAAATGTTAAAAAAGGTTACGCCATTTTGTTTGCTAACCTTAATCAGATTGACTTGTTAACCCATTTTATGTTAATTTTATGAGCATGCTTAATGTTACATAAAATTGTTATATTGATGTATTGTATGGGGGCTAGGTGCATAATACGGTTTTGGCCTGAAAACAACAAAACATATACTGTGGGAAAAGGAAATAATGCCATTAAACAATGTTTTCTTCTCTTTTGAGACCAATCTTATCATTTGAGCCACATTTAACTCTTTACACACAATCCCGATTTTAACGACCTTGAGACAGGAGACATTTGAATATACTGTGGGAAAAGGAGAAAATGCCGGTAAACAGCATTTATTCTTTTTCCCACAATGTTTTCTACGCTGTCAAAGACGACTACCACAATTCCAGCCTGATTTATTTTTGCGTCTTCATTATGTTTTTAATCTGGACACGTCTAAAATTTTGTTGTATGGCAAGGGGTTAAATGTCGTCTGCCCACACTTGCAATTTAGACGAACCATTGTCGCTTGTTAAAGAGTAACTCTGTAATTTTATTTCATGCTTTCCGGTAGGATATCGAGAAATAGCGGTGAAAATATTTTTCGATATTACACGGGTACGACCAGTGAGAATACCGACCACGGGGAGTTTGTACTGATTTTTATGGAAGTCTCGACAAAAAAAAAAAAAAAAAAGGCGTTAGAAGCATGAAATAACTAGAATATTTGTTTTTTTTTTTTTTCGGTGAAAGATCGAAATTTATTTCATCGAGTAAACATCATCGGTAATATTTTCACGAGTGGCTGCGCCACTCGTGAAAATATTACCGATGATGTTTACTCGATGAAATAAATTTCGATTTATTTCATCGAGTAAACATCATCGGTAATATTTTCACGAGTGGCTGCACCACTCGTGAAAATATTACCGATGATGTTTACTCGATGAAATAAATTTCGATCTCTCACCGAAAAAAACAAATATCCTCTATTTATAATAACTTGACGTCGAAAATACCGTTATATAGTGCGTTATTTTCTCTAAGATTGTTTCCATCTTTTGTCGCGATGTTTTTCCAATATCGTGTTCTCTGTTGAAAAATATCTAATAGGAGTATGTCTTGATATGCCAGTCGTTCCCGTGTTTTTTTCGGGGGAGAAAGCTGTTGAAAACAGTGCGCGAGAAAGCGGGAAAGGAAAAAAAAAAAAAAACGTTTGTAACCAGTGTTTTCTCCTTTTCCCGACAGCGTTTCCACTCTAATCAAATCATGTGACCTACATTTAGTTTTTTGTCTGCAAATGCTTTCAACATAGTCGAGTCTTTACGGTTTTGATAGAATTACAAATCACAGGCGTTCGACGAACTTCGCCACCAATAAATACTTAATGTTATGTTGGAGTAACTTTCCTGGTGCTTGTGTGTGATATCGCGCGAGACCGAAGGTCGAGCGAGATGTCAAAATTTTCTTACGCGGCGAGAAGCAAACCCTAGCGCCAGGAAAGTTTCTATAATTATAATATTTCGTTTATCATATAGCTACAACTTTCAACGACAAAGCATTACAAATCCTTGACATTTCATCCAAATACAGTAAACAAAACAAGACCCCAAAAAAAAAAAATAGTTTGGTGGGTGGTTTCTTCGTTTTTATGAATGGCAGATGAATATTATACGGTAACATTTTGACCAATCCAATCGCAAATCAATATGCACATATTGCACGTGTGATATAAGTCATAATACCATATTCGGAACTGTATTTGACACTGTGTAAATACGTATTTTTTTCTGTCGTGTGTGTTAGCTATCCGTTTGGTCACTCTCTTGCACTACGGATCGTTCCCATTCACCTCTGTAGGTGGCTCAGAAAGTAGTCCGTCATCACGTGATATTTTCGTCACATGACCATAACTCAAAATGGCGACACAAACGCCGGTGAAAGAAAGACCAATCGATTGTTTTGTGTGCTGTTAAAACAGCATACGGCCAATCAGACTTAGTGGTTGGAAATGTGAAAAAGAGGGATTTTCTGAAAAGCTTAAATGTCTTTTAAAGGACGATAACTTGTTTTTCAATTTTGTTTAAATTGTCATCATTCATGGGCGCAGCTATTTTTTTTTTTTACAATTGGCGTAAGATTCTGATCAGTAAAGAAGCTTGAAAAAATAGTTCCATTGTATACAGGTAAATTCATCAGTTTGAATGCACCTATAATGTATCCGGAATCATATTTCCTTTGTCTACTTTATTCATATTACACATGAAACAGTTAAACAGTAATAAAACATGTTTTCCTCGGTTTGACAAGATTCTTGTCATTTAGCCCGTTGCAGAGATGTATGGTGAGAGTAACGAACGACAACTCTGCTCGGAGATTGCCGTTTGGTACCAAAGTGTTTTTCGCCGGAAAAATTACAGGTATATAATAAAATGTAATATTTGAGACCTTGTCGCTATATGCATGGCGAAGTTCGTCACAAAACGATCGCACATGGGAAGGGTTGAAGGCAGCGTGGATGCTAGATTTTTTTTTTGTTTTTGCGGAAATGTAATGAGCTATCGATCTAACTTGTCTACTTTACACGAGAAACTGTTTATCATGCCTTTAACTCTTTACCAAACGACAAAGTTATACACTAGTCCAAACTGAAAGCATTTGCAGACGACAAAATAAATGTAACTGAAAATTTGAATTTTTTGGGGGGGAGGGGTAGAAAACATTGTGGGAAAAGGAAAAAAGCTGAATACCAGCATTTTCTGCTTTTCCCACAATGTTTTCAAAAGGCGTCTTTCTCACGGTCATTAAAAGTCGGGATTGTGTGATAAAGGGTTAAACCTTAGGCTGCTAAGCACGAGTCAAGCACCTGTTACTGCAAAGAACTCCGATCTTGAATCTACACTGTCCGATAAGAAGACATTTTTCCCCCAAAGAATAACTTTGAATAACTTTTGACTGTCGACTTAGCAGGTTAAAGGTTTAATGTCTAATCACGGCCTGAGGAAATCCTATTTAACCCTTTAGCAGACGACAAAATTTTAGCCTTCTCCAAATTGAAAGCACTTGCAGACGACAATTTCAATTTGGCTAAGATGGTGCATTTTTTCTTTGATAGGGTAGAAAACATTGTGAGAAAAGGAGAAAATGCTGGTTACCAGCATTTTCTCCTTTTCCCACAATGTTTTCAAAAGGCTTCTTTCCAAGGGGCGTCAAAAGGCGTCATTGTGCGGTAAAGGGTTAAAAACTCCCGCTAGGAATACGTTCACCGATCTTGGAAAAGCAGTCAATAAGTAGGAAAGGGTGTCTCATTTTAACCCCAAAGCTGCTGAATAAATCAAATTAACGATTTCCAGCCTATAGAGAAAACCAATAATTTACGATTTAAAACTTTTGCTCACCGTATGGGACTGTGTAGATCCAAGATCACTGTACGTTCTGTGCAGTCTGATTTGAATCTACACTGTCCTCAAAACCCCACAAAGTCGCCCTTAGTAACCTAAGTGTTTTGTCAAACAAAAGTCAAGGAAACCATCGGTAAATGTACATTTACCATGATATGAAGGAAATACGAGGGGTGATCAAAAAGAACATGGACCAGTGCCTGTATCGGAATATTGTCATAAAAATCGACTTGGAATGTTTACTATTGTTGAAAGTAACCTTCTTTGAATTCTATGCACTTATAATTCTTGATTCCTACGCGCTAAACACGTGAGCGAGCGCGTCACGTGACATTACTCTCCAGGACCCGGTCCTAGCGAGGGCTAGCTCTTCTCTGCTCCCGTAGTTCGTGCCACATAGGGTGTATTCCATTCACCTGTTTTGGCACATTGCACTGTGTTCCGGAATACTCTTTTGGAACGGGCGAAAGGAATGTTTCATCACATGTGCACTGTTCTGGAATGATGTTCTGAATGGAGCATTTTGGAACATTGTTCTTATCAATATCAAAATATTTTGTCTTTCATTTTGTTCTAAACTTGATAACAATTTTGCTGGTCGACATTGGGTATATATGTGTCTTATCCCCTTTTCAATCTATTGTTTGCAATTAGATTGCTATTCTAACCTATGTCATAATCAAGCTTCAAATCTATTGAAAACTTTTCTAGAAAATAGGGAAATTGTACAGGCGTATTATATCACATAACACTTTACCAAACATCAAACTTTCAGACTTGTCCAAAGTGAAAGCATTTGCACGCGACAAAGTCAATGGGACTCCATAATTGAAATTTGTTCTGGGATGGATAGAAAACAATGGGGGTAATGTAGAAATTGCTGCTTGCCAGCAATTTCTCCCTTTTTAACACACTGTTTTCAAAGTATTATTTTTCACCTATATTTCGATGATGACAAAATCCTATTAGTTGCAAGGTTTTTTTTAATGCAACTAGTTGGGTGTCGACTGTTTTACAGTGCTGATGTTAACAGCATTTTGATTTATACTCTGGCCATATGGACTAGAGTATTCTGAGCTTTTTTTCAAAGTACGTTTGTGCCAAGACACGAGGAAATAAGAAGGAAGTTGAAACCAACAAAAATGGCTTGGTATTCAGCATGGATCTAGAGCATCCTGCACATCTGTGAGGTCTGTTCAGCATCCAGACTGTTTTCGCACTGAAAAATTGTTCGTCTTTCAGCCATCTTGTAAAACCTGAGGACGCGTTTAACATGTTCGCTACACCTCGATTCATTTAGAACAGCCAGAACATGTTCTGAAGAACACAGCACCGTGTTCTGAAGTATTCCATTGATCTAGAACATGTTCGGAATGTTCGGAGTAGAGAAAGAAATACGTCCATAGAGAATCTTTCAAAACAGAAACTAGTGAGAGGTCACAAGGGGTCGGGACTGAATTATAGGGAGGGTTGGCTAGTGTTTCTGTCTTCAGTTTTTTCAAAATTTCTTGTACTAGTGCATGATTCAGAAGAAAAAAAAAAAAAAAAAGCGAATAGAAAAACATGATGTACATAACTCTACCAAGTGAGTTAGAAAGTTTAGATTTAATAGCGGAAGGCGATGTTGAATGTTTCCATACACTGCTTTGTTGTTTAGTTTCAGTCTCGTTATTGTGTACCCATGTTTCATCGAATGTTACAATACGATCAGTAAAAATTGACCCGTCTACCCTAATGCATTCTGAATTTCTGAACAAATTTCGACCCCAACCCCCATTTGCTCGGGGGTCAATAGTCGAGGTACCTATCTTGTGCAAACACGTGACATTCCAAGAATGTCAGTCAAAATCTCCTGGACACTTCTATGTGAAATGTTAAATGTGTCAGCTATTTTCCTGACAATATTTCGGCGATCTTGTTTTACATGCTGCTCTACATCCCTGATGGTTTTGTCTGTGAATGATGTTGATGGACGGCCAGATTTAAGGTCATATTAACGGTATCGCACTCTTCTTTAAACTGGTCCGATCCATTTACGAATATCAGATTTCTTGATTGCAGATTCCCCTCAGACTTTTTCTGAATCGGTTTTGATTTCCGATAAATACTTTCCGAGTTTGACGTAAAATTTATGATTACTCTCGGCTCAAATGAAACGTCGTCCGACATTTTGGACCACTAATTCACTATATGACGTCATGAAAATGATGTCATACTTCACCTACTTGAATATGACGACATTTGAAAGCTTGAGTCAGTTACCAGATAATTAATTCTCATCTATGCAAATTTTTATAACCCTACGTGAAATAGTTTTCCAAAAAACGAGGCGTTTCACGTTCTTTCTGATTACCCCCTCCTACTTGTAATATGCATATGACGTTAGAACCAAAACAGGGACAAACAAACTAACAAAATTTGGTTCAGATGATGAAGTTTGTCCGAGAAAGGGAGGGAAATTATGAAGACATCAATTGCGAGGTAAAAAACATTTATCCTTTTCCTACCATGCTTTGGAAAGCTTTCCTCTTCAGAACTGTAAAACCAGGGGATTGCTTGGTCCCGACTTTTATGTACAAGTTCTCCGAGAAAATACTCTTTTAAGTCGCTATATTTATTCCTACAAAAAGAACCTCACTAGGGGATCCTGCATCCCATATTCTACGCTAGGTTTTACGTATATATGTTTTTTTTTCACTAGGCTGCAATTTCCTCAGTGACAGAAAGACTTGAAGAAATATTTGAGCCATGCTCTGGCAAAAGGGGGGTTTAATCTATCTTCGTCACCTAATTATGGGTCCATGAAATCCATTCAGTCAAACACAATCGACTGGATCTGACGGTAGAATAGTCCTTTGATATGCAGAAAATTTTACGGATAGCAAAAAATATCGTCCTATATCAGCCTGCGCGGACTGCGCAGGCTGACATGAGTCGATATTTTTTTTTTTTCCTTCTTTTTTTGCAGCTGCATTAAGCCCCATTTTCTCAGAGCACGATTCAGTTATATTTTTCCCCAAAAAAGATCATTAACCATCCTAGACAAAATAAAACCGAACTTCTCCGAAAAAGCAATCTCTCAAAGTTGGCATGTTTTGTTACAGCCAGATTTAATAGTCTCACAAGTCTACATATTGTCGTATTGATGCAGTAAGGAGTTAAGTGTGAATGGAAAAAAGCGGCATTTGTCTTCCTTCTGCTTTAATCTCGCCACTCGCTAGACTAGCTATCTGATACAATGTTAGAATAATTGCTTCTTTCCCAGAGAGTACAGTCATGCTTATGGAGATAAAGATCAGTCTACATCTGTCCGGGTTAAGTAGTCACGAGGACTGATGGTACAACCAACCATTTGAGCTACATTTAAATTGACATCTGTTATTGCTTTCAATATGGACAAGTCTAAAATTTTGTAAAAAATTGACTAAAAGCTGTAGATGTAAATTTAATTGAAACAGATTTGACGTAAATCTTCCGATATGAAAATGGGCAACCGTTGAACAAATCCCTCGGCTGTGTTACGATTGGTTGATATGCGCCTACGCGGTACGCTTCTTCCCTGGAAATACACTGCTCTACCGTTCTTTAAGTCGTAAGGCTCCACTTAACCCTTTCCCAAACGACAAATTTTGGACTGGTCCAAATTGAAAGAGTTTGCAGACGACAGTTTCAAATTTGATGAAAATGGCAGAAAGTTATCAAAAAGGGTAGAAAACACTGTGGGAAAAGGAGAAATTGCTCGTTACGAGCAATTTCTCCTTTTCCCACAGTGTTTTCAAAAGACTTGTACTGCAGACATGTGAAAACCAGGGCTTGTTTGGGAAAGGGTTAAAATAAGAAAAAACGAGTGACGGTTTTCTTTAGAAATCTTTCTAAATACATTTCCGTTCACAGACAATTTGTACATTCAATTTTTAATTCGATGTATTAATTCCGTTCACCAACAAGTTGGAAGGCGTGAATACTGTTGATTAATCGATTGTATTGGGGTTTAACGCCGTTTTAACAGCTTAGGTTATATCACAGTGGTCAGTGCACATATGCATGTGTTTCCTGGTTTCTCTCATCAGTTCTGACACAACTTTCTTTGCAAGTCACTGACTACATTTCTCACATGCATCAGGGAGTGAGAGGCAAAAAATCGTGCCTCAACCGGGTATGGAACTCGTAACCACCAGGTCACGAATCAGATACACGAACCAGTGAGCTACCCGGGCGGGCAGATGTGTATAATTTCACCGTGGTTGTTGTTGTCGTCGTTGCTAATTGATTCACATGGGCGCTGCCCACTCGTCACAACTCGGCCGATTCCGTAACTACATCTAACCTCGTCGGTATCAAGAGGGTTTTCATTTTGGAATACTGACAGTCACATGATCATGAACATGGCGGTGCCCATGTAAATCGATTAGCAACGGCAACAATCGATACGGTGATAAATAACCTGTCGCTGTAAAACGCCGATGGAAATGATAGACTGGGCAAGAAAATAAATGTTCAAACTGTTTATCATCGGAAATGTTTTTAGAAAGATTCCCACAGAAAATTGTGACTTATGTTTTCTTTTCAAGTGGAGGGTTACGATTTTAGGAACGGTAAAGCGGTGTATTTCCGGCGAAGAGATGTACTATGTAGGTGCATAACAAGCGGCGTGATACAGCCGAGGGACTTAATCAACGTGTCACTCGAGGTTTGCCGAATTGGGTGCTGCTATGTTTAACCCTTTACTACACAATCCCGACCGTATAATTGGTAAAAGAATCTCCAGGAAAGCATGGATAGGTGCACTGGACACCACGATATAACCGAAATAATGATAACAGCATTAACCTTTTACCAAGCTATCCCGTGTTTCCACGATCCTGAGAGAGAAGAAGCCTTTTGAAAACATTGTGGGAAAAGGAGAAAATGCTGGTAACCTGCATTTTCTCATTTTCCCACAATGTTTTCTACTTTTCCCAAAACAAATTACAAATTTTGAGTCTCATCCGATTTGTCGTCTGCAAATGCTTTCAGTTTGGACCAGCCGAGAATTTGAACGTATGGTAAAGAGTTAAGATCATGTGACTGACAGCCTACTTCAAAACAGAAATCTCTTAGGTACGGACGAAGTTAAACATAGTTAAGGAATTGGTCTAGCTGTGACGATTGGATATGAAAGTCACCGGACGAGGCAGTAAAGTTACGGGCAGATGCTCGGACAGGTGCTATAGTTATCATATTCTCAGCACGATCTTGCCTTTACTCGTTATTAGATAAGTACGTGCTAGATAATATGGTCATAGTTGATTTGGTTCAGCAGTGTTTAACTCTTTACCAATCGGCAAGAAATATGAGCCATGCCATGTAAAAAGGAGGTTTAATGCATCTGGGGAAAAAAATCGACTTAGGTCAGCCTGCACAGTCCGCAAGCTTTCAAAAGTCCTCTTGTGTAGGGTTGTTAAAACTGGAGATCGTATGGTATACAGCAATGTTACTTTAGCAAACATCATAGGCTAATTTCAAATAGCAGTATGATGCCTGATCTTGGAACTGTCTTTGTGTCACAACCAACTCTTTCACAACAAAATTACCAAACTTCAGTTGTTAGACTCTCTCAAGTAGAAAGCATCTACGGACGACAAATTCAAAATTGCTACAAATAAGAAGTTTTGAGACTGAGGGATAGACTGTGGGTTGAGAAAAAATCACTTGTTGTAAGCAATGTCTGGTGGTAAAATAAATCTAGGTTTAAAAATAAAAGCAAGACAAAATTTTCGGACGAGACAAAAACTAAGAATTAGTAGCAGATTAATTTCTCTGTTCGTAACAATTACTCCAAAATTCGCCAGGTTGTGGTATCTCGTAAATTCTCTCTTATAACTTACCCCACAAAGAACTGCCATACTGCACAGTGAATACGAAATCGTTAATCCTTTACCAGACGACAAAACTTTAGACCTCTCCACACCGAAAGCATTAAAATCAGCCACGCTCTGGCAAAAGGAGGCTTAATGCATCCCCGTGATGCATGACACCTATCAAGCCATCACATAATTATGAATCCATAATAAGCACTTTTCTTTAACAACCGACTTAATTATGAGGTAGAATGGTCCTTGGACATACAGAAAATTGACCAGAAGCGAAAAGTTTCGGCCCAGGACAGCCTGCGCGGACTGCGCAGGCTGACCTGGGTCGATACTTTTCGCAGATGTATTAAGCCTCCTTTTCACAGAGCACAGATCATTTTCAGACGAGAAATCAAACGCCGCTCAAATGATGAAAGTAGTCTTTTAAAGGGTAGGAAATATTTCTGAAAAGGAGATAGTTCTGGCTGTCAGAAAATTCTGCTTTTCCCACAGAGTTTTCAAACTTCCTCTTTCCAAGGACTGTTGAGACACTGAGACATAGGATCGTCTGATGAAGGATTTATGTTCTCCCCTGGACATAAAACAATAAGTGCGGGGTTACGTTTTTCTCATTATCGCAGAGGATTATTATATTATAGAGTTCTGGTGTAGAATATAGACGAAGTTTTTTTTACCGCGGAGATATGACGGCTTGTGCTATATTGACGGTATCCAGTACGCGCCATCGACCTTTTTTTTTACCTCTGCGGAAGTAGGAAACTAGAAACTGGGACGACCTAAGTTCGACTAATTCGAGATGATGTATTGCTTCAAAAAGTAAGAAGTGAAAGTGTTCTGGTGTAGAATATAGACGAAGTTTTTTTTACCGCAGAGATATGACGGCTTGTGCTATATTGACGGTATCCGGTACGCGCCATCGACCTTTTTTTTTTTACCTCTGCGGAAGTAGGAAACTAGAAACTGGGACGACCTAAGTTCGACTAATTCGAGATGATGTATTGCTTCAAAAAGTAAGAAGTGAAAGTCTTTTTTTTTTAAGCGTCAAAATCCTTCTACTTTATAAATCGGAGACTAACACGGGCTTTTCTAGGTAAACAATCGAGCCGATTTCATCAAAGAAAAAAATGTACAATTTTACGTATCGTGTAAATAACTTAGAAAATACAAAATTCCGGGGTTCCTAGGTGGGCTCAGTGATAAAGTGTAGGACTAGCAACCTGGAGACCCCTGGTTCGAACCTCACTGGAAGTTTTTTTTTTTGAGAGAGCCCCCACCGAGTACTGGTGGACCATAGGAAACACATGAATATGAGGGCTATTGCCGTGATGTGACTGGAATAATGTTGAAAGCTGCGCAAAATACTATTCATTCAATCAACAAAATTCGGGTGCTTAGTTTCTAGTTTCCTACTTGCGCTTAGGTGGAAAAGTCGATGGCGAGATCGAGATGCCTTATAAATATGTTCAGTAAGCTGTCATGTCATTTTTTTCATGGGAAATCCTTATAGTCTAGCGTAGAAAATAGGTACACGTCGTGGAAATGTTGCGATCGTATAAAAATTCGTTGTTCTAGAATACAGACGAACATTTTTTTCACCCCTGACATGCAGTATGTTCTATGTACAATAAGTCATGATATCATACACTCGACACAACTCGGCCAATTCCTTAACCACATCTAGGGTCCGTATTCACCAACCATTCTTAAGAATATTCTTGGTCTTGTTCTCCAAAATTTTCCAAATTTGAAAGTAACACACCTTCTGATTGGCTAAACCATTTGGTTTAGCCAATCAGAAGTTGTGTTACTTTCAAACTTGGAAAATCTTGAAGAATAAGTCTAAGAACGTTCTTAAGAATGGTTGGTGAATACGGACCCTAACCTCGTCTGTATCAAGGAGGTTTCCATTCTGAAATACTGCCATTCACGTGATCTTAAACATGGCGGCGCCCATGAAAATGGATTAGCAACAACATCAACAACAACAGTGAAATTATCAGCATCATTCTATCAATCTGTCGGTGAAAACTGTCAACGGAATTGACAAACCACATTTAAAATTTAATGTGCAATTTGTTTGTTATTGGAAATGTATTTGGAAAGATTTGGATAGAGAATTGTAACTCGTGTTTTCTCTTTATTGGAGCCTTACAATTTTAAGAATGGTATAGTGGTGTATTTCTGGCGAAGAAATGTACCGTGTAGGTGTATATCACCCCATCGTAATACAGCCGAGGAATTTGATAAGTGGATCACCCAAGGTTTGCCGAATGGACATTATTATTGACTTTGTTCGGCGTCAAAAGTTATTTCAGATATACCGCGGCGGCCAGGGCAGTATCCATGCTTTGCTGGTTGTAGGCTCAGATGGTGGGGTTTGTCATAAAGTATAGAAGTTATTTCCGGGAAAGAAAAAAAAAAACCCTGCTTACTTGCATTTTCTTTTTTTTTTCCACAATAGTTTTAAAGCTTTCTTGCAAAGGGTCTCACACGAAAGGCATCCTTTTGTAAAGGGCTGATAAGAGGAGGTGAGGGCACTGTGTACTGTGTAATATTTTCAGGGCTTTTTTTATGAAATAATTTTTTTTAATGAGCCATACTGGGGCTTAATGCATCTGCTGACCTGGGCCGAAACTTTTCGCTAATGGTCAATTTTCTGTATAACCAAGGACCAGTCTGCCTCATGATTGAGTCGGTCGTTAAAAAGTAATGGCTATTATGAATCCATAATTTTGTGATGGATTGCTTACTACAATGCATCACGGAGATGCATTAAGCCCCTTTTAGCCAGAGCATGGCTCAGATATCTATATAGATCAAATGGTCCCTGTTGTGATAAATGGCAGTGTTAAACTCTTCACATCAAGACAAAAAAAAAAAAAATGGAATCGTTGAAATTGAAAGCATTTGCAGATGACAATTTAAATGTGGCTAGGATTCTGAGATTCAGCTATAAAAGAGTAGAAAACATTGTGGGAAAAGGAGAAAATGCTGGTTACCAGCATTTTCTCCTTTTCCCACGATGTTTCATAAGCTTTCTTTCCCGGGTTCGTCAACACTTGGAATTGTTTGGTAAAGGGCTCACCTGTACAGCGCTTAATGAACTAAGTAAAACATCCGAGATATTGCTGCTTCAAGGTAGTCGTGGCCATACTGTGTATCAAAGTGCTGGACTGTGAAGATCAAAGATTAGACTGCACAGATCGTGCTATCTGATCTTGATCTACACTATCCGCTAAAACAATTCACCCCAGTTCCAGAGCATTATCTATTTAAGCGCCATAGGTGAAACAGGGCCTTGTGCGGACGGCATAGATCAAGATCAGGCTGCACAGAACGTGCGGTCTGCTCTTGGATCTATATCATCCGTTACTTTGATCAAGCGTACATAATATTTTTTATTTTTTTTTCTAACTTCAGTGGTTTGTATTTCATTCGTCGAAAGAGTTAATGTTGATTGATTGAGTGTATGCTGATTAACGCTGTTTGCGACATTACTGTATTTCGTTATTGGAGAGGTCATCAGACCTCTCCAACAGTGGTGAGTTTAAAAGGCAGACTGCCTCAGAAATTGCTGCCTAACTCCATGCTTCTCTGCGAAATCGTTATGATTTCGTCATGGTTTTATAAATAAACCGAAATCCAAAAACTGAAATAGGAAAAAGACGTGTTTTGTTTTTATATGACGGATTTCAAAAAGGATTTGTTATATTGATTTGAATGCAAATGACCTTTCCAGTAGTTGTAATTTTTCATTAAACAAATAAAGCTACACACACACAAGAAAAGAATTTCGTTAAAAAAGAGAACACCGCGGGAAAAGATCATGCGACTTGAAAACGTGGGAAAAAGGTCACGTGTCTGTCATGTAATGCATAAAAGGTTTCTCCTTTTTACACAGCGGCAATCATATAATGCCTTACTTAGTATTTGTTTATATGTACCAAAATATATTGAAATTAAAAGCAATAAGCTATTTGAAAACATTGATGCTGACCTCTCCTGGCTTCTTTTTTAAAGAAGCCAACTTGTATCAGTTATATACTATCCATGCATTCCTTGAGTTTTCTTTTTACCAGGTATTTACCAACCATTCTTAAGAATATTCTTGGTCTTGTTCTCCAGAATTTTCCACATTTGAAAGTAACACACCGTCTGATTGGCTAAACCATTTGGTTCAGCCAATCAGAAGTTGTGTTACTTTCAAACTTGGAAAATCTTGAAGAATAAGTCTAAGAACGTTCTTAAGAATGGTTGGTGAATACGGATCCAGTACTTAGCACAATAATCTCCCAAAGCCTCTGGCATACCCATATAACCATCATCGAAACAATGATCAGCGGTGAGAGAGGAATTAATCCTGTCGCAATGGCTATCATCATCGAAAGACTTAAAGATACATCTATACTCGTTTTCAGCCAGTTTTTTAACCCCTGTCCTGCTAAATAACTGAAGTAGAATTTTAAAAAACGATAGTAGAAACTTGAATAATTATATTTCAAACTTACTTTTTTGGAGAACAATATCTACTTATCGGACAGTGTAGATCCAAGATCAGACTGCACGTTCTGTGCAGTCTGATCTTGATCTACACTGTCCGCAGAAGGTCAGTGAGTCGCGCTTAGCAGCTTAAAGGTTAATCCATTTCACCTTTATTTTATCGAACTATAATCATTCTTGTATCTTCATGCTAAATGTTGCCCCTGACGGCTGCAAGGTTGACACAGATTACGACGGATAGAAACTGCATTTCATTTTCTGGAGGCCATCAAAGAAATCACTGTTGAGACGTGTCCGGTTTTAAATCGAAGATTTCCGATATATGTATTTATTTCTTACACTATATATATTTATCTATGTTTACACAGCTGACTAATTCCGAACCATTCTACAGTCTATCAAATTTCAAATGCGTTTCTTTTTTTCTCTGGCTGTAAGGATTTATCTTTAACTCTTTACCACACGGACATATTTTAGTCATTTCCAAATTGAAAGCATTTGCAGACTACAAAATAGATATTACTCAAAAATTGAAATCTGTTTTTGGATGGACAAAAAGCATCGTGGGAAAAGAAAAAATGCTGGTAACCAGCATTTTCTCCTTTTCCCACAATGTTTTCAAAAGCCTTCTTCATCAGGGTCGTTAAAAGGCGGCATTGTGTGGTGAAGTGTTTAGGGCTAACGTCGACATTATGCATTGATGATAGATGACACGCATTACTGGGTATCATATTTCAGTCCTACATCAAACGATCGCGTATTCTCATGAGAAAGAAAGCGATTCAAAAGCACCGTGGGATAGATGAGACAATGTTTTCTGCCCCTTCAAAGATAGATTTAACCTTTATCTTCCTAAATAAGTTAAATGAAACTTTCAAAAACACGGATAATGCTATTTCAAACTTATTTTTATTGGAGAAGAATATCTTTTTATCGGACTGTGTAGATCCAAGATCAGACTGCACGTTCTGTGCAGTCTGATCTTGATCTACACTGTCCACAAAAAGGTCCGTGAATCGCGCTTAGCAGACCAAATGTTAAAAGAAATGATTTTTGACTAAACCTATAAGGTGGCAAATTGTTGGTAAAAAAAAAAAATACAAATGAGCCGTGACCTGGCGAAAGGGGGTTTAAAGCATCACCGAGATGCATGATACCAAGCAAGTCATCACATAATTATGGATCTATTAAAATCCATTTTGTCTAGCAATCGACTTAATCATGAGGTACACTGGTCCTTTGACATACAGAAAATTCACCAATAGCGGACAGTTTCGGCCCAGGTCTGCCTATGCGGACGACGCAGGCTGACGATACTTTTCGGAGATGCATTAAGCCCCCTTTTCACAAAGCATGGCTCATTAATGTTCGTAAGTGAAATTACGGGCAACGGTATTTCTGTCACGGGCTACGTATTTTACAATGTCGCGACACAGTTTGCAAAGACTTATGGGAATGTCACTCGATCAATTCACAGGCCTTTGAAGCGCCACTGGCCTTTGATGAAACATCGAAATTTTCATTACTCGATCATCGGTCACCGTTGCTAAAAATAGCACATTTGCGCATCGCCTCCATATTGGGTATGTGACACAAGCTGTTCAACGAAATCGGAGAAAATTTGACCCCTTTCCATTTTGAAAGAGAATATTTAACCAAAAAATGGGCGGAGGGGAAATCTGGTAGATGGTTGTAGATCGGTTCAAAAATTAATTTTCTTTTACTTCCTGACATTCGAAGGTTTCACACGACTCTTGCAACCAAACACTGGTGTTGAGTTTTATAAAAGCTCTTACAGTTTCTGGATCTCAATATGCTGATGTCGCACGATTCATAATTCCGCAGTGAATTATAACTTTACTATCAAAGGACGCGCCAAAGTTTTTTGACCAATAAATGGTAATTACGCATTAGGAAAAAAGCGAAATGGAAGATGAAATTCATGTTAATGGATTAGACTAATAAAATATTATTTCAATAATTTCATAAATACCTTAACAAAACAAATTTTAAATCTTTGTTGAGAAAATGATTTGATTATAATTCGCTGCAGGATAATGAACAACACGCAATATTCCTAGAGAAAATGTAGGTGTGGGACTCGGGAAATAGAAGTGGATCGAAATCAGCTACCTCTTTCCATGCAACTAAAACAAGAACGCCGCATGTGGGTGCCAATGCTCGGCTGCAGTTGCTTTTAGAGAGAATCTGAAGTCGAAAACGGGCATAACTGTGTCAAAAACAGGTTGATGGTTACCTACCCGTGTTGTATGGGTTCCTATTTTGATAGTTAACAACTATTCCAAGTTTGAAGTAACTATCTTCAGTAATGACACAGATATTATGAAATGTCTAAATTTTTGCACGACGAAGCAGACGTAGACGACGATGACGATGCCAGGGCTATGACAGTACCTTACCGTTTTCTTCGAAAGTAGACGAGGTACGAGTAAAATCGTCTTCTTCCGAGGGCTAAAAATGTGTTTCTGCCGTAACTGAAGAACGATGAAGGTCACAGTTTAGTATCTGGCAGCGGTCGGCGCAGACTTAGAAAGTAACACAAATTCTGACAGGATAACCCCAGTGGTCTAACCAATCAGAAGTTGTGCTAGTTTCTCAATCCCTCAATCCATGATTAGACAAAGAATGTTCTTGACAGTGGTTGGTAAATACGGACGCAGATTGCACGTTCCAGAGCTCCAGATAGGAGAGAGTGATGGTATTCTAAGTCCATTATTTCTTTTCCAAACCCTATGTTGTGGGTACTCATTAGAATCGTCTCGATGAGACGAATCTAATGAGTACCCATAACATAGGGTTTAGTGCAGAGTAAATAATATTTTCAATTTTGAAATCAAAATCACTCCCTCTATCTGGAGCTCTGGTTCTGTGTCGACTGAGCTCGATCTACGCCGTCGAACAAAAAGGAGAAACTACTGGTTACCAGTATTTTATCCTATCGTATCGATGTTTTCGAAAGCCTTCTTCCCTAAGGTCGAAGAAAATTAAAGCGTAATTGTGTGGCAAAGGATTAATTGGAGTGTGTGGCGCCGCCTGACGGGATATACGGAAAAAATGGAACAATGTCTTCCTGTGTTTGTTAGGACTGGTCTTTGTTGAGAGAAATGTATAATATTTTATTGATATTTTTGTACTTTTGAAATGAATGGAAGAGAATGGGAGAGAGATGTATGGAACTGATGTCAGTTGTAAATGTTCTTTAGAATCTATGGAATATGGACATCAGAAATGAAAATGAATGGCAGAGACAACCCTCTCTCTCTCTCTCCCTCTCTCTCTCCCCCCCCTCTCTCTCTCCCTAAGGAAACAATGTATTGTCGGCGCTGAACTCTTTACCAAACAACAAAATTTTAGACTTGTCCAAATTGAAACCACTTGCAGACGACAAAATAAATGTGACTGAAAAATTAAAACTCGTTTTAGGAAAGATAGAAAACATTGTGGGTAAAGGAGAAAATGCTGGTTACCAGCATTTTCTCCTTTTGCCACAATGTTTTCAAAAGGCCTTTTTCCCAGGGTCGTTAAAACTCGGATTGTGTGGTAAAGGGTTAAAATAACTTAAAAAAAAAAAAAAATCTGATTTCAGTTCTTGAAAGATGCTAGATATAATTGAGCAGCGCTCCGTGAATGGAGAGTTTAATGTATTTGCAAAACGTATCGACCCATGTCTGTCCCACAGTCTGCGCAGGCTGGGCTTGGTCGGAACTCTTTGCTGTTGGTTAATCTAATGCATGTCCAAGGACCATTGCACCTTATGATTCAGCCAATTGTAAGACAAAATGAATTTTATGGATCCATAATGTAATGACTTGCTTGGTAATTCGCAGAACTGCGATAAACCTCCTTTTTTCCAAAGTATGGCACAATTATCTGAGTCACAGTCCTATCAACAGAATTCGCTTCAAATGGGTTTCTTTTTCGTTCCTTATCAAGTATAGATATCAAATACCTCTGGGCAAACCGACCGAATAGTTTTTTTTTTGCTCAGTCCATGGTCCTCTCTCAATTCTACGAAACATTCAGTAAAACAATAATAGCCACGCTCAGTGAAAAGGGGGTTTAATATATCTGCGAAACGTATCGTCTCAGGTAGCCAGCACAGTCCAAAACTGTCGAAACTGTTCGCTGTTGGTAAATTTTCTGTATGTCCAAGGACCGTTCTACCTCTTAATTTCAGTTGGTTATAAGATAAAAGATAAACGTGGGTTTTAGGGATCCACAATCAGAGTTCCAGATAGAGGGAGTGATTTTGATTTCAAAATTAAAAATATTAGTTATTTGCCACTAAACCCTTTGTTATGGGTACTCATTAGAATCGTCTCATCGAGACAATTCTAATGAGTACCCACAACATAGGGTTTGGAAGAGAAATAATGGATTTAGAATACCATCACTCCTTCTTATCCGGAGTTCTGCATAATTATGTGATGTCTTGCTTGGTATAATGCGCCATTGATATGCATTTAACCTTCTTTTGTCTTAGACCCGTTAAACCCCTTTTATCTTAGCATCGCTCATATATTTGAGCTATGCCCTGTGAATAGAGGGCTTAATGCATCTGCGAAAAGTATCGACCCAGGTCAGCCTGCGCAGTCCGCGCAGCTGACCCGAACCGAAACTTTTCGCTAATGGTCAATTTTCTGTATGTCCAATGACCAGTCTACCTCCAGGTTTACTGGCTATTATGGATCCATAATTACATAATGGCTTGATTGGTATCAAGATGCATTAAGCCCCCTTTGCCAGAGCATTGCTCATTTACCGATCGCAATATTATGTTTGTAGATTTGTAACTTAAAATGAAATGTGTAGCACAGTAAAAGTTACAATAAATTGCTAAAATATACCTCTATTATTATACATTTGATACTCGTTAAACAGAATGAGTGTGACTAAAACATTTCAGCCATATGCTCTGACAAAAGGGAGTTAAATGCATTATACAAAGTACAAGTAAATAATCGAATAATTCTTGGTCCATAAAATCAATTTTATCTAAAAACAAGGTAAACCGGTCCTTTGAGATGCAGAATATTGACGAATAGCAAGAAGTTTCGACTCGACTGGATCAATACTTTTTGCAAATGCGCAACATCCCCTCTTCACAGAGCCTGGCCCATTTTCATTTAATAGCCTAACATGTCCACAACACTTTGATGCTGGAGCGTAACATAACTAAAACTCATGTACCGACGACCTTTACGTAACAATAACGTTTTCAAGAACGGTATTAAAAAATATAAACAAGTTCATACAAGAGCATTTCCACGACTAAAGCACGCTGATGCAGGAACATGCTAAAAAACCGTTTAATGCAAGAGCGATATATGTGGAAAAATTGTTTGATGCAGGAGCGTAACGTAATGAAAAACAGCTTGATGCAGAAGCGCAACGTAATGAAAATCACTCTAATGCAAAAGTTAAACGTGATGAAAAAAACGGTTGGATGCAGGAGCGTAACGTGATTAAAACAGTTTGATGCAGGAGCATTACGTGATGAAACACAGTTCGATGCAGAAGCGTAACTTTGTGAAATAGAGTTTGATGTAGAAGCATAACGTGATGAAAAACAGTTTGATGCAGAAGCGTAACGTGGTGAATTACTTTTTGATGCAGAAGCATAACGTGATGAAAAAACAGTTTGATGCAGGAGCGTAACGTGGTGAATGACTTTTGATTCAGAGGTATAACGTGATGAAAAAACAGTTTGATGCAGGAGCCTAACGTGATGAAAAACAGTTTGATACAGGAGCCTAACGTGGTGAAATACTGTTTGATGCGGAAGCATAACGTGGTGAAAAACAGTTTAATACAGGAGCCTAACGTGGTGAAATACTGGTTGATGCGGAAGCATAACTTAGTGAAAAACAGTTTAATACAGGAGCCTAACGTGGTGAAATACTGGTTGATGCGGAAGCATAACGTGGTGAAAAACAGTTTAATACAGGAGCCTAGCGTGGTGAAATACTGGTTGATGCGGAAGCATAACGTGGTGAAAAACAGTTTAATACAGGAGCCTAACGTGGTGAAATACTGGTTGATGCGGAAGCATAACGTGGTGAAAAACAGTTTAATACAGGAGCCTAGCGTGGTGAAATACTGGTTGATGCGGAAGCATAACGTGGTGAAAAACAGTTTAATACAGGAGCCTAACGTGGTGAAATACTGGTTGATGCGGAAGCCTAACATGGTGAAAAACAGTTTGATAGAGGAGCCTAGCGTGGTGAAATACTGTTTGATGCGGAAGCATAACTTAGTGAAAAACAGTTTGATACAGGAGCCTAGCGTGGTGAAATACTGTTTGATGCGGAAGCATAACGTGATGAAAAACAGTTTGATAGAGGAGCCTAGCGTGGTGAAATACTGTTTGATGCGGAAGCATAACGTGATGAAAAACAGTTTGATAGAGGAGCCTAGCGTGGTGAAATACTGTTTGATGCGGAAGCATAACGTGATGAAAAACACTTTAATACAGTAGCCTAGCGTGGTGAAATACCGTTTGATGCAGGAGCATGAATTGATAAAAAACAGTTTGATTCAGGAGCGTAACTTTGTGAAATGCTGTTTGATGTAGAAGCATAACGTGATGAAAAAACAGGTTGATGCAGAAGCGTAACTTTGTGAAATACAGTTTGATGTAATAGCATAACGTGATGAAAAAGCAGTTTGATACAGGAGCCTAACGCGGTGAATTACGGTTTGATTCAGAGGCATAACGTGATGAAAAAACAGTTTGATGCAGGAGCCTAACGTGATGAAAAACAGTTTGATACAGGAGCCTAACGTGGTGAAATACTGTTTGATGCGGAAGCATAACGTGGTGAAAAACAGTTTAATACAGGAGCCTAACGTGGTGAAATACTGGTTGATGCGGAAGCCCAACGTGGTGAAAAACAGTTTGATACAGGAGCCTAGCGTGGTGAAATACTGTTTGATGCTGAAGCATAACTTAGTGAAAAACAGTTTGATACAGGAGCATAGCGTGGTGAAATACTGTTTGATGCGGAAGCATAACGTGATGAAAAACAGTTTGATACAGGAGCCTAGCGTGGTGAAATACTGTTTGATGCGGAAGCATAACGTGATGAAAAACAGTTTGATAGAGGAGCCTAGCGTGGTGAAATACTGTTTGATGCGGAAGCATAACGTGATGAAAAACAGTTTAATACAGGAGCCTAGCGTGGTGAAATACTGTTTGATGCAGAAGCATGACGTGATAAAAAACAGTTTGATTCAGGAGCGTAACTTTGTGAAATGCTGTTTGATGTAGAAGCATAACGGGATGAAAAAACAGGTTGATACAGAAGCGTAACTTTGTGAAATACAGTTTGATGTAGAAGCATAACGTGATGAAAAAACAGTTTGATGCAGAAGCGTAACGTGGTGAAATACTTCTTGATGCAGAAGCATAACGTGATGAAAAAGCAGTTTGATACAGGAGCCTAACGCGGTGAATTACGGTTTGATTCAGAGGCATAACGTGATGAAAAAACAGGTTGATACAGGAGCCTAACGTGATGAAAAACAGTTTGATACAGGAGCCTAACGTGGTGAAATACTGTTTGGTGCGGAAGCATAACGTGGTAAAAAACAGTTTGATACAGGAGCGTAAAGTGGTGAAAAACAGTTTGATACAGGAGCGTAAACTGGTGAAATACAGTTTGATGCGGAAGCATTACGTAATGAAAAACAGTTTGATACAGGAGCCTAACGTGGTGAAATACTGTTTGATGCGGAAGCATAACGTGATGAAAAACAGTTTAATACAGGAGCCTAACGTGGTGAAATACTGTTTGATGCAGAAGCATAACGTGATAAAAAAAAAAAAAAAAAACAGTTTGATTCAGGAGCCTAACGTGGTGAAATACTGTTTGATGTAGAAGCATAATGTGATGAAAAAACAGTTTGATTCAGGAGCGTAACGTGGTGAAAAACAGTTTGATGCAGGAGCGTAACGTGGTGAAATACTGTTTGATACAGAAGCATAACGTAATGAAAAAACAGTTTGATTCAGGAGCCTAACTTGCGGAAGCTTAACGTGATAAAAAAAAAAAGAAAAAAAAACATTTTGATTCAGGAGCGTAACTCGATGAAATACAGTTTGATGATGGAGCGTAACGTGTTGAAAAAACAGTTTGATACAGAAGCGTTACGTGATGAAAAAACCGTTTAATGCAGGGGCATTACGTGATTAAAAAAAACCACGTGGATGCAGGAAAGTTAGGTAATGAAAAACAGCTTAATGCAGGAGCATTACGTAATGAAATACATTTTACCACTGGAGCTTTACGTGATGAAAAAACAGTTCAATGCAGGATCATTACAAGATGGAAAAAACCGAGTTTGATGCAGGAAGAGTTGCACGATGAAAAAAAAAGTTGGATGTAGGAGCGTCACATGCTAAAAAACAGTTGGAAGCAGGAACGTTACGTAATGAAAAAAAAAAACAGTTTAATGCAGGAGCGTTACGTGATGAAAAACGCTCTAATTCAGGAGCATTACGTGATTTAAAAAAAAAAACCAACAGTTTGATGCAGGATGAAAAAATTACGTGATGAAAAAACAGATAGATGTATGGGGCGCTATGGGATAAAAAAAAAACAGTTGGATGCAGGAGCGTTACGTGATGACATAAGAGTTTAACGCGCGGGAGCGTTATGTGATGAAAAGCACTTTGATGCAGAAGTTGTTTTTTTTATTTTTCATATCTTTACCCTTACCACACGAAATAATTTCGCTCTGATCAGTTGATCAGTTTCTTTGGCAGTTGCAGATGACAAATCAAATGTGGACTAAATTTTAGGATTTGTGTTTGAAAGGTTAGAAAACATTTTGGGAAAAGGAGGAAATACTGGATACTAGCATTTTCTCCTTTTCTCAAAATGTTTTAAAAAGCCCTCTTCCTCAGAATGGTTGTAACTGGGTATTATTTGGAAAAAGTTTAATACATTGATGCTAGATGACTGCGTGATCTGCGATAAAAAAAAAACTTTGATGCGGTTGCGTTTCATATCGTAACACATTGATGCTGTGGTTAAGCAAAACAGAAAAACAAAAGTATGTTGTGTGTTCGTTTCATATCTTAGACACTTTAATACTAAATGACTGAGTGCTATGATGAAGGGGCATTACACACCGAAACTACGTTCATGCCTGAGGGTTACTCGACAATACACGTGGCTGTAGGATTGATTGATTGGTTGAATAGTGTTTTACGGCGCTTTCAACATTATTTCAGTTATATCACGTTGCAAGCTCGCATATTCATGCGTGTCCTGGGTTTCACCAGTGCTACACTAGGGCTCTGAAATGTTTTGCCCATGGACACGAAAACCCCAATACTTCCAGTGAGGCTTGAACGCGGGGCCTCAAGGTTATGAGTCCTACATATTACCACTGAGTCACGCAAAGCCCCTTTGTTGCAGGAACCAACATAACAACATATGGACTTTACGTGACAAATTATGGAATGCCATAGCAGAAAATATTCAAGATATAAAAACACTATCAAGATATTTAAGATATTCAATCAAGATAGTCGCAATTATACCAAAAATGATATATAAATTTGATATATGACAGCAAAATTATCATATCAAAACATAAAACCACTTCAAGACAAATAAATATACTTCAAGATGTAAAAACTGCATCAACATTTTAAAAACCACACCAAGACAAATAAATATACTTCAAGATGTAAAAACAGCATCAACATTTTAAAAACTACACCAAGACTCACGTGACCAATCAAGACTCACGTGACCACAAAATCCACGACGTCATCACTTGGCGAAAAGAACGTACACACACTGCTGCTGCTTGACTGTTGACAGTCACACTGTCATTTTTTATTCGGCGTATTAACGTTAATCATGGACCACCCAGACGAAGTTACTCGGCTCTTTAGACATTCGCAGTTCCAAGATCTCATGAGAGACCTCAGGAGGAGTGTTTCAGATGCCCCTTCAAATGTCCGTGATGTTTCATTCATTAAAGCATAAAGTGTAAGATCATACTGCATGCTTCTGCAGTCTGAGCCTCCAAAAGATCAGATAGATGAACGGACACACGAAGGGCAGACAGACGGACGGACGAACAAACAGACAGTCACAGGGAATACCGACAGATAAACACAGACACACAAACAAAAAGAGAGATAGACGCACAGACCGACAGATAAACAGACCCACGGAGAAAAAGACAAACAGACGTGCACATGAACAGACGGACGGACGGACGAACGGACGAAAAAATAGACAGAAAAACGTGGGAAGACGGACAGAAACACACTGTGCAGTCTGATCCTCCAAAAGATCCGAAAGGTTAACGGACCAACGAAGGGCAGACAGACACCCATACATATGGACAGACGGACAGACGAACACAAAGCCACACATACAAAATAGACGGACGGACCAACAGATAGACAGATATAGGGAAGACCAACAGAAAGAAAGACAAGACAGACAGCGAAAGAAAAGAAAGACAGACAGACGCACAGACCGACAGAGTAAGGGACACACAGTGGGCAAACGGACACGATTACATATTGACAGACGGACAGACTAACAGACACACATACATATAGACGGACGGACGGATGAGCAGACAGACAGACATAGGGAAGGCCGACATAAAGATACAGACAGACAGGCAAAAAGACAGACGCACAGACCGACAGATGAATAGACCTACGGAGGGCAGACAGACACACATACATATACACGGACGGACGAACAGGCAGACAGACAGATAGGAAATGCAGACAGAAAAGACACAGGCATTTGAAAAGATACTGAAGGCCTGCAGTCTGATCTTTTGCTACACAATCGTAACAATGCAATGGCAATGCCAGATACTGTATCGTATGTATGGAAGACCTCTATTACTAGAAGTGCTGTGCATATATCGTCGAGTGTCCTTATTCCGTGAGTGTCCTTGAACCGGTGATTTTTGTGTACATCTCGTAGAGCACATATTTTGATGACGTCACACGGTATTTCTGCTCGTAACCCTTACCAATATTCGAATGTCTCATTGCCCTTGAATTTCAGACAAATACAAGACAAATACACCGGAAAGTAAACTAATTATCGTATGTTAAAGAAATCTACTTCTTTTTTCTTGATGCTAAGTAGTGTTACTTCTCAAAAAAATGCAAAGATCATCGACTTTCTGCAGTAAATACTACCGAGCTACCGGAATTAGGTCACGCCATGTTTGCACAAGAAGGCCGACGGTATGTTCTTTATTTATGCACATTGAACATGAAAATAGTTATCTAAGTTATTCTTTTGATAAGAGAGTGACCAGAAATAATTTTTTTTATGAAGGCAAGTAATTTCTAGCTCATATTCTGGTCTCCATTCTTACTTTCATCAAGTTGTTTCCTTATCATCACGGAATACGGACACTTTTCGCCAAGTGATGACGTCGTGGATTTTGTGGTCACGTGAGTCTTGATTGGTCACGTGAGTCTTGGTGTGGTTTTTAAAATGTTGATGCTGTTTTTACATCTTGAAGTATATTTATTTGTCTTGGTGTGGTTTTTAAAATGTTGATGCAGTTTTTACATCTTGAAGTATATTTATTTGTCTTGAAGTGGTTTTATGTTTTGATATGATAATTTTGCTGTCATATATCAAATTTATATATCATTTTGGTATAATTGCGACTATCTTGATTGAATATTTTAAATATCTTGATAGTGTTTTTATATCTTGAATATTTTCTGTTATGGCATTCCATAACAAATACACCTTTGTTTAGGTTCGTTAATTGACTCAATCACAATTATGCTAGTGCGTCACATGACTTAAATACCTTGACGCAATAGAGTATAATGACTAAAATACGTTAATGTAGGAGGGTTACATTACCAAGGAAAATCAAAGTACTGAAAGTACTGACAGACTAGTGAATTTGATTGTTTGATTGTTTGTATGGTATTTGACCCTATTTTCAACATTATTTCAGTTATGTAGCGGTGGACAGTGCATTTATCCATGCTTTCCTTGAGTTTCTTCTACCAATACTCCGCACAATGAGAGAGAAATGAATCCTGTCGCAATGACTATCATCAATCTAAGAAAGAAATTTGCAGAGTCGGGGATCGAACCAGCGGCCTCCTGTTCTCAAGTCCTGTACACTACCGACTGAGCTGCCGGGGCTATGCGTGCTATTGTTTAACTATAATCCACTATTAATTTAACCATTAACCTGCTAAAAATGTTAAATGAAACTTTCAAGCCGATGGTAAACACCTGAATATTGTTACTTCAAAGTTACATTTTGGAAAAAAATATCCTCTAATCGGACAGTGTAGATCCAAGATCAGACTGCATGCTCTGTGCTGTCTGAACTTAATCCACACTGTCCGCAAAAGGTCATTGAGTTGCGGTAGTGCTGGTAAAAGAAACTCCAGGAAAGCATGGATAGCTGCTCTGGCCGCCGCAATATCACTGAAATAATGTTGAAAATGGCGTTAAACACCATACAATCAATTAGTCAATATCCAGTAGCACAAGATGTAGTTAACTATCTAACTCTCTTTACATAACCAAAAATTTTACACTCGTCCAAATTGAAAGTTGTTGCAGATCATAAATTAAATGTGGCTGAACTGATGAGACGTGATTCCAAAAGGGCAGAAAAAATGTGAGAAAAGGAGAAAATGATGGTTATCAGCATTTTCTCCTTTTCCCGCAATATTTTCAAGGGGATTCTTCCCCAGTGTCATTAAAACTTGGAATTGTTTAGTAAATTGTTAATATTCAAGAGGTAGAACAACAGTTCAGCATAACAGTTTAACTGTACACAATGATCTAAATAATGAATGACAAGGGTTCTCTGTCCAGCTAGGGTTGATATAGCCTAGCATTTGCTACAAGTTAATACCTAGGTGTATCCATTAATAGATTCATTCATAATGTTACGATGGTGTAGGAATAAGTGATTCTCTGCTTTACATAGGTCACTTAATTTACATATAAGCAAGGATCATGTACCTTATAAATGACATCTTGTTCCCTTGATTACTTTGTAAGACAACATGTTCAACTTAGAGAGGTAGGGATTTACTTGTTTTTTGTCTAAATTGTCATATATAACAGAATTAAGATTTCTAACAGAAAGAAATATTTTCTGTGAGGCAGTATTTGGCAACTGTGGGGTTTTTTGTTTACTTTGAACCTAGGTCAGTCTTGATGCCTATAGACTAGCTTTGCTAGTCAAAAAAAACTTGATGCAGGTGGGGTTCAAGTGACAGACACTTAAATGTAAGAGCGTTACGTGCCTAAAATTTTTTAATGTAAGAGCCTTACGTGACTGAAATACATAATGTACGTTGATGTAGGAGGGTTACGTGATTAAAACATTTTGATGGAAGAGTCTTTCATGATGAAAACACTTTGATGTGGGAGCATTATTTGATTTAAACGCTTTGATGTAAGAGCGTTACCTTATAAAAGACTTTAATGTAAGAGCGTCAATGGACTTAAACACTTTGATGTCAAAGCAATACGTTATTAAACACTTTAATGTAAGTGTATTACGTGACAAAAACACTTTAATGTAAGAGCGTTCCGTGACTAAAACACTTTGATGAGGAGCAGGACGTGACTAAAACACTAGGTTATGTGACTAAAACATTCTGATGAAGGAGCGAAACGTGACAAATTTTCTTTACGTTACGTGACTAAACACTTTGATGTAGGAGCAGTACGTGACACATACACTTTACGTTACGTGACTAAAACACTTTGATGTACCGGTAGGAGATGAACGTGACTAAAACACTTTAAGAGCGTTACATGACGAAGGCACTTTCATGTGAGAGCGTTAGTGGTTAAAAAAAACAACAACAATTTGATGTAAGAGCGTTACGTGATTAAAACACTTTGATGTAAGAGTGTTACGTGATTGAAACATTTTGGTGTAGGAGCAGTATGCTACTAAAAGGTGTTGATGTAGGAGCGGTACGAAACTTAAACACTTTACGTTATGCGATGAAAACTTTTCAGTGTAAGAGCGTTTCGTGACTAAAGCACTTTGATGTAGAGCGGTATGTGACTTTAAAAAAAATGCTGTTGGAGTGGTACGAGAATTAAACACGTCATGTTACGTTACTAAAACACTTTGATGTAGGAACAGTGCGTGAAAAATACCTTTTACGTTACGTGACTAAAACACTTTGATGTACCAATATGAGTGAAATGTGACTAAAACTCTTTAAGAGCATTACATGACGAAAACACTTTCATGTGAGAGCGTTACGGGAAAAAAAAAAAAAAAAAACACTTTGATGGAAGAGCGTTACGTGATTAAAACACTTCGATGTAAGAGCGTTACGAGACTGAAACAGTTTGATGTAGAGCGGTACGTAACTAAAAGATTTTGATGTAGGAGCGGTACGAGACTTAAACACTTTACGTTACGCGATTAAAACTTTCTGATATAACAGCGTTTCGTGACTAAAACACTTCAATTTAAGAGCATTATATGACTTAAACACTTACATGTAAGATCGATAAGTGACCAAACACGTTACTGTTCGAGCGTGCAGTGACTAAAATACTTCATTGTGAGAGCATTACGGGACTAAAATACTTGACGTAAGAGCGTTTCACAAATAAAAGAATTAAAATTTAGTGCAGAGGCTTTACATGACTAAACACGTCAATTCAGATGCGTTACATGACTACAAAACGTCAAATCAGGAGCGTTACAGGACTACAACACGTCAATTCAGGAGCGTTACAGGACTAAACGCGTAAATCAAATCAGAAGCGTTAAAGGACTAAACACGTCAATTCAGAAGTGTTACAGGACTAAACACGTCAATTCAGGAGCGTTACAGGGCTACAACACGTCATTGCAGGAGCTTTACAGGAGTAAAACACGTCAATGCAGGAGCATTATATGTTTATAAAACGTCAATGCAAGCGCGTTAGATACGTTGATGCAGGAGCGGAGAACGCAAACAATGATCAGACACATACGTGCAGAATGCCCTTTCATCACACAATCTTTAGGTTTAACAAACCTTATGAATAAAGCTTTTTAAAAATATCCTGGGAAAAAAGAGAAAATGCTGGTAATCAGCATTTTTTCCCCTTTCCACCAAACTGTTTTCTATTCTTTCAATGACAAATTCCACCATTTGAACCACACGTAACCTGTCGTCAGACGTTGCTTTCAATTTGGATGAGTCTAAAATTTTGTCGTTCTGTTAAGAGTTTTTGCGTCAATAGCACAGCGTGTGTATTGAGCTTTTATAGTGTATGAAACCAATCGGTTAATTCCAGTCTCAATGGGCATACCGTGTTTACAGGATATTGTATTTCGAGACGTCCACAATAAACTATTATCTACTCTATATAACTATTATATGAGCCGTGCTGTGGCAAAAGGAAGTTTGATGCATCTCCGTAATGTATGATACCATACAATTCATCGCATTGTTAGAGATCCATAACATCCACTTTGTAGAACAACCGTTTGTATCATACCGTGTTTAACGGATATTGTATTTCGAGACATCCACAATAAAGTATTATCTTCTCTATATAACTATTACATGAGTCATGCCTTAGCAAAAGGAGGTTTAGTGCATCTCTATGATGCATGATACCAAGCAAGTCACCACATTATTAGGAATCCATAAAATCTATTTTGTAGAACAACCGTCTGTATCATGAGGCACATTAGTACGTTGACGTACAGAAAATTGACTAGTAGCAAAAAAGGTTCGACCAAAGTCAGCCTGCGTGGAATGCGAAGGCTGACATAGGTCGATACTTTTAGCAGATACATTCAGCCGCCCCCTTTTTCAGAGCGTGACTCATATCTAGTTTTCTCATTTAGTGTTATCCGTCACGAAATGACACAACAAAATGGGATATCTTTGATCTAAATGTTCTCTGCTATAACAAAGAATTAATCAGTTACTACAGAGACTAACTAATGCTCGTCGTAATGCATTATATAGGACCAAGTTACACACAAGAGGGATACTGGAAAACGTCTCATTTGATAAAAAAAGCAAGAGGACCGCATGTGGCTGCAGTTGCTTTTAGAAATTGAATGATTTTCAATGAAAATTCTAAGTCGAAAAGGGGGCATAACTGTGTCAAAAATCTTTCTTATGGTTGCCTGCAATATGGATTCCCCTTTTGATAGTTAACAACAGGTCCGAGTTTAAAATGAATATCTTCGGTAATGACAGAGGTATTATAAAAATGTCATTTTGTTTGCACGACAATGCAGATGAAGACAAACAGGTCTATGACAATACCTCCACGTTTTCTCCGAAAATAGCCGAGCTAAAGAGTCAACTGCTTGTGACAAATATGAGCCTTTTCTCGCCATAATTTTAAAACATTTGTTATGCATTTTTATGAGCTTGGTATGCATCGTCGCATCGATTTCCGGCACATAAACTTACTGTTTTATGGTGTGTACTGATTCTATCTTCCGAAAATAATTAAATTTAAAACTCTGTCACTCCAATGGCGACTGAACTCTGTACCAAGCGACAAAGTTTTGGACATGTCCAAAGTTAATGCATCTGCAAAAAGTATCGACCAATGTCAGCTTGCACAGTCCGCGCTGGCTGACATGGGTCGAAACTCTCTGCCTTTGGTGAACTTCCGGCATGTTCAAGGGTCATTCTTCCTCATATTTCAGCCAGTTGTTAAACAAAATGGATTTTATGGATCCATAATTATGCGAGGACTTCTTTTCTGGAACTTTACCCAATGCTCGACTTTGCCAAAATTTATTTACACTTACATGTCCTGTCCTTAAGACAACATAAATTTTCCCTCAAATGCATGTACTTTCTTTTCATTTTCCTCTTTTTCCTTAAAGTGTAGGACATAGACCTACATCATTTATTTTATCCCGCTATATAACCATTACAATTACTCAGCGACCATTGAAATCAGAAATATATATATAAAATTCTGAATGTATAATTATTTCTAGGGGTGTTTACATGTGTTTCTTTATTATATACCTGAAAATTTTCCAGCTGAAATGCATGCAACGCACGCGAATAAAATACCACACACGACAGACAAAAAATCCGTATCTACACAATGTGAAATGCGATTCCAAATTTGGCATGATGGCGTAACTCACGTCGGAAAAACATACGTACTGATTTGCGATTTGATTGGTCAAAATTTACACTATGATATTTATCCGCCATTCATTAAAATGACATTAGTAGCAAGTACACCTTTGTTTTATTTTGTTTACCACTTTACGAATAAAATGTCAAGAACTGCAAAATTCTGTCGTTGACAGTTATAGGTATATAATACTTGTAAAAGAAATATTATGTTGTAGTAACTTTCTTGTATTTATACTTCTCGCTGCGTAAGGAAATTTTGACATCTCGCTCGACCCTCGGTCTCGCGCGGTATCAAATTTTCTTACGTGCTCGAATTAAATACGAGCAAAGTTACTTCAACATAATATTCCGTTATCTAGGTATTTCTAAAAAGGTAATGTGCATGTATAAAGGACATACATGATGTTTTCTATTTTAATATTTAACCCTTTACCAAACAATCCAGACTTTTGACGACCTAATTCGGAAGACTTTAGAAACATTGTGGAAAAGGGAGAAAATGCTGGTAATCAGCATTTTCTCCTTTTTCCACAATGTTTTCTTCCGTATCTAGACAGAAATCATCCTTCGAGCTTTATTTGATTTGTCGTCTGCAAATACCTTTAATCTGGTTGAGTAAAAAACTTCGTCGTTTGATAGTGTAAAATCGTTTTCTTTCCAGTAAATCGGACCATATTTTTAGTTCAAAGACATTTTTGAATTACAAAATGTTTCACTCAGACGATGAATAATTTGTTTGTTTTGGAATAAACCGAAATGTTTATTCTGTGCGGCTTGCTACATCATCTTTTGATTAGTTTATGCCTTTACCATAAAATCCCGAGTTTAAACGATCTTGAGGAAGAAGTCTTTTGAAAACATCGTAGGAAAAGGAAAGAACGCTGGATACCAGCATTTTCTCTTTTTACCACAATGTTTTCAACCCTTTTAAAGACAAATTCCACGAGTTAAGCCATATTTGATTTGTCATCTGTAAATGCTTTCTTTTTGGACAAGTCCAAAATCATGTATGGTAAGATGTAAGACGACACCATTTTTTTGATATTGGCAGATTTTTTTTGTCTATTTAACTAATATTTATTTCGTTTTGTCATGATGGTACTTTTTCACAATAAAATGAATGGCTTCTGTGTTACAGCTTTTTTACAGCTTTTATCTTTTAACTTTTCCAGTCATGTTCCCTATCAGTTTACAATGTCAACACTGTAAAATTTGGGGTTAATCGAATAGAATAATTTATATTTCACAGATAAATAAGTTCTAACATGAATTGGCTTTTTGTGTAAAACTTCACCAAATCAAGTCTCGGTAAAAAATCCTTAATCCTTTACCAGACGACAAAATTTTAGCCTTGTCCAAATTGAAAGCATTTGCAGACGACAATTTCAATGTGGCTCAAATGGTGCAACTTTTCTTAGATAGGGTAGAAAACATTGTGGGAAAAGGAGAAAATGCTGGTTACCAGCATTTTCTCCTTTTCCCACAATGTTTTCAAAAGGCTTCTTTCCCAGGGGCGTGAAAAGGCGGCATTGTACAGTAAAGGGTTAAACAAATTATTAACCCTCATCCTGCTAAATAATTGAAATGGAACTTTCAAGCCGATAGTAAAAATCCAAATTTTGCTATTTCAAACGTGTGGTTTTTTTTTTTTTTTTTGTGGAAAAGATATCTCCTAATTGGTCAGTGGTCAGATCTTAATCTACACTGTCCGCAAAAGGTCAGTGAGTCGCGTTTAGCAGCAGAAGGGATAACATTTTTCCCAATACGTTTTAACGCTTTTCCACACAATCCCGATTTTTAACGACCTTGTGAAAGAGGCCTTTTGAAAACATTATGGGAAAAGGACAAAATGCTGGTAACCAGCATTTTCTCCTTTTCCCACAATGTTTTCTACCCTTACCAAAACAAATTTCAATTTTTGAGTCACATTTATTTTGTTGTCTGCAAATGCTTTCAATTTGAACCAGTCTAAAATTCTGTCGTTTGGTAAAGAGTTAAGCGCGTTTTCTCAAAAGCGAAAGACTGTAGCAATATTGTTATCACGTAACAAAATCTTACGAATTATAGATTAGAATATGCAAAAGTATATGAGCCAATGTCTGGCAAAAGGGGTTTAATGCATCTTCGGGATGCATTATGGCAGGCAATTCATAACATAACAAGAGGGCCATGATGGCCCTGTATCGCTCCACTGGCTTATAAATACAAACCATAAATAGTAAACATTTCAATTCTGAGCCAAATGATTTCAAAATAAAGACTTAAGTTTTCTCTGTAAAAGTCCATGTAAAAGTTGAGACCCGCTGAGCAAAGCTATCTTTGATCCCAGAGCTATAATTAGTTGAACCTTGGTAGAGGTCCACAAGATAAAGCCACATGCCAAAATAATACGTCTATGCTGTAAATAAAGTGATTTTCAAGTTTTGTCCATATGAAGCCTCTGTAAAACATAAGACCCCTGATGCAAGGCTAATTTCAAAAAAAAAAAAAAAATCAAAACAGGAAGATTTCTTAAGTTGTCATTATGTAAGCCCATGTAAAACTTGTGACCCCTGCGGCGGTGCCAATTTTGACCCCAGGACTAAAGTTTTGGCCCACTTGGTAGAGGCCCACTAGATATAGCTACATGCAAAATTTGGTAACTCTAGGCCTTATGGCTAGGTACAGGAAGATTTTTAAAGTTTTCTCTATATAAGCCTATGTAAAACTTGTGACCCCTGGGGCAGAGCCAATTTTGACCCCAGGGCTATAATTTGAAGAAACTTCATAGAGGTCTACCACATAAAGCTACATGCCAAATTTGGTAGCCCTATGCCTTATGGTTTCAGACAAGAAGATTTTTAAAGATTTCCAATATTTTTCAGTTTTGTTGCCATGGCAACCAGAGTTTTTGAAGGAATCAAATTCTTTCAAGAAATTCTGAAGAGGACCATGGCAGGATCATTTCTGTGAAGTTTCATGAAAATTGGATGGGTAGTTTCAGAGAAGAAGATGTTTGAAATAAAAGTTAACGCACGGACGGACGAACGCACGGACGGACGCACGGACGGACGGACGGACGCACGACGGACACCGGGCCATGACATAAGCCCGCTGGCCTTCGGCCAGTGGAGCTAAAAATGGATCCCTAAAATCCATTTTGTGTACCAACCGACTGAACCATGAGGTAGAATGGTCCAATGACAGGCAGGAAATTTAGAGATAGCAAAAAGTCTCGACCCATGTCAGCCAGTGTTGAGTGCGCAGGCTGACATGGGTCCATAAGTTTTGGAGATGCATTTAACCATCTTTTCACAGTGCATGTTCAAATATACGAATAACATTTTCCATAAATGCCGCACAACTCACTTTCCTGACAGAAGTGTAAAATAGCATCAAATAATGGCTCTATGTAAGGCTTATATTACAAGTGTGTACGATACGAAAATTTGTAACTGATATATTACACCGAAGCCAGGTGGACTTATATACGGAATCCTGTTTCCGCCATCCACTTTTCAACCTACGAGGAAGTCGAAAAGTAGAAATTAGGCACACTAACTTCCACTTTTCTAGCAAAAAAGTTACCTCGAAAAGTCGAAAAGTTGAAGTTTTTGACCTGACAATTGTCAAAAAACTTTCGACTTTTCGACCTCACGTTTGTCTAGAAAAGTAGAAATCAGGAAGTACTAACTTCAACTTTTCGCGTTAAACTGCTAGGTCGAAAAGTGGAAGTTTTTCACATGACAATTGTCAATAAAACTTCCACTTTTCGACCTAGAAAAGTCGAAAAGTCGAAAAGTGGAAAAGTTGAAAAGTCGAAATTAGCCGATTAAAACTTCCACTTTTCTAGTTAGGACTGATTATCACGGGATGTTTGTTTATCAGCACCGAATAATGTTGGAGCCGGTGTAGGGGTAAAAATAAACTGGTACCCGTTGTATCTCCCGTAGCCGTCCGATAGACCATAAAATAAAGATCGATAACAGGCTGCCAGTTTAGGGTAAAAATTCCTGTGTCACCGGTCCCGCGGCAAATTTATCCTACGAAAAATTAGTCCTAACTAGAAAAGTGGAAGTTTTAATCGGCTAATTTCGACTTTTCGACTTTTCAACTTTTCGACTTTTCGACTTTTCTAGGTCGAAAAGTGGAAGTTTTATTGACAATTGTCATGTGAAAAACTTCCACTTTTCTACCTTTCGACCTAGCAGTTTAACGCGAAAGGTTGAAGTTAGTACTTCCTACTTTCTACTTTTCTAGACAAACGTGAGGTCGAAAAGTAGAAAGTTTTTTGACAATTGTCAGGTCAAAAACTTCAACTTTTCGACTTTTCGAGGCAACTTTTTTGCTAGAAAAGTGGAAGTTAGTGTGCCTAATTTCTACTTTTCGAGTTCCCCGTAGGTCGAAAAGTGGATGGCGGAAACAGGATTCCGTACTTATATGATAAAATTCTACTACTCATTTGTTCTTTCAGATAGCCATGACGACACTAACTCCATTCCAGAAGAAGAAGATAGCTCGAGTGTTTAGTGTACTGTATGGTGGGTACATAAAAGTTTACTCTGTCGCCATGATATAAACCGACGCGTTTTCTTCGATGGTAAAATACGAATCAGGTGTACATGAAGATAGCTTTTTGGTCATTAGATTATGTAGATTTGAAATTAGGAAGCGGGCAGCTACTTTAGTTTATGTTGTATGAAAGAGGATGGACATAAGCGCCCTGCTCTTGCAAAAGGGGTTTAATGCATCACCGTGATGAATCGTATCAAACCAATATGTCTAATCGATCTGGATGTAGAATGGTCCTTTGACATGCAGAAAATTTACGAATAGTAAACAGTTTCGACCCATGTCAGCCTGCGGGGAGGCGGACCTGGGTCCATACGTTTTGCATTTGCATTAAGCCCCTTTTTCTTGGGAGCATGGATCCAATATATCACTCATTGCTGTACAGTTCATATAAACTCAATTTACTCTTTATGATACATACATGTTTGTAGATTCAGTGTAAGAGACATACATATCTGTGAATGAGGTACATGTCGTGTATGTTAAGTGTACTCTTTAAAATAAAAAAAGAAATGTTCATGTTTACTATATACAAAATGCATGCCTATTTGTAAGTGGTGCACACGTCGTGTGCAATCAGTAAAAAATGCATGGATTTTTTTGTGTAATTAGCGTACTGTTCTACGCCTATATAGCACTCTTTTAAACCTATAAAGCATTTAAAGTCAGACCTTGATAAAGCAGGCAATTTAGGGCCGCCCAAAAAGTGCTTGCTTTAGACAGGTGCTTGCATTAACACAGCTAGATTACAACGTTTCCATTTTTGAGGTAGGGTGCGAAGCATCCCAACTCAGATTTACCAAGTGGGAAACTGAAACAAAAAAATCTGATTCTGGGGTACCTAACATTGCAAAATCATTACCTGAAAAAGTAGTACCATTAATAAAGCATTTCAATCACTTTGGCATCAATGCATTACTACAACGTTAACAATAAGGAAACTTACTCGACTTGCACAATAAAATATGTAAACAAAAATCACCATTATCATAAGACAATTTTAAAAAAGAGCGTTTGAACAGACTATCATGAGGCATGCGTAAGAATACGCGTTTTTGTTTCAGTTCTGCCAAATTGTGTAAGAAGTGTCAACAAGTGTCACGGAAAGCCTAGAAGCATCATGATAACTCTTGTGCTAATTTCTTTGAATAACAGTGGTTTATTTGTCCGCACAGTGCTTAATGATACTTCTCACATCGTTTTATTCTGACAATCTATTAAACACCCACTAAGAGAAAAATTTGCCAGTTTGCTCTGAGATTTATGGAAGAGATGCATCTCCGGAATGCATTACACCATGCAAGTCATCAGATTATTATGAATCCATAAAATCCATTTTGTCTAACAACCGACTGAATCAAGAGGTAGAATGATTCCTTGAACTGTAGAGAATTTACAAATAGCAAAAGATTTCGACCCTAGGGCTAGGGTTACATACTTTTTGTAAATGCATTTAACCCCCTTTTCCCCTTTTCACAAAGCAGGGTTCATATCAGAGTATCGTTGGTCAAAATCTATTCGAAATATTAACAACTTTTCTGATACTTTTCGAACCGCCCCAGATGTTACATAGTTTTATCTTGCAGATAGTGACAAAGACGGATATATAGAAGAAGAAGATTTTGTCTTGTATTTGAAAGTAAGTTTTATTATAAAGTATCTATCACTGACAGAGTACAAGCTTGGCAGTCAAAAGGTATCAATTATATATGCCCCTAGGTCAGTTCTGACGTTCCTTTCAACGAAGTGTCTGAAACGTGGTTTAAATCGTTGTAAGAGACCGTCAAGCAAATCAGATCAATAACATATTGTTTTAACATGCATATCTATTTCATTTTTTTTTTCAGTAATTTATCGGAAAGTAATATTGGGTAATGGTTTGATAATTTCACCGTTTCGACCAGTGAATTTACCGATTGATAAACTTAATGGTCCGGAAATACTGAGAGCTCCCTGTGCTTCGTAAGTCCCAACAAAAAAGGGGTTAGAACCATGAAATAAATAGAATATTTCTTTTCTTCGGTGAAAGATCGAAATTCATTACAATGAGTGAACATCATCGGTAATATTTTCACGAGTGGCACAGCCACGAGTGAAAATATTACCGTATGATGTTCACTTGAAAAAATAAAATTCCTCTACATGTATTTATTTTATAATTTAGCTTGGCTTAACTGTACATATACAGTCATGCAGTCTACTTATATCAACCCTGGATAATTTATCTTTGTATTCATTTTTTGAGTCACTAAGTCTTTCAAATAAGTCAGACAGCTAATTTGGCCACATCCATGATATCTGCATTGATAATTACTTGTAAATTTATGAAAATTCAAAATGTTGTTTCTGGTGGCGTTCATTGGCAAAAATGACTCAAAAATCTACTGCAGAGATTTAGATTCTAAACCACATTTTTTTCTGACTTGTTATTGGGTTTTTTTGTCTGACCTTTAATAATTGCTGAATGATTTTTTTAAAATGCTAAATAATTGTTTCGAACCCACTTGTCTTTTGAGTTTCTTTAATTTAACGCTGAAAATATGTTTAGGTGTCCGTCTATATGGACTGATAAACAGATGTTACCGGTAAATATTGAGTTTTCATCCAAAAACTGGGTTTTTTTTAATTGTCTACAGAAAATCTGTGAAATACTAAAATGGGAGGAAGGCGGGGAGAAATATCGCAACGCCAAGACTACACTAGACACGGTGTGGAAGGACCTTCTAAAGTTTGCTGATACAAATGAGGTAAGTATGAGATAACCAGCAAAGCATCATCTTCGCACGCCAAGGTGACGATCACTACGTGGATCTTACCCCTTGGCTGATCGTGTCGAAATTCGTTAGCACGGAGACGCGCCACCTACTGGATTTTGATTGTTATCACCCCTAGATGTCCGTCATCGAAAACCAATCAAACGTCGCGTAACATAAGTCTTTTGGCCAAAGACTTGTTTACCTTTCTATGTGTTGGGCTATGATCTGTTAAGTGCTTCGGTGTTGTTGTTTTAATGGGGATCTTTGGCCACTAAGGTTTTGTTCAATTATAATTTGTTCAGCATGCTTTCTCCGCAATTCGCCAACAACTGACTGCTTTTCAGATCGCAAACTTGACAGTCGATTTATCAAGTCAAAATCTATTTCCGAAATCTTAAGTTTCGCTAAGCAAAAGCCACACACTTACTTTGAAAGTCCATCATCTGGTGTTGGGATGTATCCTAAAACTTCATTTAATTGATTTGTGATAGTGAATTTTGAAGTAAATATTTTTCGTCTGTATTTTGTTGGTTATAATACCCAGCATATTCGATAACTTTCTCTTGTGGTCATTTTTATTTACGTTCTGCTGATGTTTGATAGCAAATGTAACGCGCTATTGGATTGATGCTTTCAGTCCTGACTGCAACCAATGATTAATCGTATCGCGAGGCTAACAAATTCAACTCGATCAACCAAGGGGGTAAGATCCACGCAGTGATCTTCACCTTGGCTTGCGAAGATGGTAAAGCATTGGATCTGCAGGATTTATCGATAAGTCAATGGAAATATTCATAACAGTAAACTACATTGTAGCATTTTCAAGTATTTTCTATCAAACAAATTACATGAAGCATTTGTCAGACTCGACAGAGAAATACAAACGAACATATCAGCTGGTTTTTTTTTATATTCTATGTGAATTGTAAAATCTTAACCTCATTGACATACATATATCATATTTTTAGGCCTTCTGATTTTAAAAAAAGTCTTTCAGGAGAGAAAGAGAAAGTTCAAAAAAGGAGAGAAGCAACTGCCTGTGACGAGTACATTCATTATATCGTATTTTAACATTCTTATATTATTGAGCCATGCTCTGTGAAAGGGGGTTTAATGCATTTGCTAAAAATATCTATCCAGGTCAGCCTAACTTGGTCGAAACGTTTTGCTATTGGCCAATTTTCTACATGCCAAATGAACAGTCTACCTCATGATTCAGTTATTTGTAGGCCAAATGGATTTTTTTATCCATAGCTATATGATTACTTGCTTAGCGCAATGTATAATAGAGATGCATTAAACCCCCTTTTGCCAGAGCACGACTCACTAGATATGGCATATTCCTGTTATTTTATTCTTTCTACTGAGAATCATTTTTATTACCCTTGGTAATCCTTCATATAGCATGTAGATCTCCGAGGTATTTCACTGTTGGAATAAACCCAGAACTCCTTTTGTTCCATCAGATATATATAGGATCTGACATGAGTTGGTGTTTGAGATAAAATTGTATTACACGATTCTCGGAAAAATGTTCCTAAGCGAGGCTTTGGCGAGCTTAATAACATCTTTTCTTGACGAGTTTAATAAAATTTTATCCCAAAAGCCGACGAATGTCAGACTCTTTTTATGACATAACGATATTTCACAAATTATGGATCAGAAGATGCAAAATCATCTATAGATGATATAGATGGTAATATCCATTAAAAAACGGGTCATTCACTTCTAGTAATACGAACAAAATGACACCAAAAATGTAGCACACAATTGTGATATCAAACATGTACAAGATATGAAAATTCGTAATCGGTAAATTTCACTGAAAATAAGGGAGGTTATGTTATAAAAATTAAACAGAGATACTTGTTTCAAGTTATTAAAATGATCTAAAAGCTGAATACATTCAGTTTAAATGGATATTTGCACAGGACGCTAAGGTATCAAAAGACGAGTGGTTAAAGATGTGGACAGACTGTTTAGAGGATCTAGAGAAGGGCGTGTTCCCTAAATGGCAGAAAGACTACATGACCTTGATGTTTGATGTCAACGATAAGTCAGGTAATTAGAGCTTCTTTATACATATGTGTACACTGGTTGAAAAAGACAAGTAATTTGAGCTCCTTACTTATATACATGTCAGGCGACAAGAGCTTCTTTACATACATGTGAACTAAGTCAAGCAAGTCAGGTAATTACGGCTTTTCTACTTCCATGTGTTGGTGGGTCGAACAATTCCGGTAATTGGACCTTCTTTTCTTACATGTATACGTAGGTCAAACAAGTCAGGTAATTAAACCTCCTTTACTTACATATGTTGGCGGGTCAAACAAGTCAGGTAATTAGAGTCCTTTATTTCCAAGTGTTGGTCGGTTAAAAAAAGTCAGATAATTAGAGCTTCTTTACTTACATGTGAACAAGGCAGGTAATCAGAGCTCATTTACTTACATGTGTTGGTAGGTCAAACAACTCAGGTATTAGAGCCCCTGTACTTACATGTTTTGGTAGGTCTAACAGGTCAGGTTATCATTAACGTGTAGGTAGGTCGAAGAAGATCAGGTAATTAGAGCTTCTTTACTTACATGTGAACAAAGCAGGTAATCAGAGCTCATTTACTTACATGAGCTGGTAGGTCAAACAACTCAGGTATTAGAACCCCTGTACTTACATGTTTTGGTAGGTCTAACAGGTCAGGTTATCATTAATGTGTAGGTAGGTCGAAGAAGATCAGGTAATTAGAGCCTCTTTACTTACATGTGTTGGTAGGTCAAATAAATCAACTTATCATGGTCCTTTAAGGTATAAGTAGGTCGAACAAGCTGGTAATAAAAGTTTCCTTACATCCATGTGTACGAAAGTCCGACAGTTCCAGTAATTACGGCATTTACATCCATGGGTACGTAGTTACAACCCTAACTTCGGTAATAAGGCCTTCTTTACATGGATGTGGGCGTTAGTACCTACAGCAACTTGAGTAATAATGGCTTCTTTACTTGTATATGAACCATGCTCTGTGAAAGGGGGCTTAATGTCTCTGCGAAAAGTATCAACCCAGGTCAGCCTGCGCAGTCGCGCAGGCTGACATAAGTCAAAACCTTTCGCTATTGGTTAATTTTTTGTTTGTCCAAAGACTATGATTCTGTCGGTTGTTAGACAAAATGGATTTTATAGATCCATAATTGTGTAATGAATGCCTTGGTATCATGGATTACGGAGATGTATTAAGGCCTCTTCTGCCAGAGCAGGGCTCATATGTGCAAACAAACCACAAGTCTCTATCTTCACAACACTGTTTTCATAATCCGTCTTCCTCGGGGTCGTTAAAACACAGCTGGCAAGGGATTGATACGATATGAGCCACGATATGTAAAAAGGGGGTTTAATGCATCTACAAAAATTGTATCGACCTAGGTCAGCCTGCGCTGTCCGCGCATGCTGACCTACATCGAAACTTCTTGCTTTTTGGTAAAGTTTTATGTATGCCCAAGAACCAGTGTACCTCAGGATTCAGCCGGTTATTACACAAAGTAGATTTTATGGATCCATGATCATTTTGACTTGCTTGGTATAATGTATTACGAAATTGCATTAAACCCACCCTTTCGCTAGAGCATGGTTCATATCCAATTCAACCGGATATAAGTCTATGCCTGCTTTCTATAGATCATTTACAAGGTACATTTTCCTCTCGTCTCCTTCACAGGAGACGACTTTATTGATGAAGAAGAATACACGACGTTTTTCTCCCGGTTTGGAATTAGCCAAGGAGACTGTCATAAAGCTTTTCAGCTGCTCTCCGGGGTTTGCTTGTTTACCTCTTTTCTTCTAAAGTTTTAACTTTACCTCTTTTCTTCTAAAGTTTTAACTTTACCTCTTTTCTTCTAAAGTTTTAACTTTACCTCTTTTCTTCTAAAGTTTTGACTTAACCTCCTTTCTCCTAAAGTTCTAACTTTACCTCTTTTCTTCTTAAGTTTTGACTTTACCTCTTTTCTCCTAAAGTTTTAACTTTACCTATTTTCTCCTAAAGTTTTAACTTTACTTATTTTCTTCTAAAGTTTTAACTTTACCTATTTTCTCCTAAAGTTTTAACTTTACCTATTTTCTTCTAAAGTTTTAACTATACCTCTTTTCTTCTAAAGTTTTAACTTTACCTATTTTCTCCTAAAGTTTTAACTTTACCTATGTTCTTCTAAAGTTTTAACTATACCTCTTTTCTTCTAAAGTTTTAACTTTACCTATTTTCTCCTAAAGTTTTAACTTTACCTATTTTCTTCTAAAGTTTTAACTATACCTCTTTTCTTCTAAAATTTTAACTTTACCTATTTTCTCCTAAAGTTTTAACTTAACCTATTTTCTTCTAAAGTTTTAACTTTTCCTCTTTTCTTCCAAAGTTTTAACTTTCAAACTAAACTAGAAAAAAACTTAGCACAACGTTGAGTGTTTGCGTGGACATCGTAGATCTAAGTGAGCCATGCTCTGGTAAAAGGGGGCTTAATCCACATTCCGTAATGCATGACACCAATCAAGCCATCACATAATTATGGATCCTAAATAGCCACTTTTTTCCCTTTTTTTTCTAACAACCGACTGAATCATGAAATAAACTGGTCCTTTTGCATACAGAAAAAATTGACATGTGACGAAAAGTTTCAGCCCAGGTCAGCCTGCGCGGACTGCGCAGGCTGACCTGGGTCGATAGTTTTCGCAGATGCAATAAGCCCCTTTTCACAGAGCATGGCTCAAGTTTAATTGGTAGTAATTGCAAGAAAACGTACAGCCTAATTTCGGATAAACATTGCGTGGTATTTTAATTGACACTCTCCAATAAAGCCTCTAAATGCAATATTTGGGTCTTTTTCAATGATTGAAATACGTCATTTATTTAGCATTTTACGGTAGCACCACACAGACCAACTAAAATGAACAGATATTTCTATACTATATATGTATGGTTCAGACACACGCGATATGATACCGAGTAGCTACAAAAACGGTTCACAACTTTCCAAAAATGACCTTTTCGGGGTTCTGCAACTTTTCCTGACTACAGTTAAATACACATCGACATTTTTATTTCGTAATATAGGCCACCGGCCCATCATACAATTATACAGACCATATACATTTTTAGTGACATAAAGATTAACATAAAAAACACTTTACAAAGAAAACGACGGTGAAAAAATGCAGTTTATATTAAATTTCTATCTCTAACAGAAGTTTTGATCTCTTTTTAAAAGCTTCTAACAAAAAAAATTAACAAAGACTTGATGCGTGTTTCTCTTGAATCTGCTACTATATTATATAATAATCTTTTTGTTGGACATGCGTTACCTTTCAATGTATGCAATTGCCAAAACACTCTAAAATAACTTTCATACTTGTTTTATGTTTTACAAAAGTGGTACAAACTCTTTTCCCGAATACAAAGTCTTAGAATCATCCAAAGTAAAAGTATTTGTAGAAGACAAACTTAAGTGGGTCTTACAATTAGCATTGTCTTTGAAAGGATAGAGCACACTGTGAAAAAGAAGTAGAGGTCGCTGCTTACTAGAATTTTCTTCTTTTCCCACAATGTTTTCAGAGCTTTCCTCTTCAGGTCTGTTAAACAGAGTATCGTTTGTAAAGGACTTATATACATAGTAAAAATAGTGTTGCCCCCTCCCCCTGTGTTTTTACCGGGTTTGATTTTCGTGTGTGAGTGATATGAAATAGGTTGGAAATTAGAATCTGGCTGCTGCATACACCATCAAACCAGTCTGTTGCCACTGAAATAGACTGAACTGAGGTATCCCTTGACCTCATGGCTACAGACTGAGCTTTTTTCCTCTTGTGAGAGGTCTGAGACGAAGACTGCAAGCTGTTCCGCTAGCCCTGGACGGTACGCGATATTGACACATTGTGTGTGTGCCCATTCTCTGCAGGTCACTTTCGGCCTTTCCTACGTTTTATTTCGACATTCATTTCCCAGCTTTAACCAAACTTAAAATCCTCTCGTTTTTCTTAAATTTGAGAGCAATGTTTAAGCAAAAAATTCCCACTTACCATGAGGTCAAGGGATTTCTCAGTTCATTTCATTTCATAGGCAAAAGGCTGGTCTGGTGGTGTATGCAGAAGCCGGGTTCTAATTCCAACCCCATTTTATATTATTCACGCCAGAAAATCAAAGTTGGTAAAAAAGACAGGGGGCGCAGGACAATTTTTAATGTACTATAAATTATTAAAGATAATAATCTACTTTTGTGTTGTTTCAGGGTCAAAAAATCACTCGAGTTACATTTGCTGACCTATGGAAACAATATCTAACCTCTGACGACACGTCCGCGCCTGGAAACTATTTGTTTGGGCCAGATCTAGAATGAACTGTACAAACAAAAATTTGAGTTTTGCATTTCGCAACTTTGTCTTTCTCAGAGTTTAGGTTCCTGACTGTGTATTTTTAGCCTCATTATGTTAAGTGTATAATTTATTCGATGTTTATTTTAAGTATTGTCGACTTAAACTTGTTGTGAGATGACGATTTGATATCAGAACCGATAGATCAGTCAACCGCTATTTTTAAAGCGCTAAGTAAATCATTGTATAATATTGTATGGTATTTAACGCCGTTTTCAACATTATTTCAGTTATATCATATGGGCCAGTTCACCTATCCATGCTTTCCTGGATTTTCTTTTTACCAGTACTCCGCACAATATTCTTTCCAAGCCACTGGCTGCTTTCCCACATGACCATCGTCGAAACAATGGTCAGCGGTGAAAGAGGAATGAATTCTGTCGCGATGACTATCATCAATCCTCGGAAAGAAATTGCCCAAGCCGGGGATCGAACCAGCCAAGTAAATCATATTGTGTTTTCCGATTAGAATACAAAAGGCCCAATTATTTAACCTTTAAACCTTATACTGCTAAGCGCAACTCTCTGACCTTTTACGGACAGTGTAGATCAAGATCAGACTGCAACGTGCAGTCTGATCTTGATCTACACTGTCCGATAAGGAGATATTTTTCCCAAAAAATAAGTTTAAAATATTCGGGTTTTTACTATCGGCTTGAACGTTTTATTTTATTTGGCAGGATAAAGGTTAAGGTTTTTTTGCCAGAATATTTCATTTAATTATAGATAGTGTAGATGCAGACCATAGGACTGGCCACACCTCCGAAAACGATAATCCTATCTTGATCTTTATTATCTTGGAAGTTAAAAAAACCACGACATAAGTAGTGCTTAGCGCGCCTGGCGGAGATACGAATGCGGTCCTAAATGTTGTATTGTAAGCTTAAATTCTTGGTCGTTTATACATGTAATAATACGCCTTTATTGGACCTCAGGGCTCCAGACAGAGGGAGTGATTTTGATTTCAATATTGAAAATATTAATCACTCTCCACTTAACCCTATGTTATGAGTACTCATTAGAATCGTCTCATCGAGACAATTCTAATGAGTACCTACAGCATAGGGTGAGGAAGAGAAATAACGGATTTAGGATACTATCACTCCCTTTTATCTGGAGGTCTGATTGGTACCAAAATAATGCTAATTCGGTATGGGAAAAATGTATAATTATTGTCTTCAGTCTTGTTTTAAGGTTTTAATTACTTTTTTATTGTTGTATGTGTAGCTTGGTAACGATATGTTGTAATATTTAGCTCAAAATTCTGACTTCAAGAGTCTCTTACATCTGTACAAGGGTGTGTCCGTAAAAAAGTAGTAATCGCTTTTGTAAACATATCCATGTAGTCTTTATCGTGCAAAGAGCTCAAAAAAAGCACCCACATATAATTTAATATCAGTTGTTTTCATGAATTTTGGCGAGTTCTGATTGGCTGAAAATTTTTTTTCATAGGTCCATGAAAAAAAAAAATCACGTTGTGCCGGAACTACTTTAGCTGTCAAACTAATGTAAACAAATATGTTTACATACAATATTCCACATTTTTTTTTAAAGAATTTTATACAGAGTCCCAAGTTTATTAGTTAGCTTTTTTTTTGCCTGTAATATTAAATTATAAGGAATGAAGAGAATATTTTTTTTTCATGGAGGTATGAAAAAAAAAACCTAATCACACTGTATGAAACCGCGAAGGTATTAGCCTAGTAATAAATGAAGAACAAAGATTATTGGAGAGGTCATCAGACCTCTCCAACAGTGATGAGTTTAAATGGCAGACTACCTCAGAAATTGCAATCAAAATCCACTTTTTTTGCGAAATTGTTCTGATACAAAGTCTGGTCGTCATGGTTTTATACATAAACCGAAATCAAAAAACTGAAATAAGAAATGGACGTGTTTTGTTTTTATGTGGCGAATTTGGAAAAAAAAAAAATTGTACATGTAGGTATATTGATTTGATTGCAAACGTGTTTTGCCGGTCGATACAAAAACCAAGATTCATTTCGAATTTTCGATATTTTCTTCTTGTATTTTCTGTTCCATCATTCATCTTTTCTAAAGCCGGAAACTAAAAAGAGCTAATTCTTGCTTCAAAGGATAGTTCTAATTATCCATTATTTCTATTCAAAGGATAGTTTCAATTATACTCATTATCTTCAGAACAAAATGACCTCTCCAATAGTTGTAATTTTCATTAAACAAATAAATCTAGAAAAAAAAAAGAGAATTTCGTTGAAAGAGAGAAAGAACACGGCGGGAAAAGATCACGTGACTTGAAAACGTGGAAAGGTCACGTGTCTGTCATGTAATGCATAAGAGGTTTCTATGCGGCGGCGATACTTGTTTGTCTACATGTTGTAAAATATATTGAAATTTAAAGCCAATAAACTATTTGAAAACATTGATGCTGATCTCTCCTGGCTTCTTTTTTAAAGAAGCTAACTTGTTTTTTCAGTTCTGTGAAAATTTTTCTTCTTACATTCAACACTTTCTGAAAACGACAAAGGCACTTTGACGAGGAAAAGAAATATGCGAAATACATTTAACTCTTTACCACACGACAGAAATGTAGACTGGACCAAGTTCAAAGCATTTGCAGACGACAAATCAAATGTGGCTCAAATGATGGAATTTGTCTTTGATAGGTTAGAAAACATTGTGGGGAAAAAAAGAGAAAATGCTGGTTACCAGCATTTTCTCCTTTTCCCACAATGTTTTCAAAAGGCTTCTTCCTCAGGGTCGTTAAAACTCGGGATTACGTTGTAAAGAGTTAAATAAAGCGAGTGACCACTCTCAGTGAGACATGTTTATTAATGAATAACGATACCAGTTAGATACACGGAGCCGTAATCATCAACCAAACTACAATCTATAAACTGCACTTTTGATTCTTATCCTCAAGAATTGTCTAAATCTGAAAGTAACGTAATTGACGTAGCCGATCAGTAATTGTGACTGTCTGAATGTAGAATTAGACGAAAAATGTTGGTGAATATAGACCCTTGCGAAGACGAACTTTGAAAGAGTTCTCATTATATCGTTAAGATCGTTACGATATTTTTCAATGTTTAATTGTCAGTATTGTGTACTTTTTTTACACTCTTAATAAATTTCCCTCCTGAAAGCTTCAGACTTCTGGGGTTTTTTTTATCATTGTTATTATTATTTTCTTATTGTTGTTGTTTTCGTGGCAAATTTGTGGATTATGTTATAGCCGGGGTTCAAAAAAGAGACAACAGAAAAAAATAAGAAATAATTTTTTAACTGGCTACATAAAATTTACGAAAAAAAAAAAAGAATCATCAGCAACGTCACTTTGTCAACATTTAACTCTGTTTATTCATGACCTCCTGATATTTATTGTCTTCAATGAGCACTGTCTCTTTTGCATGAACTCTTTACAAAATGTCGGCTACAAAACGATCATAAGGCCATAAAATAACTCTTTCAACGCCACTGAAAACAAGAACAGTGGGCAGCATAGATCAAGATTAATTTGCAAAGAAGGTGAAGGATGATCTTGGAAAATTTCCGCTACCTGATGCTAAACCCCGACCAAAATTATCTTGAACTGCAGCGGAACTGTGCGATAAGTTCTCGAGAACAAACAATTTAATTTTATCGCTAATGAAAGAGTCAATCAGCAATGCTCATTACATATACGACATCATCGATACAGACAAAACAAAGACTGCAAAACTGATCGTGTGCGGTAGGTCACGTGATGTACCGGAAGTGAAGAAACTTCCGGTTGGACAGTTATTTCTGTTCCAGCCAACGGTCTCTCCTGTCCTAGCATTCTCCTTTTCTAACCAGACCTGTAATGTATCAATACACACAACTTGTTATTAAGCCTTAGGCTGCTAAGCGCGACTCACTGACCTTTTACGAACAGTGTAGATCAAGATCAGACTGCACAGAACTGTCCATTAAGAAGATATCTTTTCTCAAAAAATGTCTTTGAAATAGAAAAATTTGGGGTTTTACAAGCGGCTTTAAAGTTTAATTTCTTTTATTTAGCAAGATAAGGATTAATTACATAGTTCTGGAGTGAAGAGTCTGACAGCAATGATTTAGGATTCTAATGGAGGAGATACATGTATATTGAATATAAAACTCGGTCCGTATTCACCAACCATTCTATAGGTCAATTTGAAAGTAACACAACTCCTGACTAACTAAACCAATTGGTTTAGCCAATCAGAAGTTTTGTTACTTTCAAAGTTAGAAAATTCATGAGAATAAGGCAAAGAATGTTCATAAAAATGGTTGGTGAATACGATCCCTGTGTTCATTAGGTTTCTTACGGAAAGGCAATTGACAGCATTGGAAATATAAAATATTAGACACTTCTCTCCGTGTCCTTTATTCACTGACCCAGCTGATACACAAGAGGTTTCATGCACTAACCCAGCTAATACACCTGAGGGGTTATAAACTAACCCAGCGAATAGGCTAACCTAGCTAATAGACCAGAGGGTTTATACACTAGTGGGTAACTCTGAGGCTGTACAGCGCGACTAATTACAGACAGTGCTGATCAAGATCAGACAACATAAAATTTGCCGTCTAATCTTTGAAAGACACTGTCCAAAAACTAAGAACTTTCTTTTAACTCCTTACCACACAGCATTTTCTCCGTTTCCCGCAATGTTTTCTCCCCGTCACAAAAAATTCAATTTTCCAGTCACAGTCATTTTTTCATCTGCAAATACTTTCAAATAGGACCAGTCTGAAGTTTGTCGTTTTGGTAGGAGTAAAGCACCTGATTTACCTGTAGAGGTTTAAAGTAATCCAGCAATGCCTGGGCGTCGAGTTTGTCTGTAAAGCCGCTAGTTTCCCTGGTTATCGTTTCCATCGCCTCACCCCAGGGCCGGGAAGAACCCATACGTAACATTTCCCTATTTTAAAAATTGCAGAAGGATAAATAGGTAAGGGTCTGAAAAATGTACTTACAACACTTTGAGTTTGAATGGAATGTTCTGACACTAAGCAATCAATAGTTCTCTTTGGTACAGGCTTGCTGTTAAAAGTGCCTGCCCGACCCGATATTTCATCATGGACTTTAAAAGACAGACAGACAGACAGATGGGAGAGAGAGGGAGTGCCAGACAGTTACAGGCAGACAGGTGAACAGACAGTATGTGATAAAGAGAATGATATATGGATAAAATACTGTAATCTGGCGCCAGCTGTTTTGTTTCTATAAATATCACATCTATGAAGCGGTTCTGCCTTTCCTATCAGTTCACAAAGTGCTTTATGCCACTGGAACTGTGCAACAAAACTAACAAAGTATCTGAAATACAAAGCAATAAATACCAATAATTAAAACGAAGTCGAATTAACAGGTATGAGCAGGTTTAATTATGACGATGTATAACTAAATATAACATTGCAGAACAATGTCTTACAATACATGCATATAGGTCAATAGGAAACTGCATATTGTTAGCGAAAGGCAACTTCTAGAGCTGTTGAAGACCTCACAGATCAGTTGAAGACGTCGTAGATCAAAATTGCACAAAATATGCTCCCTGATATGGTATGCTTACGAAAGTTCGCAACAAATGCATATAGCTCAAATACAAACCGCTCCGGCTTGGATTCGAACCTGTGCGGGCAAAGATCCTCGTTTATCGAGGTTTAAAAGACCAATACACTAACTCCTGAGCTAAAGAGAATTTTCCCTATCGCATTTGTCAGGTATTGATTTTATACGGGAAGAAGCTATGCCGTAAGAAAGGAGTGATCTGCCGTTACAGTATCTACACTGTCCGCTACCTGATGCTAACATGTAATCGAACCCATAATCTGAGCCATGCTTTGTGAAAAGGGGGCTTAATTCACCTGCTGAAAGTATCGACCCATGTTAGCATACGCAGTCCGCGTAGGCTGACACGGGTCGAAACTTCACAGGACATTTTTACCTCATGAGTCAGTCGCTTGTTAAACAAGGGGACTTTTAAGGATCCATAAATATGTTAAGACTTCCTTGGTATAATGCATCACGGAGGTGCATTAAATCCCCTTTTGCCAGATCATGAATCATATTTAATTACAAGAAATGTCCAGTTTATTTATTTGACAGCTAAAGAGTTTACACCGCAATATTTGTTTCCATTATAAATTCATCAATTTTGCATTTCCTCTTTCAAAGATAAAGGTTATCCTAGAATAAACCTGACAGTAAAATGGAATTAAATTGACCAAATATGACAGAAACCTTATGGGTTTGTTAAGAAAACCTTTGCAGAAAAAGGAGCAGATGCATGTTTTAAGTATTAGCTTCCTTTTTTTAGATGTTTTACCGAAGCTCGTTTTATGCAAAGGCCCTAGATCTCGTATCTGTTAAACGATTGTTAGAATTTCAGTTCATATTTTCAGTAAGACCAAAATAGATTTAAAAGATAAAAACCTGATGTAAGGCGTATTGGCTGGAATGTGGAACTTTGCCCCGGGGTCGAAGTCGTTCTCTGAACGTTGGACAGGTGGTGACACCCCCTGGAAGCGGCATCTGCAATATCAGAGAGTATGCATCGTCGATCTTACAGATGTACACATATCCAGCCACAACTACACTACAATATCAGTGATTATATATCCTCTATTTTACAGACTGTATACATATCTAGCCACAACTACATTTGTTTGTTTGTATTGGAGTTTAACGCCGCTTTAACAGCTCAGGTCATATTATGGCGGCCTGTGACGCGCCCATGTGTTTCCTGGCTTTCTCACACCAGCACTGACACAACTTTCTTTCCAAAGCCACCGACTACTTTTCTCAAATGCATCAGAGGTGAAATGCGAAAAAAACGCCGGAATGAAAAATTGCTTCAACCGGGTATCGAACTCGCAACCACCAGGTCACGAGTCATTTACGCTAACCACTGAGCTACCCGGGCAACTATAATATCAGAATGCATCGTCTATCTTCAAGACGAATAGATCTCGACAACTACAGAATGTATCGTCTATCTTACAAATGAACACCTATCTAGCGGCAACCAAAATATCAGTATGTATCCTCTATCTTACATATCTTAACATATCTGGCCACAACAACAGTATTGGAATGTATCGCCTGTCTTGTAAACATATATACGCATATCTAACTACAACTACAGTATCAGAATGTATCGCGTATCTTACACATGTACACATATCCGTGCTACGGTATTAGAATGTATCGTCTATTATACAGATTTACACATATCTAGCGACAACTACAATATCAGATTGTATATTTTTATCTTAGCGGTGCATATATTTGCAGTAGTACTGAGTATGCATTAAATATATGCACATTTCTCTTGGCGTAACTGTATATGAGCCATACTTTAGCAAAAGGTGTTTAATGCACCCCGTGATGTATTATACAAAGCAAGTCTTTACATAATTATGAATCCATAAAATAATATTTGTCTAACAACCGACAAAATCATGAGGTAGTATGGTCCTTTGACATGCAGAAAAATTTCAAATTGCAAAAAGTACCAGCCCATGTCAGCCTGCGCAGCCCGCGCAGGCTGACGTGGATCAATTCTTTTTACAGATGCATTAAACCCCGTTTTCACAGAGCGTGGCTCACATTCCATGTGCAAGTCTACATACGTTTTTTTTTTTTTTTGTAAATCAACATGTATTTCAGATATATTCTATTTAGGTTGTCTTAAAGGTTGGCCCTAATGGGTCGATACTTTTGCAGATGCATTAAGCCCTCTCTGCACAGGGCATGGCGTATCAGTATCCAACACAGCTATCTTGTGACTTTACTTACCGTAAATTCCACCAGGCCGTGTTGTAGTTATCAGCAGTTGTCTCACCCCTGTACACACTCCATCGCCATTGATCAATAAGATAGCCGAACGGTAAAAATGCTACCTTATCTAGAGCCATTTGAAATAGGAAATTGATGTCTCCCTCTGAAAAAAATAAGACAGACGAAGTGACCTGGGTCCGTATTCACCAATCATTCTAGATTAAGAATTAAACTCAACTTTTGGGTACGTACTCACAATCATTCTTAAGAACATAATTGGTCTAATTTTCAAAAATTTTCTGGATTTGAAAGTAACACAACTTCTGATTGTCCAAACCAAATTGTTTAACTAATCAGAGGTTGTGTTACTTTTAAATTTAGAATAATCTTCAGCTTCTTCTTTATCGTATAAATCCCTCCACTTCACTGGAGGACCACTTTTTAGTGATTGTTTGATAATCTCACTTAGAGATTTTTTAACATGGTTACTTAATTATTCAACTTTCAAACTGTGATGTAACATGTATACAAGTGCTTGCTATTATACATACACATCTGACAGGCACAGATTAACCCTTTCCCAAACGACAAATTTTGGAGTGGTCCAAATTGAAAGAGATTGCAGATGGCAATTTTAAATTTGATGAAAATGGCAGAAAATTCTCAAAAAGGGTAGAAAACACTGTGGGAAAAGGAAAAATTGCTCGTTATGAGCAATTTCTCCTTTTCCCACAGTGTTTTCAAAAGACTTGTACTGCAGACACGTGAAAACCAGGGCTTGTTTGGGAAAGGGTTAAGTTCGAGAGAAAGAGTCGGATACAAGAAAATCCGGGTACAAGACCCTAGCTCTATTCCGAATAGATCTCCTTGGTTCGGCTCAGTGCAAAGTACGATACATGCCAGGCTACCTCTGGATTTGTAGCCAGTTCACAACTTGTTGAGTGGGAAACACAAAGTGTCTCTGAAAAACATCCTACCAGACCACGGATCGAACCCCAGACCTTCGACTGATAGTCCAAAGTGTTAACCATTAGACCACGAATGGTCTACGAATGGTTGGTGAATGCGGAACCAATGTGTTACTAATTCTTAATTTTATTTATTCATTTATTTTTTCCTAATCTTAAAAAGTAACACAACTTCTGATTGGCTAAACCAAATGGCTAATCAATCAGAAATTGTGCTACTTTCAAATTTAGAACATAAAACTAAGAAAGTTGTTGAAAACGGTTGGTGAATACAGACCCAGACCGTCTTTGACTTTCATATTTTTAGCAATAGAAATATCACAAAACGAAAATCAATCGAAGCCATTATCTAGTATTGTCGATGAGATTATTTTCGATGGAATAATAATATCAATAGACCTTAACTCTTTACCACACGACTAAAATGTAGACTTGTCCAAATTGAAAGCATTTGCAGACAACAATTTAAATGTTAATCAGATGATGGAGTTTGTCTTTGATAGGGTAGAAAACATTGTGGGAAAAGTAGAAAATGCTGGTTACCAGCATTTTCTGCTTTTCCCACAATGTTTTCAAAAGACTTTCTTCTCAGGGTCGTTAAAAGGCGACATTGCGTGATAAAGGGTTGACAGAAAATCTGCTAGTTCATTAACTTGGTGTTTTTTAATTAGTTTAGATTTTAATGGTGGCTACAAGATTTCATGTTTTAACATCAACTTTTTACCAGACCACAAAATTTTAGAGTCTTCAATATTGTAAGCATTTGCCGACCACACAGTAAATGGGGCTCAACGGACAAGATTTGCCTTTGGAAGGAGAGAAAACATTTTGCGAAGATTTGCTGTAGTGTTTTCAACAGCCGTGTTGCATAGAATTGTTTGGTTGAGTGTTACGGTTTGTTTTCACAACAATAGACTTCTTTGATTTTACCTGTTCCGTTGGGGAGCTCCTGTGTCAAATTAATTTCTTTTAGATGTTCAGGGGTCTGAAATGATAAACTCACAATGTCCGCAACACCTTCGTGAAAACCTGCAACGAACAAAATCAATAAAACACATAACGCACAAGATCATAAACTTTCGCCATGTCATCGACAATCGTTACTGTCCATTTTCCCACGTTAGATCTACTAGGAAACCGTTGGCTGAAGTACATTCGCCCCAAGAAGCTGTGCAAAACAGTTTGTATATGGGCGGGAAAATCGTGAGTTCTTCTGGTAATATTAAGAAAAAATCGAAATTTGTATTAATCCTTTACTCCATAATCCCGTGTTTAAACGACCTTGAGAAAGGAAGGCATTTGAAAACACTTTGGAAAAGGAGAGAGAAAAAAAAAAACAGCATTTGTTTCCTTTCCAATTTTGTTTCTGCCTTTCTCGGAAAAAGATACTATCAATGGAGTCACATTGAAATTATTGTCGGCAAACAATTTTAATTGAACTAGTCTAAATTTTTGTTGTAGTGTAAAGTGTTAAACTGCGGCACACTTTTGTTCACGTTCGCTTGTGTTGATCTAAGTACCACAGTGTAGGACCGGAAGTATGCATTGAATGTGACTTGGGATTCTGCACTGTGACGGTCTGTCTCTGGGATGTTAAAAACTGTGTTCCCGGGGTAAGTCAAACTGGAGCTGTTTCATTTATTTTGATAGAAATTATGAAATACTCATATCCGGTTATCTGTTTGTTTTGTATAGACCATATCAGGAACACGGATGTGCGCTGTGAACCTTCCTTGGAGCAATTGGATGCCTTGATCAGTTGACTGTGCTAAAAATAGATGATTTTGTCCCAAGACAATGCCGTCACATACCTGAGTTAGCGATGCTTCTTGATAGGACTGATTGATATACCCAAAACAATGGTCTGTTAGGGTTGTGACGATTAGCCCTGTCTCTAAACAAGACTGATTGAAAACCCTAAATTATCGTCAGTTGGGGTTTGGACAGACATTGGTTAGCCCAGCCCCTAAATAGGTCTGGCTGATTTACCCTAAATAATTGTCAGTTACGGTTGTGACGTACCTGGGACAGCCCCACCCCTTAGTAAAACTGACTGATATACCCTTAACCCTTTCCCAAACAACAAACTTTGGACTGGTCCAAATTGAAAGAGTTTGCAGACGACAATTTTAAATTTGGTGAAAATGGCAGAAAGTTATCAAAAAGGGTAGAAAACACTGTGGGAAAAGGAGAAATTGCTCGTTACGAGCAATTTCTCCTTTTCCCACAGTGTTTTCAAAAACTTGTACTGCAGACACGTGAAAACCAGGGCTTGTTTGGGAAAGGGTTAATAATGGTTGATTAGGGTTGTGACAAACCTTGGTTTGCCCTGCCTGTAACTAAGACTGTGTACCTGGGTTAGTCCCGCCCCTAAATAGGGCTGATTGTTTCACCCCAAAAAATGGTCACTGGGGGTTGTGACGTACTTAGACCAGCCCCCATAGCTTAAGTGGTAGAGCGTAGGACTTGTAAACATCAAGTCTTGGGTCACTTCAGGGTGTGGGTTCGAGTCCCACGGCTGGCCATCTAAAGAAATGACTAATAGTATTTCGGATGAGACATTAAACCGAAGTCCCTTGTGACGGTGCCATACATCGAGCACGTTAAAGAACCAACTGTAACTTTGGATGGGTTTCGTCCTGTATCTTACACTATCCTCCCGTACCCCGTATATGGGCAACCATATGAGCGACGGCCCCTGAAGGTGGTACGTGGAGGATAGGTCAATAAACGGAAAATCTATTGTAACGTACCCGGGTTAGCCCCACCTCTAAATAAGACAGGCTGGTCGATGTACTCAAGATAATACTGGACATGGCCCATTTCATGATGCACCGTTATCATTTGGTCTTCAGTCACCTCTGTGCATTGTTTAATCCTGAAATATACAGGCGTAATAACCCTTAGGCTCCTGAGCACGATTCAATGACCTCTCGTGGATCAGACTGCATTGAACGTGCAGTTTTGATCTTGGATCTACACTTTCCGATAAGGAAATATTTTTTGTCCAAAACATAACTTTGAAATAGCAACATTTAGATTTTTACCATTAAACAGATTAACGGTTTAAAGCATACACTGAAATATAGGTCATGCAAAACTTTAATGTGCAATATGACCTGAGAATAACTTTATGAAAAGACCTACACAGTAACATATGCAAATGGCATATGTTTACTTCTTACTGTATTTCAGATCGAGTGTTTTCGCCAACTTTGTGGTAAAGATTTTGGTTTTTCTACCTGACCAGCATTTTCTCCATTACCCAAATTGTTTTCTTCTCTTTCACAGACGACTCACACCTCTTGAGCAATGTCTGCAAATGCTTTGGATTTGAACAAGTCCAAAATGTCCTTGTTTGGTAAAGAGTAAACTTACGCTAGTAGCTTTTTTTTTTTTTAAACGCATATGGTAGTGGAAGTAACAGTTAAAGGTTTGAAAAGAACAGAAAACTTAACAAAAACCGTAGTATACTGTTCAGTCACGACCGTCGAAGCGGCGTCGATGTCTCTTTTCAGGAATATATCGTCATTCTGTTTTCACTTCATTATTTCTGAAATTTATGCTTGGATGCTGGATGGTTAGTTTTTCAAAACGAGGGACTTGTCAAATGATTGACATGATTGACTGTTGATTGATTGTATGGTGTTTAACGCCGTTTTCAACATTATTTCAGTTATATCGCGGCGGCCAGTGCACACCTTTCCATGCTTTCCTGGATTTCTTTTACCAGTACTTCGCACAATATTCTTTCCAAGCCACTGGCTGCTTTCCCACATAACCATCGTCGAAACAATGGTCAGTAGTGAGACAAGAATGAATCCTGTCGCAATGACTATCATCAATCCTCGGAAAGAAATTGGCCAAGCCGGGGATCGAACCAGCGACCTCCTGTTCTCAAGTCCTGTACGCTACTGACTGAGCTACGGGGCTCGGCTACTTGTCAAATGAAGAAAATAAATACACATTGCGAAAATGTTTACTTTACAGTAATCAAAGCAACAGGAAAATTGATCTGAGATCCGAACTGGAAACGTCGAACTTCGTTCCTATTTCTAGTTAGAGGTATTCATTATGGTCAATGGAGTCAAACTTTTGATTATTTCAAAATCAAGCGTTGAATAAGAGCCCTTTGTGGGTAGAGTCTGTTGACCTTACGGCTAAACCCTCTTCCACAACAGACTACCATTAGATACGTCTGAAATCATAACATGTAGGTGAAAAACATGACGGTACTTTCAGTTTTATATTTACTTTTGCGATACCATTGTCCTCATAACGTTACAGTTTTATCGAGTCAACTCAATAGGTTGCTTACATACATAGGACAGAAAACCATGACACAGGAAACTTTTGGCAGTTTGTAAATTTTCTGAATTCCAAGGACCATTCTACCTCTAATTCAGTGGGTTGTTAGACGAAATCAATTTCATGGACCTAACATTACCATATGATGATTTGCTTGATATAATCACGGATATACATTAAAGCCCCTTTTGCCAGAGCATGGCTCTATTTTATTGAATTACTGACACATCTAATTAACCCTTAAAGAAAGATGCCAAGCGCAACTCACTGACCTTTTGCGGACAGCGTAGGTCAAGATCAGACTGCACGTTCTGTGCAGTCTGATCTTGAATCTACTCTGTCTGATAGATGGATATTTTTTCTCCGAAAAATAAGTTTGAAATAATATTGTTCGGGTTTTTACCATCGCATTGAAAGTTTTATTTGAACCGCGCTCTGGCAAAAGGGGGCTTAATGCATTCCCGTGATGCATTATGCCAAGCAAGCCGTCATATGATTACGGATCCATAAAATCCATTTTGTCTAACAACCGACCGTACCATAAGGTGAACTGGTCCTTTGACATACAGAAAATTGACGAATAGCGAAAAGTCTCGGCCCAGGTCAGCCTGCGCGGACTGCGCAGGCTGACCTGGTCGATACTTTTCGCAGATACATTAAGCCCCCTTTTCACAGAGCATGACTCATTTAGATTATTCAGCAGGATAAGGGTTAACTTAATACCTGAAATCTGTACCATTGTTGAAATCCCAAGCAGAGGCATGACACACTACGTCTCTGTCTGCCGGCTTTTCCAACATAGAGTGGGTCCAAAACGTGTCAGGCATTTCTTTCATACCGATGGAAACAAAAAACTCCTCAGCCACTCTGTACATGTGGGTGATATTGTAGTTCTGAAAACATGTGAGTTTATATTGAAAAAGATTATTATTCTGAGAATAATAGTCAGTTAAGGTGGTGGCATATCTAGATCAGCCCCGCCCCTAAGTAAGACTGGTTGATTTACCCTAAATAATGGTCAGTTAGGGTTGTGACATACTTGGGGTAGCCCCTCCCCAAAATAAGACGGACTGATTGATATAACCCTAAATAATGGTCTGTTAAAGTTGTACCTGGGTAGCCCCGCCCCTAAATGAGATTGATGATACCCTGTAAAAATGTTTTTTTAGATTTGTGGCGTATCTGGATTTGCCCCGACCCTAAATAAGGCTGATTGATATACCCTAAATAATGTCAGGTTGGATTGTGGCACACCTGGGTAAGTCCCGCCTCTAAAAATGACTGATTGATATACCCTGGCAAGTTAGGGTTGTGATATACCTGGGTTAGCACTGCCCCTAACCCTAAAACATGGTCAAAGCCGAGTCATTTGATTGATTTTCTTTTCGACTGGTAAATAAACAATATATTTTCCAAAGTCCTCTATAAATTTTTTTGTGTAGTAGTTTCAGAATGAGGTCACAGACTATGTAGATCCAATATCAAACTGCGCGTTCTTTTAAGTCTAATTTTGATAGACACCGCTCGAAAAGGCCACCATTTGCCATTGAAAGTGTTCATAATTCTGATATAAGCAAATATCTGGCATGGACAGTCCAGCACAGGACCAATTAGACGTGGCTTTAACGATGTAGTCTGTCTCTCAGAGGGCATCGCATAATAAAAAATAAAAGGAAGAAAAACCTAATTACAACAAAGTTTTCAAAAGCTCGTTTTTTTATAGTTTTATAATTGGTTGATCGATTGACTAATTGAATGTATGGTGTTTAACGTCGTTTTCAAAATCATGTCAGTTATATCAGGGCGGCCAGTGCACCTATCCATGCTTTCTTGAAGTGTCTGTTACAAGGACTTCGCATTATATTCTTCCCAAGCCACTGGCTGCTTTCCCACATAAACATCGTCGAAACAATGATCAGCGGTGACACAGGAATTATTCCTGTCGCAATGTCTATCATTAATCATAGGAAAGAAATTGGCCGAGCTGGAGATTCGAACAAGCAACCCCCTGGTCTCAAGTCCTGTATGTTACCGACTGCGCGAATGAGGGCTCGGTCTTATAAACACGGGGATTTGTCGTAAATAATAATAATGTTATCCATGGAGCCCTCTATGGTCCATTAATTAAGACATCGAATTTACTAGCAGGAAACACTTGACAGAAGTGCTCGTGCCAGAGTGTATCGATGAGAAAGACAGGAATAGGAATTCTGCCGCCGTGCTATCATTATGGAAAACTGTGTGCATCGTTGTAAAAGACCATTAAAACAAATAATTTATGGGGTTGTTTTATTAAAAAGAACTGGGAAAAAAGTATGAACATATAAGTATTACGATTATGTCTTGATTTTGGCAAGATGAGTGAAATTCACTTTTCTTTATGTGTGTGGGGTTTGTGGGTGTGGGTGCGTGGATTGTTTGGTTTGCAACAGAGAGAGAGAGAGAGAGAGAGAGAGAGGTGTAGAAAGAGAGCAAGTTGAGGTTTAAACAGTAGGATACGAATATCTTGCACTCGTCACAACTCGGCCGATTCCATACCTACATCTAACCTCGTCCGTATAAAGGAGGGTAAAATTTTGAACTACCAATCACATGATCTTAAACATGGCGGCGCCCCTGCAAATTGCTAAGCAACGACATGAACAACCACGGTGAAGTTATACACATCTATGGATCTGTCGATGAAAGCTCCTAATGGAATTGATAAACCACGCTAAAAATTGAATGTACAAACTGTTTGCCGACTGAAATACTCTTAGAAAGATAACGATAGAAAATTTACTCATGCGTTCTTTCTAAAGAGGAGCCTTACAATTTCAATAACGGTAAAACGGTGTGCTTCCGGAAACGTGCGAAATGTACCGTGTAGGTGCATATCAAGCTACGTGATACAGCCGAGGGATTTGATCACCGGATCACCCGAGGTATGCCGAATGGAATATCTTGTAGTATAATCCTCATACCTGTTCTTCCATTATAGTCGTGAGGCTAGGGCGTCCTTTACCCGGATAGGGTTCAAGAATGTCGTAAATGTTCCCCCAGGACTGGGCCCACATGTTTCCTGAAGAAAGGAGAACTATTGTTGACAATATGAAGTTGATGACTTCATTTTCCGCAATTTGGTTACCTTTACGATGAATGTATTTAAGATTTGAGTTATTATGTATAATTGAGCCATACTCTGGCAAAAGGGGACTTGATGCGTCTCCTTGATGCATTATACCAACCAAGCCATCATATGATTATGGACCCATAATAGCCACTTTTTTCTTAACTGACTAAATCATGAAGTAGAGTGGTCCCTGGATATACAGAAAAATGACCAACAGCGAAAAGTTTCGGCCCAGGTCAGCCTGCGCGGACTGATTCAATTAGGTTATTCATGATGACACAAGATGGGAGAAAACATGGTGTAACAAACACTTTCTCCCTTTTTCCCACGACGTTTTCATATTTGTTCTCCTGCAGGGTCGTTAAACCTAGGGACCATTCGGTGGAGAGTTAAAATGTATCATAAAACTAACCTTTAATGGATTTATGTAAGCAATCAACAATTGCACTACACAATATACCTTAAACACACTCAATGGTTAAGGCAAGGGTGCTTAATCTGAAAATCTTGAGACTGAGTCCTTCTGGCTGCACTAGTCACATGCAAAAACGTGCACAGATTTAAAATGACTAAATGAAGAAAGTTGTCACTCTGGAGTGGAATACAGTTTAAAGCTCTAACCTAAAATATGTGCCGGTATATGTCCTTCTTTCGGAAATTTATCGGATCCGTAAACTTTCCTCAATTTGCTTCTCACATAGGCGTGAAGTTGATCGTAGAGAGGCTGTAAAGTGGTAAATAGGTTTCGAACATCCGTCTCGAAAGTTTCTTGTTCATACCAAGATCTGTAGTAGGCTCCCATATCCTCGTATTTTCCTGATAAAGCGTTGGTTATTCTTTTATTTATTACCTTATTTAGGTTTTCATTCATTCATTCATTCATTCATTCATTATCCTTACAAGATTATATATATATTTCTGAGCGCTATTTTCAAAAGTATGAGACGAGCACAGTCTTATAACACTTGACGGTACGGGGAGTCATCACCATAAGGATAATTAACATAAATTATAAAATTGGTAATAAAAGATAAAAACAAAGAATTAAGATAGGACAGGAATCGGTCTCTAAATGTATGTGTTACTTACTGATATAAGTTGAATTTGTAATGGAAATATCTATTCGAAGAATAGGGAGCATTCACTTTTGCGAAAGCTTGGTTAGGTTAAGTTGGCACAACTTTAATATCTGTACATGCTGCATAGATATGAGTAAAACCTCTTTGATAACTAACAGTAGTAGTTTTTTTTTTTTTTCTGTTTGTTTGGTGTTTAACGTCTATTTACACATGATTTTAGCATGCGTTTATTGAGTTTTCTTTACAAGCTGTCGTGAACACGTCAACGTCGTTTTGTCTTTCCCGCGTCTTGTTTTTGGTTCCAGTATTTTTGTGTGCGTTCTCGTATGCTGTCTTGACGTCACGTTGTTATTGTATACATGTTTGTATTTATACGTTTTGTATTTGAATTATAAATCAGTTGTAAATAAAGGATCGAATAGCACACACGCGAAGTACTTACTCTTCCTTAGAAATTATCCGCTACATTTTTTGGTGCCGTGACCATACCTGAAGATGTCTAAAGTTACCTTAAGTAAACTCATTATACAGCGTTCTGCTCACAGAAAAACTACTTCGAAGCTATTAGAGAAAATTGAAGACGCAAAGAAAAATGACAAACGCACGGAATTCGACAAAATTCTGGAAAACTTAGAAGCGAAGTGGAACTTGCTTACAACTCTCAACGAGAAGATATTATCGCTTATGGACGAAAACGGGATGGAAGAAGAAATCATTGAGACAGATGAATATTCGTTAGAGCTGGAGATACGCTTAGAGGAGCTCAGGGTTTTACGACAAACCACTACTTCAACATGTCAGCCTGTTCAAAGTAACGAACAGATTCCAGAAATCACCGGGGAGAGAGAGTATAGACCATTACCTACGACTAACGATCGCTCAACTGAATCTACTTACCGGGGAGAGGAGCGCGCCGCGCCAGGGTTAAGTATAAGTCAGGGAACTGAAATGAATAGGGATCATCCAACTGTGAGTAACGCCTCTTTTTACTCTACATCAAGTCATCATAAACTTCCGAAACTAATACTTCCAACCTTTGATGGTAGTATACTACAATGGCAGACTTTCTGGGACAGTTTTGAGTCAAGCGTGCATAATAACACAAACCTAAGTGATGTCCAAAAGTTTAGCTACCTGAAATCTCAGTTAGAAGGGTAAGCCGCCATGACAATTGAAGGATTTTCCTTAACACACGGAAATTACTCCAGAGCTATAAACTTGTTACGTGAGCGATACGGACAACATCACAAGATTATTCATGCTACTATGCAGGCATTACTCCAACTACCAAGCCCCTGCATAAATATTCCAAGCCTTAGAAGTTTTTATGATAAGATGGAGAGTTACGTTCGCGGATTAGAGTCCCTAAATCAAAATCAAGACACTTATGGAAGTCTGTTAGTGCCGATCTTATTGGACAAGTTACCCAATGAATTGAGAAAAAATCTCGCCCGAGAAAATGAGCACAACAATTGGAATTTGATTAATTTAAGAAGGGCTATTGACATAGAAATTAACATTTTGGAGGCCGGAAATTCCAAATCTGATGGAACAAAAAGCAACAGCAATGTTCCACACACAAAGTAAGGACAGGTTTACAAGAAATTCCAATAAAACAGAAAAAAGGGTCTTGAAATGCGCCTATTGTGACAAAAATCATTACAGTAATGAGTGTAAAGAATTTGGAAATTTGGACTCAAGAATGAAACAAGTGAAACGAAATAAACTGTGCTTTAATTGTCTTGGAAAACACCAGGTCGCTGTCTGCTTGTCAAAGAAAACGTGTAGATTTTGTGATAGGAGACATCACTCAAGCATATGTTCGAAGAACCCATTATTCAAGTCCGACAAAGAAACTACAATTTTGTACGGAAATCACGAGAGATGAGACATTCTATTAAAAACGGCGGTAGCAGAAATTGAGAGCGAAGGCTACTGTTCATATGCGAACATTCTATTCGACGAAGGAGCCCAGAAAAGTTTCATAACACAAAAACTGGTTGATGAGCTGAATCTTAGAAGCAAAGGGACGGATACTATAAGACTAGCATCATTTGGCAGTAAAAACGAAGACTTGAACCACCGACGCCTCGACCGAGCCGAGATCTATTTGAAAACTGACAGCCAAGAGAAAGTGAAACTCGACGTACTCATAGTCCCTACTATAGCAGTACCTTTACAAACGCGAGCACAGGACCGCGCATCAAAATTACCGTATTTGAGGAGAATTAAGTTAGCACACCCCGTCACACGTGACAGTGAGTTCGATATTTCATTGTTAATCGGTGCAGATCAGTACTGGTCAGTTGTTGAAGACAAAGTTATTCGCGGAAACGGACCCACCGCAGTGAAGTCAAAAATTGGATACTTACTTTCGGGACCTATGCAAGGGAAACAACCGAGTCAGACAGCGATACAGTAGAAAGACGGTGTAAATTTGTAAACCATACTATCGAACAGTTCCGGAACCGTTGGAAGTATGAATATTTAACGGCACTGAGAGAACATTATTCTAAATCAACACACCCGTCGAAGACAATAAAAGTTGGCGACGTCGTCCAAATACACGACGATAAGCCCAGAATACAGTGGAAACTTGGCGTGGTTGACGAGTTACTTACGGGAAACGACGGTATAACTAGGGCCGTAAAGCTGAGAACTAACAGTGGTTATACCAACAGACCAGTCGTTAAATTGTATCCGTTGGAAATAACGAACATTAGTTAGATATAGTTAGCTTCATATGTGCACATTCTTACCGTTAAAGATTTATAGGACATTTGAATTATCTGATATTTATACATGTACTATGTTTGTTTAGATTCCGTGATAAATCATTGTGTTGCCCGGAGAATGTCGTGAACACGTCAACGTCGTTTTGTCTTTCCCGCGTCTTGTTTTTGGTTCCAGTATTTTTGTGTGCGTTCTCGTATGCTGTCTTGACGTCACGTTGTTATTGTATACATGTTTGTATTTATACGTTTTGTATTTGAATTATAAATCAGTTGTAAATAAAGGATCGAATAGCACACACGCGAAGTACTTACTCTTCCTTAGAAATTATCCGCTACACAAGCCACTGGCTGCCTTCCTACGTTCTATTACTTAAATAATGTTCAGCAGTTGGAGAGGAATTTATTGTTTTGTAATGACAATTTTCGAAAAATAACTTCTCACTGTGCGTATACAATCTATATATACACAATCCTACCACCTTTCGCATGAAAACCATGCACTATTTTGCTGCCAAAAAAAGAAATAGTCATTAGAAATTTTCAGCAAGTGAAACCACTTTTTTGTCACAGATTATATTCTATCAGTGGAGTATGCAGATCTAAAATCAGTATGTACGCTCTGACCATTTTAACTCTGATCTACATTTTCCACAAGAGGAACTCTGATCATAATCTGAATATGTCTGCAATTCTCCTACAGCTGTGTTCAGCGCTCTAAGTGCTAAGCGATTTTACCAGCGGCTTTTATAGCTTTGTTCATCAGTGTCACGTATTCCTCGTACTGACGCTTCATCTTAGCTCCGCTAACATCTCTCCACCCTTTCCAGGCGTCTGTAAGCTCTGCATAGTCACGACTGTTTGTAAGTATTTGTGTCAGACCTGTAAAACATAGAAATAACGGCCGTGAGCTCTACATAGTTACGACTGTTTGTAAGTATGTGTGTCAGACCTGTAAAACATAGAAATAACGGCCGTGAGCTCTACATAGTTACGACTGTTTGTAAGTATGTGTGGCAGACCTGTAAAACATAGAAATAACGGCCGTTAGCTCTTCATAGTTACGACTGTTTGTAAGTATGTGTGTCAGACCTGTAAACATTGAAATAACGGCCGTGAGCTCTACATAGTTACGACTGTTTGTAAGTATGTGTGGCAGACCTGTAAAACATAGAAATAACGGCCGTGAGCTCTTCATAGTTACGACTGTTTGTAAGTATGTGTGGCAGACCTGTAAACATAGAAATAAGGGCCGTGAGCTCTACACAGTTACGACTGTTTGTAAGTATGTGTGGCAGACCTGTAAACATAGAAATAAGTGTTGTTAGTTCAGCATAGTTACGACTGTTTGTAAGTATGTGTGGCAGACCTGTACAACATAGAAATAAAGGCCGTGAGCTCTACATAGTTACGACTGTTTGTAAGTATGTGTGTCAGACCTGTACAAACATAGAAATAAGGGCCGTGAGTTCTACATAGTTACGACTGTTTGTAAGTATGTGTGGCAGACCTGTACAAAAATCAAAGTAAATGTTGATAGTTCTGCATAGTTACGACTGTTTGTAAGTATTTGTGTCAGACCTGTAAACACAGAAATAAAGGCCGTTACCTCTTCATAGTTACGACTGTTTGTAAGTATGTGTGGCAGACCTGTAAAACATAGAAATAACGGCCGTGAGCTATACATAGTTACGACTGTTTGTAAGTATGTGTGTCAGACCTGTAAAACATAGAAATAACGGCCGTGAGCTCTACATAGTTACGACTGTTTGTAAGTATGTGTGTCAGACCTGTACAAACATAGAAATAACGGCCGTGAGCTTTACATAGTTACGACTGTTTGTAAGTATGTGTGGCAGACCTGTAAAACATAGAAATAACGGCCGTTAGCTCTTCATAGTTACGACTGTTTGTAAGTATGTGTGTCAGACCTGTAAACATTGAAATAACGGCCGTGAGCTCTACATAGTTACGACTGTTTGTAAGTATGTGTGTCAGACCTGTAAACATTGAAATAAGTGTTGTTAGTTCAGCATAGTTACGACTGTTTGTAAGTATTTGTGTCAGACCTGTAAAACATAGAAATAAGGGCCGTGAGCTCTACATAGTTACGACTGTTTGTAAGTATGTGTGGCAGACCTGTAAAACATTGAAATAAGGGCCGTGAGCTCTACATAGTTACGACTGTTTGTAAGTATGTGTGTCAGACCTGTAAAACATAGAAATAACGGCCGTGAGCTCTACATAGTTACGACTGTTTATAAGTATGTGTGGCAGACCTGTAAAAACATTGAAATAAGTGTTGTTAGTTCAGCATAGTTACGACTGTTTGTAAGTATGTGTGTCAGACCTGTAAACATAGAAATAACGGCCGTGAGCTCTACATAGTTACGACTGTTTGTAAGTATGTGTGGCAGACCTGTAAAACATAGAAATAACAGCCGTGAGCTCTACATAGTTACGACTGTTTGTAAGTATGTGTGTCAGACCTGTAAAACATAGAAATAACGGCCGTGAGCTCTACATAGTTACGACTGTTTGTAAGTATGTGTGGCAGACCTGTACAAACATTGAAATAAGTGTTGTTAGTTCAGCATAGTTACGACTGTTTGTAAGTATGTGTGGCAGACCTGTACAAACATTGAAATAAGTATTGTTAGTTCAGCATAGTTACGACTGTTTGTAAGTATGTGTGGCAGACCTGTACAAACATTGAAATAAGTGTTGTTAGTTCAGCATAGTTACGACTGTTTGTAAGTATGTGTGACAGACCTGTACAAACATTGAAATAATTGTTGTTAGTTCAGCATAGTTACGACTGTTTGTAAGTATTTGTGTCAGACCTGTAAAATATTGAAATAAGGGACCAATGAAATACTGAAGTGAGGAGTGTTAATTCTGCATACTTGCGACGATACATGAGTATGTGTATTAGATCTTTCAAAACACTGATGTGCTGGCAACAGTTCGTTTCTATGTACGTGACTGAGGTGGTGTAGACTGTCAGCTAAGTCCAATTTACAACGGTTCGGAAGTATGATTGGCTGATCGCATGAAACATTGAACTTTCAATTGAAACTTTCAATAGTTATCACCAACCGCAAGAATGTTCATTACACTAAAAAAATAAATACTGTAAATAAAAGTTTAGAAAATCAGTTGATAACATGGACCAAGTCATTTTTTAATCGTGGAAAAGGGGTCATTTCGATTAATTAATGCGAATCGTTAAAGTAGTGCAGTTTGGTGCTACTGAAGCTAAGTGCTATGTATTTAGTGCTTAGGTTGGTGACCTTAGTTGGTGCGAGGAAGATTTGGTGAGGTAGGATGATAACAACCACCACTTAACCACGTGATTCAATTGAGTCTAGCGGTAGATATTTCTCGAGGGATGATTTAACCCTTTCCCAAACAAGCCCTGGTTTTCACGTGTCTGCAGCACAAGTCTTTTGAAAACACTGTGGGAAAAGGAGGAATTGTTCGTAACTAGCAATTTCTCCTTTTCCCACAGTGTTTTCTACCCTTTTTGAGACCTTTCTGCCATTTTCATCAAATTTAAAATTGCCGTCTGCAAACTCTTTGAATTTGGACCAGTCCAAAATTTGTCATTTGGGAAAGGGTTAAGTAACAGAAAGCCGAAAGCATTAATATCTGGCGTTATTTGAGTTCCAGCACTTCCAGCGATCAACAGTTAACAGAATGTGGCGATCTTTCGATTTACTCCCCTAAGAATCTGTTTCATTCTAATTTCGATGTAAATGTCACAGAGCTATCTTTTTGTGTATAGACACATTTCAAGTAGAACTATGTTTATAAACATGTATATAGGTTAACTATGATAATGCAGGACGCTTGTTTGTCTGTCATTCGTTTTATGCAATAAATAGAATCTCACACTCATGGCAATGTATTATCATTTTAATTATACTCCTTGACTTAAATATGAGTCATGCTCATGCGAAAGGGGGCTTAATGCATTTCAGCGATGCATTATACTTATCAAGTCATAACATAATTATGGATCCATAATAGCCACTTCCTAACAAACGACTTAATCATGAGGTAGAATGGTCCTTGGACATAAAGAAAATTGACCAATAACGAAAAGTTTCGGCCCAGGTCAGCCTGCTCGGACTGTGCAGGCTGACCTGGGTCGATACTTTTCGCAGATGCATTAATCCCTCTTTTCACAGAGCATGCCTCATATATACGAACCTCGCCAAGGCTCGTATCATATGTATTTAAATCAACTCTTTTCATGAAAATGATAATACTTGAACACTTATGTAAGATCCCCTTTTTTATCTGATAAACAGTTAAACAGTTTGTTAGAAAATCTAAAATCTTTAGATTCAAAGAACTTGATGCTTACCTGGTTCGAGCGCTTTGCAGTCCCCCGGGGCCGGACACCACTCTGCAGAGCTATAAATAGCCGTCATGTTGGCTTCAAGTTCTGAAATCTAATTTGTGAGTATATCATTGAGCCGTTTGTTTTATGACCATGACAGAGGCTTTCGAAGACCTGTTTGGAATTTTCTGCTTTTCCCTCAATATATCCTAACCTTTTTCACAAACACCCATCATTTCAGCCACGTCTCCTTTGTTGTATGATAATCATTTTAATATGAATGAGTCTTAAATTCTGTCGGTTGGGTATCGATAAAGCATACCTATGTATATATACAATGTATATACCATTCGACAAACATTTACTGTCTAACAGAAGACAAAGTTGGGGTATAAACCAAAACCCTTACCTTAAACCCGTCTATATTGAAACCATTTGCAGACCCTGATTGATTGTTGTCCATTTTCTTGTTGCTTTTTTTTATCCCACAATGTTTTCAAAAGCCGTCAGGGTTGTAAAAACACCGAGTCGCTTAGTAAAGGGTTGGGCGTTTTGTGAAAGATGTTAGATCATATCAAACTATCAAACACTTTATATTATGTTTATCTCGATGGGCACATCTAATGATTGCTTACCCGAATTACGTTAACAATATGTGTGTGTGTGTGTGTGTGTGTGTGTGTCAGTCAAAGCAGTTTCTGATAAATGAATAAACAACAAATCATATTTGTTCATACGAGTAGTGGGAGAAAGTTAAAAACTATTATTAAAAAGCTATACCGTCACAATTTACATTTGACATACATCATATTGTTAAAATGAGTACCAAAGTAAATTTTGTCTATTCTTGGTCATATAACAGATTTCTTTATATACAGATTTATAGCTTGAACAGGTGAGATTGATTGGTTCAAAGTGTTAAGGTATTGGAATGCTGATGTACAATCAGCGTTGAAGCAGGTCTTGGGCAACGTCTGGTGTTGTAGGACATTTCTTTATTCTCGAGTCAAGCAAAGTAGTATTATTTGGCTGGTAGGTTTCGTGGGCTGCGGTAGCCAGTAATAAGACATTTCATTTTGATTTAACGGTTTTTTTTTTTTTGTCCGTGAAGTATCAAGCAGATTTACGATAACCTACCCTTTTCAGCGCCGCGGTATCATAGAATCCGGAGATCCCAATGTCTATGATCTTGTCATACTGACGTATCAAACTCGAGTTAGTCAACAAGGAGCGGTTAAAATTGGTCAGTACATGCTGCGAGTCGTTTTTAGCAGCCTCAGACAACACCAGGCTGTACTCAGTCTGAAAAATGAGAAAAACAAAATTGAAGAGGCGCAACAATCTAAAATTATGCACTTTGCTGTTCCCGTATAACATGTTAAGATTAACACGTTACCACACAACCCAGACTTTTAACGACCCTGAGAAAGAACCCTTTTGAAAACATTGTGGGAAAAGGAGAAAATGCTGGTTACCAGCATTTTCCCCTTTTCCCACAATGTTTTCTACCCTTCCCAAAACACATTTCAATTTTTCAGTCGCATTTATTTTGTCGTCTGCAAATGCTTTCAATTTGAACCAGTCTGAAATTTTGTCGTTTGGGAAAGAGTTAAACAAACACAACTATATGAGCCATTCTCTGTGAAAGATTAATAATGCATCTGCAAAAAATATGGACCAGCGAAGTCCGTGCGCCTGCTCTGGTTCAAAACCTTTTGCTTTCGGTCAATTTTTCTCATGTCCAAGGATCAGTCTACCTCATGATCGACTCGACTGTTAAACTTGATTCTATGGATCGATAATGATGTGACGATTTGCTTGGTATAGAGCATCACGGAGGTACATGTACAATAAACTCGCTTTTTCCAGAGCATGACTCACACACACACACACACACACACACACATATATATATAGCCAAGTCATTGCAAGACAGACAAAGACAAATCTTTTATTCTCCCAAGTATACAAATCATACAAAAAGGGGAAATGACGAATACCAAGCAAAGTTAAAACAAGATTTCCGGTATATTCAGTGGTTTTATAACTATCTGATATCTTTTTAGAGTAAACCATTTCCGATTAACCCCTTCCCAAACGACAAATTTTGGACCAGACCAAATTGAAAGCACTTTGCAGATGACAAATCAACAGTTGCCAAAAAGATGACCCTTCTATATGATAGGGTAGAAAACATTGTGGGGAAAGGAGAAAACGCTAGTTACCAACATTCTCTCCTTTTTCCACAATGCCCTCGAAAGGCTTCTATACCTGACCCGTAAAAACCAGAGATTGTTCGGGAAAGGGTCAAATAGCCAACAACAACAACAACATATACTTTATTTTCACTAAGGTACAAAGTTTTGTACAACATTAGCAAAGAAAACTAAATGGAAAGATGTGAGAAAAGATCGACCTCAAAATCTGGATTCTTCAATAGTATTTATACATGTATGTAATAAAAAAAACAGGTTCTGTTCGTAATTATTGATCATTAACCCTTTCCCAAACGACAAATTTTGGACTGGTCCAAACTGAAAGAGCCCGCAGACAACAACCCCAAATTTGACGAAAATGACAGAAAGCTGTCAAAAAGGGCAGAAAACAGGGTAGAAGACACTGTAGGAAAAGGAGAAATTGCTCGTTACGGGCAATTTCTCCCTCTCCCACATTGTCCTCAAAAGACTTGTGATGCAGACACGTGAAAACCAGAGCTTGTTTGGGAAAGGGCCAAAGATTGGTAAATATACGTGTGCAGCATGTGACGAGTAAACAGGCACACCTGTCTTTAATTATTTGAATTTGCCCATTTAACAAGTGTCTAGCAAATAGGCAAACCAATTTACAAGTATTTAAAAATGCTCTCTTGCATGGAAGTAGTGAACAGGCACACCAAAATATATATGGCTGCGCCAGTATAGCATTAACTGCGTAAACAGGCACATCGGTTTTACATGCATTTGACTGTGCCTCAATATATTGGATTTAGTGAACGAACTAACCATTGCTGCGTGTGTAGACTAACGGACACAACGATCTGTATTTATTTGACAGTGCTTGGCCAGGCTAAAACTCTTCCAGAAAATTAACCCTTTACCAGACGACAAAATTGTATCTTTCTCCAAATTGAAAGCATTTGCAGACGACAATTTCAATGTGGCTCAAATGGTGCAACTTTTCTTTGATAGGGTAGAAAACATTGGTTACCAGCATTATCTCCTTTTCCTACAATGTTTTCAAAGTCGCTTCTTTCCCAGGGGCGTCAAAAGGCGGCATTGTGCAGTAAAGGGTTAAAGTATGGAAAGAGTGTTGTCTGTAAAGCTGGATATTTAAAATCCGGGAACGTTTGGATACGTGTACTGAACGACATGGAAGAATTTAAATAGTGTTCGATACGGCTTTTAATACCAAGTACACAATACGAAAAGAAAAATGCAAGTATACACAATCGTAACAGTATAGAGTTTCTACAATCCATTTTTTTTTTTCATCGATTGCCATTTTGAAAAGTAGTCTGGTTCAGTGCCTAGAACGGCCATATCAGATAGGTATGTATTTAAAAAAAACGCCACCTAGCGGAAGATAATGGGGTTTACTCAGGTAGAGTAGGAGATAAACCTTCAAACAATGTATTAATTCCGAATATTCACAATTGGGTCGCGTTCAGGGAAAGGGGGGGTGTTACATCTTCGTTATAGAACAGTACCTGGTTACATTGGTAGCCACTTTTTAAAGATGCATTAAACCACATTTTCAAAGAGCATTACCCATACACACATTTACCAAATTACTGAGCGCAGGGGCCAAAATGTATTTTAATGCATCTCCCTAAAGCAATATACCAAGCAAGTCATCATATGATTATGGATCCATAAAGTCCTTTTTGTTTAACAACCGACTGGATCATGAGGGAGAATGGTCCTTGGACATGCAAAAAGTTACCAATAGCAAGAAGCATCAACCAGTGTCAGCCTGCGCAGTCCGCGCAGGCTGACATGGGTTGATACTTTTTTTGCAGATGCATTAGACACACTTTTCACAGAGCATGGCTCATATAATTCTGTGTTTTTAGCACAGCTGAGCACGAAGTGCTCAATGTGAGCTTTTGTGATCGTGCTGTGTCCGTCGTCCGTCGTGCGTTGTTCGGGTCGTCAACATTTACCTTGTGTGCACTCTAGAGGCCACATTCTCAGCCAGATCCTCATGACACTTGGTCAGAATGTTTGTCTTGATAAAGTCTTGGATAAGTTCAAAATTGGGTCATGTCGGGTCAAAAAGTAGGTCACTGGACCAAATTTTAGAAAAAAAACCTCGTGTGCAGTCTAGAGGCCACATTTTCAGCCAGATCCTCATGAAACTTGCTCAGAATATTTGTCTTGATAAATTCTTGGACAACTTTGATATTGGGTCACGTTGGCTCAAAAATTAGGTCACTGGGTTAAATCATGGAAAAAGCTTGTGTGCACTCTAGAGGCCACATTTTCGGCCTGAAACTCATGAATTTATGTCAGATTATTTGTCTTGATTATTTTTCGGACAAGTACGAAATTGGGTCATGTCGGATAAAAAAATAGTAGTTCACAGGGCCAAATCTTAGAAAAACCTTGCGTGCAACTCTAGCAGAAGAAAAACCCTGTGTGCACTTTTGAGCTTGATACTCATAAAAGTAGGTCAGATTACTTGTCTTGATGATATCTCAGACAAGTTTGAAATTGGGTCATGTCGGATCAAAAAGTTGGTCACTGGGGTTAATCTTACAAAAATCTTGTGTGCAGTCTAGAGGCCACATTTTCCGTTGGTTACTTATGAAACTTGGTCAGAATGTTTGTCTTGATGACGTGTTTATCTTGGACGTGATTGCAATTGGGTCATATCGGGTCAAAAAGTAGGTCACTGAGCCAAACCTAAGAAAAATCTTGTGTACACTCTAGGGGCCACAATTTCAACTGATACCTATGAAACTTGGTCAGAATGGATGTCTTGATAATATTTTGGACAAGTTGGGTTACATTAGGTCAAAAAGTAGGTCACTGGGCCAAATCTTAGAAAAAACCTATTGTGACCAATAGAGGTCACATTTTCTGCCTGATACTCTTGGATTTTGGTCAGAATGTTTGTCTTGATGATATCTCGGTCAAGTTTGAAATTGGGTTACATTGGGTCAAAAAGTAGATCACTAACACTCATTTGTTTTACATCATTAAAACCAGGACCTCTCCAGCTTTATCAACTGTATATGACTTCACTCAGGTGAGCGCTTTAGGGCCAATGGCCCTCTTGTTATATTGTAATTTTCTGTGTATTAAAGTAAAATTGTCATTGAAGCATTGTCGTTTATAAACTCACCATTCGTTGTTGATTGTACTTCGTAATGTTTGTACTATAGGCCCAGCTTAACAAACTGTACGCATTACTTCTCCTCTCTCGCCGTCGGTTGTAGGAGTTCGGTCCGGAGGTCAGATATTCGTGAAACCGCTCATCCTCGGTGTTACTATATACTGCTCGTATGTTGACAATACAACACAGAAATAGTGTAACATACTGGAATCTGTCTATCTTCATTCTGACTAAGAATAAACAAAAAATTTTATCGGCAATAAAAATTTAAAAAAATGCCTCTCTCTCTCTCTCTCTCTCTCTCCTGGAAGACGAAGAAGGTGGAGGAAGAGCAGGAGGCGGAGCAGGTGGAGGAGAAAGTGGAAGAAGAAGAAGAAGAAACTGCTAACATAAACATCAATAAAACACATTTTTAAAACAGCTCGTCAATGAAAAGATTAACGCCGTTTAAATCAACGATAAGATATTTCACTTAAACATACAAGCTTACCTTTTATAGATTCAAATGAGTCTGTGCGTATTCATGGTAGCGACTCAAGCTGATTACTTTCAGCAGAGTTTTGAACTTAACCCTTATCCCATTACCTTATCATCCCAAGTTTTAATAACCCTGGGATATTAGACTTTTGAAAACATTGTGGGAAACGGAGAAAATGCTGTTTACCAGCATTTTCTCCTTTTCCCACAATGTTTTCTAACACTTCAGAAACAAATCTAATCATTAGAGCCACATGTAAGAAGTCGTCTAGACATGCTTTCAATACGCCATGTGATAAAGAGTGAAAGAGCTAGGTACATCAACTTTTCAAGTTAGGGAAAATCCGCACGCCTCGTAATGTCAATGGTGTGATTTACAGCCTGATCTTGATCTGCATGGATATCAAGTTATAAACTATTTTTCCCAACATTTTATTGTCCTCGTATACTTGTGCGTAAGGGTCGGGGAGCTCCATAATTCTATAACTCCATAACTTACAAAATTGTATCAATAAAGTACTGAGTACATACAATTAAAGATACTAAAACAAAAAAATAGATTTAAACATAGTTATGAAGAAAAGTAACGAAGGAAAGAGAAAAAAAAAAAGCTTTAAACGAAAAAGGCAAATCTTCCCAGCCATGCTCTGGCAAAAGGGGGCTTGATGCATCTCCATGATGCATCATTCAAAGCCAATAATCACATGCTTATGGATCACTAAAATCCTTTTTGTCTAACAACAGACTGAATCATGGGGTAAACTGGTCCTTTGACAAGCAGGAATGTCAAAGATAGCAAGAAGTTTCGGCCCATGTCAGCCTGCGCGGACTGCGTAGGCTGACATACGTCAATACTTTTAGCAGATGCATTAAGCACCTTTTTCATAGATCATGGCTCAATTATAAACTGATCTGAAACCACATTACCTGCGAAATCAACTTCAGTGTACAAATGACATAAGCGGTACAGTTAAGGACGGGAAACGATAATGGACGATGACAGATGCGGCCTCACGGAGTCAAAATTAAAAAAAAATGACGTTAAGTTGGTTAGTACGGTGGCACTGAGGTGACATGTGCATTTTTTTTTTTGTATTTATCTCGTTCCCACGAGATAATAATTCGTTTTCTCGAGTTTTTTTTTTTTCATAAAAAATTATGCAAAAAACAAAATTCGTTTTCTCGAGTTTTTTTTTAATAAAAAATTATGCAAAAAACAAAATTCGTTTTCTCGAGGTTTTTTTTTTTTTATAAAAAGTTATGCAAAAACCAAATTCGTTTTCTCGAGGTTTTTTTTTTTTTTTTAACAAAAAATTATGCAAAAAACAAAAAACAAAAAAACAAAAAAAATCTAGAAAACGAATTTTGTTTTTTACATAATTTTTTATTGGGGAAAAAAAAAAAAAAACTCGAGAAAAACGAATTTTGTTTTTTACACAATATTTTATTGGGAAAAAAAAAAAAAAAAAAACTCGAGAAAAACGAATTTTGTTTTTTGCACAATTTTTTATTAAAAAAAAAAAAAAAATCGAGAAAACAAATTATTATCTCGTGGGAACGAGATAAATACAAAAAAATGCACATGTCATCTCAGTGCCACCGTAGGTTAGGGATCGTCTGGATGACACTATAACTGAAGTTTGCAGTGAATTAAACATGAGTTACGGGACAGTACACCGGATACTGAAAGATGAACTGCACATGAGGAGAGTTAGTGCCCGTTGGGTTCCGGTGTTACCAATAGGATTATGAGACAGAGCGACGGGTCACAAGGTGTGGGCTTCGAGAAAAACTAACGTCGCGACGTTATTTGAAATTTTAACGTGCAGCACATCGTTGTACATGGCATCAACCAGTTGTATGTAAATTACTCGTTAGTTTGTATTTTTCAATGATATTTTGAATATCGCTCATAGTCATATGAAAATATATACTCATAAATTTCCAGCCAAATCCAATGATTTGTGATCATTTCTTTACGTTTGTCCACGAACTTATAGATAACCCCGGGTAGTGTGGTAAGAGTTAACTCTAAACCACACAACCCCGAGTTTTAACGGCCCTTAAAGAAATAGGCTTTAAAAACGTTGTGGGGAAAAAGGTAAAATGGTGATCACTAGCAATTTCTCCTTTTTTCACGATATTTTTCTATCCTATCATCTTTTGAGCCACATTTAATTTGTCGTCTGCAAAGGCTTTCAGTATGGTCGAGTCCAAAATTTTGTCGTTTGGTAAAGAATTAAAACAGGTACTTCACTGGGAAAGCGAAAGTTTGGTAGCGGTAACCTTAATCTTGTTGCACTGGATTGATTGATTGTATGCTGTTTAACTCCGTTTTCAACATTATTCGAGTTAAATCGCGGCGGCAGAGCACCAGTCCATGCTTTTTTGGAGTTTCAGCTACCAGTACTTCGCACAATATTCTTCCCAAGCCACTGGCAGCTTTTTCACGTTACCAATTTCGAAACAATTATTTGGGGTGAGAGAGGAATGAATCCCGTCGCAAAGACTATATCATCATTCCTCGGACAAAAAATAGCCGTGCTGGGGATTTGAACCAGCAACCCCCTGTTTTCAGTTCTGCACGCCACCGACTGCACTATAGGGGCTCGGCTGATAGACTAGAACACGGACTCCTGGACGAATCTGGAAACTTAGGTTAAAAAGTGCAGGGCTTGCTATCCACGGGTACACTGGTTCGAGATATAGCTCAACCAATTTCCTTCTGAGGATGGATGATAATCATAAAGGATTCATTCATTCTCTGCCGGGCAGCTCAGTGGTGAGCGCATCTGCCTCGTAACCTGGTGGTTGCGGGTTCGACACCCGGTTGATGCAAAATTTCTTTCCGTCGAAAAGCTGTCCTCGCAACTATTTACTCGGCGTTTGGATTGTGTTTATACTTTGCTTTACAACACATGCAACTGGTGCCCAGTAACACAGGAAACAAATAAATTTTACAGAAAGAGTAAAAAGGAAAATGGTACGTTCCTCTTGTTTTCTACATGTAATCCTGTCTATGGCTTGCTCTTTGAAGCCATCTTTGCAGTTGAATAAGTAAAAATAATTTTTTGTTAAGATTTGACAAACAAAATGTGGTTGTATGCCAGTTTAGCCGAGCCAAAGAAGAGCAACGTACAGGGCTTGAGAGTAAGGGGTCGGTGGTTCGGATCCCAAGCTCTGCGAGATATATCTAGTCATTGAGACACCATTCATTCCTCACTCACCGCTGATCATTATTTCGACGATGGTCACGTGGGAAAGCATCCAGTGCCTTGAAAGAATATTGCGCGAAGCACTGGTAACAGAAACTCCAGGAAAGCACAGACTGGTGCACTCCGCAAGATAACTGGAATAATGTTGGAAAGGGCGTTAAACACCATACAATTAATCAGTCTAGCACTCCAGTTTAAGTGTGAAGACAGGCATTACAGTAAGATTTAAAGACACATCAATACTCATTTTCATCCACTTTTAACTCATTTCGTCTTTATTTTATGAAACTATAATCATTCTTGTATCTTCATGCTAAATGTTGCCCCTGACAGTTGCAAGGTTGCACAGATTACGACCGATAGAAAATGCATGTCATTTCACTGTTGTCAGTTTCCGGTTTTAAATCGAAGACAAACGCTTTGAGTTTCTTTAACCCTTACACCATATATATTGGAAATTTATCTCTGTTTACACACCTGACTAAATTCTGAGCCATTCTACACACTATCAAGTTTTATCAGCGTTTATCTTTTTTGGAAGCAAGATGTATCTTTAAGGACATTGTCTAAAATGACTGTAGGTCTACAGGATATATCTAGAAACACTTTAGTTCTTTTATCCGGCGTCTGTTTCGGGATTTCCTGCTATACGGTTACTTGTGATTTTAAACTCTTCCACTACCAATGACGACTGAAATGGTTTGTGCAAACAACGTAGATCAAGATCAGACTTCATAAAACGTGTGTTCTGATCTTGATTTCACTCTTTCTGCTATCTGATGATATACCCTCTGTGAAACGGGGGCTTAACGCATCTGCAAAAGTATCGATTCAGGTCAGCCTGCACGAATTTTTCTTTCGGTCAATTTTCTGCATGTGAAAGGACCATTCTACTTCATGATTCATTCGGTTGAAAGACAAGAAAGGGATTTTACGGATCCATATTTATGTGATGATTTGGATGGTATCATGGATCACGCCATTAAGCCCCCTTTAGTCAGAGCATGACTCAAGTACACACACACACACACACACACACACACACACACTAGATCCAAGATCAGACGGCACATTTCGTGCAGTCATGTCTGAATCTACACTTGTCGCAAAAAGCAGTTTATTCTTGATTCACATAAAATCCGGAAACAAGTGCAGAAGTGTTCGGCACTGTAATGGGTAAAATAATCGATAGGGAATTATATAAAAAGAAAAATGGAGAGAGTAGATCAAGATGAGATTGCACTTATCTTCACACTGATCTTAGTCTTCACTTTCAACAAAATTCCTCAATGTTCGCGCGTAGAAGGATGAGCTGCGTTATGTACAATCACTTAGTTAGAATACTGAATGTACATGTCATGTACATGTCAAAGATCCTTTAGAACTCTGTTCTAAATCATACCGTACTTTGACAACCCTGCTATAGAGAGATTTTAAAAAAGAATTCAAGAATTTGAAAACGCTGGATATTAATATAACTGAGCCATGCTCTGTGAAGAAGGGGCTTAATGAATCTGCGAAAAGTATCGACCTAGGTCAGCCTGCGCAGTCCGCGCAGGCTGGCCTGGGCCGAAACTTTTCGCTATACTACACATTTCTACGTGTCAAATGACCATTCTGCCTCATAATTCTTCTTCACTCATAATCTATCAGTTAATCGATATGAAGTTTCCGGACCTACAAATACTTCATACATGTAACTTAAACCAGTTCTTGCAATTTTCCGATCTACTTCGTCTTTACCAAAAAAAATTCCACTCGTCAGAATTCTGCCGATTCGGTAAAGCATCTAACCTCGTCTGTATCAAGGAGGTTTCCATTTTGAACTGCCAATCACATGATCTTAAACATGGCGGCGCCCATTTAAATCGATTAGCAAGACATAAACAACCGCGGTGAAGTGATTCACAACTGGCAATCTGTCGGTTAAAACTTCAAAGTTTTAAAAAGTTTAAAATTGAGAAACCACGTTAAAAGTGTTTGTAAACGGAAATGAATTTAGAAAGACATTGATAGAAAATTGTGACTCATGTTTTCTTTCACGTCCTTGACGTCCGATATTTCTGTAATTCATCAAGAGGAGCCTTACAGTTTTAACAAGGGTATAGCGGTGCATTTCCCGCCAAAAATATACCATGTAGGTGCATATCAAGGTTTTTTTATTCAAGGTTATACTCGTACTTTCCTGATGTTAAGTAATGTATATTATAATCAGCTTACATTCTTCAAACATTTTAGGAGCCAAACTCAAAATAAATTAGAAAATTTATCGTGTTTACCCGAACCGATCTTCACTTCTGGATGGTCTTTGATAATAGGTGATCTGTCAGTTATATTCGACTTATCAAATGTTTTATTGTTCTTACTAATACATGACTATGCTTGTATGTTTTCAAAAAAACGTTGTCAGCTTTCAGTAAAACTAGGAATTTTTGTATAAAAATGTTTCATGGTTGCCATGGAAACTGTAATTTTGTGAAAATCTGAACTCGACATCTTTTTTTTTTTTTGTTAAATTTGAATAAAAGATACTTCAAGGATTCTATGCAGAAAAAATGGACAAAATCTATGGAAGGGTATTTTTGGTAACTGAGCTTTACTTGCAGAACTCTTAATTTTTTCGGCATTTTTGTGAATCCAAAATTGCTAAAAAAAAAAAAAAAAAGAAGAAGAAAATGACCCTCACTGAAAAGATATAAATGGAATTCAAATTTTCTGAATTTTAGATGAGGATGTACAAATATTTAGCTCTGATTTTATATGAATTATATGAATAATGAAATTAAAGCCGTCTGATAACGTTATAATCCATTTCAAGAAAAAGTCACAATTTTTAGAATTTGAGGGTATAATGTTAGCATGTGAACAGGCATTTAACAAGAAAACGAATTCGCCAACATATCATTTTCTTTTTATTTTTGTGTTCAGCATAAAATTTTACATATTATTAAGTGAAAACAATAAAAAATTCTATGGAAGAAATAATTAATCCTTTACCACACAATCCCGACTTTTAACGACCCTGAGGAAGAAATCTTTTAAAAACGTTGTGGGAAAAGGAGAAAATGCTGGTAACCAGTATTTTCTCCTTTTCCCACAATGTTTTCTACTATATCAAAGGCAAAATTCCTCATTCTCATTTGAGTCACATTTAAAATGTCGTCTGCAAATGCTCTCAGTTTGGACCAGTCTACATTTTTCTCGTGTGGTAAAGAGTTAAAACTCTAGAAAACGTCCTTGACGTCCGATATTTCTGTAATTCAGCAAAAATTCAAACTATATAGAAGTTTTACTCCAATCTTGTATGTAAAAGCACAGAGGAACCATGCTCTGGCAAAAGGGATATAATGCATCCACGTGATACATGATACCATACAAGTCATAGCATAATTATAGATACATAAAATCCATTTTGTCGCACAACCGACTGAATCATGAGGTACACTTGCCCTTTGACATGCAGAAAATTGACCAATAGCAAAACGTTTCAGCTCGGGTCAGCCTGCGCGGATTGCAAAGACTGACCTGAGTCGATACTTTTTGCAGATGTATTGAAACAAGCTCCTTTTGACAGAGCATGTATGAGAAGGTACGGAAAAAGATTTCAAAAATAAAATTTAGAAATAAAAAAAGAATCAAACGACTGAAGTATTACCTTTCTAAGGATGTGAACCCGATCTGTAGCTGAACCAATTTGACTATCACTCAAGGTTGGAAGTCCGTTTTATCACGTTTAAGGATGTCAAAATCTTTATCAGATGACAAAATCTTAGACTTGCCTACATGACAGGCATTTGCGGATGAAAAAGTAATTGTCCTTCAAATGACACTTTTAACGGTAGAAAACATTGTTTGAAAAATGAGAAACTGATGGTTATCAGTATTTTATCCCTTTCCAACAATGTTTTCAAAAGGTTTTGTCCGCAAGGGCGTGAAATACGAATTTGGTAAAGGATTGAAAATGGTAAACTTAGATTTACAACAACTTGTTCGGTCGTCATTTACTTAACCATGTGTGTTTGTGCGTGTTTTCACGTACTTTCAAATATTAAACTTTTTCGGCGATGCTGAATGCCCTGGATTTTGACCTAATTCTTGGTATTGATAAAGAATGAACAGATGGTAATTTGCGATTGGTAAAAATATGAACATGTTTATTCGACAGGCCCCTGCTGGCATATTTGCTCACACATTTATGAAACCATTATTTACAAGCGTTGCTACCGCTAATCAACACCCCAGGGCAGCAAATTAATGTAATAGAGAATGGTCCTTTTGTTCTGTTTGGAAATTAAATATTTCATAAGGCTTTCCTAATAATCCAAAAGCTACTCTTTTTCAACAGAATGAAAAACGCTGAGTAAATTAATTTTCATTCTATTACTTCATATTGAGCCACAAAAGACTTTCAATATTCATATTCCAGTATCTCTTACGCCGTCTATCTTTTTAAAGATGTTTCTTGTTTCTGCTTTGGTTACTTAACACTTAAGCTGCTGAATAAATGAAACGCAAATTTCTACTCAATACTAAACCCAAGCCCAAACATTGCGGTTTCAAAGTTGATTTCACCGGAAAGAAAAAAATCGTATCGGACAGTGTAGATCAAAGATCAGACTGCACGTTCTGTACAGTCTGATCTTGATCTACACTGTCCGCAAAAGGTCAGTGGGTCGCGATCAGCAGCTTAAGGGTTAATTTTTTTGAACACTTCTTTGTTTAAGTTATAGATAAGTATTAGCATTTCTGTTAGAAATATTTCTTGTGGATCTCATTTCGTTATGCTTCTTATGAAATGAAAAAACCGCGTTCGGTGTCTGATCTAGCTTTAATCTCTTTGAGAAGTCCTGGATGTTTCAATAAGAGAGGGGCAGACATGAGATCTAGCGAAAAGGGGACATGGGGTCTAGCTGAGATCAGAAAAAAATGGCTAGAGCTAAGCAAGACAAATGTGAGGTCTTGCTTTGGGAGCCATGAGGTCTAGCTAATCAAGAAAGACATGTGGTCACCTAACTGAAGAATACAAAGCGCCTGCTTAACCCTTTACCACATAATTCCGATTTTTAACGCCCCAGAAAAAACCAAGCTTTTGAAATCATTGTGTTGTGAAAAAGGAGAAAATGCTGATAAACAGCATTTTCTCCTCTTTTTCCACAATGATTTCTATCTTTCCACAAACAAATTTCAATATTTGAGTCACATTTATTTTGTCGTCTGCAAATGTTTTCAGTTTGGGCAATTTTCTGGGCAAACTTTGCCGTTTCGTAAAAAAGCTAAAGCCGGAATGGCATGAAGTTGATGTTAGTAAGTATGGAAGAAAGAGGCCTAGCAGAGCAAGGACAACATGGTCTATAGCTAAACAAGGACGGTATAGGACAGCAAGAGGGACATAAGGTCGAAGCGATTGTGAAAAATATGATTAAGTCTAGCAAGGAAGGCATATTGTAATCTAACTGAAGAAGACAGAGCGTCTGTTTGAAGCCAGGGTGACATGAAGTTGAGTCAAACAAGAAAGACACAAAAAATCGAGATAAGTATTGAAGAAAGAGGCCTAGCAGATCGTGCACTAACGTTACATGAAGTCTAGCTAAACAAGGATGGTACAGGAAAGTACGAAGGACATAAGGTCGAGGCAATTGTGTGAAATGTGATTAAGTTTAGCAAAGAAGACATATAGTCATCCAACTGAAGAAGACAGAGGGTCTATTTGAGCTAGAGTGACATGAAGTTAAGCCAAACAAGAAAAACACAAAAATCGAGGTAAGTATTGAAGAAAGAGGCCTTGCAGGGCAAGGACTACATGGTGTCTCGCCAAACAAAGATAGGGAAGCAAGAAAGACATAAGGTCGATGCGATTGTGCGAAATGTGATTAAGTTTAGCAAGGAAGATATATTGCGATCTAACTTAAGAAGACAGAGCGTCTATTTAAGCTAGAGTGACATGAACTTAAGCCAAACAAGACAGATACAAAAATCGAGGAGAGTACTGAAGAAAGAGACCCAGAAGAGCAAGGACTACACGAAGTCTAGCTGAACAAGGATGGTATAGGAAAGCTATAAGGTCGAGGCGATTGTGAAAAATGTGATTAAGTTAGGCAAAGAAGACGTACTGTCATCTAACTGAAGAAGACAGAGCGTCTATTCAAGCTATAGTGACATAAGGTCGAGCCGAATAAAAAAAAAAAAGGCAAAAAGTCGAAGCCAGTGTGGAAGAAAGGAGTCGAGCAGAGCAAGGAAGACATTAATTGAGTCATGCTTTGTGAAAAGGGGGCTTAATGCATCTGCAAAAAAAAAAGTATCGACCTAGGTCAGCCTGCGCAGTCCGCGCAGGCTGACCAGTGTCGAAACTTTTCGCTATTGAACCAATTTTCTGTATTTCGAAGGACCAGTCTACCTCATGATACAGTCGGCTGTTAGACAGAATGGACTTTATGGATCCATAATCATGTGACGACTTGCTTGGTATCGTGAATCACGGATTTATTACGCCCCTTTTTGCCAGAGCACGGCTCACATGACGTCCAGCTAAACAAGGATCGTAAGCATAGAGCACATAGGGTTGAGACATTTTGTGTAAAATATATGTTTAAGTTAACACTTGACCTGCTAAGTAAGTTAAATGAAACTTTAAAGCCGATAGTAAATCCAAAAAATGGTGCTACTACAAAATTATTTTTGTATGAAAAATTCTTCCTTATCGTACAGTGTAGATTCAAGATCAGGCTGGACGCTCTGTACTGTCTTGATCTTGATCTACACTGTCCCCTAAAGGTTCTCGAGTCACGCTTAGCAGCCTAAGGGATAAGCGAGGTTAAGCGAGGAAGACATAAGGTCTAGATAAGTATGGAGGATATACGAGGTTTGTCCCATAATAGCATATAATTCTTTGATAACTTTCTTTCGCGACATCACATAATGATGAAAATTCCCAAAAGTATTTAAAAAATGTATAAAGCAGTAAATGATCGAGTTTTATTGTTATACAACATATTTTTATATGTTTGAACGGCATTTTTAAAGGTAGTGTAGCGCTCCGCGGGCCACGCCAAAAGGTGCTTCATTTTTTTTTTTCAAAATATGTCTGCCTTTTATGTATTATAGTTCCGTTTAGTTTGCTTCAATCTATATAAAAAAAAAAGTACCTACGTGAACGTCGGAAGTTGATGAGCATGTACGTGTCTTCTTGTTGATGTGACAGCATTAAGCGCAGTGCTGTGACGCATTTTGTGGAATAAGCTCGTTTGAAATTCAATACAAAAAGGCGACGTCAGAGGATCACCGAACTGTCATGAAATACTGTGTTGAGCACGGAATGACCCTGGGACAAACCATAAAGGACATGAAATCCTCACAGACACATAAGAGTGTTTCGAGGGTGTTGATTTACAAGGGGCACAATTGTTTAACCACTGGATGGATGGAAGAGCGAAATTAAGAAAGGCAGGCCAATTTACTCGAAAGATACTGTCATTAAGAACATTTCAGACATTATACGGTCGGAGCAGCAAAGGAGTCACACTCGCATATGCTGTCAGCAACGGTCAGACTGCAAATGCTGCCCATTTTCCCCAGGTACAACAACAACAATGCTAACATCATTTAATAATAAAACAAGAAGTGCATTCAACATCAAGGAAAGTATTTGAAAAAAAAAATAATAGCTTAGTGACGTTGTGAAATGTGACTGACGTTGCCGTGTGACCCGTAACGATATGTATGGCGTGCAACACACGAAAAGGGGCTTTCGGACATATGCGTAAAAGTGCGTCGTTGCAGATCAGCATGTGCAGTCTGTGACTAATCCGAGACGACACTTCCTGTTTTTGTACGATTTTCTGTTTCACGAAAGTCTACTGTATGAAAAAATCTTACGTAGTCGTAAAGTGCCGTCTCGCAGGCTAATCCGTGACGACACTCTACGCAAATGTCCGAATGTCTCATTCTGCATGTTGCAGGCCAATAGTGTCCTTGAAATGCTCATGGAATTGTTAATCTAATAGATACAGTCATGCAATATTGGGATATTATCCGCAAAGGATCATATTAAATATATATTGTGAATTAGAAGTATTTACGTTTTGTTCCTGTGAGTAAAATGGTAAATTATACGCAATTTTGGACAAGCCTCGTAAGGTCTAGCTCTTACCAAAGCAAGACGTTTTAAAGAGAAACACAGAACGTCTCTCCGAGGGAGGAAGACAGACGGTCTACGTAATTAGGGAGAACACAAGGTCTAGGCAATTGTGGAAAATGCAATGTTAGCCGTGCTCCAACAAAAGGGTGTTTAATTATCTCCGTGTTGCAAGATACCAAGCAAGTCATCATATAATTATGGATCCATAAAATCCATTTTATCTAAAAACCGCCTAAATCATGAGGTAGACTGGTCGGTCCTTTCACATACAGAAAATTGACAAATAGCCAGAGGGTTAACCGTTAAGCTGCTGATCGCGACCCACTGACCTTTTGCGGACAGTGTAGATCAAGATCAGACTGCACAGAACGTGCAGTCTGATCTTTGATCTACACTGTCCATTACGGTATTTTCTTTCCGGTGAGATCAAATTTGAAATCGCAATGTTTGGGCGTTTAGTATTGAGTAGAAATTTGTGTTTCATCTATTCAGCAGCTTAAGTGTTAATACTTTTTGAAGATGCATTCAACTCACAGAGCATGGCTCATGTTGGTCGGTGAACCCTTAAGCTGCTACGTGCGCTTCGAGGACCTTTTTGCGGAAAGTATAGATCAAGATCAGACTGCATAGAACTTGCAGTCTGATCTTGGATCTACACTGTCCGATAAGGAAATATCTCTCGACAAAAAGTACCTTTGAAATAGGAAAATCTGGGTTTTTACTATGGGCTTGAAAGTTTCATTTCATTTATTTAGCAGGATAAGTGTTAAGCGAGGGAAATATTAAGTCTACATGCACCAAAGTGAGACGAACATATTAAGATCTAGGTAAGTACGGAAGACACAAGGTCTAGCTAAATGCGGAAGGCAATCAGGATAATGTACCAAGGCATTAGGTCTACCTTAGTGAGGAACTACCTGAGCGAGGAAGACACACAGTCTAGGTAAGCGAGGAGGACAGGTTATCTGAGTACGGATAATGGTAGAAAGATTGATTGACTGAATTTTTTTTTACGCAGCTTTCAACATTATTTCAGTCATATCACGGCGACAGCACACATTTTCATGTATTTCCTGGGTTCCATCCAACACTAAGCTAGGACTCTGAAGTGTCTTGCCCAAGGACACCCCCAAGAAAAACCCAGTGGATCCAGGGAGGCTCGAACCCGTGGCCACCAGGTCACGAGTCCTACACTTTACCACTGGGCTACGCAGGACCTCTAGTGCGAATAAATACAAATGGTATAGAAAAGCGAGTAGGCTAGAAGGGAGGAAAGTAAAGTGGATTGAGGAAGACAGAGAGTTTTGCTTCGCGAGAAAAGCAGGTCTACACAACCAGGCAAGGCAAACGGTCTAGCTTGGCCAGGAGTACAGAATGTCAAGGAAAGAGAGCAAGACTGATAATCTAGATAAGCAAGGAATACAAACCGTCCATATAAGTAAGGGGGACAGAAGTTTCAGGTAAGGAAAGAAAATGATGGTCTAGGTAAGTGACGAAGACCGATGTTCTATGTAGGAGAAAAAGACAGAATGTCTCGATAAGCGATGAATACCGAAGAACTTATACGCAGTTAAAACAGAATGTCTAGATAAGCGAGGAAGACAGAGGGTCTATGCAAGTGGGGAAGACAGAATGTCTAGTAAGCGAGGAAAACCCAGGATCTTTGTAAGTGGGGAATACAGAATGTCTAGGTTAGCGAGAAAGACGGAAGATCTATGTAAGCGGGTAGAAATCGTGTAAAGCTACGCTAAAAAGACACCAGGGTCTGTAATCACCAACGATTCTTGAGAAAATTCTTAGTCTGATTATAGATTTAGAAAGTTACACAACTTCTGCTTGGCTAAACCATTTGGTTTAGCCGATCAGAAGTTGTGTTACTGTCAAATGCTAGTATAGAAAATACTTGAGCATCACGCTAAAATGTTCCTAAGAACGGTAGGTGAATACGAAGCCTGATATAGTTAAACCAGAGATATGGAGGTCTAGCTTAGACAGGAAACAGGATCTGGCTATGCTAGATAGCCTAGTTTTAATCTTGACTACACGATTTATTTGTTTTTAAGACTTACTTACGGTGCTTCTCAGCCGTTGTATTGGGATCATGGAGCAACAGATTTGTTGCAATTTTTCAAACAATTCCCATAAATTCACTGATCTGACGGGAGATCAACACAACCAAACAAGAATTTAATCAAACGTTCCACAATCTCAAAAAATATACATATTTTTTTTGCCAACATTACATGAGCAATGCTCTGTGAAAAGGGGCCTTAATGCATCTGCAAAAAGTGTCGAACCATGTTTGCGCAAGCTGACATGGGTCGAAGATATTTTTTTTGGTAAATATTTGGCTTGTCAAAGGACCATGCTACCTCATGATTCAGTCGTTTGTTGGACAAAATGGATTTTAGGGATCCATAATTATGTGATGACCTACTTGGTAGGCTATAATGCATTAAACCTCCTTTTGCCGGATCAAGACTTATATGCTAATGATGAAAAAATAGAAAAGAAAGGAGTTCTGTAAAAGCACGAAATATCTTAACACTATCGAAGTACATAATAATGTTGGCATTGTATGGGAATACATAGTGTCGGACTCGTTTTTGCATGGGATAGATCTGATTGCCTGAGATGTCCGAGCAAGCTCGAACTTTTTAACAAAAATGATTAATCCGGCAACTTATAAAACAGGGACATTATTTAATATGTCAATGAAACATCTGACAATAGCTGCGAAAGACTAGAGAAGGATATGTGACCTTGACCTTACATTTAAGGACGTTGAGAATGGAAATTTGAAAACATTGTGATGAAAATGAGAAAATTCTAGTAACCACATGTTTTTTGTCTGTTTTGCCCCCACAATGTGTTCTACATGTCCAAAGATACATTCTATCAAATGATTCACAACAGGATTGTCGTTTGCAAATGCTTTCAGTGTGATGAGTTCAAAACTTTGACTGATCAGAAAATTGAACAATGCATTTTACTGCGTGAACTGACTCATTGCCACATAATACCTGATTTTAATAGCCAAGACGGAAAATAAGTATTTGAAAGGTTTGTAAGAAAAGGAGAAAATGCTGTTAACCAGCGTCTTCTCTTGTCTCCACAAGATTTTCTACTCTTTCAAAGGAATTTAACACCACTTCAGTCACAATCAACTTGTCGTCTGCAAAATCTTGCAGTTTAGACAAGTCTAAAATTTTATCGTTTGGTACATTCGGTAAAGGGTTAACTGACGAAAACACAATAAATTTGGTTACTCAAAAACGGGTTTTTTTTTTTTTGCATCTTAAAGTAATCCACTTTAGCCGTGATTCATTTGTCTAAATATGAGCTGTGCTCTGTGAAAAGGGTGTTCAATTCATCTCTGTGATGCGTGATATTAAAAAGTCTTTGCACTAGATATGGATCCATAAAATCCATTTTGTATAACAACCAACTGAATCATGAAATAGACTGTCCTTTGGCATGTAGAAAATTTATCAAGAGCAAAAAGTTTCTACATAGGTCGGCCTACGCGGACTGCAGGCTGACATAGATTGATACTTTTGCAGATGCGCTTAGCCCTCTTTTCACAGAGCGTGGCTCACGTGTACTTGACCTGAAAGGTAAAGTGAAAATCTTATAGTTTAGAATAATAGGACAATAAATAAAGGGGTATCTTGGACGGAAACAGATTTACAGCTAGCACCGTTTGGTGATTTCTGATGATTTATAATTTTCAATGGGTAAACACTTACCGTTTAACCCTTTACCACACAATTCCGACTTTAAACGGCCCTGAGGAAGGAGCCTTTTGAAAACATTGTGCGAAAAGGAGAAAATGCTGGTAACCAGCATTTTCTCCTTTTCCTACAATGTATTCTACCTTAACCAAAACAAATCTTAAGTTTTCAGCCCCTTTTATTTCGTCGTCTGCAAATGCTTTCAATTTGGACAAGTCTCAAATTTTGCCGTTTGGTAAAGAGTTAAGTGTTACTTTGATCATCACATCTTCGTCCGACATCATGAATATCCAGCTTTGCAATAAAATAAAGCAATTACCACTACGTCTTTTGGTTACATACACCAGGGCTTAACGTTCGATTGAACTTTAAAAGAAGCCTTTTGAAGACATTGTGGGAAAAGGAGAAAATGCTGGTAACCAGATTTTTGTTCTTTTCTCACAATGTTTTCTACCCTATCAAGAGAAAATTGCACTATTTGAGCCACATTGAAATTGTCGTCTGCAAATTCTTTCAATTTGAACAAGGCTAAAATTTTGTCGTTTGGTAAAGGTTTAAACCTTGTTGTATTTGACACCTTATCATGCTTTCGATTCGGAAGAGCGGCCTGGTAACGGGTTTCATGAACGATCATGTATGTTATAGGTGTCATAAATATCTACTGACGAGTATCTCTCTAAAACCCATAATCTGCTTTAGGAACATAGTCGAAAAAGGCCATAATTAAAGATGAAAGCTTAGTTTTGTATTTAATGTCGTTCAACAATATTTTCAATAATGTTGGCAAGTACATTCGTCCATGAACTCCTAGCATTAATTCCCCAATACTTGCACACCCTTCTTTCCCAGCAACTGGTTGCTATCTCACATACAACAAGTATAAAGGATATCCATTTGCGACATACTTGTAGGAAAGAAGTCCTGCCCAAATCCCGACCATCATTCTTGGGAAATAACTTACACCGCCGAGGCGGGTATCGAACACACAATCTGTGTTCCCCACAACCAATTAACCACGAAAGCTGGGCTTATTATTTATAAGAAAACATTTCTATAAGTGTCCATTCTCTCATTATCAATATACTGACGTTACCGATGTGTACATTTCCCTTATGTTGCTACCAACAGTTACCGGTATATACAGTTCCTTTATGTTGCTACCAAAAGTTACCGGTATGTATATTTCCCTTATATTGCTACCGACAGTTACCGTTATGTACAGTTCCCTTATGTTGCTACTGACCGTTACCGGTTTATACGTTTCCTTTATGTTGCTACCGACAGTTACCGGTATGTACAGTTACCGGTTTAAACGTCTCCTTTATGTTGCTACCGACAGTTACTGATAGGTACACTGCCCTTATGTTGTTACCGTCAGTTACCGGTACGTTACGCTCGTACATTTCCCATATGTTGCTACCAAACGTTACCGGCATGCACAGTTCACTTATAGATGCTACAGACAGTTGCCTATAATTATGTACAGTTCCTTTATGATGGTATGTAAGTCTACAAGTAGATAAGACTGCTAGAGGCGCACAAGACGCGATTTGGAATATACACTGGTATTTTAATTACATACCCTGCCCAAAATTTTGTTCAATTTATGGGACCTTGCCAATGAAAATGAGCTATGCTTTGTGAAAAGGGAATTTAATGGATCTGCAGTCCGTGCAGACTGACAAGGGTCGAAACCTTTTGCTATTGGCCGATTTTCTGTATGTCACAGGACCAGTCTACGTTATGATTCAGTCGATCCTTGAACAAAATGGCTTAAATGAATCTGTAATTATGCAATAACTTGCTTGGTGTGATGCATCACGGAGATGAATCCACATGTCGATATTTGAGGCAGGTTCTGACAAAAAGTGGTTTAATGCATCCCTGTGATGCATTATACCAAGCAAGGAATCACATAATTATGGATCCTTGAAATTCATTTTGTCTGTTAAACCGACTGAATTGAGAGGTAAAATGGACCTTGGATATGCAAAAATTACCAAAAACAAAAAGTTTCGAAATAGATCAATCACCCCCCTCCCACGTCTGCACAGGATGCATCCTGGGTCAGTACTTTTTTCAGATACATTAAACTCCCTTTTCGCATGGCTCATTGGCTTGTAGCGACCTTAACTGTGGTCTAGCGGTTAAAGCGACAGCCTACAGAACGGGAGTCTGTGGTTTGGATCCTGGCGGGGGACTAGAACCGTTCTAATTTGGCCGGTTAGTGAGCCAGCTATTTAACCCTTTACCACACAATCACGACTTTTAACGACCCTGAAAAAGAAGCCCTTTGAAAACATTGTGGGAAAAGGAGAAAATGCTGGTAACCAGCATTTTCTCCTTTTGCCACAATGTTTTCTATCCTACTCAGGACAGAAATCACTATTTTAGTTACATATACTTTGTCGTCTGCAAATGCTTTCAATTTGGTTCAGTCCAAAATTTTGTCGTTTGGTAAAGGGTTAAACAACGATTAACAAGTACCTACCTGACTGGTGTCGCAAAAGAATTTAGAACTAAGGACTGACAAAGGTATTTTATAATTTAAGAGAAAGTTTTTTCCTCTTTGAAGGTTGGCGATTTAATAGATAAACACTATTCTTTACTTTTGCTTTATTCATAAGAATAATTGATAAAAAAGACGAAAGGTAACCAAATAACAGATTGGTCCTTTTATCTGTATTCCTTTGTTTTTATCCTTGATTCCCTTCGGGATATTACAATAAATAAATTGATTTATGATTATATGTAAGGTCCCTAGGTAATTTTAAAGCAAACGCTGTTCTCAATCATCAGAGAAATGCGTATACGTTGATTTGTAAAACAGTCTAACCAGATTTGGTTGAGATTTGATGTCAAGAGCATTATTCGTGTAGTGCAAGAAAATCAAGGATAGAAACCAAGTAATTTCCTTCACAGGACCAATGCAGTATGGAGAAATCAGGGCAAATAAGTGAAGAGTGGTTCCCCCATTGCACGACTCTTATTCTCAAAATGGTTGTTGTTGTTGATGGTGATGTTGTTGTCGTCGCTCTTGTTGTCGTGGTTCTTGTTGTTGTCATCGCCGCCGTCGTCGTCGTTATGGCAACAGGTTGAAACAGGTGAACAGTTTCTTTATGAAGATGTGTATTCATATCAGTAGAGACATTTTGATAGATCAGGAGAGGAAACATATGATGTTGTTACGGCAGTCCGACGAGAGAATATTTGCCAGACTAGACTACCTATCTGACAATGACTGTTTAAGTTTTGCCTTTCAGACGATCGGAATACTCGCTAGACTCGCTATTCCACACTGGTTGTTTTTATTTCTTGACATTTTCACATAACCGTCAAGTCCCCACAGGGCACCCCAGCTGTAAAAGAAACATTCATGTTAATACTGAATGAGTTATGTTCTGTGTAAAAGGGGTTTAATGCATCTACAAAAGTCAGTCGGTTGCCACCCATAATGTTTTCAAAAGTCTTTCTCAGATTCGTTAACCCTTAAACGCTGGAACCAACTTAAGTTGCTTTTGCTGATAGCGTACATCAAGATCAGACCTCACAGAACGTGCAGTCTGATCTTTGATCTACACTCTCAGCTACTTCATTACATTCTGGCTAAAACAACCATGAAATGACAATATTTTGGATGTTTTTCTTCATTGAAAAGGCCCATTTAAAAAATTCAGCTCTCTAAGGGTTAAAATTCTGGATTGTGACATAAAGGGTAAACAGTAGCTGTTCAACAATTATTTACTGTTCAGTCTGGCTTTTTTACGGAAATAGTCGTCCTAAATACCGCGGAAGTACAATAGTTTATGCAGGATTTACTTTCTAATACCTGTTTTTCACGATCCAATAATCCCGGGCCCTACAGTCTGCACTGTTGCATTCACTATCGTATCCCACAACTAACATACCATGGTTCAGTCTAGTATTGCTACAGAACAAACTGTCGTAAATACCGTGGGAGTAGAAGTGAAAGCCAAATCCATGAGCGTCAATCCCTACGGAGACTGGTCCGAACCTTCCCACAGCCTCCTGAAGAGAAGTATAGTGGATAAAGTTGATGTGGATAAACTTTATGTGGAATATCTCAATATGAATTAACTTAACGAGGATAAATTTAATGTGGATAAACTTAATGTGCATAAGCTCAGTGTGAATAAACTTGATGCAGATAAACTCAATGTGGATATACTTAATGTGGATAAATCTAATGTTGATAAATTCGATGTAGACAAACTTAATGTGGGTATTTTTACTATGGATAAATTTAACGTGTGTAAACTTAATGAGGATCAATTTGATGTGGAGTAACTCAGTGTGGATAAACTTAATGTGGATAAATCTAATTTGGATAGACATAAAGTGGATGATTTTAATTTTGTCTATAAATTCGATGTAGATAAACAACTGACCAAATCATGAGGTAGAACGGTCCTTGAACATGCAGAAAATTGACATTTAGCAAAAAGATTCGACTCATGTCAGTCTGTGCGGACTGCGCAGGATGACATTAGCCGATACATCTTCCCCGGTGCATTAAATGCCGTATTTGCAATGCATAGTTCAAATATTTAACAATTAACAGCATTTTGATCAGAGTTTAAAAATGCCATCTCAATGCTGTTTTCAATTTCAGTTTGTTAACCATCAAACTAGAGAAAAAGTGAAAAGCAGCAATACGACTTTTTCTAATAGATCTGATCGAATCTAAATTCACTTTACAAATTGGCAGCGTTATTTCAGAGGCAAACTTTTTGTACGTTCAGTGAACAATCACAAATTAATTTTATAAGTTTTTTTCTTTTTAATAGAAGTCAAAACAATCGGAGAGTCTATTGAAACTTTAGAACGAAGTAGTAGTCACAAATTGAAAGGATGGAATGATACACTAACCACGCAAGCCCGAGCTTCAACGACCATGAAGAAGAAAGCTTTTGAAAACATTGTGGAAAAAAGAGAAAATGGTGGTAACCAGTATTGTCTCCTTTTCCCACAATTTTTTCTAGCCCATCAAATACAAAAATATTTATTTAGGCTTCAATTATTTTGTTGTCGGCAAACGCTTTATTTGGTCGAGTCCAAAATGTTGTCGTGTGGTAAAGAGTTTATAATAGTGCTATTTATTTATTTTGTCATCTGCGAATGCTTTCAATTTAGTCGATTCCAAAATGTCGTTTGGTAAAGAGTTAACTCTTTCGGCGCCAAGATACATGAACTCGACTTCTTTTGACAGCTGAAAATACAATCCGCTTAAACCAAGAAAGATTTTTATCGTATAGGCTTGACTAAACAAGCGGATGGTATAGATCAAAGATCAGACTGCACGTTCTGTGCAGTCTGATCTTGATCTATGCCATCCGGAAAAGTTCCTGTTTTCGCCTATGGCGCTGAAAGGGTTAATAGTACAAGTTTTATTTGTTTATAACACAGGACGTAAAACGAAATCAATCAGAAAAATTAGACAAGACAGAAAAATACCTTAAGTCTGATTTCATCACCACGGGGAAATATATCTATATAGCTTCGGGCAGTCGCTCCCACATCGTTAGACTTGAACCTGCAAGTGCCGACCTAAATACACAAAAATATACAAGAACACCGATAAATGTTGTTACAAAAACCAAATCGTAACTAGGATAAATGAAATGTTGAAATGTTGAATTGACATGATGAAAAGGTTTTTTGTAGGTGGACACAAGTTTAAATATAGAATGAAACAATGATTTGTTTAAAAACGTTTAATTTTGTTTTTCAACGTAATTCCTCTTTTGTTTCCCACATTCCATCGTAAAACATGACTTAACTCTTTGATGTACTGCTGTACTCTCATTTTTGATTGATTTTCAATTGCTGCTTCTTCTTTGTTCGCATCTTATGCTTATTTATACTGTTAATTGTATTGACTATACATACGAGGGTTGTCCCAAAACTCCGTGACAAATTTTATAAACGGACCATTTTTAGCGTCAGGATATTCCTTCTTACATCTATGAAAATGTTATTTCACTTTGTATGAAGTCTTTAATAAAATATTAGCTTTATTTTCACTTCAAATCGACGTAATTGTTGAGGAGGTGTCATTTACCGGCGCAAGTCAGTTTATTCTTTTATGTTTTTTTATTAACTCAGGTCATGCGCAGATATTTTCAATATTTGATTTTATTTCTGCTAAATATCACACGGACGTATTTTTCTGATACTTTGACGTCATCACAGAAAATTTGAATGGTCATGTTGACAACGGACAGTATACAGACAAACAAAAACGATCGGTAGATAATAAGAAATTTGAAATGATGACGTCGGAAGATCGCACGGCGCGACAGACAGTTACAAAATTTTGTGCCAATCTCGAAATGACACCCTTCCGGACTATAAAACAGATGTGTCGTACTGAAAACGTCTACAATGGCATGGCAGGAAAAGACGCCGTGAATAGGAGAAAGCACGAAATGGAAGAGTGATTTCTGTAATTGAAGAACCGTGTGATTTGGTATAGAGATGCATTTTTGAAGATCGGAGACTAACAGGCAAGACAGATATCGTCTTGTACTTAATGAGATTCTCTTGTTACGTTATATTAAATATTACGTTACTTTATACCCCTAGACGCTGATTCAATCATCCGGTCTGACATATTTTTCCGTAGACCCTCCCCCCCCCCCCCCCCGACCGCTGATTCAAGTAGGACAGGTACCAGTGGCTGACGGGAGAACGCTTGCTAAGTACTGGTTATCTGCTTAGAATGTCTAAGCTTGCCCGGGAAAAGTGCGGTTGGATTCATCAGCCATCCAGCCATACCAAAGCTGAACGGGACTTTAAGCAACAACACAAATATATCATATGATTTTTGCTCTCCTTTGATCTTTCTTTTTAATGTTTTCTAAACTTTTATTCGGAAGTGATAAAGATAGAAGTTATTTAGATACTTAAATGTACATGCATGCATTTCCACAGGAGTTTGAAGTTTTATACTAAAACGTCGCGAAAATACTAAACATCTAAGCTATGGGCACATACACTTCGCCAATATAAGCCTACAAGGGGTACAACGTAGGCGTTATTTGTGTGTGTGTGGTTTTTTTTTATATACTTGAAATTACTATTTTTGCTTTGTTGTTGCTCTATGTTACCTAGTGCACGTTAGTGCACCATCTCCTTGTCGATCGAACTATCTCCCTGTCAAGGGCGCTAATTTTCAAAAATCCTCTCGGAACTATTCCACCACCTTTAAGCTTTTGCTTATTTATCATTCTTCATATTTGATTTTATCAGGTATGGTGCTTAAGAGGGGTCTGAAGATTACAGTGTAGGTTTGACGGAAAATAAAAAAAAATCGTGGACCCAAGTCTCCGTGTTGACAGAAATTGGTGGATTTTCAGTTCGGTGTTTTAAAGTTGTGGCAAAATTAAATTCAAACTTGGCATATTTCCACAGCCAATTCTAATGGACAATAAAGTTAAATCATATCTACACACGATAGCACTGCCGGATTTTTCCATAGATCACTAATAAAGAAATAAATATTGATAAAATTCTTCGGGACATATCTTTGTTTACTATTTTCCTGTCGATGGCGCCAGTTCGAGAGTTCCTGAATGTGTCGAGGGAACAAAATTCCATTCGCTCTTTTTGGGGCTAGTTCCCCGGATTACGAAGCGATTAAAAGTATTACCGACTGAACGTAAACGTAAAAGCCTGAACATGACTGCTTACACCTCGGTTTTTGGTTTTAATTTAACCCTTTCCCAAACGACAAATTTTGGACTGGTCCAAATTGAAAGAGTTTGCAGACGACAATTTTAAATTTGATGAAAATGCCAGAAAGTTATCAAAAAGGGGAGAAAACACTGTGGGAAAAGGAAAAATTGCTCGTTACGAGCAATTTCTCCTTTTCCCACAGTGTTTTCAAAAGACTTGTACTGCAGACACGTGAAAACCAGGACTTGTTTGGGAAAGGGTTAATATTTGTGTTTTATCACCTGGAATGTTTTGTGTGTTTCTAATGATAGGAGAGGTCTAAATTAGACTGCCTTTTTGTGTAGTGTAGATCAGTTTCAAATTAAGTCTGATCTTCAGTTTACACAGTCTGGTATTTTGTAAATTACAGTGTTTTATTCCTTTATTCTAATTAAGAACACACATTTTATTTAGTAAACGTTTCCATCCTTAAACTGCGAAAACACACACACACACACACACACACAATGAAATAAAATTTCCTGCAAAATAGAGAAAAAAATGTTGAGAGTTTGAACATTTTTAGCCAGCCGTAACGGACGGTTTTGTCCTCAAACAAGACATTCAGCCTATGGGTCAGTGGTTTAGTTTTACTGTGTGTGATACTTGATTGATTTATTTATGGTGTTTAAGTCTTTACCACACTGTCCAGAATTTTCAATTGCCCTGGAAGAGAAGGCTTTTGAAAAGGTCATGGGAAAAGGAGAAAATGCTGGTAACCAGCATTTTCTCCTTTTCCCACAATGTTTTCCACAGTCCCAAAAACAAATTTCAATTTTTGAATGACCTTTATTTGCCGTCTACAAATGCTTTCAATTTGGACTAGTCTTAAATGTTGTCGTTTGGTAAAGAGTTAACGCCGTTTTCAAAATTATTTCAGTATACCGCAGCTGCCATTGCACCTTTCCGTGCTTTCCTGGAGTTTCTTTTACCAGTTCTTCGCACAATATTCTTCCAAAGCAACTGGCTGCTTTCCCACATAACGATCGTTGAATTAATGATCGGCTGTGAGAGAGGAATGAATCCTCGGAAAGAAATCGGCTAAGCTGGGGATTTCTACCCAAGGTCCCCTGTTTTCAAGTCCTGTAATCTACCAACTGTGCTACCGTGTTTGATTGATTGTTTTTCGAACCCACTCCCTCAAGTGGCGCAAGATTTACCGTTCACAAGTTCTACGCTCTACCACTTGAGCTATGCGGGCTGGCACTATCGTAGTCTGAATTAAATAGCCCTAGCACTACGTTATTGGGTCATGCAAAGCGCAATAATGGTGGCCTCCATGACGTCCTCAAGCGTAGCCCGACATGCTTCCCTGTTTCTCTCAATTTCATGTGATCCAGTTTGATCAGTGAATAAAATGAAATCAATTTTGTACAAAATATACATTAAAGAATCTAAAACGTGCTGTTGGGGTATGGTTTAAATATAAATTTGACTGTGAGTCATTTTAAAAGTAGCCCTATTTTCGGACGTTATAGAAGTACATTGACATTTCGGATGCGTAAAGCATTTCTGATATGTAGTTTTTTTTTTTTTTCACTAAATAAGAACGACAGTTAAAAACCTCATTGCCATTACTTTATTGCAAGCGATCTGTTTTGAATTCAGCCTAAAATCCGATTTGATCAAGTGAAGTAAAAACATACCATACCTCTGCAAATTACCAACGGGGGCCGCCATTATTGCGCTTTGCCTGAAGTGCTCTTAAAGTAAGGCTGGGCACCAGACTAGCTCTTCCGGTGCTTGGCTGTGTGTGTGATACAGACGTATAAACTTACCTTTGCTTCATAAGGATAGGACGACTCTGTATCGACTCCGCCTACATCAATGATGTAACGAAAGGCATGATCCATTAGGCCACCATGACAGCCGTGGTCACCTGACAATTTTAATTAATATAGCAGACTTAGATTCTGTATACATGTAAGCGTACAAAAGGATGGACAGTCCCTTATTAAAAGACATTCAAACGGACGGACAGACAGACAGGCAGGCAGACAGATTTAACGGTCACTAAGACTGAAAATTTTGTTTTAAATGTCAAATGTTCCATATCAAAATGTAATTACTTGTAGTCTGTTATAAGATTTATGCTTGCAGTAGGGCAAATGATTATCAGCTACTCTGACTTAAACACATGTGGGATCTTCACAAAAAAAAGAGGACATGCTCTGATTGATAAAGTTGTACTCGTCTCTAACATTTGCGATAGAATTGAGCAGTTCTATATGATGAAAACTAAAAAAAAAAAAGATTTAGCAAGTAATCTCATAATAATGATCCATAAAATCCATTATGTCTAACAACCGACTGAATTATTAATTAGACTGGTCCTTTTACACGCAGAAAATTTATCAAAAGCAAAATGTTTCGATACAGGTCAGCCTGCGCGGACTGCGCACTTTTTGTAGATGCATTAGACCCCCTTTTCACAGAGCATGGCTCGTATAAATTATCGGATTATAAGATACAAGAAGACAATGATGTAATACAAGTGGGGTAACCTACGATATTTATTAAAGAAGGTACAATCGACGATGTTTTGCTCGGAGAGCGACACCAGTTTGCCGGTTTTTCGAAAATGCTGTCCTTCTAGGGCTCCGGTGGCAGAAAATGCGTAACATGAACCACAATGTCCCTAAGTAAATAAAAACATAGTATAAACCGCAATGTCCCTAAGTAAAAATAAAACGTAGTATAAACCGCAATGTCCCTAAGTAAATAAAAACTTAGTATACACCGTAATGTCCATAAGTAAATAAAACATAGTATAAACCGCAATGTCCCTAAGTAAATAAAAACATAGTATAAACCGCAATGTCCCTAAGTAAATAAAACAGAATAAACCGCAATGTCCCTAAGTAAATAAACACATAGTATAAACCACAATGTCCCTCAGTAAATAAAAACATAGTATAAACGGCAATGTCCCTAAGTAAATAAAACATAGTATAAACCGCAATGTCCCTCAGTAAATAAAAACATAGTATAAACCGCAATGTCCCTAACTATATAAACACATAATAAAAATTACAATGTCCCTGAGTAAATAAACAAATAAAAAAATAACAATGTCCCTAAGTAAATAAACACATATAAAATCGCAGTGCCCTAAAGTAAATAAACACATAGAATAAATCACAATGTCCATAAGTAAATAAATACTTATATATAAATTGCAATGCCCCTAAATAAATAAGCACATAGTATAAATCACAATGTCCCTAAGTAAATAAATACATAGTATAAATTACATCAGTATACTTCGAAGAAATTTCTCGCGATCTGATTGGATAATATTCCTCCGAACATATTGAAGCACATTGACAAAATCAACGGAAAAGCATTTTCCCTCTCGGTAGCCCCTTATACTTTACTACACTTTAAAAGCAAAATCCAAGATGGCGGCGTTGATCGATACGAGTCGGCCACAAAACAAATACTGATTACACAAATATATGCAATTATTCGTCGTTTCAGTTTATGAATTAGACGAAAATTCCTTTCCCTGTTGGAATAAGTTCTGATAGGTGGTGTTGTCAGGTAAGCCGTGAAGTCCGTGCTATAAGCTGTCGTCCATTCAGCCTTGGCACCGACAAGCCGCCGCACATGCTTTCCTATAAGATATCACTTCTATAAAGGGTAACTTCAGTGCAAAAACTTGTTTTCAAAATTGGACAAAACTATGTTAGAGTATGTTAACCAAAATAAGCTCAGTGTTCTGTGATGCGTATATTGCGAGAAATAGAGGTTTAAACTTTGGATTTTCACCTGTCTGAAAGTCAATACATCTAATTGAAAAAATCGTGACTTCCGGTAGTCTGCCGTGATGTCACAAATGTGAGAAAATACGGTCGCGTGGAAAACTCAGAAACTTGTATGAAATTTGTATAGATATAAATCGCTTTATCACGTTTCAATCGCATTTGTACTGCAGAATTGTAACCTCAATCTCCTTTATATCTTACTACAATAATAGGGAAAAAAATTAAATGAATTGGCCTAATGGAGTAATAATTTATATTATTCTTTTAGTATATAACGTACAGGACTTGAGAACAGGGGTTCGCTGGTTCGACCCCCGGCTCCCCGGGCATTAATGATAGTCATTGTGACAGGATTCATTCCTCTCTCACCGCTGACCACTGTTTCGACCATGGTTATATGCGAAAGCAGCCAATGGCTTGGAGAGAATATTGTGCGTAGCACGGGTAAAAGAAGCGCCAGGAAAGCATGGATAGGTCAACTGGCGGCCGCGATATAACTGAAATCATGTTTAAAACGGCATTAAACACCATACAATCAATCAGTCCTCCTCAGGGTCGAAAAAACTTGGGATTGTGTAGTAAAGCTTTAAAACGAAATTGTTTTGTACTAGTTCGAACCTGATACTTAACGGCTGTGACGTAGCCCTTTTTCCTCCAGTCAATTCTGTCCGGCACATTCGTAAGGTTAACGACATCAGCGTGATACTCCTGGTCTGGCTTGCCGATATATTGTTTGGCTTGTTGGTCGACTTGTGTGTAGTTGTTGGTATTTCGACCTGGTACTTTGTTGTAGAGTGTAGTTTTCAGTTTGTTCATAATTGAATTGATCTCATCTGTATTCTTGATATATGTATAATAATAAAGTTAACAATTCTGAATATTTCCTTAATTATTTACTTCACAAATCCGAATTTTAACGACCCTAAGAAATAAGTCTTTTGAAAACATTGTGGGAGGAAGAATAAAATGCTGGTAACCAGCATTTTCTCCTTTCTCCTACAATGTTTTCTACCCTTTCAAAGACAGCTAACCTATTTGAACTACACTGAAATTTCGCCGTCTGCAAATTCTTTCAATTTGGACGGGTATGCAATTCTGTCGTTTGGTAAAGAGTTAAACAAACGTAAACAGGTTTATTCAAGAAGATGATGAACATAAAAGAATGGATTTTTAAAAAAAATGAGCCATGCTCTGGCTAAAGAGGGTTTAATGCATCTCTGTGATGCTTTATACCAAGCTATTCATCACATAATTGTGGATCCACAAAATCTATTTTCTTTAACAGCCGACCGAATCATGGGGTGCCCTGGTCCTTGGACGAGCGGAAAATGGACCAATAACAAAACTTTTCGACCTAGGTCAACCTGTACTGACTGCGCAGGCAGACATGAGTCGATACTTTTGGGAGGTACATTATGCCCCTTTTTTGCAGAACATGACTCATTTGTAAGTGTCGTTATCTACAGAAAGTGAAAAAAAAATGTTGACTTGAAATTTTTACAAAAACTATACCACATTCTTCGGGCAGATCGCAAGAAAAGTATAGGAGCCATGCTTTGTGAAAAGGGGGTTTAGTGCATCTGCATCTCCCCAAGAGAAAGGGAGAGATGTTAGCGCGGACCTAGCAGGCTGACATGGGTCATAACCTTTTGTTATTTGTAAATTTTCTGCTTGTCAAAGGATCATTCTACTTCATGTTTCAGTCAGTTTGTAGAGAAAATAGAATTTATGGATCCATCATTATGTAATAACTTGCTTGGTATAGTGCATGACGGAGATGCATCAGACCTCCTTTTCGCAAGAACATGACTTATATTAAAAATGAACCAAATTTGACCAAATCTTGTTTCTACTGGAATTAAAGCGAATGATGCCCAAACATTTCTCTCGGGAACACAATTCAGTTCTCGTAATTAACAAAAGCGGTGAAAGCGCTCCTGAGGTCGGGTGCTTTTAATCCTGCTCAAGTTGAAATCCAACTGTTCTACCAAATAATAAGCACGTAGTGCTGCTAGAAAGAGAGTTGAGTAAAAGCAAGTAGACATTTAAATAGCTGAGTGGTATCTCTCCGATAAATCTCAGAGTAAATTGACATTTTGTGTGTGTGTGTGGGGGGGGGGGGGGAAGAGAGAGGGTGGTTCAATAGAATGTCAAAATAAAACGACATGAGAAGTATCATTATACAATATCTGGACAAATAAAGCAGTTCTATTCAAAGAAACTAGCACAAGAGTTCTCATGATGCTTCTTAGCTTCCATTGCACTTGTTGACGCTTCTTGACGCTATTTGGTGGAACTGATACATAAATGCGTATACCTACGCATGCCTTAGGGTAGTCCGTTCTAACACTCTTTTTTTTTAAATTGTGTTATGATAATTGTATAATTGTTTACATATTCCAAGTCGTGTAAGTTCCCCTTTTGTCAACGTTTTAGTCATGCCTTGATGCCAAATTGAATGAAGTGCTTTCTTAATAGAACTATTTTTCCAAGTAATGATTTTGCAATGTTAGGTAGATCTACTCCAGAATCAGATTTCTAGGTTCAATTTCCCACATGGTAAATCTGAGTTGGGATACTTCGCATCCCACCTCAAAAATGACCCCTCTGACATCTGTATTTCACACTAATCTATCAGTTCTTTATTTGCAGTGGATTTAATTCTTACAGGACACTACCAAATTTGTTTTAAAAACAATCCATAACAAAATTAAGACCTTTCCTTTCCAAACAAACGACATCATCAGCTCTGAAATCAAAATACATTAAAGGATTTTGCCCCCTACAGTTTAAGTCTTTACCACACAATCCCGAGTTTTAACGACCCTGAGGAAAAAACCATTTGAAAACATTGTGAGAAGTTGAAAGAATAAATGCTGGTAACCAACATTTTCTCTTTTTCCCCCCGTGAATGTTTTCTACCCCATCAAAGACAAATTCCATCATTTGGCAAATTTCTACAATCACCTTCTACAAGTACTTTCAGTACTTAGACTTTTATTTCTATCCCTGTACTCAACGATATGCTTCTTTTTCGCATGTATTATGAAATATCATGTAGACAGCAAACCTCCACCGAAATATAAAAGAAGAAAAACCTAAAGTTAAGTGAGTCAGAAACACTCATGAGAGGAAACATATGAGTCATTCTATGTAAAAAAGGGAGTTTATTATATCTGCAAAAGATATCGATCCGGGTCAGCCTGCGCAGACTGCGCAGGCTGGCCTAGGTCTAAACTTTTTTATATTTCTAAATTTTCTGCCTGTCAAAGGACCATTATGGATTTCATGGATGACTTGCTTGGTATATTGCACCAGGGCAATGCACTAAACCCCTTTTTGCCAGAACGCCGCTTAAATTGTATGTTGATTACCATATCTCCGAAATGGTTCATTTTTAACCAGAATCTGTGAAAGCCTTTGTTAGCTGCATTGTTGTGTTGATCAATTCGTCGAACATTATCCTCCCAAATAGAACGTCTGAAATATTGTTAAAAGTGAACTTGGTTACAAGGTGTTTTTTTTTTCTTCACTTCTCATCATGTTTTTCATTCACCCCAAGGGAAGTAAAAGTAAAATGGCCCTTATCCAGTGAAAGGGTAGATTGCTAAATGAAGTGGGTGACAATTTCCGATTTAAACAATGCGCCATGCTCTTTAAAAAGGGGGCTCATTGCATACCTTAAAAGTTTCGACCCATGTCAGCGCATGCTGACATAGGTCGAAACTGTTTTGATATTTGTAAATTTTCTACATGTAGACAGGACCATTCTATCTCGTGATTCAGACTGTATCAGACAGGTTACATTTCATGTATCCATAATTATTATGCTTCGTATAATGCATCACGGAGATGCATATTTAACCCTTTCTCAAACGACAAATTTTGGACTGGTCCAAATTGAAAGAGTTTGCAGACGACAATTTCAAATTTGATGAAAATACCAGAAAGTTCTCAAAAAGGGTAGAAAAGACTGTGGGAAAACGAGAAATTGCTCATTACGAGCAATTTCTCCTTTTCCCACAGTGTTTTCAAAAGACTTGTACTGCAGACACGTGAAAACCAGGGCTTGTTTGGGAAAGGGTTAAACCCCCTTTTTCACAAAGCATGGCTCAAAAGTAGTTATTGTTTCTTTGAAAGTTATTTGCGCTGGAAATCTGACCGTAACAGATCAAAACTTCACGTTAAGAACTGTCTGATCTTGATATGTCTACACAACTATTTATTCGTGTTTAACCTTAAATGGTTAAAAAATTCTACTATTTATAAATACATGTACAGTCAAAAATAACACAAAGCGTAAAGTTTTGACCAATCAAATCGCAAATTTTCGCACATGAGTAACGTTATCATGCCATATCTGGAACCGCATTTGACACTGTGTAGATAAGGATTTTTTTTCTATCGTGTGTGATTTTCATCCGCGCGCTACACATGTATTCGCGCCTAATATTTTTCAGGTATATAATAGCAGAATTTATTATATACCTACAAATAATTTTCGTTCAGGTATACAGAAACGAATTTTATTATATACCTGTAAATTTCCGGTTGAAATACATGCGTGTGGTGTGATGACGTATCGCACGCGTGCAACACGTATGTGTCGATTTGCGATTTGATGGTTCGAAATGTTACGCTATAATATTCATCCGCCATTCAAATAAACGAAGTTACTGGCAAGTAAAACAGCATCTGTTTTATTTCGTTTACCGTTTTCGATTGAAATTGTCAATAATTGCAAAATGGTAAAAGGAGCATCATGTTGTAGCAAATTTCCTTGTGTATATGTTTGCTTCTCTCTACGTAAAAAATTGACATTTTACTCGACCTTCGGTCTCACCCGGCATCAAATTTTCTCTCGCTGCTCGAAGCAAATACGAGCGTCAGCAAAGTTACTACAACATGACATTCCTTATTCATTACCTACTCTAGCAATTTGTTCATTCATAGCCGAGTTTAGGTTTCTTCTTTTTCACTGATTTTTCAAAAATATATTTTTGTCATCTTCAGTCCCAGCGTTTTATTGTAATTATGGATGAAGTATGCTCTGTCAAAAGGGGTTTAATGCATCTACAAATAGTACTGACCACAACGTTTTCCAACCTTTCAGAAACAAATACAAACATTTAAGCCACGTTAAATCACGAGTTTAAATGACCCTGAGGAAGGGTGCTTTCGAAATCATTGCGGGAAAAGGAGGAAATAATGGTAATCAGCATTATCTCCTTTTCCCACAATTTTTTTACCCTATCAAGTGCAAAATTCGTAATTTGGGCCACCTTTAATTTGTCGTCTGCGAATGATTTCAATTTGGACCAGTCTAAAATATTGACGTGTGGTAAAGAAATAAACAGTAGACAGTGTCTTATTGTATCATAATGTTTGTTTTGCTGACCTTAGCGTCTCCTCATCATCATTCCTATAGGTTTTGTTGTATACAGCTTTGTATTTCGTCCATTCTTCCGACATATCAACCAACACAATATCTTGTATCATCAACAACAGTGTGACTAGAAAAACAAAACGCCTACAAGAAAGAAAAGACAAAGCCAGTTGTAAGTTTTCACGATTCTAGATTTTAAGATTTTAATGTTTTGCGCTAACTATAGTTGATTGATTGATTGAATGGTGTTTTACGCCGCTTTCAACATTATTCTAGTCACAGCGACAGCCCACATTAATGTATTTCCTGGGTTCCACCAGTACTAGGCTAGGGCCTGAGGTGTCTTGCCCAAGGACAACCCCACGAAAAATCCAGTGGATCCAGGCTCGAATCCAGGTCCTCCAGGTCACAAGTGCTACGCTTTACCATTGAGCCACGCAGGACCCCCCCCCCCCCCATATGAAAAGCGCAACGAAAACTTCTATGTTTGCTGTCTGTCTGTTTGCTGTCTGTCTGTCTGTCTGTCTATCTGTCTGTATCTCTCTCTCTCTTTCTGCCTGTCTGCCTGCTTGCCTGCCTGTCTGTCTTTCTGACCTCGTGCCAGTATGTGTGTGTCTGTCTGTCTCTCTATCTCTCGTCTTTTTATTCTTTCTTAAACTTACATCATAACATTTATCAGAAGGAGTATATTAAAAAAAAAAAAAAAAAACATGACAATCGAAATAAAATCTAAATTCATAAAACCATTCAAGAAATCACAAACTAACCTGAAGCCCATATTTAGCACTACTGTTGGGCATATATTGACAGTAAGAAGACAAACACTTATTTCAACACGTCAGTTTATATATATTTGAGTCACGCTCTGGCAAAAGGGGAATTAATACGTATGCGAAAAGTATCGACCCAGGTCAGCCTGCGCAGTCCGCGCAGGCTGCCCTGGGCCAAAACTTTTTGCTATTGGTCAATTTTCTGTATGTCCAAGAAGCCTACCTCATGATTAAGTTGGTTGTTAAAAAGAGTGACTATTACTGGATGCTAAATTATGTGATGGCTTGATGGGTACTACGCATTACGAAGATACATTAAGTCCCCTTTTGCCAGAGCACGGCTCACATACAATTATCAACAGGAAATATTTAACCCTTTACCAAAGAGTTAACAAAGGATTACCTCTTACCACGCGACAAAATCTTAAACTGGTCCAAATTGAAAGCATTTGCAGACGACAAAGTCAAGGTGAATACCGGCATTTTCATTTTCTCGTTTTCCCACAATGTTTTCAAAAGCCTTCCCCCTCAAAGACTTTTAAACCCGTGATTGTGTAGTAAAGGGTAACTACAAAGCATTGAGTTTATATCCTTCAAAGTCGTTGACGCGCTTCTCCTAAACCTAACTCTTAACCAAGCAACAAAACTTAAAGATACATCTATACTCGTTCATGGCCACTTTTTAATTCATTTCATCTTTATTTTATCAAACTAGAATCATTCTTGTATCTTCATGCCAAATGTTGGCCCTGGTGATTGCAAGGTTGCATAGATTACGGCGGATAGAAATCGTATTTCGTTTTCTGGAGACCTTCAAAGAAATCACTTGTGACGTTTCCGGTGTTAAATTGAAGATTTCCGATATATGTATTTATCCCTTATACACACACTATATATATATATCCGTATTTTTTTTCTAAGTTTACACATCTGACCGATTCTGAAACGTTTTACAGTCTATCAAAATTTAACGGCGTTTTTATTCTCTCTGGCTGTAAGGATGTATCTTTATTGTTACGGGAGATCACTCCTTCCTTACAGCATAGCTTCTAGATTGGTTACCTCTGCTGATACAGCAAGTGTATAGGGATCTGTACAGGCTACTGAAAACGGGCAGAATACTGCCTGTCTATTTTCAGAACATCGCGATATCGCGAGATTCAGGAGAGGTCACTCTCGTTTCACTTGCAGTAGAATTTCCGATAATTTTGATAATGGTATCACCTTTTACAGTTAATTTCTGCTACCATTAATTTAGTTCGCGATTACCAATTTCAAATTGTGCAAACAATCACCATTTTACCTATACTGCCAAACTGGAAATGTGTAAGATGCTCCGACTGGCTATTCAATGATACTCATGTAGCCAATGAAAAGCATCAACACAATAGCCTGGCCAGTTGTAATATGTATATTTACAACGGAGGCTAGTTCAAGCTTCTTCACGTATAAAATCAATAACTGACAACTGCGTTGGGGAGAATATTCTCTTTAGCTCAGGGGTTAGTGTATTGATCTTTCAAACCTCGATAAACTGAAGATCTTTGCCCGCACGGATTCGAATCCTAGCCGGAGCGGTTTGTATTTGAGCTATGCATTTCTTACGAGCTTTCATCTTCGTAAGATGGGGGCTCGTCCGGGATTGGCCATTGAGCCATTTGTCTGCCCGTTATTTGCCGTTGAGCCATTTTTTGTTTAATTAATAGACTTCCTGCCTAATAAGGCTTTCCATTATCAAAATGATGACTTCTCTTAAGAGGGGGTGTGTTACGGGAGATCACTCCTTCCTTACGGCATAGCTTTCCCGTATAAAATCAATACCTGACAACTGCTTTGGGAAGAACTCTCTTTAGTTCAGGGGGTAAGTGTGTTGGTCTTTCAATCCTCGATAAACGAGGACCTTTGCCAGCACGGGTTGGAATCCCAGCCGGTGCGGTTTGTATTTGAGCTATGCATTTGTTGCAGACTTCATGTTCGTAAGATTTTGACTTGTCAAAACCGAAAATATGTGCTAACGACAATTCAAGTCTGGTTAAAACGATGGTATTTGGCTTTAAAACGTTAAGAAACCGGTATGGTAACTTGGCTACAGTATTTTCTCTTTATTCAAAAATGTTTTCAAAAGCATTTTATCCCTCCAGGTTCGTTAAAACAGGGTAGTAATTTGGTAAAGGGGTAACCACTTAATTCCTAAGTGAATTCAATAAATAAAATGAGCCATGATGTGGTAAATCTGACTACGTAAAAGACAGGTGAATAAAAACAAATTGTAACATATCTCTGGACGTTAGCCATGATATTGTAATGAAAAGATTCTCGATTTTGCCAACAGAAGGCATCTCTTTTTCAAAAAAAAAAAAGGAAACCACATGGTTTGCGCATGCGTGGTGTCTATCAGCCAAAACAGGCAAAAAAGAGAACCATAAGCTACTGAAATTTTGTCAGCAATAAAAAAAAAAAAACATGAAAAGTGCTCTCTGCGCAAAACTATAAACTGAGAGAAGGACCGTGAAGTTTCCAAAAAAAAAAAAATGATTTTCCAGTTTTCAATGTTGAGTGAATGAATGTCAAATTTCCCTTTTAAAAGTAAAGGTAAAAAAATTCCTTCCAGACTTAAGCTGAGGTATGCTTTTACCCTGACCAATTATTCTCCAAAAACCAAACCAAATGACCTGTCTCTTTTCTGGACAGAGGATACCAGAAAAGGTCTACGGGGAATTCAAGCTTACATGTGGCTGTTTAGAAGTTTTGTAGAGTGTAAGCTTACTGTATCTCCGTGATACATTAAACCAAGCAAGGCAACTCATAACAGTGTGAACTGGTCCCCGTTGTAATATACATATTACAACTGGCACAGGCTATTGTCTTGATGCTTTTCACTGGCTACAGGAATATCATTGAATAGCCATTCGGAGCATCTTTCACATTTCCAGTTCAGCAGTATAGCTAACATAGCGATTTTTTTTGCACAATTTGAAATTAGTAATCGAAACAAAATGAATATTAGCAGAAATTCACTTTAAAGGCGATACCATATATACAATCATTTATTTGTGAGGTCAAAATTATCGGAAATTCTACAGCACAAGAAGAGAGAGTGACCTCCCCCAATCTCGCGATATCACTGTTCTAAAAATAGACGGGCAGTATCCTGCCCGTTTTCAGTAGCCTGTACCGGTCCCTATATATACTTGCTGTATCAGGGGAGGTAACCAATCTAATAACTGTGCGTACACAAAATCCATTTTCTCTTACAATCGACTAAATCATGAGACAGAGTTACTAAGCTTCGGTTCATGTCAGCCTGCGCGGACTGCGCAGGCTGTCATGAGTCGATGCTTTTTGCAGATGCATTAAGCTCCATTTTTTTTACAGAGCATTGCTCAATCCAGCTACATCTAAAACTCAGAATACTGCAATATCAAAGTTCATTTTGCAGGAAGAAATTTCGGACCGTGTATATTCAAAATCTTTAATAACGCAGTGCGGACAAAATGCGTTGGTTCGCACTCAGCATCCTTCGCGTCAATTTTAACTGGATTACAAAACTGGCCAAATTGATGAAAGCATTTACAGCCGACAAAAAAAAAACCTAAATTCATGCGATTTAGTAACCAGCATTTTCTCCTTCTCCTACAATGACTTCTATCCTATCAAAGACGAATTCCACCATTTTAGCTAAATTTAAATCGTTGTCTCGCTCTCAATTTGGACAATTCTAAGATTTTGGTATTGCGGTAAAGAGATAACTCTTTGCGGTAAAGAGTTAACTCTTTACTACACAATGACAAGTTTTAACGCCTCTGGGAAATTAGACTTTTGTAAACATCGTGGGAAAAGGAGAAAATGCTGGTAACATTTTCTCCTTTTCCCACGATGTTTTCTAACCTTTTAGAAAAAAAATCCTATCATTTGAGCCATATTTACTTTGTCGTCTGCAAATGCTTTGAATTTGGGTCAGTCTAAAATTTTGTCGTCTGGTAAAAAGTTAAGGTAGAATTATCATTAGTATAGCCAAGGATCAAAAGACAAATATTGGAGCATGCTGTGACAAAAAGGGGTTTAATGCTTCCCTGTAATGCATTATACCAAGCAAGTCATCACATAATTATGGATCCATAAAAAACCGTTTTGTCTAAAGACCGACTGAATCATGAGGTAGAATGGTCCTTTGACATGCAGAAAATCGACCAATAGCGAAAAGTTTCTACCGAGGTCTACCTGTGTCGGCTGCGGAGGCTGACCTGTGTCGATACTGTTTGAAAATGTATTAAAGCCTCTTTACACACAGCAAAGCTCATTTCATCTTAATATTGCGCTTTTTAGATTACACACAGAACAGAGCTGAATAGAATATTGAGCGATGCTCTGTGAAAAGGGGGCTTAATGCATCTGCGTAAAAGTATCGATTCAGGTCAGCCGGCGCGCATTGCGCCGGCTGACCTGGGTCGAAACTTTTCGCTATAAGTCAGTTTTTTGTATTCCCAAGGACCAGTCGTGATTAAATCGGTTGTTACAAAATAGTGGATACTACGGATCCATAAATACGTGATGGTTTGCTTGGTCATAATGCATGATGTATTACAGAGATGAATTAATTAACCGCAAATAAATATCGTGCAAATAGGTTTCAGAAAAAAAAAAATAGCTTTATATCCCTTTATCTTTTCGGTCTCTATTATCTTTTCTTTTTTTTTTTATTATTATTATTCTTTGTTGTTGTCGTCGTTGTTGTTGTTGTAGGTGGTGGTGGTGTCCGAGCTTCGATCGTTGAAAATTTAACATTTGTATATACGTCGAAGGTACTAACAATTTTAGCCGACAAAGTGCCAAATAGATTAAAAAAAAAAAGATCCCGACCAATTGTAAAAAGCCATTATCCCGATTTTGAAGTTCATTTTGACGGATAGAAAACTTTGCTGCATGAGAAAGTACATGTATAGATCAGAGATTAGACTGCACATTCAGCAAAGTCTGATCTTGATCTGATACACTTTTGATCAACGCAAGTTCAATTTCTTACCCTTTACCAAACAACCCTGGGTTTTAACGACCCCGAGGAAAAAGCCTTTTGAAAACATTGTGGGAACAGTAGAAAATGCTGGTAACCAGCATTTTCTCCTTTTCCCACAATGTTTTCTACCCTATCAAAGGCAAAATCCATCATTTAAGCCACATTTAAATTTTCGTCTGCAAATGCTTTTAATGTGGACAAGTCTACGTTTTTTGTCGTTTGGTAAAGAGTTAAATAACCTTGTAGGAAAAGGTGAAAATGCTGGTATCCAGCATTTCCTCCTTTTTCCACGAGGTTTTCTCCACCTTCACGGACAATTAGATCTACCATCATTTTAACTAAATCTAATATTATGTCGTCTGCAAATGATTTCAATTTGGACAAGTCTAAAATTTTGTCGTTTGGTAAAAAGTTAACGCCCTAAGGGTTTCAAATCCTTATATAAATCATGTCCGGCCTCACATCCTTAATTAACCCTTTAGCAGACGACAAAAAATTTGACCCAACCAAATTGAAAGCACTTGCAGAAGACAAATGAAATGTAGTTCAAATTATGATTTGTGTCATTGATAGGATAGAAAACTTTGTGGGAAAAGGAGAAAATGCTGGTTACTACTAGTATTTTCCCCTTTTCCAACAGTGTTTCAAAAACCTTCCTCAGGGTCGTTAAAACTCGGGACTGTGTGGTAAAGGGTTAATTAAGTCCTTACCAGACGAGAACAGTTTAGACTTCCATATTGATAACATTCGCAAACAAAAACAAGAGGGTCATGCTGGCCCTGTATGGTTCCACTGGCTAATACCATGCACACCAAACGTTAGAAATTTAGGCCAAATGGTTTCGAGCAAGTTTTCTGTACAAATGCCGGAGTGAAAGTTGTGACCCCAGGGTGAAGCCGTTTTTCGCCACAGAGCTCTAGCTACTTGAATCCTGGTAGAGGTCCACAGGTTAAAGCCAAAGACAAAAAAAACAGGTTTAGGCCGTACAATTATAAACAAGAAGGTTCCCAAAGTTTCCTCAGGGCCAATTTCGATCACAGGACTAAATTTTGAACAAATTTAGAAGTAATCCAAATTTGGTAGCCCTAGGATTAATGGTGCGGAGCAAAGAGATTTTCTTTTTTTTTTTTTTTTTAATTTTCACTCTTGAACAATCTTGGAAGAGACTTGCTAGATAATAAAACTCACAAAATATTAAAGCGGTATCTGAAGGTCAGGAACAAGAAGACCTTTAAAGTTTTCACAGTATAAACCTTTGTACCGCTTGCGACTTGTGGGGCGGGGCAAATTTAGACCCCAAAGCTATAATTTGAATAATCTTGGTAGAAGTCCGTTGCATAAATATACATGCAAATTCGGTCTTACGTTCAGCAAATAGAAGATTTTTTTAAAGTTTTCACTGTACAAGCCCATGTAAAACTGGTGACTGCCAGGGCGGGGCTAAATTTGACCCTGGGCTGTAATTTGGATTCTCTTGGTAGAGGCCCATTTGATTATTAAGCATATCTGGTAGCCGTAGGCCTTATGGTAAGGGACGAGAAGATTTTTAAAGTTTTCACTATACAAGCATAAGTAAAGACTTGCAATATCGGGACTGGGCCAATTTTGACCTCAGGGCCATAATTTGAAGAACCTTAGAAGAGGCCCATTAGATGAAGCTACATGCAAAATCTGGTAGCCCTAGGTCCAATGGTTTAAAACCAAGAGAATTTTAGTTTTCACTATGTAAGCCCATGTAAAGCGTGTGACCCCAGGGCAGGGCAAATTTGACCCAAGGGCTAGAATTTGAAGAGAATTTGTAGAGGTCCATTGGATGAAGCTACATGCCAAATTTGGTAGCCCAAGGCCTTACAGTTTCGGACAAGAAGACTTTCAAAGATTTTCAATATTTTTCACTTTTGATGCCCTGGCAACCAGAGTTTTTATCAGAACCAAATTCTTTCAAGAACTTCTGAAGAGGGCCATGGTAGGCTCATTTTTGTGAAGTTTGTCAATATTGGTCAATATTGGATGGGTAGTTTCACTAAAAAAGTTTGGGAAAAAAAGTTAACCCACGGGCGAAAGGACGCAAGCACGAATAAGCTCCCTGCCTTGGGCCACTGAAGCTATATAAAAATGGTTGCGGCTCAGATGACGCCATCTGTCTTTGAACGGGAAGAAAAATATGTGAGTAAAGGTGATTACAAGTTTTTTCTTCTTTTCTCAAGTTGTTTCTCGGTTGGGAGATTGTAGCTAGACCATACCAACAACATCCGCTAAAAACACAAGGATAAAAAAAGGTTGTGTTGGGATACGTTAACATGAATCTGTTTTTTTTTTTTAACATTGAAAACAGAGAAACAGAGTGCAAATCACTCACTTTGACCATCTGCTGTACTGTTATTGGCAAACCCACAGCTTTACTGTTTGCTTCGCTCAAATACATGTGCAAGTGGCCTACGCATGAAGCTTAAAATACTGGCACCTCAACCGATTGCATTTTTTGCTATTCCACCTAAAACATATCTACCCTTGAAAAAAATCACAGTATTTGGCCCTTCAAGGTGGTAGACCATGTTCCTTTATGTAGGCACAGGCATAAAATAGTTCCCCAAGAAATAACGAACTTGCACTCTGTAAGTCATCAAATTAGTGCTAGAAACATATTTTAGATCTGTTCTACCATTTTCTCTGATAAAACAGTGCAGCAGAAAACCTTGCAGTCAAATTTTCAAACTGGACTACTTTTGACAACAACGACCCAGTGGTGCGACATGTTTGTTCAAATGTGGCAGAAAAAACAAAAAAAGAAAATGGAAAATAGCACATTTTACTGTGAGCAGTGATTGCTTGAATACAGCTTTGCAAAGAAAATACTTTCATAATTACAAAAAATTAACATTATGGTTGAATTCTTTACCAAATGACAAAATTGTAGATTCTTCCATTTTGGAAGCATTTGCCGACGGCAAATTAAATAGGGCTGAAATGATAGGATTTGTCTCTGATAAGGTACAAAATATTGTGGTTAAAGGAAAAAATGTTTTTCCCACACTGTTTCCTACCCTACCAGCATTTTTTTCCTTTTTCCACAATTTTTGGGTCTGTGAAACATAGTATCGTTTGGTAAAGGGTTAATAAGCAATACAAAATGTGATGAAATAAATATTAGATGCATGCAATTATATTGTATTATTATTCTGTATGATTCAGGGCTAAAATATATTGAAAAATAAGCTAACCATTGCCATTTTTAATATTAGATAAGGAATAACATTGACCCTTATCCTGCTATATAAATGAAATGAAACTTTCAAGCCAATAGTAAAAACTCAAATTTTGTTGTCTCAAGGGTACTTGTTTGGGAAAGCTATCTCCTTGTCAGATAGTGTAGATCCAAGATAAGACTGATCTTAAGCTACAATGTCGGCAAAAGGTCAGTGAGTCGCACTTAGCAGCCTAAGGGTTAATTGTTTCATGATTAATTTTCCTTGAGTCCAAAAAGCTTTGATGACACTGTGGAAGAAGGCTTTTGAAAACACTGTGAGAAAGGACAAAACGCCAACTACAGGCATTTCCTCCCTCTCTCCCAGTGTTTTCTAACCTTTCAAAACATATCTCATCATCAATGTTAAAATTATCTTCTCTCAAACAATCATAATAGATCATATTAACAGGAGCAATGCATGCAGAAGCCAACGCTTGGCGGCAGATGCATGATTTTCAGTGAAAATTCTAAGTCAAAAAAGGGACATAACTCTGCAAAAAATGCTATAATGGTTACCTGACTTGTTGTATACGTTCCCCTTTTGATAATTAACAACTTGTCCAACTCTGAAGCAAATATCTTTAGTAATAACACAGATATAAAATGTCAAAGTTTTCGCATGACAATGCAGACAATGCCAGGGCTACTGCAATACCTTAAATTTTTCTTTTCAAAAACAGTTGAGCTAAAAATGTACATTTATAGCATATCCAGCGGTGCCAGAGTGAAAAGCAAGAGTAGGATAACTTTTTGTTATACAGGTGGTATAGCCTGGGTCCAGGCAGTGATATAGGGGATATTTGTTTTTTTGCCGGTGAAAAATCAAAATTTACTACATCGAGTGAACATCATCAATAATATTTTCACAAGTGGCTGCCACTTGTGAAAATATTACCAATGATGTTCACTCGATGACATGAATTTTGATCTTTCACCAAAAAAAACCCCCCAACAGATACTCTATTTATTTTATGCTTCTAACCCTTTTTTCAGTTAGAACTTTCATCCATTCCGGGACATGATTTCTGACAAAGTAACTTCAAAATATATAAAAGGAAAGAATGATCATACTGGAACCCAGGCTATAAGTGGTATTACAATTACCAGATAAAGATTAAGGGTAACAAAATAACAGATTGGTCCTTTTGCCTGTATTCCTTTGTTTTTATCCTTGATTCTCATTGGGATGTTGCGATAAATATGACTTATGATACATGAGTAAGGTCCACAAGTAATTTCAAACCAAATTCTATTCTCAGTTATCAGAAACTATGTAAATATCACTAATTAAAACAATCTAACTAGATTTAGTTGAGATATAATCTCAAGAACATATCTGTTTAGTGCAAGAAAATCAAGGATAAAAACCAAGTAAGCCCCTCATCAGGACCAATGTAGTACTGGAGAGGAATCAGGAGAAATAACTGAAAAATGGCCCTCATCCATGAATGTCCACACAAAAAAAAGATTTTCACAATCGACTAAAATCTTCATCAAAATCCTTATACAAACAAGTTTTTAACAAATACAAACATCTGGAAAATTATAATATATCAACAGTTTAAACGTGTAAAATCCTTCTTTTTGTTTTTCTTGTTGTTTTTCCTGGCATGTTAAAACAGTAAAAAAAAAAAGAAGAATGATGTAATTTCTGAAATTCATGACATCATTATTGTGACTGCATATCAATCCACAATGGAAATAATTCAAAATCGCCTTCAAATTGTTTTCTACCCTTTTAAAGACAAATCCAATCATCCGAGTCACATTTTCTTTGTATTCTACTACTGCATTCAATATGGATGGGCCTTAGATATTTTTGCCAGGCAAAGAGTCACCAAATGACATTATTTTAGAAAGCATTTGCAGACGACAACATAAATGTGACTAAAAAGTTGATATTTGTTTTGGGAAGGGTAGAAAACATTGTGGGAAAAGGAGAAAATGCTGGTTACCATCATTTTCTCCTTTTCCCACTATGTTTTCAAAAGGCTACTTTCCCAGAGCTGTAAAAACCAGGGATTATTTGGTAAAGAGTTAACTCTTTACCAAACTACAAAATTTTAGACTTGTGCAAACCTGCAGATAACAAATTAAATGCAGCTTAAATAATGGGATTTGTCTTTGAAAGGAGAGAAAACATTGTGAGAAAAAGAAAGGAGAAAATGTTGGTTACCAATATCATCTTCTTTTCTTACGTTTTTGAAAGGCTTTTTCTTCAGGGTCTTTACAATTCAAGATTGTGGCATCAAGTACAGAAATCCCAGTTCCTCCTCCAAGTGACTCATACAAGAAACGTGACTAAAAGGGAAGTGCGTAATCTGAATATGAAAAACATTGTGGAAAAAGCAGCAATTGACCAGTCCCTAGAATAATGATAAGCACACACACACAAATCGGGAGACAGTATCCTGTAGCATGTCTATTTCAGAGAGTGATATATGTCCATTAAAAAAAAAAAAAAAAAAAACTACTATGAGTCATTCTCTGGCAAAAGGGGGCTTAATGCACCACTGTGGTGCATTATCCCTTTACTGCACAATGATGCCTTTTGACGCCCCTGGAAAAGAAGCCTTTTGAAAACATTGTGGGAAAAGGAGAAAATGCTGGTAACCAGCATTTTCTCCTTTTCCCTCAATGTTTTCTACCCTATCAAAGAAAAGTTGCACCATTTAATCCACATTGAAATTGTCGTCTGCAAATGCTTTCAATTTGGACAAGGCTAAAATTTTGTCGTCTGGTAAAGGGTTATACAAAGCGAGTCACCACAGAATTATGGAATGATAAAATGCAGTTTGTCTTACAAACGACTGGGTCCAGAGGTACAATGGTCCTTTGACATGCAGAAAATTGATGAACAGCTAGAAGTTTCACCCCAAGTCAGCCTGCGTGGACTGCACAAGCTGACTTGGCTCTATACTTTTTGCAGATGCATTAAGCCCCTTTTCACAGAGCATGGCTCAAGTACATGTATCAATTGCTCAGACAAGATAATTGCACTCTTTTCCCACACTGTTCTGCATCAAACATACTGAAATCTGCACCTGGCATTAATTCTCTGACAAAAAAATTTGGGCTCTTTCGAATAGGTGCACTTGAAGACAACGAAGTGCGAATAAAAATAATGAAATTTGTGTTTGAAAAGGTAGAAAACATGGTTGGGAAGGCATAAAATGCTATTTACGAGCCTTTTCTCCTTTTCCAATAATGTTTTCAAAAGCTTTATTCCCAAGGGCCTTCATCCTCAGGATTGTTAAAGATGAAATTTTTTTGGAAATGGAATAACATAAAGACCATATACATAGCTAACAAGAGAAATAATCTCCATGGATACAAGATATGAAACAATTTTTATATACTTACTCTTTACCAAACGACATAATTTGAGGCTTGCCCAACTTGAAAACATTTGCAGATGACAAAAAGAACTGTGGCTCAAAAGATGGTATTTATCTTTTATGACTAGAGAACATTGTGAAAAAAGGAGAAAATGTGGGTTACTTTCACTTTCTCCTTTTCCCATGTTTTCAAGCCTTCTTCCTCAAGGTTGTTGTTTGGTAAAGGGTTACATTTAGCTCTTTACAAAATGACAAAATGTTGGACATGTCCAAACTGAAAGTATCTGCAGACAAAAATTCAAATGTTGCTCAAATAACGATATTTTTTCTGAAATGATAGAAAACATTGTGGGAAAAGGAGAAAATGCTGGTTACCAGCATTTCTCCTTTTCCCACAATGTTTTCTATAGCTTTCTTCCTCAGTCGTTAAAACTCCGGTCTGTGTAGTAAAGGATTAATGCAAAAAAACAATATAACAAATATGAACCAGTAATTTGTGTAGTGGTTCATGGTTTACAAAAAAATATGAAAAGCTCCTGAATAGAGTTCATCCTTTACCACACAATCATGAGATAAACGACAATGGGTAAAAAGTCAACTAAATACATTATGGGAAAAGGAGAGAATGCTGGTAACCAGCATTTTCTTCTTTTCCCACGATGCTTTCTTCTCTATCATAGAATTTATGCTCATTTGTACAAACTTTGAATTTGTTCTCATCAGATGTTTCAAACAATACAAAAAATAATTAAAAATAACCCGTGCCTATAGGCACCTACTTAATATCTTCTAGTTTGCTATCACAGTAATTTTTCAAGGCAACAGGAAGCATTACAAGTTTGATAACACACCCCTTCATCAGGTGACAAAATTTGTCAAATGTGAAAGCATTTGCAGATGACAGATTATTTTGACTCAAATGGTGAAACTTGTCTATGAAAGCTTACACAACAGAGTGGGAAAAGAAGAAAATATCTCCTATTACCACAATGTTTTTCAAAACCTTCTTATTCAAGGTTGTTCAAACTTTGGAATGTTTTCTTAACCCTTAGGCTGCTAAGCGCAACTCCCTGACCTATTGCAGACAGTGTAGATCAAGATCAGACTGCACAAAATGTGCAGCCTGATCTTGGATCTACATGTCCGATACAAAGATTTTTTTTTTTTTCTCCAAAAATTAAGTTTGAAAAAGCACTATACAGGTTTTTACTATTGGCTTGAAAGTTACATCTAACTTGTTTAGCAAGATAAGGATTCAAGGTTAAATTGCTTTGTATGGTTTGGCCAAAACATCCCCAAACTGGCAACAGTCTGCCTTTTCTACCCACATACTGCTGAACAAATTAACTCTTTACCAAATGACAAAATTTAAGACTCGTGGAAAGTGAAAGCTTTTGCAGACGACAAATTATATATGGCTGAAAATGTGAAACTTGTCTCTGAAAGGCTAGAAAACATTGTTGGAAAAGGAGAAAATGCTGGTTACCAGCATTTTCTCCTTTTCCCACAATGCTTTCAAAAGGCTTCTTCGTAAAGGTCGTTAAAACTTGACATTGTGTGGTATATTGTTAAATGAACATTTCAAGCTAACAGTGGAGATGCAAAACTGTGATTTCAAAGACATCTTTATCCTGTAAAACATAATCCAACTCTGTAGATCCAAGATCAAACTGCATGTTTGTGTAGTCTGAGCTTGATCTCTACCATCCACAAATCCCAGCCAATCACAAAGCTATGTTTGAAAATTCTAATATCTCTTTTTCTGACACAAAATATCTTCTCCACTAGGATAGTGAAGTTTGAGCTTTCAAAATCACCATCTATGAAGTTCTGAGCCTTCAAAACTCACCATTCATGAAGTTGCAATCTTTCAAAACTCACTATTCATGGAGTTGCAGTCTTTCAAAAGTCATTATTCATGAAGTTATGATCTTTCAAAACTCACTATTCATGAAGTTTTAATCTTTCAAAACTCACCATTCATAAGTTATGATCTTTCAAAATTGACTATTTATCGATTTTTGAGCTTTAAAAACTCACTATTTATTGATTTTTGAGCTTTGAAAACTCACTATGAAGTTTACAGTTTTAAGTGAGTTTTCAAATCTCACTACTGTATTCACAGTTCTTTAGTAAACATGGATTCTGATCAACTTTCATAAACCTTCTTAACATCACACGATCTAAACCACAATTAAACATTACATTTTCACATTATTTCCATTATTATATTGAGGGGGACTGCTAAAGTCTGAATTTGTAGCGTCATCTACATGCCTGTAAATTCCTTCTACTCCACCATTTTCTGTTTGATTGTCAGAATTACCAAATTTGGGCATGTCATCTGCTACGGACTTTTTCATAGCTTGTTGATGTAAATATAGTTTCTGCTTGTTGATTCCTGGACCTGAATAAGGATAGACAAAAGTCCTTTTAATTCTCACAACTCTGGGGAAGTAGGCTTTTGAACATATTGTGGAAAAAGGAGAAAATGCTGGTTACCAGCATCTTCTCCTTTCTCTACAATGTTTTCTTTTACAAATCCCATCATTTGTATTACTGCTGTTGCCTAAACATTGAAACTCTAAATTGCAAAAGGGGTAAAACGGTGTAAAAAAATCTGCTAAAGCCCTGATAGCAGCCAAAAGTGAACAATTTAGGTAATGAAATGCATTTAAATGTAAATCATACCATTTAAAAGTATGGATATTATTGTGAAGATGACAATCTGGTATTGTGTGGTCGGTCCAAGCGTTAGCTGCTGGCAGACAAATGAATTTTTGAAGTATGTCAAAAGTTGCCAGGTCATTGTCTTTTGTTTACTTATTGCCTGGTTTAAAAATTCATTTTCTGCCAGCGACTAACACTTGGACTGTCTGTAAGTCACCTTCACAATAATTTCTATACTTTTAAAAGGTATGATTTCAATTCAAATGCATTTTCACTGTTTACTTTTGGCTGCTATGGGGGCTTCAAGGACAACCTTCCCTTCTATTATTGGTTGCCCTTTTGATAGCTAAGACCTAGTCTTAGATTGGACGAAGGTGAAAGTATTTGCAGACGACAAATTAAATGTTGTTAAGGTAATGAATTCTGTTTGTGATAGGGCAGAAAACATTGTGGGAGATGGAGAAAATGCTGGTTACCAGCATTTTCTCCTTTTCCCATATTGTTTTCAAAAGCCTTCTCTTTCAGGTTCGTTAAAGGTCATGATTGTCTGGCAAAGGGTTAAAACAGTTATCAGAGCTTCAACAATGTAAAGTTTATGAATCTATACATACCAACATAACTAAGAAATACTGGCAAGAACATGAGGCCATGTGTTGCCCCAAATACCACCATCCCCAGGTACATTCGGAAATAAAACACCTGGAATAACTGGGATTTGGAAAACGCCAAAATGATGATGCCCCCAAGCTTGGTTAATGTTATTCCGCTTAATACCTACAAAAATTGCATAAGAAGAAGATAAGTGGACTTTTGAGTATTAAAGAGGAATAAAACTGGTAGCTTAACTAATCAACTGAGAGTGATTTATGCTCCTTTCAATATCACTTCAGTCACATCACTGTAACAGTTCACTTTTTATGGATTTAATGGGTTTTACGGTACTGGTTCTGACCCCTCCCAAAAAAAAAACAAGTGCCTCAGGAATGGATAAAGCCAGGAACCCTTTGCTTAATAATTCTACAGTGAATCCCATGGGACCCGTTACTAGTAGCAATGAATTTCATTTACCCTTAGAACAAATTTTTGCACAGCTACATCCGATTGGCTGAGATGTTTGGTCCAAGCCAATTAGCTGACTAGTCTAAGAATTCAAAATGACCTCTGAATTTGGAATAATATATGAACATTGTCCTGCTGTTCTTTTCTCCTTTGTTCCTTTTCTTTTTCAACAACAGACTTCATTTGAGACATGCTCTGGCAAAAGGGGGCTTAACATATCTCTGTGATGCATTATACAAATCAAGAACACCACATAATTATGGATCCATAATAGCCACTTTTTTTAACAATCCACTTAATCTTGAGGTAGAATGGTCCTTGGCCATACCGAAAATTAACCAATAGCAGAAAGTATCAGTCCAGGTCAGACTGCGCAGGCTGACCTGGGTCGATACTTTTCGCAGATGCATTAAGCCCCCTTTTCATAGAGCACAACTCATTTGCATTTAATTAAATAAACGCTAGTACACTGGTTCACATTAACTAACTGTTTGAATGAAATAAAATATACTGAAGAATGGATTGAGAAATACACTAGAATCACTTACTGAACTTCCCATGTGGGCGAGGGCATCTTTTGCCCTCAGGACCTTGTCTGGTTCTACACTAATGGCAAAGGCTCGAGCTACATGGGAACAAAACTCTACAGATATACCTATAGCCTAAAATAAAATTAAGGGAAAAATGACACCATATATAGTAATAATAAATACAGTATTTATAAACAAAACTAGTTCTTAACTCTTTACCGCACAAACCAGAGTTCAAACAACCCTGATGAAAAGGTCTTTTGAAAACCTTGTGGGAAAAGGAGAAAATGCTGGTGACCAGCTTTTTCTCATTTTCCCACAATATTTTCAGAATTTCTTTTCCTTTGGGTTGTTAATACTTGGGACTGTGCGGTGATGGGCTAATTTTTGATAGCAGCTTATCAAAGCTCCAGATAGAGGGAGTGGTTTTGATTTCAAAACTGAAAATATTAATCATTCTCCACTAAACCCTATGTTATAGGTACTCATTATAATCGTCTCATCGAGACGATTCTAATGAGTACCCAGAACATAGGGTTTGGAAGAGAAATAATGTATTTAGAATACCATCAATCCCTCTTATCTGGAGCTCTGAGCTAATTGTACCATGAGGGTGACAGTAATTACCTAGGAAGCATATTCTCCTCCAATATTTTCTACCCTTTTAAAAACAAAAAGACAAAGCCCATCATCTATGCAACATTTAATCTGTCATCCTCAACATGGAGGAGTCTAGAATTTTATCTTCAGATGAAAAGTTAAAAATTTACTGCACTCTTCAAATATGAGGATCTAAATGAGCTTACACACAAAAAGTCATGACTGAAATTGAAAGCCAAGCTTGAGTGAAATTCTGTAACTTTATTAAGTCTTTACAAAAATAACCTATATCCTAGTACAATGACTATCGCCAATCCTCCACAAACATTTGGCCTAGCTGAGATTTAATGTCAAGACCCAATGATTAGTAGCACTGGATATTACCCATTCAGCTACCACATTCGCAAGGATTAATAACAAATAACAACAAGACCACCATATACTGGTGCAAACTCTCGGCTGTTGCTTGACTGTAAGTCGAAAAGGGGGCATAACTGTGTCAAAAATACTTTATAAGTTCTCTGCCCCAGATATATGGGTTCCCCTTTTGATAGTGAACATCTTGTCCAAGTTTCAAGTAAATAAAAAACAGCCAAGCTAAAAATTATACTCACCATGACTAGGTTAACTAAAGACAGAGCATTCAAGTTTATATTCCACAGGTACATCATTCCCATAATGTCAACAATAATCATCAATATTGTGACAGACACGACGATGGCGGTGACAAGGTCAAATCCCAGGAGGATGAAAGTCACAACGAAAATGGAGCCCATACAAATTCCTATATTCATTATCGTATTGTTGATAATAGTCAGGTATTGTTCATAAAACACATAGAACACACTAAAAAAAGAAAAGTACAAATAAACTGTTTTAATCTCGCAGGCTACTTTTTGGCTCTTGCAACAGACCACTTTTCAAGATATTGTGGTCGAATATGGTCAGCAATTTTCCTTTTGCCACAACATCTTTAATCCTTTGTCATGTGAGAAAGGATTCCAAAACCTACAAATTGCTAAACCAGTACTTTTCAATTTCATGATATAACTGATATATAATTTGCCATCTGCTAGTGTTTTCAATTTGGACAAGGCTACAATTTTGTTGTGTGGTACAGAGGTAGAAAAATGAAAGAAATTTCAGGAGTAAAAATTCATATAGATTTAACCCTTTATCAAACAATCCTGAGTTTTAATAACCCTGAGGTAGAGGCCTTTTGAATACATTGTGGGAAAAGTAGAAAATAATGATAACCAGCATTTTCTACTTTTCCCACATTTTTTTCTACCCTGTCAAGGAACTTCAGTTCATTTGGGCCACTATTAGATTTGTCATCTGCAGCTGCTTTCAATTTGGAAAAGTATAAAATTTGTCATTTGGTGAAAGGATAAAGTATTCCTGTAGAAGAATAAGTCTAAAATTTTGTCGTTTGGTAAAGAGTTAACTAGAGTACCACATGCGGGTGCCAATGCTTGGCTGCAGTTGCTTGATTTTCAGTTGAAAAACAGGCATAACTGCATTAAAAATACTGCGGTAGTACCTGCCTTGTTGTATGGGTTTCCCTTTTGATAGTAAATGACTTGTAATAACAGAGATATAAAATGTCAAAGTTTTTGTACGATGACAGACACAGACAACGCCAGGGCTACGACCATGACATGACATTTCTTCTAAAACAGCCAAGCCCAAGCTAGTAAAGGAATTTCAAGATAATTATGATTCAGATTTTTATTTGTGCTCAATCAGCACTGGGCTGCTCAAGGATATTACGTCACAAACAGTGTTAAAGTACTTTAGCTATCTTTCTATGGGCCAAATTGTATTAATAAATCTGTGTACTTTGATAAACATTGTGACATAATTTACTCCTCTCCTATGCCTGAACATCATTTAGGCCATGTCTATGTGAGAAAAGGACACAGTAGCTTGGGAAGAGTGTTGTGCAAAGCAGTGGTAAAAAAAAACACCTCCAGTCTGACACATGAATGTAATGTTGAAAATGCTGTTAACCCATCAACAAACAATTCTATTTTTCAAACACCTTGATGAAATGGGCTTTTGAAAATATTGTGGGATCAGGGGAAAATGCTAATATCCACCTTTTTTCTCCTTTTCAAACAACAGTCTTACTCTTTCAAAGACAATTTCCATCATTTGAGCTGAGCTTGAAATGTTGCGTGCAGATGCTGTCAATCTGGATGGATCTACAATTCCGTCATATAGGAAAGAGCTATGTCACTTTGGCTAAAAATAAAATCTGAAAACTGTACCTGTAAGGGAATATCTGTTCATCTTCTTTGGTTAAATTCATGGCAGTAGAAATGTCCTTGGAAATTTTTCTTGCTTCCTTCAGAGCATTTATATAGTCTGTGGATGTCTTTAGAGTTGTATGGAATGTCATAAAATATGTTGCTGAAATAGATAAGTAACTTGTAATGATGGCTGGATGGCTGGATGGATGGATGGAGAGGGAGGTAGGGATGGATGGATGACAGACGGATCGACGGGCCGATGGATGGATTTCATTTTTTTTCTTTTTTTTTTTATTAAACTCAACATCATACAGCGAAACTTTGGACATGTCCAATTTGAATACATTTGCAGAGAACATAATTTTAAGATGTGGCTCAAATACTAGAATTTATCTTTGAAAGGACAGAAAAGGAGAAAATGCTGGTTACCTGCATTTTTTTGTGACCAGCATTTTCCCCTTGTCTCACAATGTTTTCAAAAGCCCCCTCCATTAGGGTTGAAACATGAAATTACTTGGCAAAAAGTTAAGTCTTTGTTACAACATTTGACATATCGACCAGTTCCGGAATTGAATTAAGTAAAAAGTTTATTTGAATGGTATCATCAACAAATACTGGCAATTACCTCCAACCTCTGTGTTATTTTCAATTAAATTCACTGCAGAACCATATGCCGCATGACCCCTTAAATGAAAAAAAAAAAAAGTACATTAGAATGTATCTTTTTTTTAATTAATTAATTAATTAATTAATTAATTAATATATATATATATATATATATATATATATATATATATATATATATATATATATATATATATATATATATATATATAAAAACACACACACACACACACACACTGAGAAAGAGACATAGTGAGAGACACAGTGGACAGACATACAGACAGACAAAATAGAAGACAGACATGATGGCCTAAGAAAACACATGAGACATGAGACATCTGGTGAAATATATCTTTATTGTATTGTGACCAACTTCGACTTTATCTAAAATATGTGACAGTGGTCTGCTGTGGGACAAACCTCCTTTGTAGCCAGTGTTCTGTTAACTCTTTACCAAGATTACAAAATTTTAGACTTGTCCAACTTGAGAGTATCTGCAGGCGACAAATTAAATATGGCTGAAATGATGGGATTTGTACATAAAACATTGTATAGAAAACATTGTGGGAAAAGGAGAAAATGCTTGTTACCAGCACTTTCTCCTTTTCCAACAATGTTTTCAAAAGCTTTCCATCTAAGGGCTTTAAAAACTAGGGATTGTGTTATAAAGAGTTAAACCCCAACAAGATTACAAAATTTGAACTTTTCCAGATTAACAGCATTTGAGCCATGCTCTATGAAAAGGGGGCTTAATGCATCTGCAAAAAGTATCATCCCAGGTTAACCTGCACAGGTGACCCAGTCCAAAACTTTCTGCTTTTGGTAAAAATTCTGCATGTCAAAGAACAAATGTACTGCATGATTCAGTTGGTTGGTAGACAAGATGAATTTTATGGATCCATAATTGTGTCATTGGGTCATGGAGATGCATTAAGCTCCCTTTTGTCAGAGCATGGCTCATTTGTAAATGATATGCAAATATGGCTAAGATGCTGGAGTTTGTCGTTTACCGGCTACAGAACATTGTGGGAACAGGATAAATTGCTGGTTTCTAGCCTTCAATTTTTTTATAACAATTCTTTCACACTCCATATTTTTCCTGCTTGTAAAAGCATGGCAGTCTTGTGGTGTAATGGCACTGACAAAGAAAGCTTTTGAAAACATTAAAGGTATCCAGCATTTTCTCCTTTTCCAACAATTTTTTCTATTCTTTCAAAGACAAATTCTATCATTTGAGCCAAATTTCCTTTACTGTTGCACCTCCAATTTCAACTCATCCAAAATTTTGTCACTGAGTAAGGAATTAAACTTTGACCTTTAGAGCAAAGAATGAACAAACATTTTAAATCTAGAAATAAAACCCAAATAAATGCAACATCAACATCAATTTTGTCCAGAATGTCTCAGCAAAGCGAACAGTGTAGATCAAAGATCACACTGCACATTTTGTGCAGTCTGATCTTAATCTACACTGGCTGCAAAAGTAACAATAGTTGTGAAAGGCACTTTGAGGGTTAAAATTCAATCCACATCACTTACCCTTTTGAGCATTTCAGGCCAGGGTTATCCTTTAAGAACCAAGGTATGTATTTCATAAAGTCATGTGGTGTAGGTCTAGCCTCTATCTGGGGCTCAAATGGACATCTGGAACATTCTGTGCTGTTTACTGCAAACAAGACAAGGTTTCTGTAGTAAGGGTAACCTGCCCCCTTTCCCCCCCTCCTTTCAGTGCACAGTCCATAAAGGTCACTGTAACCTTGATGACCTTGACCTTTGGCATATTGATCTAAATATCTTAACACTTTTGATCTAAATATCTTAACACTTTATCACAACCTTAACCTTTAACCTACTGATCTAACCATCTGAACTCTTTACCAAACAACCTTGACCTTAGGTCTCTTGACCAAAACAAACTCTATACCAGACAAGCTTGACCTTTGGCCTAGTGACCTAAACAAACTCCTTACCAGACAACCTTGACCTTTGGCCAACTGAACAAAAAAATTTACAGAAGACAAATTCATCATTGCTCAAATGAAGAAATTAGTCTCTTTGATAAAATGGAAAACATTGTTGGAGAAGAGAAAGTGCCGGTAGCAATAATTTTCTCCTTTTCTCACAATGTTTTCAAAAGCAAGGCTGTTAAAGCATAGGACTGTTTGGTAAAGAGCTAAATCTTTACCAAATGACAAAATTTTAGACTAGTCCAAATTGACAGCATTTGCAGATGACAAAATAGAGAAACTCAAAAAATGAAATTTGTTTCAGGAAGCCAACTCGAAATTAGATGTAATAATGGATGTATTGACAGACAGACTGACTGATGGATGGATTGAAAACCAGAAGCATAACATAACATGTCACTCCGGGCATGTAAAAAGGAATGTAGTTGTGTTAACCCTTTACCAGACAACAAAATTTTAGCAATGTTCAAATCGAAAGCATTAGCAGACAACAATTTCAAAGTGGCTCAAATGGTGCAATTTTTCCTTGTTAGGTTAGAATACATTGTGGGCAAATGCTGGTTACCAGCATTTTCTCCTTTTCCCTCAACATTTTCAAAAGTCCTCTTTCCCAAGGTCGTTAAAAGGCGGCATTGTAAAGGGTTAATAAAACATACGGATACCTGTGGCAGGACAGAAAGATCCATTGTTATAAATACGGCAACAGGGTGGGTTTCCTTCAGAATTCAACCAATCAAAATAGTCATCAATCCAGGATGAGGCTGGCTGGGCAATATAAGAGCTACAAAACATCAAATATACAGACAATTAGAATGATTGATCTTTAACCCTTTCCCAAACGACAAATTTTAGACCCTTCTAACTGAAAGAATTTGCAGACGACAATTTTAAGTTTGATGAAAATGGCAGAAAGTTCTCCAAAAAGGGTAGAAAACACTGGGGGAAAAGGAGAAATTGCTCATTACGAGCAATTTCTCCTTTTCCCACAGTGTTTTCAAAAGACTTGTACTGCAGACACGTGAAAACCAGGGCTTGTTTGGGAAAGGGTTAAGCCCTAAGCAAAACAAACAAAACTAGAACTGTCGCTAAGTAGGCAAATCCCCCCCCCCTCCATGCACCTTGTCACTGAAGCAGCAGTCACAGAAAACAAAGTTCACCTGTGACCTTGACCTCTATCTTTTAGCCAAGATTTTCTTCTTCTCCAACTATGCTTTCAAAAGCCTTTTTCCTAATTTCCTCAAAGTTGTTAAACTGATGGATTGTATGGTGTTTAACACCATTTTCAACATTATTTCAGTTATATCAGAGCGGCCAGTGCACCTATCCATGTTTTCCTGGAGTTTCTTATACTAGTATGTTGCAAAATATTCTTTCCAAGACACTGGCTGCTTTCCCACATAACCCTTGTTGAAACAATGGTCAGCGATGGGAGAGGAATGCATCCTGTCACAATGACTATCATCAATCCTCAGAAAGAAATTGGCCGAGCCAGGGATCAAACCAGCAACCTCCTATTCTCAAGTCCTGTGTGCTACCTACTGAGCTACCGGGGCATGGCCCAAAGTTGTTAAAACTAGAGGTTGTCTAGTGAAGACTTTACCCACTCCTGTTTACTTACTAGTTAGGTAATTGTGAGGCCCTGAAAACTTGGCCAATGAGGGAGTTTTGTGGACAACCCTTTCCTCCACACACAGCATTCTGTCCATCTTTGGAAGTATAATTTATACCAGCGGGAGCAACAAAATATACAGGGGCACCGACTGAGAGGTAGGCTGATATATTTCTGAAGTAATCTAATACAAAGGAGTCCTGAAAACAGAGAGAAACTAGAATAACTGTCACTAAAGGTGATAAATACCCCCGCCCCTATATTTCATGTCACAGGGGCAATAACTCTGCAATGTCAATTTAGGGGCAATAACTCTGTAATCATTAGGCCAACACTCATGAAATTTGTGCTTTGCACATCTACTGCTCCTGGTGAATATCATGACAAATATCAAGTGAATAAGACTTAAACAGAAGCAATAGTTCTCTGGACAAGAAGTTTTGAGTAAATTCAGGGGTAATTAATTTGGCAAACATTTGAGAAAAATGCATCTTGAACCTCTACTGGTCCTGGTGAATATTTATGCAAAGTATCAATTTAATTGGACACAAAACTAAATGAGTGTAAAAAAGTGTAGACCATGATCTGACATTATGTCCGAGACACAGCGGCTGGTCTGGATCCACGCTTGTTGCAAATGTCCAAAGGTGCCTTTTTGCATAATGTTGGCCAACTATACATATGACAGAAAAGACCTCCTTAAAGTGAATCAGACAGAAACTGTAGGAGGAGTTGTCCGGACAAGCATTTGTAAGTCAAATCAGGGGCAATAACTCAGTAATTCTTGATGGAATTTTTACAAAATGTGTGTCTTGCACATCTACAACTCAAGATGGACACTTCTGCCAAGTATAAAGCGAATCGGACTGAAATTGTAGGAGGAGTTGTCCGGACAAGCATTTTTAAGTCAAATCAGGGGCAATAACTCATTAATTCTTCATAGAATTTTCACAAAAGTTGCATCTTGCACATCTACAACTCCTAATGAACACTTATGCCAAGTTTAAAGTGAATCAGACAGAAACTGTAGGAGGAGTTGTCCGGACAAGCATTTTTAAGTCAAATCAGGGGCAATAACTCAGTAATTCTTGATGGAATTTTTACAAAATGTGTGTCTTGCACATCTACAGCTCCTGATGAACACTTATGCCAAGTTTAAAGTGAATCAGACAGAAACTGTAGGAGGAGTTGTCCGGACAAGCATTTTTAAGTCAAATCAGGGGCAATAACTCAGTAATTCTTGATGGAATTTTTACAAAATGTGTGTCTTGCACATCTACAGCTCCTAATGAACACTTCTGCCAAGTTTAAAGTGAATCAGACAGAAACTGTAGGAGGAGTTGTCCGGACAAGCATTTTTAAGTCAAATCAGGGGCAATAACTCAGTAATTCTTGATGGAATTTTTACAAAATGTGTGTCTTGCACATCTACAGCTCCTAATGAACACTTCTGCCAAGTTTAAAGTGAATCAGACAGAAACTGTAGGAGGAGTTGTCCGGACAAGCATTTTTAAGTCAAATCAGGGGCAGTAACTCAGTAATTCTTGATGGAATTTTTACAAAATGTGTGTCTTGCACATCTACAGCTCCTAATGAACACTTCTGCCAAGTTTAAAGTGAATCAGACAGAAACTGTAGGAGGAGTTGTCCGGACAAGCATTTGTAAGTCAAATCAGGGGCAATAACTCAGTAATTCTTGATGGAATTTTCACAAAATTTGCGTCTTGCACATCTACAACTCCAAATGGACACTTCTGCCAAGTATAAAGCGAATCGAACTGAAATTGTAGGAGGAGTTGTCCGGACAAGCATTTTAAATGTGAATCAGGGGCAATAACTCATTAATTCTTCATAGAATTTTCACAAAAGTTACATCTTGCACATCTACAGCTCCTGATGAACACTTATGCCAAGTTTAAAGTGAATCAGACAGAAACTGTAGGAGGAGTTGTCCGGACAAGCATTTTTAAGTCAAATCAGGGGCAATAATTCAGTAATTCTTGATGGAATTTTTACAAAATGTGTGTCTTGCACATCTACAGCTCCTAATGAACACTTCTGCCAAGTTTAAAGTGAATCAGACAGAAACTGTAGGAGGAGTTGTCCGGACAAGCATTTTTAAGTCAAATCAGGGGCAATAACTCAGTAATTCTTGATGGAATTTTTACAAAATGTGTGTCTTGCACATCTACAGCTCCTAATGAACACTTCTGCCAAGTTTAAAGTGAATCAGACAGAAACTGTAGGAGGAGTTGTCCGGACAAGCATTTTTAAGTCAAATCAGGGGCAATAACTCAGTAATTCTTGATGGAATTTTCACAAAATGTGTGTCTTGCACATCTACAACTCCTAATGAACACTTCTGCCAAGTTTAAAGTGAATCAGACAGAAACTGTAGGAGGAGTTGTCCGGACAAGATTTTGCGGACAGACCGACCGCCCGCGTGACCGACCGACCGACCGACCGACCGGCCAACCGACCGACCGACCGACCGACCGACCGACAGGCTGATTCCAGTATACCCCCCACAAACTTCGTTTGCGGGGGTATAATGAGAACCTGATTCTTAATCCTTAGGCTGCTAAAAGTGACTCATGGGCCTTTTACAGAATGTGCAGTCTGATCTTGGACCAACACTGTCCCAAAAAGAGATATTTTTACTCCAAAATATAACTTTGAAGTAGCAACATTCAGGTTTTAACTTCTGGCATGAAAGTTTCATTTAACCGATTTAGCATGTTAAGGGTTATCTCTTTATCAGGTGATAGAATTTCACACCTGTTAAAATTGAAAGCATTTGTATATGATACATTCAATGTAACTGAAATGATGGGATTTGTCTTTGAATTGGCAGAAAACATTGTGGCAAAAGGAGCAAACACTAGTTATTAGCATTTTCTTCATTCCCCATGTTTTAAGCCTTTTACTACACAATCCTGACTTTTAACAACCCTAAAGAATAAGGCTTTTGAAAACATTGTGGGATGAGGAGAAAATGCTATTTTCTCCTTTTCCCACAATATTTTCCAACCTATCAAGGACAAATTTTGTCATTTGACAGCACAGGCTGATCTGGGACCACACACTCTTACGCATATGTCCGAAGACCCCTTTTCATGTGTTGCACGCCATATGCTGATTGTAACAATTCTCAAATCTGTTACAAATTTCTCGATGGAAAGGTACTGAAGAATAGAAAATATGTCCTCTAGAAAGTACATGAAACATGATGAGAAATGGAGAATTCCTTGGAAAAACAGAGCAAAGATTAGAAGAAATAAAACTTATCTTTACCTTAGGCATAGAAAGGGCCTGATCCAGTCCCACCTCGAGGTGACATGTGAATGCCACACTTGCCATACACCATCCCACAAAGACTATGATCTACAAATAATGACACATTATAAAGCCATCACAGGTTGATTGCAATGAAGAGAAGTATCACAGCATAATTTGTTTGACACAATAACAAATTGGTCTAAAATAAGCACCAGCAGAAATAAGTTACAGCTTCATTTTTAGGTCATGCAATTCTATACAAACCACTGGATCATAGAGATTAATCCTGTTGAAGCAACTATCATCAAACCTCGAAAAAAACTGGGCCAAGCTAGGGAATCAAACCAGCACCCCTGGGTTTCAAGCTCTGTAGCTACAGAGTTCAGCCGTATCAATTTGGGAAAGTCCATTTTTGTACTGATTGTGTAATCAAAGAGGAAAGTATAGACTGAGCTACAGAGCTCAGCTGCATCAATTTGGGAAAATCTATTGTTATTATTGTGTACTGAAAAGGAAAAGCTACTTACCACAATAGGTCTGACCCATTCTGCTAAAATAGCATGAGAGTAGTAGTTTTTGACAAAACCGTAGAGGCAGCCCTCGGATTTTTCTACCCCTAAAGTCTTATCCTCCCTTCCTCCTGGTTTGGCACAACAACACAAATCAAATCTGTTGGCCTGCAATACACCAAACAATAAATGACCTTTGGTGCTGATGTGCCATACAAAAACATTCATTCATGTGATACAACAGCAATTATTATTTTTGGTCTTGTAATCTTTAACCCTATACAACACAATCCAGAGTTTTAGCAGTCCCGAGAATAAAGGCTTATGAAAACATTGTGGAAAAAGGAGAAAATGCTGGTTACCAGCATTTTCTCCTTTTCCCTCAATGTCTTCTACTCTTTAAAAACAAATTCCATTATTGAGCCAATTCAATATTTTTGTCTGCAAATGCTTTAAATTTGGGTAAGTCTAAATTTTTTACGTGGTAAAGGGTTAACTGTTTATGACACAACAAAATTTTAGACTTGTTCAGAGCATATGCAGGCAACATATTAGATATGTTAGATATATTAGATATGGTTCAAATGATGGGATTTGCCCTTGAAATGATAGAAAACATTGTTCAATAAGGAGAAAATGCTTTTTTCCAGCTTTTATCTATCACTGCAAGCAGCAATCACTGTCAGAATTTCCCAGTTACATCTAACCCTTTAACTCTCTACTAAAGGACAACATTCTACACTGATCCATAAGCTCTTCACCAGAGAACAAAATTTTTATACTGGCCCTTTACATGGTTGTTTACTTTTACTCTAATGAAAAAGATGTGGATATGTGCCTTAACTTCCAGCATATTATTCAATTTAGCCTTTCATAGATCATAAATGAAATACAAGATGAAAAAAATAAATGGTTTGTGTCTTAGATTGGGAAAGTTTATCAGGCTCAGCTCCAGATTTTTATTGGATTCGCTTTCGGCTCAACTGGTAAAATTTCTACACCTTGCCTGATAAACTTTCCAAACCCAAGACCCAAACCAGTTATTCTCCATGGGGTACAGACAAAACCCCACCAGGACAAAACCCTTTCAGACAAAACTCCACTGGACAAAACGCCACCACCAAAATTGGCAAGGTGGACAAAACCCCACCATTTCAATTATGACTTGTTGTTGTTGTTTTTTTTTGGTTTTTTGTTTATTTTTAAATTATAAAGCAATTTTAAAAAAAGGAAGATTTTTTCTGTATATATAGTATGTAGGCCTATTCATATTCAATATATTTCAATATTTAATTCATTTTAATTAATATTTTTTTTATTTATATATTTATTATAATTATTTAGAAAGATAGTAAAGTGGTAATAAAATTTGTTACAGGTGATCAAAAATTGCATTTGATTTATCAATGCAGTGACAAATTATGAATTAAATTTGTGTAGTGAAAAAGAAAAAAAAAATGTAATGGCAATTAAAATTTGTTTGAGATGTTCAAAAATTGTATTTGAATTATAGATTCAGTGAGAAAATATGTGATAAAATTGTGTATTTGCAAAGAATATGCAAGAAGAGCCAAATAATTAGTTATTAAGTAATTATCTAATCTCCTGATTATGATTGATATGTTGAAAATAATTGATTTGTTAGATGAAATAACAAAATTATGCATGTCCTTTAATTACAAAATGAATAAAAAATATCATAAAGTAACTTTCATTCATCAAATATTCTCTTTATGTCACATTTCTGACCATATATACTATATTCTATATATTAGTGGGGTTTTGTCCTGGTAGGGGTTTTATCCTGGTGGGGTTTTGTCCTGGTGGGGTTTTGCCTTACACTCATTCTCCACTTACCTCTTGTCTTCGTGCATCCATTGTCATTAAGCTGATAAAGCAAGTTATCTGTAGAATAAAGTCAAATAGCACAGCCAGGGCTGCATATAGGGCAAACTCTCGCACTGCTGGCATGTCTGTGAGTGCACCTAGAATTGTAAATGTAACCAAACTTAACTCTTTATCATAATGATTCCCCCTTTTATGACCCTGAGGAAGAATAATTTTGAAGCTGTTATGGGAAGCAGATATGAAATCTTCAAACTGAAAACTTTAAACTGTTTACCACACCATCCAAGTATTAAAAATCCAGCAAAGAAATCTTTTGAAAATACTTTTCCCACAATGTTTTCAAAAGGCCTTCAACCTGAAAGTCGTTAAAACTAGGGATTGTGTGGAAAACAGCTAAACCTTGACTAAACAACCCCCAGTTTCGAAAACCCCAATGAAGAAAAGTTTTTGAAAACATTCTGGAAAAAGAAGAAAATGCTGGTATCCAGCACTTTTTCCGTATTTCCAGAATGGTTTACATCACTTCAAAGACAAGTCCAACTAGAACTGTCGCAAAGCGGACAAATACCCCCCACAAGCACCTTGTGACTGAAGCAGCACAGTAAGAGAAAAGAAAGTTCACCTGTGAACTTGACCTTTGACCTAACAATGAAGAACAATCGTATAAAGTTTCAGTGTCCTAGGTCAAACGGCTTTTAAGTTGGAGCACAGAAATGAAAAGATGGAGAGATTGATGGATGGACGGATGGTCAGACAGACATGATGAAACCAGTATACCCCCCCTCTATTAAGTGGGGGGGGGGGGGGTGTATAATCATCTTATCCACATATAATATAATGTCTGTGAATGCTTTCAAACTTGTCAAGTCCAAAGTTTTTTTGTAAGGTAAAAAATCTATCTCTAGACTGCTAAATCGGCAAAAATCAGTAGAATGGACTTAAAGCCCATTAACAAGATCTAAATATTCCAAATTGAAGCTCTTTTTAGAGGAATGAATATTAATAAACCATTGGTGCAGGTAGTGCACAGAATTTCATCACAGTACTTGAACAATCTGTCTCTAGTTTCATGACCTCAAGGATGAAACCTTTGAAAACATTGACGGAAAAAGGAGAAAACTGTTTTCCACAATGCCAACTAACTTTTCAAAGAAATAATCAATCTTTTAAGCTGTATTTAAATTGTTGTCTGAAAATACTTTCAGTATGGACAAGACCAAAATTTTGTCAACTGGTGAAGAGTTAACCCTTTGCCACATGATACATGAGACAATTTTAGTCTCTTTCAAATTGAAAGTGTTTGCAGACAAAAAATAAATATTGCTCACACAGTGAGATCTGTTTTTGGTTACCACCATTTTCTCCTTTGCCTGAAATGTTTTCAAAAGCCTTTTTTCTTGGGGTTGTTAACAGTCAGGATTGTTTGATAAAGGGTTAACTCTTTACCAAATAACAGAATGCTTGTCCAAATTGACAGCATTTGCAGACAACGAAATAATTATGAACTGAAAACTGAAAGTTGTGTTGGGAAGGTTAGAAAACATTGTTGGAGAGGAGAAAATGCTGGTTACAAGCATTTTATCCTTTTTGCTCAGTGTTTTCAAAAGCCTTTTTTCCAGGGATGCTGAAAGTCGGGAATGTTCAGTAAAGGGCTAAGCAATACTGTCAGCAAAGGCAGCTCTTACTAGATACTTTGATCTGCATTAACCCCTTACCACAAAACATTATTTTAGACTTTCCCAAATTGAAAGCATTTGCAGGCAACAAATTAAATGTGGTTCAAATGATTTGTGTCTGATGGGTTAGAAAACATTGTGGGAAAAGGAGAAAATGCTGTTACCAGCATTTTCTCCTTTTCCCACAATGTTTTCAATAGTCCAATTTCCCAGGGTCATTAAAAACTCCGGATTGTGTGGTAATGAGTTAATCACAAATCTTGGCTAGAAGGTACTTAGCAGGTATTTCACATAACTTACCCAAGAAAAAGGCGGTAGATTCAGATAAACTTGTAAGCAGCATGCTTGGTCCCACTTTACCCAGAATTCTTCCAATCTGTTGTTCTAAAGTTTCACCTGCCTTTCTTTCATCCCTCTAATAGAGACAAAATGAAATGGTCAATAACTGTTATTTTGATGCAAGGCTTGGGTAAGTTTCACAGATTGAAGGACAAAGTGGCTATTTTCATGAGTAGTGTGAACATGAAATTAATTTAAAAAAAAGAAAAGTGCCTCAATTTCATAATGAAGAGAAGTAGCTTTCTATTTCTTTTATGTGAAAAGCAGTCAATAAATAAAGCGAGCCATGCTCTGGCAAAAGGGAGTTTTATGCATCCCTGTGATGCATTATATCAAGCAAGTCTTCATAATATTATAATCATGCATCAATAAAACCAAAATCTAACAAATGACTGAATCACGAGATAGACTGGTCCAGCGACATAAAGAAAATTGACCAATAGCAGAAAAGTTTCAACCTAGATCAGTAGCTGCTCGGACTATAGAAGCTGACCTGGGTCAATACTTTTTGCAGATGTACTAAGCCCCCTTTTCCTGAGCATGTCTCAAGTATTTCAACTCTTTACCGAACGACAAAATTTTAGACTGGTCCAAATTCAAAGCATTTGCAGATGACAAAATAAATGTGACTCAAAAATTAAAATTTGTTTTGGGAAGAGTAGAAAATGTTGTGGGAAAAGGAGAAAATGCTGGTTACCAGCATTTTCTCATTTTCCCACAATGTTTTCAAAAGGCTTCTTTCACAGTGTCGTTAAAAGTCGGGATTGTGTGGTAAAGGGTTAATCCACGACCCAGTGATTTCCAAGGTATAATACTATAATGCATGAAACCAATAAGGTGACAAGTTCACCCTTACCTAACAATCTGAAGGAAGAAACCTTTAGAAAACATAGTGGAAAAAAGAACAAAATGCTGGTAACCAGCATTTTTCTTTTCCCACAATGTTTTCTACCCTTTCAAAAACAACTTTCATGATATGAGCCACATTTGTCTCCTGCATTTGCCTTCACGCTCAGGGTTATGAAAACATGACATTGTTAAGTAAAGGGTTCTTTCTCTGGGTCGTTCAAACCTGTGGTTGTGTAGTGAAGGGTTAATTCTTTACAGAGCAGTAAAATTTTAGACTTGTCTAGCTTGAAAGCATTCATGTGATTGGATTTGTCTTTGAAAGGTGGCAAGACATAACACCTAATGTTTTCAAAAGCCTTCTCCCTCGGGATTGAAAAGCATGAGACTGCTTGTTTTGTATTGGAATTTAATGCCATTTTAACAGCTTAGGTCATATCACAGCAGTCAGTACATCCATACATATGTTTCCTGGCTTTCTCACAATCATTACTGATGCAACTTTCTTTCCAAGCCATTGACTATTTTTCTCACATGCATCAGGAGTGATAGGCGAAAAATCGCCATTAACAAAGTTTGCCCCCACCAGGTATCCAACTCACAACCACCAGCTACCTGGCCAGGCTAGGAATGAATGAATGTTGTTTTATGGCGCATCGACAGCTTTGGTCATTTAACGTGCATATCTGTGTTAAAAGATGATTATATTGGAAAGGCAGGGCTAGGACAAGGAAACAAGTTCAACAGCAAGTTTACCTGGTAAGTCTGTACTAATATAAAGATGTTATCCACACCAACAGCCAACACTAAGAATGGGACAACCTCAATGATTATCAAGGTCATTGGTATATTGCAGTAACTATAGAAACCAACAGAGGCAGCCACTGACAGCAGAACAATGGTCACTCCACTCAAACCAAGTGTGACTTTGGAATCGACCTTGACAAGAATATAAATCATTGTTAACTCTTTACCACACAACAAAATTTTTTGGACTTATCAAAATTGAAAGCATTAGCAGACGAATGCTTAAATACAGTTGAACTAATGGAATGCTTTTACAGAAGGGACAAAAACTTTGTGGGAAAAGGGAGAAAATGCTGGCTACTAGCATTATCTCCTTTTCTCACAATGTTTTTAAAATTCTTCTTCCTCAAGGTGGTTAAAACTTGTTAAAAACTTGTTTTTAAAAACGTAGAATATGAATTAATTTATTCTCAGTCTTAGCTTTAGAAAATGAAACTGCACAACTCACTGAAAAAAAAGGCTGTATCACAAACCGTATTGGTCAATTAGACTAAGATAGCAAAAATACCATTTACTCTTTCACCCTTTACCACATAATCCCGACTATTAACAACCCGAAGAAAGAAGCCTTTTGAAAACATTGTGGGAAAAAAAGAAAAAATGCTGGTAACCAGCATTTTCTTCTTTTCCATAAATGTTTTCTACCCTTGAAGAGACAAATGTTATGTTTTGAGCTACATTTAAAACGTTGTCTGCAAATGCTTTCAACTTGGACTAGTCTACATTTTTGTTGTGTGGTAAAGAGTTAAATGCATGACAAAATGTTTAAATTGTCTGATTTGAAAGCATTTGCAGACAACAAATCAAAAAATTAAGAAGGGTAGAAAGTATAACAGTTTAACTCTATACAAATTGCACTATAGACTGGTAACCAGCATTTTTTTCTAATAACCACACGTTTTCTTCTCTTTCTAAAGCAGATGATTGATTGAATGGTGTTTTATGCCACTTTCAACATTACTTCAGTCATATCATGGCAACAGCTCACATATTCATGTATTTTCTGGTTTTCATCAGTACTAGGCTGGGGCTCTGAAGCGTCTCTCCCAAGGACACTCCCATGAAAAACCCAATGGATCCAGTGAGACTCGAACCTGGGGCCTCCAGGTCAGGAGTCATACACTGTACCGCTGTATCATCCAAGACACCTTTTTCTAAAGCAAACCCCATCATTTGAACCAAATAAAATTTCTTATTCGCAAATGTAATTAGTTTGGACCAGTCCCAAGTTTTGTCATCTTAAAAAATCTATACTTAAGCTGTTAGGTTTACTTACAAAAATAGTTTCCACACTGCGGAAATGTCCAAGAGCAATGGTAATGTAGGCGAACATAATCAAGTAACTAACAAGTATGGTCCAGATGTCTGATCTACTCTCCCGATCCAGCTCATCCTGAATGGATCTCTGTAACATAGGAAATAAAGCATGTCAGTAAGACCCAAATCTGTGTGAGCTACATGTCTATATTACCACAGGCCTTTGAAACTCTATTGGTCTATCACTGAACACTAAAATTTTCCTTGGTCGATCACTGAACACTTTTACAGATTGGTGCATTGCCTGTATATAATGGAATACTCAAATTTTCATTTACACCATTACTATAAATAGCACATTGGCGACTGCCTCTATATTGTATATAATATAAGACAAAGTGTGCAACAAAAATGAAGAAAATTTTTATCCCTGTCCCCTTTTAGAGATAACAATTAACCAAAAATTAAAAAGTAAACCTAGTTACCAGTGCAGATGGGTTCACAAATGATTTTTCTTGTGTACCCTGGCCTTCAAAAGTTCCAAATGGCTCTTGCCACAGAGCAATTCTCTGATATAAAAAAAAAAAATTAAGAAACTTCTACATTTTCTGGATCGCCATGTGCTGATGTCACACATTTCATTATGACGCAGCCAGTTATAACTCATGTGAAAAGAGATGCCAAAGCTTTTGACCAATATATGGTAAATACGCATATGAAAATATGCAAAATGGAAGATGAAAATGGTGATACTGGATTAGAGGAAAAGATAAATTATAACAGACAAAATGTTATTTCAATAATTTCATCAATATATCAACAAAAGAATTTTAGATCTTTGTTTAAAAAAAATATTTTAGTTTAAATTCACTGCGGGATGATAAATTGTTTGAAGTCAGCACATGGCGATCCGCAAAATGTGGAAGCTTTTTAAATTTTTTTAGATCAGAGCTATTGCTTGATTGCAAGAGCAGTTGGGAACTTCTGAAGGCCAGGGTACACAAGATAAATTATTTGGGAACCTGTCTGCAATGATAACTAGGTAACTAGGTTTAGTTTTCCGTTTTCTGTCAAATATTATCTCTGAAATGGGAGAGGGGTAAAAATTTTCTTCGATTTTGTTGCACACCTTGTCCTACTATATACGATATAAATGCAGTCGCCAATGTGCTATTTAGAGTAACATGTAACGGTGTCCGCTAAGGAAAATGCTGTTATCCCATGATAGATCAATGGAATTTCAGTGGCCTATGATATTACAAAGGGCCTATATGCTTGTATGCAAAGTACATGTATCAATTCTTTGGTAGAATAGTGTTTAACTCTTTACCACACAACAAAAATATAGACAAGTCCAGCAGACAAAATGTGACTCAAATGATGAAACTTCTCCGTGATAGGGTAGAAAATATTGTGGGAAAATGAGAAAATGCTGTTTACCAGCATTTTCTTCTTTTCCCACAACGTTTTCAAAAGGCTTCTTCCTCAGGGTTGTTATAACTCGGCATTGTGTGGTAAAGTGTTAAAGGAAGCTATTCAGATTTTATAATCTCACCAAACTTCAAGAATGATTTATCACTCAATTAAGTATAGCCATAGCAGGCAAATAATCAGGAAAGACGAAAGACAGAAGTTTACAAAAAATTCAGTGGTATTTCCTTAGTGGACTATGTAGCTTTTTAAGGTATTTTCGGATTTCGGGCACAGGGTTTCCCAAAGCATTCTGGGAATGTCACATGACAGATAACACACCTCGACGATGAGAATTTGTATCCAAATCAGTACAAAGCTTTCATATCTGATGTAATAAAAATAGATGGAGTTAACTATTACAAAATAAATATACCATTATTGAAGCATCCAAAATTGCACCTTTATACTGGATGTAAAGGTACAGTTTCTATTTGTTTGCCCTGATTAAATTATCTAGTTGTATTTATCAATGTTTTACAAGATAATATTGATTTACAGCACGAAAGCTAAATAGCCCCCTTAACTCTTTACCAAACGAAAAAAATTTAGACCGGTCAAAAGCATTTGAAAAGAACAAAATAAATGTAGCAAAATTTGGGGAATTTTTCTCTGAAAGTGTAGAAAACATAGTAGAAAAAGGAGAAAATGCTGGTTGCCAGCATTTTCTCCTTTTTCCACAATGTTTTCAAAAGTCCTTTTCCTTGCGGGGGTCGTTAAAACTCGGGATTGTGTGGTAAAAGGTTAAATACTTCAATCAACATTATTTCAGCTATATCATGGCAGCCAGCGCATATATCCATGCTTTCCTGGAGTTTCTTTTGCACAACATTCTTTCAACTTGTTGCTTTGCAACATAAAGACTGTTGAAGCAATGTTCAGCACTAGAATCCTTGCAAAGAATTTCCCAGAGTTCTGGAATCATAACCGTGACATATTAACTCTAAACCTAACAACATCTCCTAACTCATTACCACACAATCCCAACTTTTAAGGACCCTGATAAAGAAGCCTTTTGAAAACATTGTGCGGGAAAAGGTGAAAATGCTGGTTACCAGCATTTTCTCCTTTTCCCACAGTGTTTTCTACCCTTTCCAAAACAATATTTCCATTTTTCAAACACATTTATTTTGATATCTGCAAATGCTTTCAATTTGGACTAGTCTAAAATTTTGTCATGTCTAAAATTTTGTCATTTGGTAAAGAGTTAATATACCTAAGACTTGTCCAAAATGAAACAATTTTGCATATGACAAATTAACCAGCACAATGACGCCTTTTAACGACCCTGGGAAAGATGCATTTTGAAAATATTGTGGGAAAAGGAGAAAATGCTGGTAACCAGCATTTTCTTCTTTTCCAACAATGTTTTCTACCCTATCAAGAGAAAATTGCACCATTTGAGCCACATTGAAATTGTCGTCTGCAATTCCTTTCAATTTGGACAAGGCTAAAATTTTGTCGTCTGGTAAAGGGTTAAACACCACTCAAGATATTAGGGACAAGTTGCTCTCTTTATACAGGATGGATTGTATTCCCAAATAAAGCAACAGACAAATACAATACAAGGCATACCTCTGAAGAGAATGATATTGTCATATTCTCGTTTCTGTAGTTTTTCATAAATGCAATGAACTCTTTTTCCCACGCTTCAGCTTTTGCATTTTCACTCTCATCTAGATGATTGTTTACAATGAAGGTGATAACAAAGGCTGTGGCATTTTGGTAATTATCACCTACAAAAGTGATAAAGTTTGAAAAATTATACCAGTGGATATTTCATTAACTCTTTAACAGACAACAAGATTTTTGACCCGCCCTAATTGAACGCATATGCAGACGACAAGTTTAATGATGTTCAAATGCAGGAATTTGTCTTTGTACAAGTGAAAAACTCTGTTTGAAAAGGAGAAAATGCTGGTTATTTATCAGCATTTTCTCCTTTCCAACAATATTTATAAGCCTTCTTCTCAAGTCACTAAAATATTATATTTCTCTATGCTGCTAACCCCTTATTTGTTTGGACTTTTAATCAATATCCAATTAAGGTTGTTTTGGTAATTCCAAATGGCATCTTCCCCCAGGATTGATAAACAATTTTAAAAGATTTTAGATTACACAATTCAATCACTGTCTTAACTCTTTACCAAACGACAATATTTTAGACTTGTCCAAATTGAAAGCATTTGCAGACGACGAAGTAAATGTGACTCAAAATTTGAATTTGTGTCTGGAAGGTTAGAAAACATTGTGGGAAAAGGAGAAAATGTTACCAGCAGTTTCTCCTTTTCCCACAATTTTTTCAAAAGGCTTCTTCCTCAGGGTTGTTAAAAGTCGGTATTGTAAGATAAAGGGTTAAAAATACCTGAGGAGTTTCTAAAGGCAGAGTAAAAGGGAGCTCTGGGGACTAGCACACTGACCTGGTCTGATCATTAAAGTAGTTCCGTACGGGTGAGTTTATAAAATCAGTAAATTCACTGGATGAAAAGGTGAAATTATCAAAGTATAACTGACCACCACTTAACGATAAACTACCAAAAATCATGAAATAAAAGAAACAGCTCCTTACCATCATATCCACCCAGAACGACCCAGGGAAAGGCTGGTCCCTCGTATGTTGCCAAACAAGACATTTCAAGTTTTAACGTGTCCGATACAGAGGCAGGTGCCCTGTGATAATATATGAGAAATTAGATTTGTCACAAAAAGGTATTAAATCTTTGTCAAACAATTCCATTTTTTAAAAACCCTGAATAAGTAGGTTTTCTAAAACATCGTGGGAAATGAAGAACATGCTAGTAACTAGCATTCCTTCTTTTCTCACATTTTCTACTCTTTGAAAGGCAAGTCCCACCACATCAGCCAAATCAAATTTCTGGGTCTGTAATTTCTTGCAAAATGGAAAGTTGCAAAATTTTGTTGTGTGGTAAAAGGTTAAATATTCCAATCTAGTGCTCTCATAGGAAAGCAGGATTTTAAAAGCAAGCATTACCAAGGATTTTCGCGATGTTTTTTTCAAGCAATAAGTTATATTAAGTTATACTGGTGTACTCTAACAGAAAGTGCTTTGACAAGAAGATTTCCTCATCTTCACTAGTAGAAAACATTTTTTCCAAGGCACAAATGGGAAAGTTCTGGGATAAAAAACTGAATGATACAAACCTCAATTCATATAAAATACATATTCAACTCATCTAGGCATAACAATTAACATCAAATTAAATCACCCTCACTGAAAACAGAACATTTTTTATCCAAAAAACTTGAATGCCCAACACCAATGTAATAATGCAGTTTTATTATAAAGACAGGTAAATGAACAAACTAAGATGTAACTGTAATGGGTGAATAGGAGTTATTTCCCTTACCTAAAGTCATATTGACTTCATGTACTACCATGTAAAACTTGTGACCTCTGAGGAGGACCAGATTTGACCCTTGGGCTACAATTTGGACATAATTGGTAGGGGTCTACTAGATGAAGCTGCATGCCAAATTTGGTAGCCCTAGGTCTTACTATTAAGAAAACAAGAGGGCCATGATGGCCCTGTATCGCTCCACTGGCTTATAAATATAAACCACGAAGAAAAGTCTTCACTATATAAGCCCTTATAAAACTTTGACCTCATGGCTACAGTCTGACTAAATGGGGAATATTGTATTAGAAGAATAACATGCCAAATGTGGGAGTTCTTGGCCTTATGGCTGGTAACAAGATGGTTTCTACACTTTTCACTCCATAAACCCATGTAAAACTTGTGATCCCTGGTGCAGGGCCAAACTTGATCCTAGAGCTGTAACTTGGGCCCTCTTTGTAACTGTCCACTAAATAATGCTATAATTATATGCAAAATTTGGTAGCCTAAGCCTTATGGCTATGTACACCAAGATTTAAAAGTTTTCCCTATGTAAGCCTATGTAAATCTTGTGAACCCCCCCCCCCCTCCAAGTATGAGGCCAAATTGACCCCAGGACTATACTTTGGGCACTTTTGGTAGACTCCAACTAGATCAAGCTAAATGCCAAATTTGGTAGCTCTAGGCCTTATGGTTTCAGACAAGAAGATATTTAAAGTTTTCTCTATATAAGCCTATGTATAAAACTTGTGACCCCTGGGGAAGAGCCAATTTTGACCCCAGGGCTATAATTTCAAGAAACATGATAGAGGTCTACTACATAAAGCTACATGCCAAATTTGGTAGCCCTATGCCTTATGGTTTCAGACAAGAAGATTTTTAAAGTTTTCTCTATATAAGCCTATGTAAAACTTGTGACCCCTGGGGCAGAGCCAATTTTGACCCCAGGGCTATAATTTCAAGAAACATGATAGAGGTCTACTACATAAAGCTACATGCCAAATTTGGTAGCCCTATGCCTTATGGTTTCAGACAAGAAGATTTTTAAAGTTTTCTCTATATAAGCCTATGTAAAACTTGTGACCCCTGGGGCAGAGCCAATTTTGACCCCAGGGCTGTAATTTGAAGAAACTTGATAGAGGTCTACTACATAAAGCTACATGCCAAATTTGGTAGCCCTATGCCTTATGGTTTCAGACAAGAAGATTTTTAAAGATTTCCAATATTTTTCAGTTTTGTTGCCATGGCAACCAGAGTTTTTGAAGGAATCAAATTCTTTCAAGAAATTCTGAAGAGGACCATGTCAGGATCATTTCTGTGAAGTTTCGTGAAAATCGGATGGGTAGTTTCAGAGAAGAAGATGTTTGAAATAAAAGTTAACGCACGGACGGACGGACGACCGGACGGACGGACGCACGCACGCACGACGGACACCGGGCCATGACATAAGCCCGCTGGCCTTCGGCCAGTGGAGCTAAAAATGATTCCTTAAGTTTTCACTAAATAAGCCCATGTAAAACTTGTGACCCCTGGGGTGGGGACTATTTTGACCCAGGGCTATAATTTGAATAACCTTAGTGGGGGTCCCCTAAATAAAGCTACATGCAACATTTGGTAGCCCTATGCTTTATGGTTAGGAACTAGAAGATTTTCAAAGCTTTCACTATATATGCCCTGGTAAAACATGTGACCACCGGGGCAGGGCCAATTTTAACCCTAGGGCTATGATTTGAAGAAATCTGGTAGAGGTCGAATTAGATACCAAATTAGATTACATACCAAATTTGATGGCCGAAAAGATTTTGAAAGATTGGCTACCTCAAATGGTTTAGCCAATCAGTTGCTAAATCAAAGGGATCAGCCATCAGAAATTGTGTTACTTTCTAAATCTAGAATTAGACTACGAATGCAATTTAGAATGGTTTTCGAATGGATCTGGAGTTTGAAATTTGAACTTAGAAATGTTAGTCAGTGCGGCCCATAATAGCAGAAAGAAAATCAAGGGACTGATACATACTGTGTACACTTGAGAAAATGATCCATGTAATCCGCCAAATCAAAAATACCAAACTCATCGTAGACAACTCTATCTAGTTCCGTCTTATTATTTCTCCAGTACTGAAGGACGCTTTCTATCGTACAATTGTTGTTATCCGGTGACAAGGGTTTGAAACAAATGTCGCTTAGCGTAACATTTTTACCATCATGTTTTGCCACAATGTGCTCAATTTGTGTTTGAAGATCTAGTACCTGAAAAGTTAAATAAACCAGTTAACCCTTTACACCACGCTCTCAAGCTTTAACAACCCTGAAAAAGAGAGCTTTTGAAAACATTGTGGGAAAAGGAGAAAATGCTGGTAACCAGCATTTTCTCCCTTTCCCCACAATGTTTTCTACCTATTCAAGGACTACCAGTATACTTTTATTAGAAAAACATTTGAATTGTCATCTATAAATTCCTTCCATAAGAACAAGTCTAGAATTTTGTCGTGTGGGAGAGTGTTAAAATACAGCTTCTTCTGCCATAATTGTAGAAAATTTTGAATGCATTATTGGAAAAGGGCAATTGCTTGTTACAAGCTACAAGCAATTACTCCCTTTCCCACGATGTTTTATATATCATACGAAGGGTTTTTCCCATTCCCCCTCTTTTGTTTCCTCCTATGCATCTTTTAAAGTCATTAATGGAACAAAAAGCGCCTGACGGGCCTGTATTGGTCCCTTGAAAACAGAGCCATAATTTGCACAGACTTCTGATTAATTGACTGAAGAGTGTTTACGCCACTTTCAGCATGTCTTAAGTCATATCACTGCAACTGCTTGTTTATTCATATATGCGCTGGGTTTCATCATAACTAGACTTAGGTTCTGAAATGTTTTGTCCTAGGGCACTCACAAAAAACAGGGGCACTGCATAGGGGAAATTTTGTCAGCCTGTATAGGGTTAAGGTCACACTTAACAGACTAATATTTCAAACAATCTTACCTGATGCATGAAGTCCTTGTCAAACAGTGAGGAAAAATTAATGGACTTGACAGATGGTGGGGGGTAGGGGTGAACAATCTTGGTTTTGTTCTGAGGCCTGGAAATGATCACTTGCTCCGTTCTGTAAAATGGCCTGAAAAGCAATTGAAATTAGCATTAACTCTTTACCAAACGACAAAATTTTAGACCAGTCCAAGTTGAAAGCTTTTGCAGACAACAAAATAAATGTAAGTCAAAAATTGAAATTTGTTTTTGGAAGAGTAGAAAACATTGTGGGAAAAGGAGAAAATGCTGGTTACAAGCATTTTCTCCTTTTCCCACATTGTTTTCAAAAGGCTTCTTCCTCAGGGTCTTTAAAAGCCGTGATCATGTGGTAAAGGATTAACTCTTTACCAGACAACAAAATTTTAGCCTTGTCCGAATTGAAAGCATTTGCAGATGACAAATCGGATATGACTCAAAATATGAAATTTGTTTTGGGAAGGGTAGAAATTATTGTGGGAAAAGGAGAAAATGCTGGTACCAGCATTTTCTCCTTTTCTCAGATGTTTTCAAAAGCTTTCTCTCTTGGGGGTCATTAAAACTCAGGATTGTTTGGTAAAGGGTTAAGACATTACCTCCTAAAACAAATTTGCAGCAGACCTTTTTTTTTCTTTTAAAAATCCATTTGATGAATTCAGAAAATTAGTATGATTTCTGATACACATTTTGTGCAGTCTGATCTTGATCTACTCCATTGGCAAAAGCTGTCTGAGGCAATATTGGCAGTGATTTTCTTATCTTTTTTTTTTCATACACTATATTTATCACATAACCTTCCTTGTTTTCAGTGTAATATACCATACCCATTACAAACTTTCTTATCTTATAGGCATTTGATATCACAATTGTGTGACCTCATTTTTGACGTCATTTTGTATACATTTCATAGAAATGATTCACGTTTTTATAGATATAACTGCACATGCTTCTATACCTGGTTCTCCATCTTCTAATCCATAATTTGTGAAATATTGTTATATGATAAAAAGAATCTGACATTCGTTGGCTTTTGAGATAAAATTTCATTACACTCATCAGGAAAAACATGTTATTAATGTCAACACAGGCTTGCTTATTAATATTTTTGCTGGACTCTCCTTTTCCCACAAGGTTTTCCACACTTTCAAAGACAATTATCATCATTTCAGGTAAACTTGATATGTTGGCTGCATATGCTTTCAATTTGGACCTTGTCCAAAATTTTGTTGTTGGGTAAAGAGTTAATCAAATTTTATCTCTAAATGCCAACTCATGTCAGATTTTACGTATATAAAATGGACAATGACACAAGTTCCATAATTTACATCAACCCTTTACCAAATGAGAAAGTTTCACTCTTTACCACATGATGAAATTTTAATCTTATCTAAATTGACTGATTGATTCATTCCTTGACCGATATGAGTTTTACCCCACTTTCAACATTATTTCAGTCATGTCACACTGACAACTCACATATTCATGCATTTTCTGGGTTTCCCAGGTACCAGGCAAGGGCTTTAAAGTGTCTTGCCCAAGAGCGCTCCTACGTAAAACCCAGTGGATTCATTGTGGCTCTAACACAGGGCCTCCAGGTCACAAGTCCTACACTTAACCACCGAGCCATGCAGGACACCTTGTCCAACTTGAAAGCATGACAAAAAAAGCTCAAATGAGGACATTTGTCCTTGATACAGTAGAAAACATTTTTGAAACAAGGAGAAAATGCTGGTGACCAGCATTTTCTCCGTTTTCCAAAATGTTTTCATAAGCATAACTCTATATATAGAGTTGTAAACACACAAGAGATTCTGGTAAAGGATTAAATATGGACTCAAAAACTGAGAGAATTTTCGCAACAGCTTGGGTTATAAAACATCAAGTTTAAAAGTGCTGGGTCCATATTCACCAACCATTCTTAAGAAAATTCTTTTTGTCTAATTCTCAAAGATTTTCAAAATTTTGACGTACCATAACTTCTGATTTGCTAAACCAAATTTGGTTTTGCCAATCAGAAGTTGTGTTACTCTCAAATTCTGAAAATTCTGGAGAATAAGACTGAGAAAGTTCTTAATCCTTAAATTGCCTCTTGCAACCATTGTTGCTTTTGCGGCCAATGTAGATCAAGATCAGACTGCACAAAACATGATGATCTATACTGTCCGCTTAGCTGGGATATTCTAGACAAAATTGGCTGTGATTTGCTTTAATGTGGGTCTCATTTCTAGATTTAAAATGTCTGCTGGGCTTATTCAGCACTCAATTGGTTGGTGAATACAGAACCTTATGTGTAGCACATACCCAAAATGAGAATCATAGTAACGTTTCTGCATCCTTGCTGTACTGTTGGCAGACGACCATAACTTCACTGGATCAGTTGTTACATCATATTTTGCAATACCCCCAGCCATTGCCCCAAAAAATATCATAGAGATAAGCAAAACTATGGCTGGATATTTAGCACACAAATGTCCCCATACTTTAAAGCCAGTCTCTAGTACATGTTCAACTTTGGCTCCAAACTTCTCTATACCACTAATATCAGCTGGAGAGATCAACATCTGACCAATCAGATTTCTTTGACTCGAATGAGTCGTGTAATCCCAACCCGAATCTGCACGATTTGGCCCTTTGGAATCCACCCTCAGAGTGTCTCGTATTATGACATTGTAACAGATGGCATAGGATCCAAAGAATATAACAAATGCTAGGAAAATACATCCCATTATGAAGGATACACCATCAATTCCAAGAATTGTGAAAGGTTTTTTAGCAGGAGGGGGTGGAGGCACAGGGGCACAACTGCTCTCACAATCCTGACAAGAACATGGTGCACTTGAATTTGAAAGTGTCTCATTACAGCGTACATTTGTCAAATTCAATGGATTGATGGACTGGTTTGTAGATGTTGAGTAGGGGTCATTGCTATAATTGTAATAGATTGGGAAGGGTGCGCGTCCATTTCCGGTATTTCCCATATATGACAACCATATTGTTGAGTTGCATTCCTCGGCTGGTCGACCACAAAACAACGAAATAGCTTTCTCATTAGCACTTGGCATCTGAACATCTTTACAAGAATTGTACAGACTTTGAGCATAATTAGGTGTCATAACATAGGTGACAGAGACAATCCCTTTTTCTTTTCCACAAAGACCTCCAACAGAAGGTTTCTGATCTGGGCAGTTGCCTTTGAGATTTCGATAAAGAAATTTACTCTGGACAGGGCTGCAGGTCATCTGACATATCTGGTTTAAGAAATTGTGATAGCACGCTGGGCACCGGGATAAAAGCTGATCCGGGAGTGCCAAGTTTCCCTCAATAGCATGTAATTGTGCTGTGTCACAACAAGTGTAAGTGTTGTTATCACCTGTAAGTGAAAATAAAAGCACAATGAGGTATTAAGTTACTTCTCTTGATTTCTCTCCAATTAAGGGTTAATTCACGTTTTTGAAGTCATTAAAATTCATACAGGCCCGAAAAATGGTCTAACACCCAAGTACAAAGCACGAGGGTGTTGAACCATTTTGAGGGCCTCTGCGAATGTAATCGACTGAAAAAATATGAATTAACACTATAATTGCATAAAATAAATTATTTTAGCAATAATTTGCAATGAAAGCAAAATATTTTTCCACAGAACTGCAAAGAAACGGACTTGAAATGTACCAGACTTGTACTGGTCAAAACCGGAATTCGACGATGACATTCTTGTTACGCGTTGTAAAGGGCCAAAGTACTGTGTCATTGTTTTGATCTCTCACTGTAATTCACTTCTAATGATATCTAATACATAGTGGACTTCAGTGGGATTAACTTGCACAGTTTTGGATCTATTACAACTAGGATAAATGAGTGGATATGAAATTTCTGGAACTGAAAGACGTCTAAGGGATAGTTATCAAGCGAAGGAACTGCCGACCACGTTAAGAAAGTGGGTGGGATGTAGAGTGCATCACGGTTGATTTTTTGCTCAGATCTCGATAATACTGAGATCCTATGTAAGACTTTGTTTGTGGTGTACTAAAATCATCAAAGACAAGCCATAATAAGGATCTAATACGGTACAAGTTCCTACAGCTTTGTTCGTCGGAGTCTGGGATGTGTGACAAGAAAAAAGTTCAGCGTACATTGTTTACACGTTAGGCTCTGATCGAGGAAAGTACAAAGCCCCGTGTTAACAGCGTGTGATTCTACTGATTAATACACATTTTCTCCCATTAACACCTGATTTTTCCCTGTAAATACATGCTTATAATGGCCCAGAAACTTACATTTTATGCAATAATACTACATCAGTCCTGGTAATGGTTTAACTCTTTACCAAACAACAAAACTGTAGACTTGTCCAAACTGGAAGCATTTGCTGACAGCAATTTGAACAGGCTTCAAATTGTGGAATTCGTCTTTGATAGGGTAGAAAACATTGCAGGAAAAAGAGAAAATGCTGGTTACCAGCATCTTCTCCTTTTCCCACAATGTTTGCAAAAGACCTCTTTCTCAGGGTCGTTAAAAGTCGGGACTGTGTGGTAAAGGGTTAATTCTTCACCATATCCTCTGTTTTACTCTGGAGAAAAAAGCTCTTGAAAACATTGTAGTAAAAAGAGAAAATGCTGGTAAACAGAATGTTGGTTGCTGGCATTTTCTCCTTTTCCAATAATGTCTTCATAAATCTTTTTTTCAGTCATGAAAACACAGGACTACTTTGAACTGGATTAAGGCATTAGTGCACAAATATAAAATGACAGATCTATTCTATCTTCAACTGTTCAAAATACTGAGGGAAAATGGGAAACTACATGTAGCAAGTAACAATGCCACTTCATTTTTGTTAATACTGAGAGCAGCAGCCAACCTGTGTACAGCAGCCAATTCCATATTGGTCCTTCAGTGGCTGCTCTACTTTAGTTTGACAGCAGCATTATCCAAGTCGTAAGTTAGAAATAACAATAAAGGATTAAACAATAGCACCACATGCAGGTGCCAACACTCAGCTGCAGTTGCTTTTAGTGAAAATTCTAAGTTGAAAAAGGGGCATTACTGTTTCAAAAATATTTTGATGCTTGCCTGCCACTGATGTATGGCTTCCCCTTTTCATAGTTAACATCTTCTCTTGGTGTGAAGAAGTTATTTTCTGTAATGACAGAGATATTATAAATGTCAAAGACTGCACGACAGGGCAGACGTCGTCAATGCCAGGACTATGACAATAAGTCAACTGTTTTCTTCGTAAGCAGCCAAGCTGAAAAACTGATAAGCAATAGGTTAGAAAAAAATGGTCTCTCTTTACCATGGTATAAATCAGTGCAATATTTCTTCAGAATTCGAAGGCCCTCTGGATCCACAAGTTTTGGGGGTCTGACCGTCTTGTTGGTTACCGGACAATTCAGGGCCCCCTGGTTCCATCCCTTTCCACACTGTCCATACCATATGCAGTGACCTTCATCATCATCATCAAGGTCAGTGTCATCCTCACTGGTATATACAAGGTCATCATCAGGATTATTATCAATATCATCATCAGCAGTAGCAGTCATGTCTTGTCTGTAACTTGTATCATCCTTCTTGACTGGCACTTCACTTCCAGCGATCGAATAACCTTGACCTTGGCCCGGATCTGGGACTACTCGGAAAGAGACTGGGTTGCCAGGTAACACCTATACAGTAAAAAAGAACCAATTCACTGGACATCAACCATTTACTATCTGATAAATAATACAGGTAGATATTCTGATAACTTTTTTGTCTCATGTAAAAGACTCTATCTTAGTTATATCGCAGGAGCCAGTGTACCTATCCATATGTTCTTAAGTTATTTTACTGGTACTTTCCCACAACATTCCTTCCAAGCTATCTGCTACTTTTCCCCATAAACGTCATCGAAACGAAGTTGGCCACAGGTTTTTTTAGAAAGCCAGCCACGTTTTTAAGAACATGGAACTCATTTCTTCCTTCCAACAAAACATCTGTGTGAACTCTTTACCAAACAACAGAATTCTAGACTTGTCCAAATTGCAAGCTTTTGCATATGACAAAATAAATGTGAGTCAAAAATTGAAATTTCAAATGGTCCGAAAACATTGTGGGAAAGGGAGAAAATGCTGGTTACCAGTCAGGATTGTGTGGTAAATGGTAACACTTTACCAAACAACAAAATGTTAGACTAGTCCAAATTTAAAGCATTTGTAGTTGACATAATTTATTTAGCTAACACGATGGCAATTGTCTATGGAAGTGTAGAAAACCTTGTTGGAAAAGGAGAAAATGCTGGATACCAGCATTTTCTCCTTTTCCCACAATCTTTTCAAAAGGCTTCTCCCTTAGGATCATTAAAACCCTGGATTGTGTGGTAAAGGGTTAAAATGATATCACAGAATGTGAAATCTAACATTTCAATCTGTCAGTCATTCTTCCAAACTTATTTGTGACCTCAAAGGGGTTATACAAACTATGTACCTGAGACCTCATTGTGTTGGCAGCAGTACATGGTTGCTCTGCAGCACAATCTTTACATAAGCACTTTCTCGTTCCTGAAAAGCAAGGGAGATATACAGAATATTATAACTTTCCTGGTGCTTGTATTAAATTCGAGCAGCATGAGAAAAGGGCTAGGTTCACGAATAGACTAAAATGGCCCTGTAAACTCTGAAATATCAGTTTGATTATTTCTATATAAAAGTCATATATCTGGCATAATGAACATTCTGTGTTTATAATTACATAAAATCCTGGCTCAAAAATTCATCCTTACCATGATAATAATTTCAGAAAAAGAACATGATTTGGACCAAATCAACGGTTTTTGCCGATTTTGACTGCATTTTAGCAACATATAAATGTGAAGCCAGACTGCCACATCTATGAAATTTACAGATAGATTTAATAAAGACTTCATTGGTATTTTCTGAAAATTTTGTGTCATCGGCAGCATGGCTTCATAGAAAAAAAATAAAAAATCATTTTGCCATCTTTCTGGGCAAAGAGGACAACTCAAATCCATACAGTAGTGTTTTTGAACATGTTTTATCAGTTCAGTTTTGAACAGAAACTACTAATTTGCATTAGTTACATGGTTATCTGAAAATTCCGTATTTATTCTTTTCAAAAGTCAAGAAATATGTACGGTTCTAAACTTTCATTGCATTTATTATCATTTATCCGACTACTGTGCTATCCGAAACCTTATCAAGTTACGGATGCAACTCTTTTTCCAGCGACGGCGGTCATTAACAACGGAAGATTTTTAAAGAAATGTCAGGCGCGTAAGGACCTAAAGTAGGTAAACGAACATAACTTTAGCTTACAAAAATTGTAGACATCAATGTAATTTTTATTGTTTAAATAAAATAGCATTTTTGCGATAGATCTAGGGGTTTATGACGAAGGCAGGTTTAAATGCAGACAAACCGATCTAGATTCTAAATGTAAAGTGTGACCATGAGAAAGAAGCCTTTTGAAAATATTGTGGGAAAAGGAGAAAAAACTGGTAACCAGTGATATCAGTCATATTATACCCAGAAGACTGCTGCTAGTATTTGTCAAAAAATCTTTTATTATGTGCCTATGAGCCACACTCTGGCAAAAGGGGCTTAACCCTTTCCCAAACAAGCCCTGGTTTTCATGTGTCTGTAGTACAGGTCTTTTGAAAACACAGTGGGAAAAGGAGAAATTGCTCATAATGAGCAATATCTCCTTTTCCCACAGTGTTTTCTACCCTTTTTGATAGCTTTCTGCCATTTTCATCAGATTTAAAATTGTCGTCTGCAAACTCTTTCAATTTGGACCAGTCCAAAATTTGTCGTTTGGGAAAGGGTTAATGCATCTAAGTGATGCATTATACTAAACAAGTAATCACATGACTAGAGATCCATAAAATCCATTTGGTAGAATAGTCATTGGACATGCAGAAAATTTACAAATGGCAAAAAGTGTTGACCTATGTCAGCCTGCACGTACTGTGCAGGGTGACATGGGTTAATGCTTTTTTGCAAATGCATTAAGCCCCCCTTTTCATGCAGCATGGCTCAAATCAGTGATACCATACCTAGAATGGCGCTGCTTGTGTTCAGGGTCTCATTACAAGGTGCATTTTTTAGGTCCAGAGGGTTGAACTGCCCACCGTCAGGGGATGTCCAAGGTCCATCACTGAAGATGTATTCCACCGTAAAAGGGGCTTGGCCATTTCCAATACTGCCCATAAACTGTAGCCAGTTTTGTGGTGTACAGTCCTTCGCTGGCCTTCCACAAAACAGTGTGATTGCCTTGTCCTGTTGCCCGTAGCCTACATCCTTGCAGGAGTCAAATAAACTTGTAGCGTACCTGTCTGTCATGACATAAGCCACACTCTGAATACCTCCAGTGTAACTGAGAGGCTTTGGAGCCGTAGAGTTAACCCAGACAAACTGGTTCTGTACTGGGGAGCAGGTCATTTGACAGACTTGGTTTATAAAATTGTACAGACAAGCAGGACAATTGCCTAACAATTGCTTTGGAAGAGCCATTCCTTTCTCCAGGTTCCGCAATTGATCCAGACCACAGCATGTTCGTGTATTATCACCTGGAAAGAAAGGTAGATACATGTATTTGCAATGTTTTAACTCTTTCCTACACAATCCTGAGTTTTAACGACCCTGAGGAAAAAGCCTTTTGAAAACATTGTGGGAAAAGGAGAAAATGCTGGTAACCAGCATTCTTCCCTTTTCCCACAATGTTTTCTACTCTATCATAGACAGAAATCATTACTTAAGTTACATTTAATGTGTCATCTGCACATGCTTTCAATTTGGACCAGTCTAAAATTTTGTTGTGTGGTAAATAGTTAAACTATGATCTACAAAATTTTTAACGCTCACAATTTCGGCAAAGCAACATTTCTGTCATGTAGTAAAGAATTAACTCTTTACCAAACAACAAAATTTTTGACTTATCCAAATTCGAAGCATGTGCAGACAACAAATCAAATACTGCTTAAATGGTGATTTTTGTGTTTGATAGGGTAGAAAACATTGTGGGAAAAGAAGAAAATGCTGGTTACCAGCATTTTCTCCTTTTCCCACAATGTTTTCAGAAGGCTGCTCCCTCTGGATCGTTAAAACTTGGGATTGTGTGGTAAAGAGTTATTCAAGTTGTATCTCAAATGCCAATTCATGTCAGATCCTACATATGCAAACCTGTAGAGATATCAAATACATGATATAATGCCAATTCAGCTTTTGTGCCTTTATCTCCTTACCTCCTATAGACTTGTTTTGTCTCCTAAAGGCAGGGTTTCAAAAAATATCAAGTCACATGTACTTCTGCATCAATTACCCCTTCACAAAACAATCCCCTGTTTGAACAACCTTGGAGAAAAAGGTTCCTGAAAACATTGTTGGAAAAGGATAAAATGCTGGTGACCAGTATTTTTTTCCTTTTCCCTCAATGCTTTCTACCCTTTCAAATACAAATTTCAACACTTGAGCCACAATTAACATGGCATCTGCAAATGCTTCAAATTTAGACAAGTCTAAAATTGTCTTCTGGTTTAGAGTGAACTCTTTACCAAGCGCCAAAATTTTAGACTGGTCCAAATTAGAAGCATTTGCAAATGACAAATTAAACTGTAGCACAAATTATGAAATTTGTGTCTGAAAGGGTAAAAATCATTGTGGGAAAAGGAGAAAATGCTGGTTACCAGCAACTTCTCCTTTTCCCACAATGTTTTCAAAAGGCTTCTTCAGCAGGGTCTTTAAAACTCGGGATTATTTGCCAAAGTGTTAACCTACATTCCTGATGATAACCCATATTTTACAGAATTATTTTCAAAGCGGTACAGTATGCGGTTATTTTTTTTTTTCATCAAGTTACAGGTAAAAACAAATGAGCCAAGCTCTGGCAAAAGGGGGCCTAATGAATCTCTGTGATGCATGATACCAAGCAAGTCATCACATGATCATGGATCCGTAAAGTGCATTTTGTCTAACAACAAGCTGAATCACGAGGTAAACTGGTCCATGGACATGCAGAAAACTGACCATTAGCAAATTGGCCTAGGTAAGCCTGTGAAAACTGCGCAAGCTGAACTCGGTCGATACTTTTTGCAGATGCTTTAAGCCCTCTTTTCACAGAGTAAGGCTCATCAATGATTCTATCTCTACCTCCAAAAACTCAAGACCATTATAGCATTCAGCTACTTATACTGTACGTTACTTTTAACTCTACCTTATGAAAAATTTAAAATTTGCAGTTTGGCAACACTGAAATCTGCAGAGAACTACCTGAATGTGACTACAACAATGGGATTTGTCTTCGAAATGTTAAAAAAGCATTTTTGGAAATGGAGAACATGCTGGTTACCAGCAGTTTTCCTTTTTTCCCCATAATGTTTTTTAAGAGCATTCTTCCTTCAGATTTTGAAAAACATGTTTTCACTTGACTCACCCTGGTACAAGCTAGGACAATAATTCTGTAATATCCTCAGGCCTTCAGGATCTGTCATTTTCGGGGCGTTTCTTGTTGTGGCGTTGGCAGGACAATTCAATTTTCCGTTGTTCCATCCTGGGCCGCACTCTCCATACCAAACACATTGGGGCAGACTTTGATCTGGGTTTTCCAAAAAACACTGGGGGGAAAAAAAAAAAGAAATTACCATGTACTTAGATTTACAGTCCAACTTGTACTAAACAAAAACCTGACAGATAACCAAAAAGTGCATGCTTAACCCTTTACAACACAATTCCGAGTTTAACGACCCTTAAGAAGACGCCTTTTGAAAACACTGTGGGAAACAGAGAAAATGCTGGTAACCAGCATTTTCTCCTTTTCCCACAATGTTTTCTACTCTTCCTAAAACAAATTTTAATTTTTGATTCACATTTATTTTGTCGTCTGCAAAGGCTTTCAATTTGGACTGGTCTAAAATTTTGTCGTTTGGTAAAGAGTTAACCTTTTGCCACACAATCCTGAGTTTTAACGACCATGTAGCCTTTTGAAAACCTGGTAGGAAAAGAAGAAACTCCTGGTAACTATCATTGGATCTATGCATGAACATTCCAGCAAATTTTTGTCTGGTTTTAATGATACTATAATGGTGTTTTAAAAATTCAGACTTTGCAATCACCTTGTCATGAAGTTTTTAGCTTCAATAATAGCCACTTAAAATCCCAAGTAATTGTTGACCCTTTACCAAACAATCTCCGGTTGAATTAGTTGTCTGCAGATGTTTTGAAACTGAAAGAGTCTAAAACTGTTGTTTGGTAAAGGGTTAAAAGACTACATGGTCTTACAATACCAGGTCCTGTTCACTTAACTCTTTCCCAAACAACAAAATTTTGGACTTGTCCAAATCCAGTGCATTTGCAGATCGCAAAGTACATATGGCTCGAATTGAGAAAATTGCCTTTGAAAGGATAGAAAATGTTTTGAAAAAAAAGGAAATGTTTTCCAAAACTTTCTTCTTCAAGATCGTATTTCAAACTCGAATAATAATGTATGGTAAAGAGTTAAGTGATATATGTTTACCCTCATAGTGCTAAACCAGAAGTCTATTGCCTATGCAAACAGTGAAGATCAATTTCAGACTGACCAGAATCCTGAATCTTCACTGTCTGCTTCTTTGAAATTACTGTATCTGCAGCTGTAGCTCTGACTTGCAATATCAGTTCCATTTCTTTAGCACAACAGGTAATAATGGGAGAAAAATCAAAAAAAGTGGACTCCTAGACCAGCCTGTTGTTTATGAGACGGTCTCTTTTGTATTTTGGTCTTTTCTTCCCTGACTGAAAGAATGCCCCACTTCTGTTTGTGTGGCATTATATAGAGTTTTTCCCTTTACCACACAATCCCGACTTCTAACACCCCTGAGAAAGAAGCCTTTTGAAAACATTGTGGGAAAAGGAGAAAATGCTGGTAACCAGCATTTTCTCTTTTTCCCACAATGTTTTCCACTCTTCCCAAAATGAATTTCAATCTTTCAGTCATGTTTATTTCGTTGTCTGCAACTGCTTTCAATTTGGACTAGTCTGACATTTTGTCGTTTGTTAAAGGGTTATCAAATGAAGAAGCCACTCATTTTGAGACAGTCCCCAGTTTTGACAATCGTCAGTACAATGTACTACATAATGATCAGTCAGTAACTCTTTACCAAAGGACAAAATTCTGGACTCTTTCAAATCCTAAGCAGTTGCCAACAGCAAATGAAGTGTGGCCATATGGTCGATTTTGTCTTTATAAGCATGTAAAACATTGTGGGAAAAGGAGAAAATGCTGCTTACCAGCATTTTCTCCTTTTTCCACAATGTTTTCAAAAGCCTTCCTCCACAAAGTCACTTAAACTTGAGAAAAGTTTCATAGAGCACCTAACATTGCATGAATAACTCCCATTATCATTGTGTTATCCAAACGCTATTGATAAAGTTTAACTCTTGATAGGATTTTAAAATCACGCCATGTATTCCACTTCTAAAGCTGGGTCAAGATATATAATCACCTTTCAAAGCCACATGCCATCCCATATTGGACTTACGTATCTTTAACCCTTTACAGGTTGAACGAAGATCACAAAATTTTCAAAATGTTAGATTTGTTGAAATCCAAAATATTTGCAGATGACAAATTAGATGTAACTAAACAATTGAAATTCATTTTAGACTGGATAGAAAACCATTGTGGGAAATGGAGAAAATGCTGGTTACCTGCTTTTTCTCCTTTTCCCACAATGTGAAAAGCTTTCTTTCTCAGGGCCGTTCAATGTGGGATTATGTGGTAAAGGGTTTACATTTAACAAAATAATATCATGTTTTAATGACCATGAGAATTAGAAAATCAGCATTTTTTCCTTTTCCCACAATGCTTTCTATCCCATCAGACATCTTGGGCTAATTTGGACTGATCTTGAATTTGTTGGCTGCAGATGCTCTCAATGTAATTGATTCTAACACTGTAGTCTGGTAAAGAGTTAACTATGCATAAAGATACATTCTTACAGCCAAAGAGAAAAAACACTGTTAAAACTGGATAGGGTGTAGTATGGCCCAGAATTTGGTCAGCAGTCTAAACATAGTTAAATTACCAATATACAAGGTGTAAGGGATAGAGAAACAAAAAGGATTTGTCCTCATTTAAAACTAGAAAGGACAACACTGATTTCTTTGAAGGCTCAAAATAAATCGAAATGCATTTTCTATCAGTCATAATGTGTACAACCATGCAAACGTCAGGGAAAACAATTAGCATGAAGATACAAGAATGATTATAGTTCCATAAAATAAAGATGAAACGTGTTAAAGACTGGCTGAAAACAAGTATAGATCAAGATGTATCTTTAAAATTTGAAAGATTCAGTAACTGGTGATGGGCGAGTTTTATTTCTGACATCTCTATTGCAGATGTTTGGAGAAATAATATTGTGTCCATATGATGGCAAAGTGCCTTGCCAAAGGGCACCCATTTCCAACTGCATCACAAGCTTATTTTGTCCAGAATAAAAAATATGGTGAAGATATCAGAGACAGATCAAAGATCAATGTTCTACAGTTTAACTCTTTACCACAAGACAAAATTTTAGCCTTGTCCAAATTGAAAGCATTTGCAGATGGCAATTTGAATGTGGCTCAGATGGTGCAATTTTTCTTGATAGGGTAGAAAACATTGTGGGAAAAGGAGAAAATGCTGTTTACTAGCATTTTCTCCTTTTCCCACAATGTTTTCAAAAGGCTTTTTCCACAGGGTCATTAAAACTAGGGATTGTGTGGTAAAGGGTTAATTTACATAAATACTTTCGTTAACACTTTCCACATAATTGCCAAGTTTTAATGAGTTACGACCCTCACGGAGAAGCCATCTGAAACATCATGGGAAAAGGTGAAAATGCTGGTGACCAGCATTTTCTCCCTTTCCCACAATGTTTTTTCTCTTTAACTATTTTCCACACAACAAAGTTTTTGCCTGGTCCAAACAGAAAGCACTTGCAGACAACATAATAAATGTTGCAGAATTAATAGGATTTGTCTCCTTTTTCCACAATGTTTTCTACCCTTCCAAAGGCAAATTTCGGAGTTCGAGTCATGTTTCATATGTCATCTGCAAATGCTTTCAATTTGGGCAAGTCTAAAGTTTAATCATTTGGAAAAGGATTAAGATGAAATTGGCTGTCTACATGATTGCACTTCTAATCTTAATCTGCAGATCAGGATAAGCTGATCATACTTATCAGCCCATATATCAGGTGATATCATACAGGAAGTCCTTCATTGGGCAACATCATTTCTTTGAGTCAACCAATCAGGCAACATCTAGCCTTCCAGTCAACCAATCTGGCAAAATCAAAACCTTTGAAACAACCGATCAGGCAACATCTAGTCTTCTAATAAACTAATCAACACAGTAAACAATAATCGTGTCATGTTTGTATTGCCATGTCAACATTTCTGCACAGTTAACTCTTAATCAAACGGCATAAATCTTAGACTTGCATCAAACTCAAGAGCATTAACAAGTTAATTGTGTCTAAAATAGAAGAATTTGTCTTTGATAAGACATAAAATATTGTAAGAAAAGAAGAAAATACTGGTAACCAGCATTTCCTCCTTTTGTCATGACTGTTTTCAGTCTTTCTCAGGTTTGTTAAAATCTTGGGATTATTTTGTAAAGGTTTTAAGGATACCAATGATAGCAAACTGTGAAACAAAATTGCAAATAAACATGACGGTGCAATTTTCTCTGATAAGAACTGCAGTGCACCTCTGCATTGTTTTGCAGAGCTCCGAAAGGAATATAAAACTCTTCCATATATGGTAAAAGCTTTTGTCCCACTAACCAGAATTTACATAGCACCCCATGTAACTAATCTCTCAATAATGAAGCTTTAGAAAACATCGAAATTAATGGAGTAATTGGTCAAATAAACAATTTCTTCGTTTGAAATATTTTCTTAGCAGTCTCAAAGGATCAAACTAACAACATACATGAGTATGGTAAGAACTATAGTGAGCACTAAGCAAACAAAGTTACTGGGTTAAAATAAACCTTTACCACACAATTCCGAGCTTTAATGACCCAGAGGAAAAAGGCTTTTTGAACATATTGTGGGAAAAGGAGCAAATAGCAGTGACCAACATTTTCTCCTTTTCCCACAATGTTTTCTACCCTATCAAAGACAAAAATCATCATTAATATTGAGCAATTTTTTATTTGTCATTAGAAAATGTTGACAATTTGCTTGTGTCTAAAATTTTGTTGTTTGGTAAAGATTTAAACATTTCCCAAACAAGAAATTCTTGACCTTTGCAAATTGATTAACTGCAAAGAAAATGAAATTGGTACAAATGAGCTGTCGTTCACTAATAGGGTAGAAAATATTGTGGGAAAAGGAGAAAATGCTGGTAACCAGCATATTCTCCATTTCCCACAATGTTTTCTACCCTTCCCAAAACAAATTCCAATTTTTCAATCACTTTTATTTTGTTGTCTGCAAATGCTTTCAATTTGGACTAGTCTAAAAGTTTGTCGTTTGATAAAGAGTTAAGTGATTTATTTTACAAGGTCAGGAAACAGAATCCTAATTCTATAAGAATCTGTAGAGGTAGAATTCAATCTGGTTGTGTCCAAAGTGGCTGGGCAGATGGAGATGTAGGATTTGCAAATGATACAGCAAAATTTTGGACAAGACCAAATTGAAAGCGTTTACCGACGACAGTTCAAATGTTTTTCAAATTACATATAGCACAATTGTATTTGTTCTTGAATATGAAGAAAATATTATGGGAAAAGGAGAATATGCTGTTTACTAGCATTTTTTTCCTTTTCCCATAATGTTCACTATAGGTCTCTTTCTTGGAGTCATTAAAACTTTGGTAAAGATGATTGGTAAGGGGTTAACCCTTAACCTGCTAAAGAAGTGAAATGAAATTTTCAAGACAAAAGCACAAACCAAAAATTTGGCTATTTCAAAGGTATTTCTGGGAAAGGTATCTCCTTATCGGACAGTGTGCTCTATGAAGGATCATGTTTCGTGCAGTCTGATCTTGATCTACACTATCCACGAAAGATCCTAGAGTGCTGCATTATTAACCCTTTACTGCACAATGCCGTCTTTTGATGCCCCTGGGAAAGAAACCTTTTGAAAACATTGTGGGAAAAGGAGAAAATGCTGATAACCAGCATTTTCTCCTTTTCCCACAATGTTTTCTACCCTATCAAAGAAAAATTGCACCATCTGAGCCACAAAGAAATTGTCTGCAAATGCTTTCAATTTAGACAAGGCTAAAATTTTGTCGTCTTGTAAAGGGTTAAGCAGCTAAAGGGTTAACAGTAAAACACAGCCAGTGAACTAAAATTGCCATACATGTAAGTATGAGTGGACTGTATTACGCATAATAATACAGGAACAAGAGGGCCATGATGGCCCTGTATCGCTCCACTGGCTTATAAATATAAACCATGAAGACAAGTCTTCACTATATAAGCCCTTATAAAACTTTGACCCCAGGGCTACAGTCGGACTAAATGGGGAATATGTGTATTAGAAGAATAACATGCCAAATTTGGGAGTTCTTGGCCTTATGGCTAGTAACAAGATGGTTTCTGAACTTTTCAATCCATAAACCCATGTAAAACTTGTGACCCCTGGTGCAGGGCCAAACTTGATCCTAGGGCTGTAACTTGGGCCCTCTTTGTAATTGTCCACTAGATAATGCTATAATTATGCAAAATTTGGTAGCCTAAGCCTTATGGCTATGTACACCAAGATTTAAAAGTTTTCCCTACGTAAGCCCATGTAAATCTTGTGAACCCCCCCCCCCCAAGCATGAGGCCAAATTGACCCCAGGACTATACTTTGGGCACTTTTGGTAGACCCCAACTAGATCAAGCTAAATGCGAAATTTGGTAGCTCTAGGCCTTATGGCTAGGTATGGGAAGATTTTTAAAGTTTTCTCTATATAAGCCTATGTAAAACTTGTGACCCCTGGGGCAGAGCCAATTTTGACCCCAGGGCTATAATTTCATGAAACATGATAGAGGTCTACTACATAAAGCTACATGCCAAATTTGGTAGCCCTATGCCTTATGGTTTCAGACAAGAAGATTTTTAAAATTTTCTCTATATAAGCCTTTGTAAAATTTGTGACCCCTGGGGCAGAGCCAATTTTGACCCCAGGGCTATAATTTCAAGAAACATGATAGAGGTCTACTACATAAAGCTACATGCCAAATTTGGTAGCCCTATGCCTTATGGTTTCAGACAAGAAGATTTTTAAAGTTTTCTCTATATAAGCCTATGTAAAACTTGTGACCCCTGGGGCAGAGCCAATTTTGACCCCAGGGCTATAATTTCAAGAAACATGATAGAGGTCTACTACATAAAGCTACATGCCAAATTTGGTAGCCCTATGCCTTATGGTTTCAGACAAGAAGATTTTTAAAGATTTCCAATATTTTTCAGTTTTGTTGCCATGGCAACCAGAGTTTTTGAAGGAATCAAATTCTTTGAAGAAATTCTGAAGAGGACCATGGCAGGATCATTTCTGTGAAGTTTCATGAAAATTGGATGGGTAGTTTCAGAGAAGAAGATGTTTGAAATAAAAGTTAACGCACGGACAGACGGACGCACGGACGCACGGACGCACGCACGACGGACACCGGGCCATGACATAAGCCCGCTGGCCTTTGGCCAGTGGAGCTAAAAAAACGAGGAAATTTCTATTAACCCTCTACCACACAACGAAATTTCAAACTTGTCCAAACTGAAAGCATTTGCAGACAAGTTAAATGTGACTCAAAAACTGAGATTTGGGTTGGAAAGGGTAGAAAACATTGTGGGAAAAGAACAAAAAGCTGGTTACCAGCATTTTCTCCTTTTCCCACAATGTTTTCAAAATGCTTTTTGTTCAGGGTTTGTTAAAACCCGTGATTGTGTGGTAAAATGTTAAGAGGCAAGTTCATTTCCCTTGTGACAATATCACAATCACGAGCATCTTTGTCCTTAACTCTTTACCAAACAACAATATTTCAAACCTGTCAAAATTGCAAGCATTTGCAGACAACAAATTAAATCTTTACCAAACGACAAATTTTTGGACTGGACCATATTCAAAGCATTTGCAGACGACAAATGAAATGTTGCTAAAATGATGATTTCTGTCTTTGAAAGGGTAAAAAACTTTGCCAAAAAAAGGAGAAAAGGCTTCTTTCTCAAGGTCGTTAAAACTCTGGATTGTGTAATAAAGAGTTAGGTGCGTCTTAAAATCTGAAATTTTTCTTTGAGAGTACAGAAAAAAATGTGGGAAAAGAAGAAAATGCTGATTATTAGCATTTTTTGCCTCTTCCCACAATGTTTTTTTACTTGTTCAGCCACAATTTCATCATTAGGGCCAAATTAACCCTTTCCCTTTAGTTTTTTATGACGCTGAACAAATGACTTTTTGGAAAAAGGCATTTACATTTTCTCCTTTTCCCACAATGTTTTATGCCTTTTAACCCTTTACCACACAATCCCAACTTTTAACGGCCCTGTGAAAGAAGCCTTTTGAAAACATTGTGGGAAAAGGAGAAAATGCTGGTAACCAGCATTTTCTCCTTTTGTCACAATGTATTCTACCCTATTCCATTATTTTAGTCACATTTGAATTGTCGTCTGCAAATACTTTCAATTTGGACCAGTCTAAATTTTTCATGTGTGGTAAAGAGTTAAATGAAGAATCTTATCATTTGGACCACATTAAATTTTAGTTTGTCATCTGCAAATGCTAACAATTTGGACATATCTATAATTTTGTGTTTTGGTAGAGTTAATCCTTTACCACACAATGACAGGCTTTAACAATCCAAATGAAAACGCCTTTTGAAAAAATTGGGGGGTAAAAGATTTTCTCCTTTTCCCACAATGCTTTCTGCCCTTGCAAAAACAAATTTCAATTTTTGAGTAACATTTATTTGGTGTCTGGAAATGCTTTCAATTTGGACAAGTCTAAAATTTTGTCGTCTGGTAAAGAAATCTGTGGTGTGCAAAATGTAACCAATGTGGACCAGTCTACAGTTTTGTTATGTATTTACTACAGATAATGAGTGCTGGAACCAAATTAACCCTTTAGCAGACGACAGAATTTTAGCCTTGTCCAAAATGAAAGCATTTGCAGACGACATTTTCACTGTGGCTCAAATGGTGCAATTTTTCTTTGACATGGTAGAAAACAATGTTTTAAAAGGCATCTTTCCCGAGGGCGATAAAAAGCAGTATTGTGCAGTAAAGGGTAACAAGATCAGACAACTTTGTTTCATATTCTAGGGGAATATTTCTTGAAATAGCAATATTTGGGGCTACTTTCCCTAATATTTAAAAGGTCCAAGTCATTATCCAGGGCTTAAACTCTCAACAAGAGGGCAACATTTTAGCCTTGTCCAAATTCAAAGCATTTACAGATGACATATTAAATGTTACTCAAAACAAAACAATTGCATCTCAAAAAATAGAGAACACTGCGGGAGGGGAAAATGCTGGTAACCAATATTTTCTCTGTCTCCGATAATGTTTTCCAGAGCCCTCTTCCTCCGCATGTTAAAACATACGATTATTTGAAAGGGGGTTAACTCCTTACTACACAACAAAATTTTAGACCAGTCCGAACTAAAAGTGTTTGCAGATGACAAATAAAAAGAGGCACAAATGACAGTATCTGTCCGAGATTGTTGAAAACATTGTGGGAAAAGAAGAAAATGCTGGTTACCAGCATTTTCTTCTTTTCCCACAATGTTTTCAAAAGCCTTCTTCTTCAGGGTCGTTAAAACCCAGGACTGTGTGGTAAAGAGCTAAGGGTTTAGCCCAGCTGATAATATGAGTAACTTTATAATGAACTCATTACCAGACAACTTTTTTGACTTTGTCCAAATTGAAAGCCTTGGCAGACGACAAATTAAGTGTGGTTCAAACTATAATATAAGTCTTTGATAGGACAGAAAGCATTGTAGGGAAAAGGAGAAAATGCTTGTAACTACCATTTTCTCTTTTTTCAACAATGTTTGTATTTTACTAGAATGTTTTCAAAGTCGCCAGCAGCAAATTTGTTTCCATATGGCGAGGAATTATGTTATGAAACCTTAAGTGCTCCAAAGTCCATATCATTATTATTCTTATACTTTATACCGAACAATCCTGACTTTTAACAACCCTGACAGAGACAGATTTTGAAAACATTATGAGAAAAGGAGAAAGTGCTGCTTAGCAGCCTTTTCTCCTTTTCTCACAATGTTTTTTTATTTTTTCACTGACATACATCGTAATCAAAGCTAGAATTAATGAATCATCAGCACATGCTTTCAAAGAAGACACCCAGGACAGGTCTAAAATTTTCTCACCTGATATAAAGACTTAACCCATTACTACACAATCCCGACTTTTAACGACCCTGAGAAGAAGCCTCCTAAAAACATTGTGGGAAAAGGAGAAAATGTTGGTAACCAGCATTTTCTCCTTTTCCCACAATGTTTTCTACCCCTCCCAAAACAAATTTCAATTTTTGAGTCACATTTATTTTGTTGTCTGCGAATGCCTTCAATTTGGACAAGTCTAAAGTTTGCCATTTGGTAAAGAGTTGAATCTCCACAGAACGACAAAATCATTAACTTCTCTAAATTGAAAGCATTTTGCAGACGCCAAATCAAATGTGGGTCCAATCATCTGATTTTTCTTTGATAGGGTAGAAAACATTGTGAGAAAAGGAGCTACCAGCATTTTCTCCTTTTCCTTTAATGTTTTCAAAAGGCTTTTTCCTTAGAGTTGGAAAAAACTTTAATATTTGTTAAAGGGCTACAGTGTATGACCCTTGAACTGCTGTGGAGATGTATGGGACCCTTGCGGACAATGGAGGTCAACATCAGACTGCACACAGTGTTGCTGTGTCTTTTTGCTGAGCTGACGATAAACATGTTTTACACGAAATAACACACTGAATATTGCTACAAAGGCATTCGAATGAAAACATGTGCGTGAAAAAACACACTGAGAATCGCCAATAACACTTTTGTATTTCTCAGTTTTTATTGCGCAGCAGGTTCTGGCTGAATCCAGTATTAATCAATCCTGGAATATGTAAGTTTGAACTGGCAACAAAAACCCAATGGTTTCTGTAGCATGTATGGAGCAACCATTAAACTGGCTTTATTGCAATCAGATCATTAATGTTGTTTTGTCAAGCTTTCCTTTAAAAAGAAGCCACATAAACAATCAGCATTATGTCCCTTGCCAAACCTGGATGTTCACAGCAAAAGATGTCTTTGTTTAACTCTTTACCAAACGGGAAAATTTCAGACAAGTCCAAATTCAAAGCATTTGAAAACAACAAATTAAATGCAGCTCAAACAATGAGATGAAAAAGGGCAGAAAACATTGTTGGAAAAGGAGAACATGCTGGTTACCACCATGTTCTCATTTTCCTACAATGTTTTAAAAATCCATCTTCCTCAAAGTCATTGAAACTCCAGATTGTGTGGTAAGAGGTAAACCCTTTACAAAATAGTCCTGAGTTTCAACTCTAAAGAAGAAGACATTTGAAATCATTTAGGAAAAAGAAGAAAAAGCTTGTAACCAGCATTTTCTCCTTTTCCAACCATTTTTTCATCCTTTCAATGACATATCACTTCATTTGAGCAACATTTTGACGCTGCTGTTCTCAATTTGATTCAGTGTAAAATTTTGACACCTGGGAAAAAGTCAACTCTTTATCAAAAGACAAAATTTTAGACTTGTCCAAACTGAAAGCATTTGCAGATGGCAAGTTAACCCTTTACCAAACAAACCTTTTAACGAACCTGAAAGAGAGCTAGAGAGTGGCTGTACAATTAATTTGCAATATTAAATTTCAACTTGCATTTTGCGAGTATGCCAGTGTTAAAATCCAGCCCTGCTCATGGTTTAAATCAGCATTTTTGCTTTTCTTTTCCATAACATTTTCAACCATTTCATATATGAATTCCTCCATTTGAGCAACCTCAGTTGGCTGCAACTTTGTGTTTTCAATATAGACTTATATAACCGCCTGTTAACTCTTTACCAAACAACAAAATTTAAGACAGGACTAAATTGAAAGCATTTGCAGAAGACAAATTAAATGTAGCTCAAATGATGATTTCTGTCTTTGACAGGGTGGAAAACGTTATGGGAAAAGGAGAAAATGCTGGTTACCAGCATTTTCTCCTTTTGCCACAATGTTTTTAAAAAACGTCTCTTCAAGGGTCGTTAAAACTCAGGATTGTGTGGTAAAGAGTTAAGGGGCAAAGTAAACTGATTAATACATTTATGAGCTGTATAATTTAGGACAGCATGGGTAATGTTTCCAAATAATAAAGATTTACATGTACATTTATGTACTCAACTCATTTTCTGATAAATCTCAGTAAACAGTTTTTGATAAAAGTATAAGAAAATGCACAACTGCCTCTCAACACAGTTTTTTTTTTTATTTAAACAAACCATTATAGAGCAATACATGTATGTGTATTTCCTTTTCTTCTATATGTCTGTGCTTTTTTTTTTCTGCATACTTTTTGGTAGCTATAAAATGTGATAGCAAGGTTTCCCCTTGACTTTTTCTCGAGGGGGTCACTGTGTCCCCAAAACCCTGTTATTTTATGTCCATTTGTCACAGCAGGGGGTCACATTTTGAAAATCAACAAATGTTTTATTAAATAAAAAACTGTAGTAAAGTAACTTTTAAACAGTGTCATGATATCTTTTAGTATGTTTTACAGCAGCAGCAGACTGCACATATAAATGAGCCATGCTCTGGCAAAAGGGGCTTAAAGGCTAATGCATCTCCATGATCAATGATACCAAGCAAGTCATCACATGATCATGGATCCATAAAGTCCATTTTGTCTACCAACCAATCGAATCACACAGTAGTCTTGTCCTTTAACATACAGAAAATTGACCAACTGCGGAAAGTTTTCTGCTGTTAACCTGGCATTGGCAATATCAGTTTTACTATAAAATTATGAAATTGTACACATTACACTCTTTGAGCAGCTAGAACTGTTTAAAGCTGGATAATCAAGTGAATAGGTACCATATGCATGAATCAGTAACAGGTATACAAACACAGTTTGTAGTTGATTCGCCCCCATGTACATGTAGTTTCACTCCTGCAACTCCTGAAATACGACTATAGTCAATTTCCTTCTTGAATTGCTTCCAATACCAATGGTGGATTGATTTTTGATGAGTCATTTACGTAAAAAATGTGTCAAAATGCACAAATTTGCCTATCAGGGCAGGGTGCCCAATCACGTACTGCAGTACGTAATTCATGTATAAATTCTACTCTGCACGTACAAATTTTTTGTGTTTACGTGCATGCACACACTGTCGAAAGTATGCACGTATAAAAAGGAAAGTAATTAGGTAAACTGCACGTACAAATTAAATACCATTTCAGTATTGCATGCCAAATAAACAAAACGAAAGTAGTTTTCCTCGTAAGTGGGTACCACGCTTTGTCCTCAATATAGAGCGGGGTATCAAATATTTTCACTATATATATTTTGCGGTTCCCTCGTCCATCTGGCGTCTGCTGCGGAAAAAAAAAAGTCATCACAACAAAAGCTGTTAAAATATTTTGCAGTGTGAAGATTTGAGAAAGGTAGGTTTACACAAGCGATTCTACCATTACAGATTTTATTTTATTTTGTCCTAACACGGCATGGCCTTTATTTGACAGAGTTTGAGCTTATAATGTACCAATCGGCCTGCTCCTCTGTGATTTTAAAATAGCCAGAACATCATCTTGGACAACTAACATCAATCTGTCTACGCTTCCTTTTTAAAACAGTTCTAATGTACTTCACAACTCTGAGAAAGGACTAAAGGTGAAAAATCTTCCATAAAGGCAGTTGATTATCAAAACTCATGGCCGTATTCGGCTTTTAAACCCTGACCGCCGTCGTGATTATATCTAAGTATGTGCATGCTCTGGAGACATATGATGCATCCATATAATCACCAAATGCACAATTCCATAATTCAATTAAGATCCCATTCATAATGGTAAAGGAGCTAGGGTGCGGTCCATGGAAATACCAAATTACACCAAATTATACCAAATTACACCAAATTAATCCTAAAATCATGACAAATATGTATTTTAATTTAGTTTTTGGTATATTTTATCGATCATATATGGGAATATTGACAATTTAAATGCAAATGTACATGAAAGTATGAATTTTTGTCACGTTTTATCCCTTTATTATCCTTTGCTTACTTGCATTACCGTATTAAATCGGTGTACATGTTAATGGTTTATCGTGAGAAATACTTGGATGAAGTATTTCGTGTGCAATAAGTTACAAAACAATATTACATGTACATTTACAAGTACATTTTCTTTTAATTTGTCAATAATAACATAAATGATCAATAAAACATACTTAAAACAATATTAAAATACATATTTACCATGATTTTAGGATTAATTTGGTATAATTTGGTATAATTTGGTGTAATTTGGTATTTCCATGCACCCGCTAGGGTGTTAAAATTCATTAATAAAACTGAAACAGCCCAAAATTACTCTGTACCCCCTAATTTTTCTTTGTACCCCCCAATTCAAAACCTAGGGGGTACATGTACCCCCATTTTTTTTCTTTGTACCCCCAATTCAAAACCTGGAGGGTGCATGTACCCCCAAATTGAAAACCCAGTGGGCATGCTGCAGGGAAAACCCTAGTGATATTGACAAATACCTGCAAAATTCAACTCTGTGGCATACAATGATCCTCTATTTAATAAAATAAAGAGTACTCAAAGTGCTCTAACCTTTTCTAAAGTAACTGCATGTTCATACAATCTTGGTGATAGAAGACTACCGTGGAAAACTTTGTTGGAAAAAAGAGAATCGACAAGCTCTGCAGTTTGAATGGCTTTCTCCTTTTCCCACCATGTTTTCAACCACCCCAACAATGAATCCCAACATATCAGCTACTTAAAATTCGTCAATATACACAAGTGTAAAATGTCGCCTGTGGAGGAAGGAAACTTTAAAGTTCATAACTTACGATCCCTGATGAGAGAAACACGTTCAAAATGAAAAACGTTTTCTGCAGCTGTCCTCCCATCTCCTTTACTAAAACACAAATGAGAAAAAAAATATAGCTCTTCAGAATTCGTGTGTAATATTTTAAATTGTCATCAATGTCATCAATTAGTGATCACGAGATAAGATGACTTTACGTAAAGCATAAAACAAAGTCTAATCACACCCTCCTAATCAACAAACGCATGGATTGTAAATCGTTCGATTGATAGGGAAATGACACTTAATTTGGCTTCCAGCGCATCTAATAACAAATGGGACAGGGAACCAGCTATATCGTACGATATTTCGTTTAATCAGCATCGAAGTACTGAAGGTAGTTAGTTTATTGAAACGCCCGGTTAACAACCTGTGGAATGTTGAACCTGCAAGTATAAAATTCCGGAACTATTAGTTTTTGTGTCATACATATCTCAGAGAGGAACAGAAGTCCAACAATCCATTTTCATGATTCTCATCTTATATTTTTATCAAATTCCGAATTTATTTGCCTTTCATCCGAATAAGGGATCGAAAAGTTGCTATGGATAACTGGCGCCCCGCCACATCTTTGAAAATGAGAACTTGCGTTTGTCATGGGATCTCGACACATCAGAAAGAATATTGATCATTCTGTACAGCCTGACCGTTATCTGCATTGTCCACAAAGCACAGAAAGATGTCCTTAACTCTTTACCAAACGACAAAATTTTAGACTGACCCAAACTAAAAGCATTTGCAGACGACAAAATAAATGTGGCAAATGAAATTTGTTTTGGAAAGGGTAGAAAACATTGCGGGAAAAGGAGAAAATGCTGGTCAAAAGGCATCTTTCTCAAGGTCGTTAAAAGTCGGGTTTGTGTGGTAAAGAGTTAACCCTTTACCACATAGCAATATATAGACATTTCCAAATTGGAAGCAATTGCAGACAACAAAATAAATATAACTCAAAAATTGAAATTTGATTTTTTGAAGGACAGCAAATATTGTGGGAAAAGGAGAAAATGCTGGTTGCCAGCATTTTCTCGTGCCACAATGTTTTCAAAAGCCTTCTTCATCAGGGTCGTTTAAAGGCGGTGTTGTGTGGTAAAGGGGTTAATAAGGCTTATTTACACGGTATGTTTTTAGCAGATAAATAAGGCAGGTCTTACTTCAGGCATGTTTTTTTTTCCCGTTTACACGGTATGTTCACTAGATCTGCCTCATATCATCTAGTCATGTAAACTCTTCAGTGGGGGTCCTAAGATTTCAAATTTTAACAGATGTCCAAATTGAAAGCACTATTGCTAACGAAAAATTAAATATGGCTATAATCATGTAATTTGTCTTTTAAAGAACAGAAAACGACATAGTGAGAAAACGAGAAATGCTTGTTACCAGTTTTTTCTCCTTTTCCCACAATGTTTCCAAAAGTCTGTTTTTTTTAGGGATCTTATATACACAAGGTCGCAAAAACAAAAACTCGAGATTGTTTGATGAAGGGCAAATTCTCTACCAGACGTAAGATCTTAAGGCTAATTTACACAGTATGTTTTAACAGAATGGTAAGTTTTTCAAGCATATTCTGTATTTTACGTTTACACGGTATATTCAGAAGATCTGCCTCCTGTTAGTATAATTACTATCAAGACAAGTTGGCTTCTTTAAAAAAAGAAGCCAGGAGTGGTAAGCATCCATGTTTTCAAATAGCTTATTGCTTTTAATTTCAATATATTTTGGTACATGTAAACAAATAAGTAAGGCATTACATGATTGCCGCTGTGTAAAAAGGAGAAACCTCTTATGCATTACATGACGGACATGTGACCTTCTTCCCACGTTTTCAAGTCGCGTAATCTTTTCCCGCGGTGTTCTCTTTTTTAACGGAATTTGTGTGTGTGTGTGTGTGTGTGTGTGTGTGTGTGTGTGTGTAGCTTTATTTATTTAATGAAAAATTACAACTACTGGAAAGGTCATTTGCAATCAAATCAATATAACAAATCCTTTTTGAAATCCGTCATATAATCAAAGCGCTGACGCACTGAAGGCAGCGGGTTTGTGCCAGCTACAGATCTTATTACTTTCTTTGCACAGGTTTCCTTTATACTTGACTTGAAGTAAAAAGGTGCCTTAATCGATCTGCAAACAGTATAGACTTAGGTCAGCCTGTGCAGGCAGTCAGTCTGTGCAGTCTTCACAGGCTGACCTGGGCTGAAACTTTTCGCCATTGGTCCATTTTCTGTACATCGAAGGGTCGGTCTATGGATCAATAATTATTTATGTCTTGCTTGGTATAATCCATCACGAGGATGCAAGAAGCCCCCTTTTGCCAAAGCACAGCTCATTTGTTTGTGGCTAAAATAAAGATAAAATCTAGTACATGAGCATAGGCAGAAAACAAGACTTGAATAAATGATATTAATCCTTTCCAAAACAATCCCAAGTTTTTATGACCCTGTGGAAGAGGCCTTTAAAGACATTTGTGGAAATGGAGAAAGTGCTTCTAACCAATGTTTTCTATTATATCAATCCGTAACATTTATGAAATTCTTGAAAGGTATCTTAAAGTACTGAAAACCAGTCTTAGTATAATTTTGAGGTTTTACACCTCAAAATCCTTGTAGGCCAAATAATGTACTTTATAAAAGTTTTGCCGATCCCTTTTAAGGAGTTTGTAGCTCAAAGACTTGAAGTTGGTACCGCTGGTTTAAATTTCCAGCATGGTCTTCTTTCTGATCCACTTATCATTTATGCCATGTTGTTATTCAGTGCATGACCTTAAGGAAATAGCCAAGAAACGCATGCATAGGTACACTGGCAGCTGTTATGACCCAAGCTGTTTAAATTTCATTAACTGCTAATAAATTATACTGAAAGAAGCCATTTGCAGACAAAAATTGAAACATGGCTCAAAAACAGTGTACATCTTTAATAGGGTAGAAAACATTGTTGGAAAAGGAGAAAATGCTGCTTACCAGCATTTTCTCCCATTCCTACAATGTTTGTAAAAAATTATGTTCTAAGGGTCGTTAAAACTTGAGATTGTGTTGTACAAGTAAATGCATAATATAATTTGCAGTTATAACTACTTTTAACTCTTTACCACTCAATGCCGACTTCTAACAACCTTGAGAAAAAAGCCTTGTGAAAACAGTCTGGGAAAGGAGAAAATGCTGGGAACCAGCATTTTCTCTATTATCCACAATGTTTTCTATCCTATAAAATAAAACTTGTACCATTTGAGCCACAATGAAATTGTCGTCTGCAAATGCTTTCAGTTTGAACACAGCTGAAATTTTGCCGTCTGCCAGAGGCTTAATAGGTGACTTTTCGTGTAACATCGCCTGTCATAGCCGAATCCGTACGACTTTGGCGATAAAAGGCGATGTTACACGAATCCCATTACGATGCCCTATGCTCAAAATTCATCATGCAAACAAACACCGACAAGAAAAAGTCGATGCAAAGAATCAAAGTCGCCGCAAATTTTTTTATTTAATACTTCAAGAAAGCCAGGGCAAATAAGTAAATGTCAGTTTTCATCAGCAGATTTTTTAACACATTATGAAATTGATGTGACTGTGAATCTATATCAAAAGTTGTCTTCTGTTACAGTATCTAATACCCTCGCATAGCGCTCTCTGAACTCTTTTCCAAACGAAAAATATCAGACTCTTCCAAATTCAAAGAGTTGACAGACGACAATTTAAAAAGCTGCAAAAATGGTAGAAAATTCGCTAGTAGTGGGGGGAAAAGTATTTGTTAAAGGAGAAATTGCTTATAACGAGTAATTTCTCCTTATCCAACATGTTTTTCCAAAAGAATTTGACAGCGCACGTGATAACCCGCGTTTGTTTGGGAAAGTGTTGAAAACAGGGCCAAGTTACTAAAATGTTGCTGTCCTAGGATAGTATGATTCAAGAGAACGTAAGTTTGCAAGGCATGCTTTCAATTTAAACAAGTCTAAAACTATACTGTTTGGTGAACGCTGTTAATAAAGAATATTGGTTTTGCATTGCGATTTATGAACAACACAGCGAAAAACTGGTCTCTCTCCAGATTTTTTCCAACAAAGTACATGTAAATTTATCGAGAACTTGGTGAGAAATAAACAAAAGGGTTCTAAACAATCTTTGTTTTAAAAACTAAACTTAGAAAGAAGTAACCAATAATGGGTAGATACAATCATAACCATCATACTCGTTCTTCGGCGGAATTTAACACAATTTCAGCAATGTACAATTTTAGCGGTGGTCATTCAACAAAAAACACAAATAGTAGGAAAAACTAGGTACTAAATAATCAAAATGATAAGTAAACCTGTGTACGAAATGACGAAAGTGGATACGAAATGACCAACTGGATACGAAATGACCAAAATAGAAAGTATAGGTAGGTACGAAATGACCAAAATCGTATCTACGAAATGACCTAGGTACGAAATCAACTAGGTACGAAATGACTGGAAACCTGTACAGCCTTGACCAATGGAAACAAGGCATTTATTTGGATGAGTCCATTTCTCGCGAATAGCGAAAATAAAAGTAATACTTGGGCGGATTTTTTGATGTTGTAAGTATTAACAGAGCAAAAATAGTATCGTATTGTATATACTTCGTAGTTTAAGAATGAATTAAAAAGCCAGTTTAAGGCGAAGTAGAAAGATTCCTTGTTAACCTTAACACCCCTATAAAAAAGAAATTCCCATTGTCCATGTCCTAACTCAAAAAACTATTAAAAATGTAGTCGCGCGCTTCTGCGCGGCGACTAATAAAAACTTTTGCTCTGAAAATATTTTCTTTTGCACTTTTTCGGTCTATGTAGATACCGACGCCCTCTTTCCGTTTCTATTCTACAGTAACATTACGGATGAACTCGTAAGGTGTAAGGCAGTTTTGAAAGGGTGTCGTCTGCGCGAGTAGCGCGTATTTATACATGATCGTTTGGGTATTCATGGAGGAACTATTTAGTCAAGTGTAGGAATCAAGTTTTGTTTACCTCGCGTATCCAGGAAAAAGCTGCCGGATGCAAGAATTCTCGACCTAGATAAATATCGTAAGCGTTGAAAATCAGTAACTCATACCTGGAGACTATGACAGCGGGTTTCACCCGCTGCCAAAAACAAAACATGTCTTTTTCCTATTGCGGTTTTTTGATTTCGGTTTATTTATAAAACCATGACGAAACAGACTGTGTATCAGAACAATTTCGCAGAAAAGCATGGAGTTAGGCAGCAATTTCTGAGGCAGTCTGCCATTTAAACTCACCACTGTTGGAGAGGTCTGATGACCTCTCCAATAAAGGGCTGGAATCTACCATACTTCAAGTACTGATTGGTCCGCTCTTCCTGAAAAACTAGGGGAAATAGAACATGTCCTATTTGCTTTGCTTTACAATTTTGCTAGCAAATCCCTCGTTAACTCTTTACCAAACGACAAAAATGTAGACTAGTCCAAATTGAAAGCATTTGCAGATGACATTTCAAATGTAGCTCAAAACACAAAATTTGTCTCTTAAAGTGTAGATAAAATTGTGGGAAAAGAAGAAAATGCTGGTTACCAGCATTTTCTTCTTTTCCCACATTTTTTTCAAAAGCCTTCTTTTTTGGGGTCGTTAAAGTCGGGATTGTGTGGTATACGGTTAAAAGATGGTTTACACGATGTTATCTTGCACATGTGTTGCAACAGATTTGAAAAAAGCAAATCATGTAAATTGGCCTATGGGACTGGTTTCAAAAAAAAAAATAGAAAACATTGTGGGAAAAAACATAACTGGTATTTTCTCCTTTTC